>CANTUR010000440.1:0-1200000 GCA_947683625.1 Mallotus nudiflorus | reverse complement strand
ATTTTCTTCTCAAAACATGATCATCATCTAATGCATCTATATTGATTGCACTATAGTCATCACTTGATTCCCAATAGTTAGTATTACTTCCATCGTCATCCACTTTAATAAATGGCTTTTGTTCCTCTTCACAGTTCTCAAATCTGTTTACTTCATCAGGAGTTTATGAATTGCAGTCACTAGCAGTACCCTCAACTTCAAATTTTCTCTTCCTCTGATTCTTCCTCTGAGTAAAACTCCTTACTACATTTCTAACAACCTGCAATTCTTCATCATCGTCAAACATCAATCACACTTAATGACTTCCTCATCTGAATCCCTAACTTCATCTTGAATTTGCTCCTTAATCTCTTGGCAAACCTTATTACATCTATTTTGTTCTTCAAAATCCCCATGTCAGTTTTGGATCTCTCAATAGCAATACCCTCAACTCTCTAGCCAACAGTAGCTTCAACATTAAATTTTTCAGCAATCACTAACCCATTATCATAATTTATTTTTGCATAACCCTTTTAAGTTGTCTCATAACCTACAACCTCCACATTTTCCCGTCCCTACCTACCAGACCCTAAATTCCTTATAGTAGCCTCTCTTTTAACCCCATTCACTTATGTTTCAATCATTAGGTCACAAATACCCTTACTAGCATGTGCAATTCCATAAATGTCCCTCAATATTTTATGCTCAGTATACAACTCATAACAGTTGTGGTCTGTTACTATTTTTAACATGTCAGCTACCGAAAGTTATACAAAAGTCTTAACCCATCTCTTAAAGGTCTGCCAAACACTCTAAAGTGCATCTTTTCCAAATTTCTAAATCCCAATACATCTCTTATAGCTTTTTCAAAACTAAGAAGTGTAAAGTTGTTAATGTCAGTATCAATTTCATACATATTGTCATGACCCAAAACAGGGGCCATGACCGGCTCTAGGGAACAGGAATTCTTTCGAATCCGGGACCCATAGCAAGCCTAAAAATAAAATAAACATGCAATAATAATAATAACAATATTTAATGCAGCGGAAATAAAAATCATAAATATAATAATAACATCCACCAACTTTATTTAAATCAAATACTCATCTCATATATATATAAACTCTTAATACAAATCCAGTTCAAATATAATACAACATCTCTTTAATAATTTAATGACTACTGCAGTGTCTAGATAAAATAAACCCAAGACTCAGATAGGCATTTTACATAAAGAAGTCGGGGCGGAAGAAATCCGGCGTACAGGCCTGCTACTGAGGTCTGAAGATGATGACTCTCCTTAAAAATTAGTCAACGGAGGGGAGTCAGACCTCACTGAGTGAATTACTATAACATATATACATGCACACTAAATGAAAATGCATACAATCAACAGTATATATCTAATATGTATATATACAGGCAAATACACACAAATACTGTAAAATTCATTTTTTTTATATATATTTTGTCTGAAAACCACTGGTTATGAAGGATCAAATAGAACCCTATAATATCGCAACCTCAAAATAGTGTTAGACAACACTCTAGCCATACGGGCTCACTTATTCCAATATAATCACTTGATCCATTTGGACAGTAGACTGGCCCCGAGACACTAAGTCAACCGAGCTCCAGCAGTCTGACTGCCAGTGTGATTGGCCCCGAGACACTTGGTCAACCGAGCTCCAGCAATCATACCCAAATCACATCTCACACATTAGATAAATCAATTCCAATCAATATCCACAAATGGTTAGTAATATAGCCTAAATGCTATAGGCGTGCCGGTATGTACTCGGTCCTAGTACTGTCCACTAGGTAGCACGTTCTATTGATATCCTTCATTAATAAATGTAAAACATTCATTCACAAATAAATGATGCATGAATTTAAATAAAATAACAATATAAACCATATATATACTGGAAATATACTAAAAGTAAACTAGGTATATTTCGAGTATATATACGTCAAACAAATCCAATCAAATTACAAATTAAGCTAGAAATATATTTAAAAACATTTTAAATATAATTTATTAATAAAACATGCATATAATTTAATATATACCAAAAATAAACCAAAAGTAAACTAAAATATACTTAAATACAAATCACATTATTTATGCATATTTAATCAAAATAAAATATATATTTCTAAAATTATGCATCCTAAACATATATATATAATATAGTAACTCACAAATTAGTGCGCTCCTCAGATGGATCCGACGAGCCTGGTCCACTAGGCCTCAGTCTCGACGCAACTAAATAAATAATAATAACAGACATCAGAATAACCCTAATAGAAATCCTAGAATTCGATCTAGAATATCAAACACAGAAGCAAAATTAGGGTTCGACCGAACATCACGTTTTACAAGAATTCTATCAAAAATTCGGCAGAACCTCCCCCGTAAAACGGACATCTCTCTACTCAAAGAGTAGAGCCGACCCTACAAAGAAACACACTTTGAAAAATAGGCTCAAAACAAATCCACAACCCCTCGATCGGACTCCAAACTACAATCTACCGACCGGGGTCCACAAACACAGAATAATTTCATAAATACCAAAAATACCCTTATAGCATAGAAATTCATTTTATAAATAGAAATTACATAATTAACCTTTAAATACAGTAAAAATCGATAAAAACTCATTTTATTAGTAAAACCGTATATTATATATATAATTGAAAATAATTCACAGAAAATAGTTTTAATTAATTAAAAATACTAAATAATTTGTAGAAATCATTTTTATACCTTAAATAATTATTAAAACCAATTAAATTACATTTTTAGACAATTTTGTATAAAATTACCAAAATACCCCTATATATATAAATATACTAAAATTCATTCAAAAATTCACCAAAAATAGTATAATTATCCAAAATTAATTTTATCAAAATATTTATCAATAATATCAATAATTAAACTCAATTTACCAATTAATTTTAATTAAAAACATAATTAACCCTATTTTCCAAAAATTACATAAACTTAAATAATTCAAAATAAATACTTATAAATTCATAAAAATTCCAAATAAATTCCTATAATTCATTTCAACACCTAATTTAACCATAAAACACAATTTCATAATTTAATTAATTAATTTCCGAAAATTAGAAAATAATATTAAAATATTCAAAAACACCCAAAAATCAAAATAATCTCCAAAAATTCTAAAAAAATTCATACATGTAGATTAAGCTACTAGGATCAACATTTGTGAAGGTAATTTTCATGAATCAATCAATTCAAAGCTCAAAAAAATCAAAAACCCTAATATGGCCGAAATCAAAAATTCAAAACCTAAGCAAATCAAGACCAATTCAGCTCAAACCAAAGCTAGAATCACACTCACCAGAGATCAAGGGGAAGAAGGAGATTTCCGGTGTCAAAAATGGTGGCTGAAATCATCGTGATCGACGGTGGCTCGACTTTCGGCTTCTCCGGCCAAAAATGGCTTCCCGACGCTGGAATCAGCTGCTACAGGCGGCGAAAGAGGCTGGGGAAGGTGGTGGCACACTGGACGGCACACCAATGGTGAGAAATCGGCAGTTGCAGGTGTCGGACGGCGGTGAGGATGAAGATCGGGGAAGAAGGAGAGATCGGGGGCAAAATGGTAATTTTTCTAAAAGTTTGATTTTTGATATATTATATGTATATATATATACTTTATACTATATATTAAAATAATATTAAATTACACACATTAAATATACACCACACACTTAATATTTAATATTTTAAAATTTAATATTAATTAAAAATAATTAAATAACAATAAAATAAATAAACAATTAATAAAATATTAGGGTAATATTAATTAAACCCTAATTAAATAAATAAGTACACATAGGCTTTATTTAGTATTTTAAAAATACATATGAGTTCATGCAAGTCCGAAAATATATTTAAAATAATTAATAATAAAATATTTACGTGAAAAATTCCCCGAACATTCAAGTCCCGGGAAAATTTTACATAAAGGACTTTAAATAATACACAATAATTAAAATAGGTTTTAAATACACATCAACTCGTAAAATATCATAATATATATACAAAATTTATTAACACTGCATATCCTGATGCAGTATTAAAATATTTAAAAAATACGGGATATTACACATATTTCCCCCAATATATTTCTTTTCCCTACTACCAGTATCAATAATGAAAAGTCCACCACAAAACACTATTACAAATTGTCTGTCACACCAAAACAATAACAATAAAAAATTCAATAAAATGCTTGACAACCCCAAAACCTTATAATGTATAACAATTTAAATAGAAAGAGATAACAATAACATAATATTCACAATCAACTTTGGCAAATTTGGTTAGCATTACAAAATATAAGTCATTTAGAGAAAGATGATGTTCAAAGCTTATACACAATACCCTAACTAAACCATAAAATAAATAAATAAATAAATAATGCACCTTTTCATGTCTGAAGCTTTCATTCTTCATTAACAACCTCTTAAAAAAATCTTTCATCAATGGTTCATGCCCTTTATTTGTAGAGACAAAGACAAAAGTTTTTTATTTAGTGTTGCTTGTGTCCCTTTGTTTTCCTCTTTTGTTTTTTTTTATAACCTTTTGTTCTTTTGGTAATTTTCCATGCCTTTATGCACATGCCATTCATATGAGTTTTGTTTAAAACTCTTCCCAATGCCAGCTCAGCTCTCTTTATGGGCCACTTTCATTCCAGCTCAGTTTTGACCTGCTAATAACACTAGAACGTGTTATTTTCAACAAGTTGCAATAGTAAATTGTAATTTTAAAAAGTTCAGACACCGAAATGTAAAATTTTAAAAGGTACAAACACCAAATTTGTCTTTATCCCATGTAAAAAAATTACAGCCTTTTTGATATTTTGTAAATTTATATTAAATTTTAATATTTGGTAAATCTAACTTAATTTGACAAATTATTTATAATTTTGGTACAATTGTAATTTGATCAATATATGACATCTAAAAGAAAGTTTCTAATCTCTATTTAATGAATCTCACATCCCCATTAGTTAAATATTACGTTAGATTTCAATTTCAATAATTTTAAAAAATGAAAAATTTATTTAATTTGTAAAGATTATATTTATCACTTTTTTTTACCTATTTTAAGTTTTCATATAAATGTGAAACTATAATAATAGATTTTGGTTAATTCACCTAAAATGTCACATGAATATTTTATTTATTCATTTATGATCAAATCACAATTGTACAAAAGTTACAAATAATAGATTATCTTACTTAAATTATAAATAATATGTCAAATTAGATTAATTTTACTAATTTTTAAATTTTAGTTTAAATATGTAACAAGTAAAAAAGTTATAATTTTTTTTACCAATAAACCTTTTATATATCTATATACATAAAATGGTAAAAAAAAAAAAAAACAGATCAGACTTTGAAATTATTCATGGGTACAAAGAGGTAACTAGGATTAAAGTTTTATGTGAAAGGAGAAAGAAAAAAAGCTCATAAATTTACGAATCCCACAAATAATAAAATAAAATAAATAAAAATGATGTTAATCAGAAATCATTTCATTAATATTTTTATCTTAAAATTATTTTCATAATAAAATAAAATAAATAAAAATAATGTTAATAAAAAATAATTCAATTAATGTTTTTATTTTGATTGTTTTGTGTAGTTGGCAGTTTCCTTATATTTTCATTAAATGAAAATTGTACAAATTTAATAAAACTGAACTTTAAAAAATTTTTAATATGAAACTTCCAAGTAATTCTCTAATAGTATCTCACGTAACTATATGAAAGTTTAATATTTTCATACACAGTATTATTACATAAAATATTTTAATTATTTTTTTGCTTATTCATATTAAAAGAAACAAAGTAATTAAATACTAATTTTCAGTTATTTCTGTCAAATTGTGACATGAGACATAATATTTTTGTAAAATTATATCTGATAATTTTTTTTCAGAAAAAATTATTTAGTGGTTAAAGGAACTTTTCTCTAGACATGCGTATATAATTTAGAATGATATAAAAATAAACAGGTTCAAAGCAATTATAATTGTTGTTAATTAGAAATTTTAACGAAAAAATACTCTAATCATTAAAGATTGTTAACATTAATATTATCATTTTTAAAAAATATATTTTTATTATTTAGCGGTCCCTAATACTCATATTACATATTGTGTTAAGTGTATGATTTTTTTATGTTGCCTATGTATATCATTTTTTCTCTAGCCGTATATGGTGTCGCAAAGCAGAGATGAGAAAATAAATGTGTGATTTTTTTATGTGTATATATGATTTTCCATATTTGTCTAACTTAATTTATTTCTGATTTTTTATTTGTCTAATTTGTTTGGATTTTTTATTTGTCTTTTTGCTTGTCTAATAGTGAAATTTTATATGTTTATCTCACGCTACATCACTAGCTAAATTTTCAATTGGAAAAGCAAGCAACCCAAATAGAAACATTATCAAGCATCAAATTCTTATGTGAAGATGCAGTTATTAAGGCAATGTTTGTTTCTTCTTTTAATAAGAATAAATGCATTCATTTCTCAAACTTCATAGGATCGCTTACTGCAAAATAAAAAACAATAAGAAACCATAATTTATGGCTTGGTCTTGGTTATGCATATCAGAACAACATACAAGACCGTAACCACATAACTAGTTAGGCCTACCTAGCTAGCTAGTAGCTTATTGAATGTCATAAAACCCTGAGAAGAGTACATAAGTTGATCTTATTCTACCCATATTTGAAAAGTTCTTTCACTGAGTCTTGAAAACAATATATTCCAATGACAAAATATGAGCAACTAATCTATCCAAATTTTGGCATGAAGATCCACATTGGCTCAAAGACTGGCTCACCTTCTCCTTTAAGCACACAATTTTCTCGCTAATCTCATATCCTTCTTTTTCAACCAATAATTTTTTGATCGTCCTCTCTACGTTACCTCTATCTAATCCATTTTCGAACTGCAACCCAACTCCCCATACATCACAAACATACCTGGCATTGACATTTTGGTCAGAGAAGCAAGGCATGCATAGCATTGGAACCCCTTCACCTATGCTTTCCAGAGTAGAATTCCAACCATTATGAGTCCAAAATGCACCTATTGCTTCATGAGCTAGCACTTCTACTTGAGGTGCCCATTTGATGATCAGGCCCCTGTCTTTTAACTCATCTAGCAACCCTTTAGGCAATGGTTCAAGCCATTCCTGACCATGGACTAATCCAGGTCTAACCACCCACAAGAATGGTTGCTTGCTGTTGACTAGCCCCCACGCTATCTCCACAAACTCGGTTTCCTTTATTGGAGCAATACTACCGAAGCTGACATATATTACTGATTTTGGTGCCTGTTTATCTAGCCAAGCAATGCAACTTTGATCTTGTACTAACAAGCTACTTGAACTTGAAGAAACTGACAAGCACTTGTGAAAAGGACCTACAGGGAATACTGGGATGTGAAATTCGCGGCGAACCGAAGCTAATTCAGGTTGCTCAAGATCTTCAAAAGTGTTCATAATTAGTCCTGAAGATGCTTTAGTTTCATTGGCCATGCTCACTACTAATTGATATAGCTCTTCTGGGTGGCTTGTGTTGATCGTTGGAATGTCCTTCACTTTGAGTGGTGGAAACTCTTTTACTGCTTCTTCCCGTTTCGATTCTGGTATAAATTTTTAATTTTAGTTATTTCAATCTTTACATAAAAAAAATATTCTTACACAAAAATACCTATATATTCCCCGGCGCTAGTGTCAAATACAAAGCGCAAACAGGTTTTAGTCTCATACTCAATATGGTACTGAACATCTTATGCTTGTAGTAAAACAAAGGATTAAATACCTTGAATAGGGAGATAACCTTTGTCCCTTAGAAATGGGTAGGCAGACAACACAAGGAAAGATGAAGCACTACCAGTCCTCAACACAATTCTTGGAAGCTTAAGGCTGCTAGCAACATCTTGTGTGAAGTGAAAGATGGCATCTGAGATCAAGCAAGCAATAGGCTCTCGTGAATCATCAGATAACAAACTAGACAAGCAATCACGAAAAGGGTCGACGCATTTGATATTAAGAAGCGCAAGAAGCGCTAAGATATCTGCTGTTGAGGCCTCAGTTTCACTCAAATTTTCTTGAAGGGCATGGAAGGTGAAGTGGGGATGTTTTGAAGGGTCTGGAGAGTTGAAGTTGGTATGGATTATGGTGATGGAGAAGCCTCTGAAATAGAGAATGTTAGCAAGCTGAAGCATGGGGTTAATGTGCCCTTGCAGTGGTATTGGGAAAAGAACTAATCTCCTACCATTTCTTTGCTCCATTGTGATAATGAACTTCTTGATTTTGAGCTCAGGAGACAGATTTTTGCTTGGCTTATCGTTTCTGACATTGAATTAAATGCCGGACTCAATCATACGTTTTTTTTTTTTTAATTTCTCTTTGAATTAAAAAAATCAAATATTTTATTTGAGATAAAGATGAATTTAATATCTGAACTATTTAAAATTTAACAATTTAATATTTAAATTTTTTAAAATTACAATTCAGTATGGTAACCTTAAAAATTTTACAAATCAGTGCATTGAGTAGGTTATAATCAAGTAGTCAGTATCTTGCTGCCGACTACGACATTGGAGCTTAATTTATTTGTCAAAGATGAGACAAGAAAAAAAAATGTATGATTTTCCATATTTGTAATTTATTTGTGGTTTTTTTTTTGTCTTTTGCTTGTCTAATAGTGAAATTTTATTTATTTATCGGACGCTGCATCACTAGCTAAATTGTCCGTGCACTTGCACATGCTGGTCATATGTTCCTATCACATTTCCGGATTCAAGTTTCAATTTGCCGATGTAAGTGTTTTATTTGTAAGTTTTCTTTTCCTTAAACCAATGATACACTTATTTATTGTATAATATTTAATAATTAAATTCAGAACATATATATATTCAGAACAAATAAAAATTTATTCTATTTAAATTATAAAATTTTCACTGATGGTAGATTATAAATAATTTTTTAATTTAAATTATCAATATTTAAAATTAATTCAATTTAATCTAGATAAAATTATAAAAATAAAAAAAATTCTATAATTATTTAACATAAATATATATTTTATGATTTAAACTTAAAGTGATACTTAAATAAGAATAGCTATGTACGAACTAATACCAATACGAAAAAAAAGATTGTTGGTAACTAGAGACTTCTTTTTTCCCACAGTTTTCAATTAGAGCAAGCAACCCAAATAGAAACATTATCAAGCATCAAATTCTTATGTGAAAATGCCAATGCAGTTATTAAGGCAATGTTTGTTCTTCTTTTAATAAGAATAAATGCTTTCATTTCTCAAAATTCATAAGATGACTTAAAGAAAAATTAAAAACTATAAAAAAAACTATAATTTATGGCTTGCAGAACAACATACAAGACCATAACCACATGACTATTTAGGCCTATCTAGCTAGCTAGTAGCTTATTGATGTCTTAAAACCCTGAGAAGAGTACTCAAGTTTATCTTATTCTATCACTAAGTCTTGAAAACAATAGATTCCAATGACAAAATATGAGCAACTAATCTATCCAAATTTTGGCATGAAGATACACCTTGGCTCAAAGACTGGCTCACCTTCTCCTTTAAGCATATAATTTTCTTACTAATCTCATATCCTTCTTTTTCAACCATTAATTTTTTGATGGTCCTCTCTACATTGCCTCTATCCAATCCTTTTTCTAACTGCAACCCAATTTCCTATACATCACAAACATATCTGGCATTGACATTTTGGTTAGAGAGTAACTCTAAATTGATACTTTACTTGTGGAACCTGTATTGCCAAGGAGAATGGGTAAAGAGGTAGAGTTTCCCCCATAAACACTCCAAAGATTAAGTCAATAATAGTACTAGGAAAAAATATAATAAAACAAATAGGCATAATAGAATATAGAATAAAAAGTTATGCTTGGATGATGTGATGATGGAGTGATGGAATGATATCTTAGTGATGTTGTATGATGAGAATAAATGACATGAGATGTATTTATAGGAGAAGGTATTGCACAAACCTCTTAGGAATATGATTTCTTAGTCTTGTAGGATTGCTTTGTTTAGGAGAGAAAAAGACTTCCTTTGTAGAACAATCTTCCTAATTGAAATAGACTTTCTTATTAAGTTTTCTTCTTATTCAAGTAATTCTCCTCTTTAGGGGAATATAACCCTTATTAGAATAGAATAGTGATATAGGATATCAAGAGTCCCTCTTGAAAGTCTGTTTGGATATTTATGTCTGATGTATTCTAGTCTATAAGGTGATGGAAACATCATTCTTCTATCGAGAGAGAGACTGCTTGAATCACTGCGTTTAATATGGAAGGGTGAGCTGAGCTGACCAATCTCAGCCACAGGAAAAGATAAAGTTTGATACTAAGTCTTGAAATCATTGTATAAGAATATATTGGAAGTGTCAACTAGACTTAGACGTATAAAACCTATAATAAAAAAGGATATGTAAGGGATTAACCTGCCAATATAGAGACAACATTACAGAACCAGTTATCACTAGAGTTTTAATGCTCGGTGCATTAAAAGTGTGGCCCAAGTGTCGAACCTCAATACTATATAAGCGACCTAAGGGTGCTAATTTCCAAATACTGATCTTAGATGCTCAGTACAAGAACACGAGGCTTATATGCTCGGAACCTCAGTACTATAGAAGCGACTTGAGGGTGCCAGTTTCCAAATACTAAACTTATTCTTGGTGCATTAGAAGCACGACCCAAGTGTCGTATAGTCTTGGTACATTAAAATCATGACCCAAGTGTTGAACCTCGGTACTATAGAAGTGACCTGAGGGTGCCAGTTTTCAGTTATTGGACATTGATGTTGGAGCTTTAGATGCTCGGCATGGAGGGACAGCTGGTAGTGATGCACATGGGGGTGATAACTGTTTTGTCATTTCAATGCCTTGTTTGAAATTTGAATTGCATAACCATCCCATATGTTCGTGTGTCAGAAGAAGAGATGTTTCGACTGCCATAATGATGACTTCTCGATAGTGTGTTGGATGTCATTTGACAATTTATGCATGTTGATGCCGAGTGAGATTATCAAAATGTCTGACCATTTGGACTGATTGGTGCTTAAAGTAGTGTCTTTAGTAAATACGTTTTCCTTATAGGTAGTGATAGATAAAAGAACAATAGTTTTAGGATCGTTTAATTGATCTTCATTTAATGATCAATCCTCATGTAATAAATATATCAAATTTAATTGATGTATGTTTTATACAAATAATAATCATGTATATATAAACGAGCATCTATGTGTCGATGTATAATCATGTTTGTGTAATGAGATATAAATATTCATATAAGAATAAATAATTAAGTAAAGATAAATGAAAAATAATTAATCAAAAGATAAGTTTTCCTTCTCAATTATTTATTGTTAATTAATTAATTAATTAAAAATAAATAATTGAGAAGGAAAACTTATCTTTTGATTACCTTTTATCCCGCCTTTGAGTTTAACAAATATTTATGTTCATTGTTTGCTTCAATTGTTGGTTGAATGACCTTGTCCTTAAAGATGTTGCCATGAATTTTGCTTTATGTAATATTGAATATCCAAGTTTTAATTAGCTTTAATTTGGTGCCATGAACTACCCAAGTTTGTGTGCATCCAATTCATTGACATTTTGTGTATGTCCAGCTTCATAAGAATATACTATCCAAATATACTGCTTTGAGATTAACGGTTGGATTAAGTTCCTAAAGGCCATTATCTTTTATTATTGACAATTCTTAGCATTGTCATTGAGATGCTTAAAGTAACATCTATGCTTGTATTATTTCACTGTAATAACAAATAATCAGAAGAATGAAGATCTTGGGATTGTTTGATCTCCCTAGCAATTAATGGTCAGATGATGAATATATACTAATATGATTGGCACATGTTTTTCAAATTTCTATGCGCAGAGCTATAATAGGGTGCATCTTTATTTTTATAAGTGTGCATATATAAATATATGAATATTTCCATGCAATAAAATGATTGCTCTAAATAAATAATAAATAGAAGACTTATCTTAGTGAGACTTCGGTGTTCATATAGATATATAAATATCATGTGTGACAGAGTAATCATTTTCATGAGCATACATCTTTAACTAAAGGTGTAAATGTGCTTTCATTATAGATGTTGTATGAAAATAAATAATCAAATGATTTAAGATAGAAACTTATATTTTGAGGATTAACTAGGATTTTTTACTCGTTGCTAGGAGTCTGCATGCCTATAAAGTCAGGTGTCTAGTAGTGGATGTTTGGTAAATGTTTAACACTTCAACGAATCTCAAATTCAAATTCTTACTGTGACTCAGACTTTAGCCCACAGCTTGTTCCAAATAAACTAGACTCAAATGTCTGACTATACCAATGCTTTGGTGTTTTAAAGTTTGATGTTCGGTTCTCCATACTTGATGCTCAAATTTTTAGATGTTCAGAAAATTATTGTCCGGCATTTGATGCTCAGTGTTCACTTGATAGTTGGTTTTGGTTTTAAGAGCCACTCATCAAAGACTCGTTATCTTTAATCTTGATATGAGGCCATGTGGTCCAACTTCATGAATCTAAAGGAAAACATATAGATATCTAGCTTTATTTTGTCACTATATTTGAGTAGCGTTTGAGTACCCGATCTGGGTGTCTAACTGCTTGTAGGCTTTAATGCTCAGTTGCTTAGTAAATATTTAGTAATCAAAGATTGGTTTCTAATTCAGGAGCACTATGTATAAGGACTCGATGCTTTTTAGTGCTCAGCTAACTTAGCAAAACTTGGTGCTCAATAAAGCCTTCATGGGTGCTCGATGCTCAGTGTTTAGTTCTTAATCTGAGAGTCAACTTTAAACTCATCTTCTCTATTCATCTATTTCAAAAATTACTAGGTCAACCTTCGAGATTCGTACGTTGATCATGATGTCATTTGAGTATGTCGAACTTTATCCATCAAGCTCAAGAAGATTTTCGAATAAAAGAAAAACATAGATGAGAATTAGAATTCTATATGTCTAATTGTCTTTTGTACATAGCCTTCATGTCAATGGTCAGTGGTAAGAAGTTATAGAACCCCGTGCTCGATTCTCTTGTTCTCTCAATACTTGGCACTCAGTTCTCAATGTTCCATAGGTGTTGGATGCTTGAAGCTCGGTAATCAATAGGTGCTCAATATTCAAAACACACTATTTAATGGGTATTCCACACTAGGTGCTTAGAGCATAATGACTGGTGGACATATTTAACTCTTTAAAATGCTCAAAGCTTACTTCTCTAACAATTTTAGTGCTTGCAGCTCAGCTCTTAATTCAGGAGCCTATGTTGGGAGCTTTTCAAAGACAACTGCCATTACCAATAAGAATCATAGCATATTCAAAGCATATCTTTAAGGTGCTTGGATTTCAATTTCTAATGTCTCTTGTATTGATAGCTTAATTTACTGTTGTTGGAATTAGATATATTCTCGCTGCTACTGCTCTTTTTTTTATTTTTTTTGTTGCCTTCTTATCCTTTATTCCGATGATGCTATCATGATATGCAATGTCACTTCGAATTTGACCATAGGCAAGACTTTCATCTTTTAAGTTGTTCTTGATTGATAGACATGTTGTTGTTAATGGTTATGTTGAGATCTTCATGCTCATGAATGAGGGTAGATGGACAAATTTTTAAGCCTCTATTGTGTTGATGACATGCATATTGTAAAGGTGATAAATTGAATAAGATACTTACAAAACAGTAAGCTTGTTTTGCCATGAATATTAATTTAATGGAAGAATAGAATTTTAAAGCTAGGTTCTAGTAAGCAAGAATAATCCAAAATTCAATTCAATTTATTCCCATAAATAGCTCCACTTGATAACTCTAAATTAATACTTTTTCTTATAAAACTTGCATTGTCAAGGAGAATGGATAAAGGGGTGGGGTTTCCCCTATAAACACTTTGAAGCTTAAGTCAGTAATGGTATAAGAAAAAAATATAATAAAGCAAATAGGCATAATAGAATAGAGAATAAAGAGTGATTGTTTGGATAATGTGATGATGAAGTGATGGAATGATGTCTTAGTGATGTTGTATAACGAGAATGAATGACATAAGATGTCATGAGATGTATTTATAGGAGAAAGTATTGCTCAAACCTCTTAGGAATATGATTCTTTAACCTTGTAGGATTGCCTTGTTTAGGAGAGAATGAGACTTCTTTTATAGAGTAATCTTCCTAATTGAAATAGACTTCCTTATTAAGCTTTCTTCTTATTCAAGTAATTCTCCTCTTTGAGGGAATGTAACCCTTGTTAGAATAGGATACTGATATGGAATATCAAGAAGCAAGGCATGCCCCCTTCACATATGTTTTTCAGTTCTTGGGTAAACCCAGTTCTCCATGTAGAATTATAAACTCTCTACTACAAACTTGACACGTAACAATTACATAGCATTTATTGTCCTTTTTAATTTTAAAAGTTAAATATATAACCGTTATTACTTTTAACACATTTATAAAAAAAATTATTTTTTTAATTATAAATTTTTTTAAAATCTCACATTTTAATTGACTTGCAGTTGAAATCATCTTGATATTACCAAAAAAAAAATTTATGTAATTCAATTTTTAGTTCCAGTAAAATTGAACCTAATCGTATATGTTGTATTTTTAACTTTGATGAAATCAACAATGAATCTTGGGTAAGCTCCCTCCACTAGTGGTAAGACGCTTTAGCTCTTAAATCAAGTTTTATTTAAATTTTCATATAAATACTATAGTAAAAAAGGAGATGTGAGCTATTCTTTTCCAATGTATATTTAGGTATCAATCAACTATATATATATATATATATATAGCAAGAAATATGGCTAAGTGAGTTTTACCTATTATTTTAGAAAATAACCAGAATTTTATATAAAAAATTCATAACATATAAAATTTTTTTAAAAAAATTATAATTCAATAAAAATAAAAGATGTTTAACTTTTGAAATTAAAAAGTACAATAAATTATGCCTATTTGTGCTACATGTCAAGTTCATAATCTTACATGGCGAATTGGGTTCACCCAATAATTTCTCACTTTAGAGCATAGAATTCCAACTATTATGAGCCCAAAATGCACCTATTGCTTCATGAGCTAGCACTTATACTTAAGCTATTCATTTGATAATCAACCCCCTGTCTTTTAACTCATCTAGCAACCCTTAGGCAATGGTTCAAACAATTCCTAACCATGGACTAATCCAGGTTGAACCATGCACAAGAAGGGTTTCTTGATGTTGACTAGCCCTTGTGAAGAATAATTCAGAACTATTTTGTATTATATGTATATTCAGTAAACAATTAATGATACAATATATAATTGTAAGAGTGGGCTATTACAACAATAAGATAAATGATAAAAAAAAATAGGATAACTACACGAGATAGAGCCTTATCAGCCTCCCTTAAGCCATTGGTGTAGAAGGCAGTAGACGAAGAGAGGCACGATGGTGAAGAAACTAGCAAGTACCTAATGGCTTGGTGAATATGTCACCAATTTAATCATCACTGGATATGAATTGCACTTGAATGTTGCCATTGATGACTTGCTCCCTAACAAAATGATAGTCTAACTCTATATGTTTTATTTAGGCTTAGAAGACTGGATTGGAGGTGAGATAGATGGCTCCTACATTGTCACACCATAAAACTGGTTTTCATGTAGAATGGTCACTAAGTTCCTTGAGTAAAGATTAGAGCCATCGAATTTTAGAGGTGGAGTTGGTAATTGCTTTATATTCGCTCTTTGTGCTAGATCATGCAATTATTGGCTGCTTCTTGGCCACCCAAGAAATCAATGAATTTACTAAGTAAAAAAGCAAAGCTATTAGTGAAACAATGATCATCCAGACAACCACCCTAGTCACTATTCGTGAAGCACTGTAATTCTGGATTTGAATTAATAGAGAAGAATAAAAAATAGTGTAAATTTTTTTAAGGTTCCGAAGCAGTCTCTTAATGGCTTACCAATGAACAGTTATAGGATGATGCATAAATTGATATAGCTTGTTAATAACAAAGGCTATGTCTTATGAAAGTTGCATGCTGGAATGCACTTATAACTTGGCAGTATTTGGCACTATCACCATCAGGTAAAGAGGTGCCATAGATTTTAAAAGGGGCGGTAAAGATGCCATTAGTGTGGAGCAGCCATTAACATTCAATATAAATCAACGATCAAGCAAATCACTAATGTATTTTGATTGAGAGAGAGTAGTACCTTGAGGAGTAGTCTGAACTTCAATTCCCAAGAAGTATGATAAAGGAACAAAATCTTGACTCAAAAATTCTATTTTTAGCCTTTGAAGAAAAGACTGTATCAAAGTTAATGAATTGCTAGTAACAATTATGTCATCAACATAAATAAACATAAAGAGAGAGGTAGAGCCATGATGAAAAATGAATAGTGACGTATCCACTCTGGATAAATAAAAACCAAAAGTAATGAGAAAGGTGCTTAATTTGTGAAACCACTCTCGTGGAGCCTATTTAAGGCCACAAAGAGAATGATGTAAAAGACAAACATGGTCGGGTTAGTCGATGTTAATGAACCCTTTAGGTTATTCTATGTAAATTATGTCTTGAAGAGTCCCATAGAGAAATGCATTGGAGATGTCTAGTTGGTGCATTTTCCATTTGGACATAGTGCCAATGGCAATGATGGTGCGGATCATAGTGGCCTTCACCACAGGGTTGAAAGTGTCCTCATAGTCAACTCTAGATTGTTAATGGTAGCCCTTTGCAATAAGACATGCTTTATATCGAGAAATTATGCCATTAGGATTATGTTTGATCATGTATACCCATTTGTTACCGACAGCATTAGCATGTATAGGATGAGGAACAAGACTCCAAATGTTGTTGCGTAAGAGTGTTTGATGTTCATCACTCATAATAGAACACCATTACATATGCTTCACAGCCTAGGCAAAGGTTTGTGGTTTTATGATTAGGGGGTGAGGTGGTCGAGTGGTGAAATGATAGGCCTCTTAATGTTGCATGGATGAAGGGCAAAGAACCATGTTATAAGTGAATGTGGTAAAGATAGGTGGAGATGGGTTTGGAAGAGGTTGTTATATTTAATGTGGTTGACGGGTGGAGTATGGGGGTGAGTTCAATAACTAGATTTAGGCTAGAAGGTGACGTGGTTAAGTGGGTAGAAGAAAGAGGCATGGATTGAACTATTTCAGGTGAGGAGCAGGTAGAGGGAAGTAGTGATGGATCAGGATTATTGTGGTTAGGTGAGATTGGGTCACTTAGTATTTCATGTGATGATCAAGTAGTGGGAATTAGTGAAGGATCGGGTCTGTTATGTTTAAGTGAGGTTGGGTTGCTTGGAGCATGTCATGGGTTATATTGGATAAGGAGTAGGTACCTGAATCATGGTTGGTTTTATTAAAAAAAAAGGTCAAGGAATAAAAGAGGACATATTACCTGAGTGACATGAAGGAGAATGACTTGGTACATGCTCATGCAACCATAATGGAACTTCGATAGTGGAAGGTGGGGTCGACAAAAAATGAATATGCTGGAAGGAAAAGTGAGATTCATGGAATTTTACATGTCGTACTAGGTAAATTTTATTTATGGAAAGGTCAAAGCATTTATGACCAAAGTGAGACATGGTGGGTCCTAGATAAACACAAGGCTTAGTTCTAAAACTAAATTTATGTTTATTATAGGGCCTAAGTAGGGGAAAAATCCCATACCCAAAGGTTTGTAAAGAAGAAAAATTATATTATCATCTATACAAAGAAAAAAATGGTGATTTACCACGGAGCACAGTAGTGGGAATGTTATTAATTAAAGAGATTATAGCATCAAATGAATATGGCCAATAGAAAAGAGGAACTAAACTATGGGCAAGTAAAGTTAAACCTGTATTAACTAAGTGTCTATTTTTACATTGAGAAGTTCCATTTTGTTTGTGAGTGTACGAGAAAGCAATTCAATGGACAATACCATGAGTCTAAAAATATTTATTTAATTTTTCATACTCACAACCCCAATCAAAGTGAAAGGCTTTTATTTTGGCATAGAATTGAGTGTGAACAAGAGCCTGAAAGTTAAGAAAAATGCTGTAGACATCACTTTTATTGTGCAAAAAATACACCCAAGTATAATGAGTGTAATCATCAATAAATAGAACAAAATAATGAACACCTAAATTGGACAAAATTAGAGAGGGTCCCCAAACATTAGAATGAACAATATCAAATAGTTGGGTGCTTTTGTGTTCAACAAAAGCGAGGGAAATCCTTGCCAATTTACCCAACATGCAAGATGAACATTGACTAAATTTAGTCTTAGAGGAATATTGTCACGACCCAAAACAGGGGCCATGACCGGCGCTAGGGAACGGGAATTCTTTCGAATTCGGAACCCGTAGCAAGCCTAAAAATAAAAATAAACATGCAATAATAATAATAACAATATATAATGCAGCGGAAATAAAAATCATAAATATAATAATAACATTTGCACCAACTGAATTTGAATTAAATACTCATCTCATATATATAAACTCTTAATACAAATCCAGTTCAAATATAATACAACATCTCTTTAACACTTTAATGACTACTGCAGTGTCTAGATAAAATAAAACTCAAGACTCAGATAAGCAGTTTACACAAAGAAGTCGGGGCGGAAGAAATCCGGCGTACAGGCCTGCTATCGAGGTCTGAAGATGATGACTTTCCTGAAAAATAGTCAACGGAGAGGAGTCAGACCTCACTGAGTGAATTACTATAATATATATACATGCATACTAAATGACAATGCATACAATCAATAATATATATATAAATATATATATACAGGCAAATACACACAGATGCAATAAAATCATTTATATATTTTTATTGAAAATCACAGTTCATGAAGGATCAAATAGAACCCTAGAATATCGCAACCTCAAAACAGTGTTAGACAACACTCTAGCCATACAGGCTCACTTATTCCAAAATATATTCACTTAATCCATTTAGATAGTAGACTGGCCCCGAGACACTAAGTCAACCGAGCTCCAGCAGTCTGACTGTCAGTGTGATTGGCCCCAAGACACTTGGTCAACCGAGCTCCAGCAATCACACTCCCAAATCACATCACACATCAGATAAATCAATTCCAATCAATATCCTCAAACTGGTTAGTAATATATAGCCTAAATGCTATAAGCGCACCGGTACGTACTCGGTCCTAGTGCTGCCCACTAGGTAGCACGTTCTATCGATATCCTTCATTTATTAAATATAAAACATACATTCACAAATAAATGATGCATGAATTTGAATAAAATAGCATTATAAACCATATATATACTGAAAATATATCAAAAGTAAACCAGGTATATTTCGAATATATATACGTCAAACAAATCCAATTAAGTTACAAAATAAGCTAGAAATGTATTTAAAAACATTTTAAACATAAATGGTTAATAAAGCATGCATATAATTTAATATATACCAAAAATAAACCAAAAGTAAACTAAAAATAAACTTAAGTACTAATCAAATTATTTATGCATATTTAATCAAAATAAAACATGCATTTTTAAATCATGCACCCTAAAGCATATATATATATAGAATAGTAACTCACACTTAGTGCGCTCCTCGAGATGGATCCAACGGGCCTGGTCCACTAGGCCTCGGTCTTGGCGCAACTAAACAAATAAAAATAACAGACATCAGGATAAACCTAACAGAAAATCCTAGAAACTCGATCTAGAATATTAGACACAGAATTAGAATTAGGGTTTGACCGGACATCACGTTTTACGAGAATTCTACCAAAAATTCGACAGAACCTCCCCTGTAAAACGGACATCTCTCTACTCAAAGAGTAGAGCCGGCCCTGCAAAGAAACACACTTCGAACAACAGACACAAAAACACATCCACAACCCCTCGGTCGGACTCCAAACTACAGTCTATCAACCGGGGTCCACAATCACAGAACAATTTCAGAATTACCAAAAATACCCTTATAACATAGAAATTCATTTTATAAATAGAAATTACATAATTAGCTTTAAAACACAGTAAAAATCGGTAAAAACTCATTTTATTAGTAAAATCGTATATTATATATATAATTGAAAATAATTCACAAAAAATAGTTTTAATTAATTAAAAATACTAAATAATTTGTAGAAATCATTTTTATACCTTAAATAACTATTAAAACCAATTAAATTATATTTTTAGTCAATTTAGGGTAAAATTACCAAAATACCCCTATATATGTAAATATACTAAAATTACTCCAAAAATTCACCAAAAATAGCATAATTATCCAAAATTAATTTTCTCAACATATTTATAAATAATATCAATAATTAAACTCAATTCACTAATTAATTTCAATTAAAAACACAATTAACCCTATTTTTCAAAAATTACATTAAACTAAATAATTCAAAATAAATACATAGAAATTCATAAAAATTCCAAATAAATTGCTATAATTCATTTCAACACCTATATTTATCATAAAACACAATTTCATAATTTATTTAATTAATTTCCGAAAATTAGAAAATAATATTAAAATATTCAAAAATACCCAAAAATCAAAATAATCTCCAAAAATTCTAAAAAAAATCATAAATGTAGATTAAGCTAAAGGGAAGAACATTTATTAAGGTAATTTTCATGAATCAATCAAATTGAAGTTCAAAAAAATCAAGAACCCTAAAATGGCCGAATTCAAAAAATCGAAACCTAAGCAAATCAAGACCATTTCAAGTGAAACAAAGCTTGGAATCACACTCACCGGAGCTCAAGGAGAAGAAAGAGACCGGCGGTGTTAAAAACGGTGGCCGAAAACGTCGTGAACGACGGTGGCCAAAGTTTCGGCTTCTCCGGCTAAAATCGATCTCTAGACGCCGGAAACGGCTGCAACAGGCAGCGAGGAAGGCTGAGGAAGGTGGTGGCATGCCGGACGGCACACCAACGGCAAGAAATCGATGTGACAGGCGGCGGAACGGCGATGGGGATGGTCGAGGTTGAAGGAGGAACAAGAGGGGCAGTTTTGTAAATAAGTTAAACTTTATAATTTGTTAATATATTAAATGTATATATATATATATATATATATATACTTTATACTATATAATAAAATAATATTAAATTACACACATTAAATATACACCACACACATATAATTTAATATTTTAATAATTTAATACTAAATAAAATAATTAAATAACAAAAAAACTAATAAATAAATAATAAAATAATAGGGTAATTAATTAAACACTAATTAAATAAATAAGTACACATATATACATTATTTAGTATTTTAAAAATATGCATGAGTTCATGCAATTATGGAAATTCATTTAAAATAATTAAACATAAATAGTTTACTTATCAATTTCCCCGAAAATG
The DNA here is from genome assembly GCA_947683625.1 of Mallotus nudiflorus. Lineage (NCBI taxonomy): Eukaryota > Viridiplantae > Streptophyta > Magnoliopsida > Malpighiales > Euphorbiaceae > Mallotus > Mallotus nudiflorus. The sequence goes on along the minus strand of CANTUR010000440.1, from coordinate 1,178,498 downwards.
CAAGTCCCGGAAAAATCTTACGTAAAGCACTTAAAATAATATTAAACAATTAAAATTAGCTTTAATTAAATAACAAACTCATAAAAATTTCATAAATATATACAAAAACTATTAACACTGCATATCCCGATGCAGTATAAAAATATTTAAAAACACGGGATATTACAAATATAGAAGAGCATTATTTGTGAGAATTTTGGAGAGAGTTCTAATGTTGGGATGACCAAGTCAAGAATGCCAGACATCAAAAGGAGTTGATTCAAAGAGAAAAGCTTAAGCATTTGGTATGGGTGGTAGGATGTACAAGCCATTCTCATTCACATTTCACAAGAGTGAGGTCCTTATCTTTTGATCCTTTATAGTAAAAAAGGAAGGCCAAAATTCAAAAAAAAAAAAAAACAAGAATTATCAATGGAAAATTTTAAGACAGAAAGTAAGGGTTTAGAAATAGCAGGAACATGAATTATATTTTTAAGAGACAAAGATGAAGAGGGTGTAGAGATAGTGGAATTGCCCATGGCATGAATAAATAAACCTAGACTGTTACCTACAAGCAATTAATCACCACCAATGTATGATTTTCGAAGATGAATATTAGTAATGTCTGGACTTATATAAGTGTTCACACCTATATTTGCCTCCCATGGTGTGTAAAGATGTAGATGGCCATAGTTGTTGGCATAAGCAATATTTGTCTGACAAGATGAAGGTCGTTTATAAAGTAAAGAGGTGTACCTTCGGTATCGGTCTACAGTGTGATTATTCATACCATAAATTTGACAGGCTCAGGAATTATTCCAAGGATGTCATTTGTTTTGCCATGGAGAGCGAGGTGGTGGAGGAGAAGGGGTAAGAAAGGTGAGCAAGGGGAATTTCATGAGTGTTATTTAAGAGAATTTTATGTGCAAGGAGATGGCTATGGAGTTCATTGAAAGAAACCAGTTCTGGTCAAAGATTGAGTGTAGTAATAATAATATGGTATTCAACACCAATGTTTCCATAAATAATAGCATTAAACTCTGCAAGGGTTAAGGTTCTATTAGTATAAGCAAGTTCATTAGCAAGAAACTTTGCTCATTATAAGTATTAAGAAATAGACATGTCATTCTTCTATAATTCTTGTAACTCGATGTTTAATTGAAGTTGCTTGTTTTCTGAGACTGCATTGAAGGTATTGGCAAGGGTTGTCCAAGCTGCCTATGAAGATGAGATTCCAAGGACATATGGAAATATTTCTTTAATAATGTCACGGTCCAAAACAAGGGGCCATGATCGGTGCTAGGGAATGGGAATTCTTTTAAATCCAAAACCCGTAGCAAGCCTTAAAAAAAATAAAATATAAGCATGCAACATATATTAAAATAAATAAAACATTATGCAGCGGAATTAAATCTCAATAGTAATATAATAATTCATCAACTCATTTGATAGCATAAAAACCATATCATATATATATATAATCTTTTAATACAGATTCTCATTTTTAAACTTTTAAAATTTAAATCTCATACATATATAATACATATAGCTCACTGAAACAACTACTGCAATGTCTAGAATACAAAACAAAACTCAGGTAAGCAGTTTACACACTAAGGTCGAGGCGGAAGAAATTCAGCGTAAAGGTCTGCTACTGAGGTCTGTGGATGAAGACTCTCCTAAAAAATATCAACAGAGAGGAGTCAAACCTCACTAAGTCAACCGAGCTCCAGCAATCTGACTGTCAGTGTGATTGGCCCTGAGACACTTGGTCAACCGAGCTCCAGTAATCATACTCTCAAATCACATCTCACATCAATCAAATCAATCCAATCAATATCCACAAATAGGTTAGTAATTCAACCTACAATCTATTGTCATACCGGTACGTACTCGGTCATAGTGGGCACGTTCTATTGATATCCTTCATTTAAAATAACTCATACATTCATAAAATAAATGATGCATGACATTAATTAAAATGACAATATAAACCATATATATACTAGAAATATATTAAATTAAACCGAGTATATTTCGAGTATATATATGTCAAACAATTCAGTTTAATTACAAAATAAACCAGAAATAAACTATATATACACTTAAAACAATTTAAGTATAAATCATGGATAAAACATGTATTTAATTCAAAATATAACAAAAACATACTAAAATATACCTAAAGTATACCTAAGCATCTATTAAATCATTTATGCATAATTCATAAAATTTAAACATGCATTTCTAAAAACATGCATCCTAATACATGTATATATAAAATAACAACTTACAGTTGTGCACTCCACGAGACGGGTCCGACAGCCTAGTCCACTAGGCCTCGGTCTCAGTACAACTAAACAAATAAATGACAATACGAAATTAGAATAAATCTAACGAAATTTCTAGAGACTCGATCTAGAATATCAGACATAGACAAGGAATAAGAGTTTGACCGAATGTCACGTTTTATGAGAATTCTACCGAAAATTTGGCAGAACCTTCTCTGTAAAATGAACATCTCTCTACTTAGAAAGTAGAGTCAGTCCTGCAAAAAAAACACACTTCGAATATAGGATAACCACATCACTCCTCAGTCGGATCCCCAAACTACAATTTCATCGACCGAAGTTCACAATTCACAAGATATGCACAAAATACATTAAAATTCCAAAAATACTAAAAATACCCTTTATATATCAAAATATAGCAATTTAGATATTTAAAACACTAAAAATAATTATTTTACCGATTTTTACCTAAAAACCCTAATTTTAATAAAATATTATTAAAAATTCATAATTCTCGATAAATTCACAAACATTAACCAAAATTCATTTTATAAATCCAAATTACATAATTAGCCCAAAAACATGTTAAAAATCACTAAAAACTCATTTATTTACAAAAATAGTATATTATATATAATTTGAAAATAAATTTCAAAAAATATTTTTAATTAGTTAAAAATAGTAAATAATTTGTAAAAATCATTTTTATACCCCAAATAATTATTAAAACCAATTAAACTTAATATTCAACCAAATTATTACCAAAATACCAAAATACCCCTAATATATATAAATTCACATAATATACTATAATTATTCAAAATTTCATTAAAAATTATATAATTGCTCAAAAATTATTTTTTCAACATATAATTCAATAAAATCAATAATTATACTCAATTAACCAATTAATTTTAACAAAACACTCATTTAACCTAATTTTTCAAAATTCACCTAAACTAAATAAAATCATAATAATTACACAAAAATTAAAAAAATTACAAATTAATTTCTAAAATTAATTTCAACCTCTATAAGAACCATAAATCACAATTTCATAAATTATTTAATTAATTTATGAAAATTAGAAAATATTAATAAAATAATCAAAAATTCACAAAAATCAAAATAAATTCCAAAAATTACAGGATGTAGATTGAGCTACTAGAAGAAACTTTTGTAAAGGAATTAAGCTTTAATCATCAATATTGAAGTTCAAAAAAAATTGAGAAGAAAAAGAAGCCGAATTTAAAACCAAGTTTAAATCCTTACCAATTCAAGTTTTCAAGCCTCCAAGAGCTTAGAATCGACTTCTATGGAGTTCTAGGAGCAAAACCACGCTGGAATCATCAAGAACAGTGGTCGGACGAGGGAGAACGGAAATAATGGAGGTTTCAGGTTTCCGGCCAATTTCACGGCCAAACAATACCAGAGAAGAAGGTGGCAGGTGGCAGAGCAGCTGAGGGAGGTGGCGGCATGCCAGCAAGCACAGTGATGGTGAGGGAAACGGATGGTTTGCATAGTGGATGGTGAGGGAGAGCGTCGAGAGTTTTGGGAGGAAGGTGATGGCAAAATTTGTAAATTTGATAACTTTATATATATATATAATAACTTTAACACTTAATTATTAAAATATACTAATATTATATTTATAAAAATCCCACACCACAAGTAATAAACATATATATACATATACATATACATATACATACATATAATAATAATAATAATGAAAATTATAACATGTATATAGTTAAATAATAACCCTAAAATGCTAAATATATGTATATGTATGTATATGTCTATATATTACTATGAAAAATATAACCTTGCATGAAATCATGCAATTCGATAAAATGGACTAACGTAAATAAATAAATATTTATTTAGGTTTTATTTTTTCAAAAATGTAAATCTCAGGAAAATTTTACATAGAAAACTTAAAATAATTAAAAATTAACTTTAAAAATTAAAAAATTAATTAAATAATCAAATATACTTATTAAAATTATTAATACTGCATATCCCGATGCAGTTTAAAAATATATAAAATATTGGGTTATTACAAATGATGGAAGAGAGGATCCATGAAAGCAATACTTAATCACGTTCAAACCATCTTTCACAAGTAGGATTTGGAATTTCAACTAGAGGGGTAGTAGTATTCAAAATTATTTATGGTAGAGGAGGTTGAGTACCATCAATAAAGCCCATCAATTTTTTATAATTTAATAGAGGAAGAAATTAAGCTTTCCATGCCAAGTAATTTTTATTATTCAATTTAACAAAGAAGGTACGAGTTATGGTAGATGGAGAAGGAAGAGAGGTTGAAGAAGGAAGAGCAATTTAATTATTGTTGGCCATTAAGCTCTAATTCCATGTGAAGAATAATTCATAATTGTTTTATATTATGTGTATATTCAGTAGACAACAAATGATACAATATATAATTATAAGAGTGGGCTATTACAACAATAAGATAAATGATAAATGATAACTCTGACTTAATACTTTACTTGGGGAACATGCATTGACGAGAAGAATAGATAAAGGGGCGAGGTTTCCCCTATAAACACTTTGAAGCCTAAGCTAGTAATGGTATAAGGAAAAATATAATAAAGAAAATAGACATAATATAATAGAGAATAAAAAGTGATTGCTTGGATGATATAGTGATGGAGTGATGGAATGATGTCTTGATGAGAATGAGAATGTAAGAATAGAATGAATGACATAATATGTCATGAGATGTATTTATAAGAGAAGGTATTGCTCAAACCTCTTATGAATATGATTCCTTAGTCTTGTAGGATTTTCTTATTTAGGAGAGGAGTAGACTTTCTTTGTAGAGTAATATTCCTAATTAAAATAGACTTCCTTAATAAGCTTTCCTCTTATTCAAGTAATCCTCTTTTTTGGGGAAATGTAACCCTTATTAGAAGAAGATACTGATATGGGATATCAAAAGTCCCCCCTAAGAGTCTGTTTGGATATTTATGTCCGATATATCTGGGTTTGTAAGGTGATTAAAACATCATTCTTCCATTTAGAGAAATACTACTTGAATCATTGCATCTAATATGGAAGGGTAAGCTGAGGTGGCCAGCCTCAATCACAGGAAAAGATAAAGCTCAGTACCGAGTCTTGAAACATCATACAAGAACATCGTTGAAGTGCCAGATGGACTTCAGTGCACAGAACCTACAATAAAAATGCTAAGTGTGAAGGATTAAACTACCAGTATAGAGACAACTTGATAGAACCAGCCACCACTAGAGTTTTAATGCTCAGTGCATTAAAAGAGTGGCCCGAGTGCCAAATAATGTCGATGCATTAAAAGTGTGGTCTGAGTGCCAAATAATCTCGCTGCATTAAAAGTGTGGCCCGAGTGCCGAACCTCAGTACTATTAAAGCGACCTAAGGGTGTTGGCTTCTGTCATTAGACTTAGATGCTCGAGGCTTAGATGCTCAATGCTATGACTCGAGGCTTACATGCTCAGAACCTCAGTACCATAAAAGTGACTTGAGGCTACTAGTTTCAGTCACTGGACTTTAGATGATCAAGGCTTAAATGCTCGGTGCAAGGACTCAAGGCTTATATGCTCGATAGTATGTCATATGTCATTGGACAATTCCTGCATGTAAATGCTAAGTGAGATTATCAAAATGTCTAATTGCTTAACCTGGTGCTTAAAGTGGCATCTTTAGTAAATATGTTTTCCTTATTTTTAGTGATAGACAAAAGAACAATAGTTTTGGGATCATTTAATTGATCTCCATTTAATGATAAATCCTTATGTAATAAATATATCAAATGTAATTAATGTATATCTTGCACAAATGATAATCATGTATATATAAATGAGCATCTATGTGTAGATGTGTAAAAGTACTTGTGTGACAAGCTATAAATATTCATATAAGAATAAATAATAAAGTGAAGATAAATGTAAAAAAAATAAATGAGAAGGAAAAATTATCTCTTAATGACCTCTTGTCCCACCTTTGATTTTAACGAATATTTATGTTTGTTGTGGATATGAATAATTATTGTTGAGTAATTTGAAAACCCCATTACTTCCTCATAGAGCTAATGGTTTGTTCATTTGTTTTCATTTTGCTATTTAAGCTCTTACAAAATAATATTAATTTAATAATATAAACTTGTGAAGTTGCTGTCATAGTTGCCTTGGATATTCCTATAATGCCAAAACTCATGAGATGCTTGGAGATCAGGAGATGCCCATGAAGTGAATGTCCAACTCTTCCATATTTGCTCATTACTTGGAGTTTGAGTTTCCATGAAATTAATGGTTGGTAGTAGATGCTCGGATTTCCAAGGCTTTAGTGGACAGTACTCATGTTGTTTGGATGGTCGGTGAATGGACATCAGCATTAAATCTCATCCTTGTAAGGCTTCATGCAATGTTCATCAAATAAGGTCAGACTCAAGTATCTAATTATTGCTAAGCTTCGGTGTTATGAAGCTCAGTGCTCAATGGAAGCCCAGAGCTTAGTGGGTACTTATGGAGTCAATGTCTAGTACTTGACATTCAAAGCTCAGCTTAGCTTATGATTTTGGTGCTTATTCAAAGCTTGCTTATAATCTAAGAATCATTCTTTTTCGTCTACTATTTCCTCTGAATCAGGTTTATGACCATTCTTATTTCTCTGCGTTTGCTCAACTATTTATATATAAGGATGGCTATAATGATCAGTGTCCTTGATACTCAATGCTTGAACAAGTTGGTGAATATAAAGGGCTTTTTGCTGATATATAGATTCTTCTTTGGTGGGTTAGACGTTCAGATACCCAATGCTTCAACGTTTGATTTGTAATCTGAGCTTTGCAACTGCCCTTCTATTGCATTGTTCTTTTTCTTGTTTTTTTATTTAGAACTAATTCCAATATTGGGCTTGGGCCTTAGCTCCTTGAAGTGTTCTTAGATGCTAACGACATGTTTCTTCTTAAGTGGACTTTTGAATGGTTAATAATCTCTTTGTGGTTGCTCACTTGAAGGATGTAATGTTCACATTTTTTGCATTACTCTTCTTACTCTGATTGATCTTCTTGGACCTGCCCTTTTATTTGTAATAATTCTTCACCTCAGTGCTGGCTTGGGAGTTTTATTTTTCATCCTTTTAGGATTAATATCTTTTTCTTTCTTTAGCTCAAAAGACATTGGTTTATTTAACAATGAAGTACCAGTATTGTGCATGATATCTTTACTCTATCTTTTGCCTCACGATCTTGATTTCCTTCTGGTGATGTCTTGTCATTAAAGAGAAGAAGATGCCCTTGCTTCTTCACTAATCTATTAAGTGAATTTTCCAATTCTTCAATATCATTTATATAACCAGGTTTTTGAACCATGTACAATGAGTTGCCTCCCTCTTGCACAAGATTCTGACCATCACTAATTTGCTTTTACAATTTCTTATGTCAATACCTTTGCATTTTTATGCAAGTTCATTACAATTTTAATCCTTACTACAATTTGCAAAACCTATGAATCTCTTATTGGATGTCTTGTTACTCATGAAAATTTGCTGGTGTTGATGGTTGGATCTTTATCTAAATTAAACATCATAAATTTTCAAGAATTCATTCGGTGATGATGATGAGCTTTTCCTTCCATAGTTTCTTTTATAAAGAGCTTATATTTCTTGTCAAAAGGTTACATATTTCAGCCAAAGAAATAAACAGCAGGAGCTTCTTGGTGTAGTTCGTCTTTTCTGGATCCTTACTAAGACAAACTATATTCTGATTCAATAAAGATGGGCAGTTGTTCAATGGTCTTCACATCATCCAGATATCAAATTTAACGCTTAAGAGTATGATCTGAGAAATTCTACAAAGAGAAATAGACTGGGGTGTTTGACTATTTCAGAATTTATTGCTTGTTGCTTTGGAGTCTGACCGCTCATGAAGTCATTGCTTGACACTTGGTGTCCGATGGATGTCTGGGCCAATGAATGCATCAACATGGAGTCTACTTTTTTTGTTTCCAAGATTAACTTTAAAGAGTACCAGTAGAAATTATCCAAATATACTCAGAATAGCAAACTTTATGCATGGAAATTTAGGTGAAAATAACCTTCAACCTTTAATATTGCGTCTGAGCATAAAAGCCATCTCAAGATCACGAGATAGAGCCTTATCAGCCCCACAAACTTGGTTTCCTTCATTGGAGCAATACTATCGAAGCTGACATATATTATTGATTTTGATGCTTGTTTATCTAGCTAAGAAATGCAACTTTGATCTTATGCTAACAAGCTACTTGAACTTGAAGAAATTGACAAGCACTTATGAAAAGGACCTATAGGGAATACTGGGATGTGAAATTCGCAGTGAATCGAAGCTAATTCAGGCTGCTCCACATCTTCAAAAGTGTTCATAATTAGCCCTGAAGATGCTTTAGTTTCAATGGCCATGCTCATTACTAATTGATATAGCTCTTCTGGGTGTCTTATATTGATCGTTGGAATGTCCTTCACTTTGAGCGGTGGAAACTCTTTTACTGCTTCTTCCCATTTAGATTCGGGTATGAATTTTTAATTTTAGTGAGTTCAATCTTTAAAAAAACAATAGCATCTTGTTCATCCACATCATCTAATACTAACTTAGCCAAGCAGTTCTTGAAAGGCTCAATACAATTAGGATTGAGGATTGAAAGTAGTTGCATGATATCTGCAATGGAGGCTTCACTTTCCAATAAGCCATCAGGTATTGAATGGAAAGTGAATTAAAGATAATTTGATGGGCTGAGAGAGCTGAAGTTAGTGTGGATGATAGTGATTGAAAAGCCTCTTGAATACAAGATATTTGACAGTTGAATCATTGGAGTTATGCGACCTTGCAATGGTAATGGAAGGAGTATTAGTCTTTGACCTTTCTTTTGCTTCATATGAGACTCCTTTAGGTTCTCCATGATTTTTATCTTTTGCTTGCTCTGTTTCTTTGTTTGTTGTTTCTTTTATTGCAAAAAGCTGGTCTAGCTATATTTCTAATTCTAAATGTCATTCGATTTGTTAGGCAAGATCCACCAAAAGAAAAGGAAAGAAAATTTTGTTAGGTAAATTTAAGTGATAAAAAATTCAGATTCTTTTTTAAACAAAATTTCAATTTCAAATCGAATAAAAAAATAGATACAAAGACTGTTTCATCTCCTTATGAGATTAACTCAATTCAGAGAAATATGGCACATGCATTGTAAAAAATTTTCAAATATGTATGAAGATATTTTTCTAAAAAATTTTATCAATAAATTTTTGCTATTACATCATAATGGATTAGCAAGAGATCAATGGCAGATCATATATATTTAGAATATGGACGTAGATAGGCATTACAATTCACCACGTCTATAAAAGAAGTTTTTCATAAATTATATTCATATATTATTTATTTTATAATATAACAAAAGTTATATAATAGATTAGGAGCACCTATTTTAATTGAATAATTAATTAAATTAGTAATTTTTAAAATCTAAAAAGAGATGGATGAATACATCATATTATAATTTAAAGGTAGATATATTATAATTAATTTATTACTTTTATAATTATTAAAATAATACAAAGGTAAAAGGATAAATTGTTGCTAGCAGTGTATCACTACTAGCAGCACATATCCTTATCCTTAGAATATATCTTTTGGATAAAAAAAAAATTAACTAAACATAACTTTTTAGTATCTTTTTCTTTTTTTTTTAATTTTTTTTTTTTTTTACCAAAGTGGAGGAAAATGTGGATTTTGAATCTAAAACCCACCATCGTGTCTCCACTAGTCTTGCCAATAGGCCAAGACCGAAGGGACAAGATCCAATAGGTATTTTGGAAAAATAATAAGTACTAGCAATTTTTTATCTTCTTGAGTTCAATTTGAAGGCTTAACAAAATAAATTTACTAACATAATATTTTCATATTTAAATATTTATTTCATTAAAAAATTTTGATAACTTTTTTTTACCAACAACATATTCATTAAACTAAGAGGAGGAAATACTTATACAAATCATGTCAGAGTTTAATAGTTCTAGTAATTCTGGATGTAACATTGAAAGCATTCCCCAATATTACAAGGCATAAGTAATTCTTGGACAAACAATTAGCTACCTTGTTAGCAGATCTTGGAATGAAGATTAACTGGATATTGTTCCTGCTAGTCAGCGTGTTGGCGATGTCTTCAAAAATTGCTTCTGCGTCCCATGAAGTTGCCTCTCCTTTATTAGTTGATATTTGCATCGCCTTTAGGCAATCCATTTCCACAGTGAACCTTTGAGAGGGATAATTCCTTGCAAATTTTAATGCTTCTCTAATGGCAAATGCTTTTGCTTGCAAGGCTGCTAGGCAATGAAATTTCTCGATAGCCATGTGAATGACTTTACCATCATGATCTCAGCATATCTTGTTAGCAGATCTTGGAATGAAGATTAACTGGATATTGTTCCTGCTAATTGACTGGTGTGTGTTGTTGGGTTGAAGGAGGCATCGTAGTTCAGTTTCCATATCCCTTGCTGTGTGGCGCTCTATTGATTAACTTGAGGCTGAGTAGTTTGTAGTTTACTATTAAGAGAGGAACTGCTTTCCACTTGTTGAGTATTCCTCCACCATTAATTCGATAACTATTATTTTTATGAATGGTTTTTATATTCGATAACTATTATTTATAATTGGAATATTTTTCATTTTTAATATGACAGGTGCATTATATTTTCTTTGAGATTATAGAAAGTAATCAAATTAATTCCCATGTATTTTATTTTTTCTACAGATCAAGTTAAATCTCAATATGTTGAATGTTTGAACTTAACCAACTAGCCCATCAATTGCATAAACAAGGACATATATTATTACTAAAAATACTCAAAGTACAAGTAAATTGCAATCTATAACCAAAAAAATGATACTAAAATCACTCAAAATACAAGTAAATTGCATTCTTGAAATCTAGAATGACAAAATGTAATAAATCAACTTCTCAAGTGATTGAAAAGGAGATCCTCCTTGCCTTAGACAAAGATCCATTTGCTCCTTCAAATACAAAATATTTTTTCTCAATTCTTGACCTTCTTCATTTACCATTAATCTCTTAATTGCAATTTCTATATACTTCCTCTCCAATTTGTTCTCTAGATGCACTCCAACTCTCCACACATCACTTATGTAACTTGCATTTATCATTTGGTCACCTAAAATAAGCATGCTTAACATTGGAACACATTAACATATGCTTTCTAATGTTGAATTCCACTCATTATGTGTCCAAAATCCTCCAATTTCAGGATGTGCAAGTACTTTTTGTTAAGGTGCCCATTTGACAATGCAGCCTCTCCCTTTTGTCATCTCCAAAAACCCATCAGGCAAGGGTTCAAGCCATTCTGACCTGATAACTAATCCAGGTCTAATACCCATAAGAAGGGCTAATTGTTGTTGGCACACCCCAACCTATCTCTAAAAAATCAGTCTCATTTATTGTTGCAATGCTTCCAAAGCTAATGTAGAGCACATAACTTGAAGCTTGAAAATCGAGCAAGGAAATGTAGGTTTATTGTTGTGTTAGTGAACTTCTTGAAGAGGATGGAAAGTACTTATGAAATGGACCGATTAGGAACATTAGAATTGGGAAGTCTTTGCTTAATGTTCTTAAAGAATCCTGCTCAAGTTCTTCCAATGAATTCCATATTATTCCTGAAGATGCTTTCAGTTGCTCAATCATCTTGTCTAATGTTTCACAATGATTTTCTAGTTTGCTTATTTGAATCAGAGGAAAGTCTTTCACTTTTAGTGGTTGAAGCTCTTCCACTACTTCTAATCGACATTCTGCAAAAGAACAGAAATAAATAAATATAGCCTATTAATTAATGTTATTTGAATTTGGAAAATTTTTCTATTTTCTAACATATAATTGTTAGAACTTAGAATTGTATTTGTCTATTAAGAAAAAAAATCTTGATAATTGTCGGATATTTTAGGTATAAGGTTTAAATTTTGGGCTTTTTTCCATTTTAGGGTAAAAAAACATTTATTTTCTCACTTTAGGGTCATTTTTAAATATTTCTAAATTTAGGGTAATTTATAAAGTTATTCCAAATTTGGGATTTTTTTGTTGATATGTCTTGGAGGGACCATTACTGCCAGACAAACTGACAGAGAGCCCATTTTCGCCAGTTCAAATGGCAAAAATGATGGGCAATTTTTTTTTAAAACTCCTGTAGACACCCGATTCGGTCAACTCGTGTTAGGGGATTAATTAGGGGCGCTCAGTTTAATCGGCCCGTTATTAAGCCCATTGATGAGAATGTGAAACTTAAACATAAGAATGAAACCTGAATCTCTAATGGAAAGTGGACTTAAAAACCTAAAGCCTAAAAAGCCCAAAAATTAGCCCAATTGTCTAGAATCGGCCCAAGCCCGCCTGGCCCAACGTAGGCCCGGGCCAAAGAGGCGTCGCCTCAATGCAATGAGGCGATCGCCTCTTTGACAGCTGCCAATGAGGCGATCGCCTCATCGAAGAGGTGTCGCCTCTATGGTAGACCACTTGCAGTTGCATTTAATGCAGCTATAACCATAGTGGCCAAGTGGTGGGGGCCCTACACCCCAGACCTAAGCTTGCGTGAGGAAGAGATTTTTGGGGAAGAGGAAAAGGCTATGGAGGCTCATGATAAGCTAGAGGGCTTAGGGTCATGGGGAAGCTAGGGAATAAAAGAAAAAAGAGAGAGAAAAAGAAAAAGGGGGGGAACCATTATTGAGTTAAAGAGAAAAAAAAGGAGAGGGAAGGGAGCTCTAGAGAAAAAAAAAAGCAAAGAAAAACATCCTGAAAGAAAAGAGAGATCCAAGCTAAGGAAGGTCCATATTTTCCCTAAGAGAAAAAAAGGAAGGAAGCTTGTGTCAAAGTAGAAATCACATTTTAAAGGAGATTACAATCAAGGATACATCTCTGAGGGCCTCTTATTTTGGTAAAAACTTGCACTTAAACTCAACATACTCATCACTTTGTGTGTTCTTGCTTGTGCGTAATTAAGTCATTAGTATATTTTAGGCATATTTTTAGTTTACTTTGCTTGATACCTCATTTCATTAATGTGATCCTTAAAGACTTTTACATGTAGTTGTAATTTGATGCTTGTTGGATGTATATATGCATGTATTGTTGTTTAAAGTTGAAGTCTAGTCGTTTTGAGAGTTGAAATCAACCTGTTGATCAGGTAACACCTCTGTTGTGAGAGGCGATCACCACATTGACAGGCCTCTAAGAAGTTTGTCTCCTTTGTTTATACATTTTGTATAATTATTTTGCCTTAAATACATCAAGGGCCTCTATTGATGAGGCAATGCCTCATCGCAGAGGTGATCGCCTCATGTCAATGAGGTGATCACCTCATCAGTGAGGCGATCACTACATTGACAGGTCGGCCCGCCTTTAGCTTTACTTTTTCTATTAATGTTTGTCGTGACGTCTACTTGACATGTGTCTTTTGACCTTAAGCATGGCTATTTCATTGCATGATGGTGATTATCTTGATTATTTAATGATTTCCTTAGTTCGTAACATGAGTCCCCTTTTCTTTAGAACATATCTTTATAAGCATTGTCAGATATGATTTTGTGTTTTAGCAGGAACTAACTATGTGTTTATTGTAGGAGTTACTTTATGATTTTCATCATTGAGTAGTCACCTTTGTTAGCTATTCCTTTTATATCATCATATTCATGTTAATCATCAGTTTACTTTTGGTATACATTTAGTTTATTTTATGTATATTATTCTTTTATTTTGCCTAAAAGCATTGCAATCCCCAATCACTTTCCCCCATTTAACTTCGAATGTATGGTTGTAATTTATTTATCCTATTTCTGTCAATCGTTGGGACTCAAAAGCATGAAATTGGATTAATGTGCAAACTTGAACTTAACTATAAAACTTGGCAAGTAAATGAAGGCAAGTGCAACTTTGAATGTGAATGAGGAAATAATTAAATAATTAAATGGTAATAAAACACAAAACACAAACAGAGGCCAACCACAACGTTAGGTGAGCATTCAAATGCTCATACCCAGTTTCCAAACCCAATCTCTGATGATGGCTTTTGGGAACCTCCATGGGATCCAGTTGTTGTACAGTGTGTCCCAGCTTTCATCCAGGTGGTGACTCCATCTCCAAATAAGCCAAAGACCTATATCGTATTTTCTAGTGGACCTCAAGCCCACACAGTGTCGTGGTCGCCAAACACTTGGGCGGGCGCTAAACCCCACCGCCTACAGTGGCGACTCCACTAGAGATAGAGAAACTAATTCCAGTGCTTTATGTTTTATCATCTTTAATTATTTTCTTATTTCTTTTGCATTTATGCATTCACTACACATTTTGCACACAATGAGCACTTCAGTCCCTAATTAACTTGACAATAGTCAGTACTTTGCTACCTACGTTTCACTCAAACCTGGTAGTGGAATATTTGATTATTGTCACTCACGACACGTACTAATCCGCATTGTTTGACCCTTGAGTGGGGAGACATATATGGATATTTATCGTTGTGGGAGCCAAAGCCTTTTTACCTAAGACTTAAGCCCATGTAATGACCTAGCAACTATCCTTAGCAATTTTCCCGCATGCATGTGTATTATGCCATATCTTAAAATAAATCTTGAGCCCATCAATAAGCAATCCAAGGTAAAATGGGCCCTCGTGTCCAACCAAATCCTATTATAAACAAACTAGTCAATAAGGGCCTCTCATGCCTATTCATGACCCATTTTAAGTGGGCTTAACAAGTGAGTTTATGGTGCTAAGGATCTTGGCTCATAGGAAATGGACTCGGGCTTTATTTAAAGGATCCATTACTTGTCTGAATCATTTTGAGAGTTTTCTTGCATACATCGGTTTTGTTATCCCCTATTGATGATTAAAACCCAGGCCAAAAATCCTAGGGCAAGATACTCACCATTGAATACACATGTGGGAGAAATAAGGGTGAAAGTTTGCACGTTTAAGCTTTGCATTTTGGTTTTGTTTATCTTCTTTTTTGTTTGTTTCTTAAGTTTCCAAAAAAAAAATCTTGCATTTCATGCATACATGACACTCATTTTAATTTTTAAAACAACAAAAAAATCTTACATTGCATGCATACATGACATTCATTTTAATTTTCAAAAAAAAAATTCGTCATTTCATGCATACATGACAATCATTGAAACTTTCAAAAATGCATTTTTCTTAGCCATAAACCTCTTTTTATTTGGAAGCAGATCAAAGGAATTTGGCCAACTAATATCAAGGATCCAATTAGATAGTTGAGACCACTTAACAAAGGAGTAAGATAGGAGAACCCTCTAATTTTGATGTCGAAGCTTTTAAGAAAGAACTATTGGAAGAGATCAGGGATGAGATAAGACAAATGGTTAAGGACATGGTTGTTGAGATTAAAGGAAAGTTGCTCTCTAAGGAAGATGATTCTTAAACCAAAACTGTTTTGGGTGACCAATTGAAAGGAAAAGCACTAGCAGATTCTGCTAAGACCGAATGGATGAAAGACCTAACAAAAGAGATGAATCAACTACATACAGCATTGAAGAACCATGGGCTCAGTCCAAACTTTGCTGATGTTGACTTGGATTTGGGTTCTAGAGAATCATTGCCCCCAAAATTCAAATTCCCAAATATGAAGAAATACTATGGTACTGATGACCCTTACTTGCATCTGAAGCAGTATGTCACTTACATGAAGGCCACTGAGTTGTCAGAAACTCAAATTGTCAAGAAATTTCCATTATCCTTAGAAGGAGCTGCTATCAATTGGTACTACACTTTGGATGCATATGTCCAGCAAGACTGGAAGGAGTTGTGTTCAATCTTTATCAAACAATATAGGCTAAACTTTTAGTTTGAAGTTTCTCTTCACGAGCTACAGAATATAGTGCAAAGACCTAACGATCCCTTCGTGAGCTTCTTAGATAGGTGGAGAGAAAAGTTAGCTCAGATGAAGCACAGACCTATAGAGTCAGACCAATTAATCATAGCCATAGAAGCTTGCATCCCTCCTCTAGCCTACAAGTTGAAAGACATGGGCATAAGGGACTTTAAAGAGTTGTATCATTTTGGAGTGCAAGTTGACGCCGGCTTGGATTTGGACACTCGAGAATAGTTATTGTCAATTGTAATGGTTTCAAACAATGTTTTGCTGTAATATTTTCTTTTATGTTGATGGATGTTTAATTGTCTAATTTGCATGAGTATTAATTTATTATAATTGTGTATGCAATCTTATGCTTGAATGAAAGAGAGATTTGAAAAAAAAAAAAGGAAAAAGAAAACCCTAAAAAATGAGAGGATAAAAATATCAGAATTGACTTTCAAACTTTTCTTCGGGCACATTCAACTTTAGTTTTTTCCTAAAATAAATTCCTCATATTTGTCAAAAAAACAAAAAAAAAAACAAAAAGAAAAGAAAAACAAAAAAATTAAAAAAGAAGAAAAAAAAAAGAAAAAGAAAGGAAAGAAAAAAAATGAAAAAGAACGGAAGTGTAGACAGTGGGGTTTAGCGTGCATCCAATATTTTAGCAATCACGACATTGTTTAGGCTCAGGGCCTTATAGAACACACTAACCACTGTCACAAAGACATGGTGTGGAGATGAGGAGTCGCCACCCAAGGTAATAACTAAGACAAATCGAAAAGGTGGTACTCGATTCTCTAAAAGAAAGCTAGTACCACAACCAGGAGATTCTAGATATGGAATACTAACTTCTCTTAGTCTCTTATTCATTTAGAATAAATTTATAAATGATTATTTCATCCTCTAATTACATGCAATTTTATTAAATCCTAATTAACATCCATCTAACCTAAAAGGCAATAAGTCAATAAAATTACAAATAAAAAATGCATCAAAAAGGCAATGTCCTTATATCTAAACTATGTTAATTTTATTTTATAAGTTAGCTAAATCTACATATTTTATTTACAAGTGAAATGGACTTAAAGGTGAGCCTACATTTTTATTAATTAGTGAGTCTAGATCTATTTATTTTAGTCTGTCTAAGATATGGGTTTAAGTTTATTCAATTTTAAAGGAAAATTAAATTAGTGGGCCTAAGTCTAACTTGATTTTATTTTAAATGAAATGTAGACCTAGGTCTATTTATTAAAAGAAATGAATTTAAGTGGGCTGAGCTAAGTCTAAACAAGTTTTTAATTAACATAGTGGGCCTAAAATCTAATTAAACTAATGGGTTTAAATTGATTTTAATCATATAAAGTCATAAATCATTTTTAAACCTATTTATTATGTGGGTTAGACCTAAACGTGGGCTTAGGGCCCAAAAACATTAAAAAAAACATAAAAAACATCAAAAAATCAAATCAAAATACATTCACATATGATTTCTAAAAAACCTAATTTAATTACATACAAACCCTAATTAACTAAAGCCACATTAATTTTAATTAATCTTACCTAGTGGACCTAGTTTTACTAATTAATTTTAAAGTGCAGAAAATTAAAAAATTTCACCATTCCCACTACTAGGGCTATTACAAACTATGTACAAAAATCTAAAATTAAACAATTATACATCCATAAAAAAAAACACAAAACACCAAAATAAAAAATGAAAATAAAACCCTAAATTCTACTGGGAAACAATACAGGATCTTCCATGGCATTTCATGGACCTTCTGTTCATTTGAACACATGCAGCATCCTCCTCAATTCTGATTTGCATATCAAAACAAAAACACATAAATAATTAGATTAGTAATGAAATTGAATAATAAAACAAAAAAAATCAAATAAAATAAAAAAACCATAAAAAGAGAAGAGAAGAAAAAAAAAAGGAAATGTTGTGCATATGCTTTGAGATAACCCCTTAGACTAGGATTTTCACCATTGTTTTTGACTTGTTGTTTGATTCTAGACTGAAAAGGGTGTTCTCAGTAGCTTTTTGATTTTTTAAGGTTTTCTTTTTTGTGCAATCAGGTTTTTTATGCTATTATCTCTGTGAATCTTTGAATTTTTTCCAAAGAAAGGCCTCCTCCCAGCATGCATGCAGACTTTGCTTTTAAATGCAAAGTTTGCGCATACTGGCCTCCTCCAAAGGAGGAACAGACTCATCTCTTATCAAAACATACTAATAAGGATTTGATTTTTGAAAGTTACGTGTTTTGAATGCGTCAAAATCTTTTCCAGATAAAAAATAATTATAAAAATTCAATTTTTAACCAATCAAAACATTGAAAAATCGATAAAAAAATATGTAAAAAAATTGAAAAAAATGGGATTTTACAAGTCGGAATTGTGGATTTTCGATCAAAAATCCATAATTCCAATGGACATTATGGATTTCCGATCGGAAATCCATAATTTCAATTTTCAATTTTTTTTTACTTTTAATTACCAAAAGACCCCTGAAAAATTGATTTATTTGCAATCAAATCTTAAAAAACATTGCAATTTAGTCTCTAAAGTCCAGAAAATCGACAATCAAGTTCAATTTTTTGAATGAATTTCATCATAGGGGCTTACGTAGCAATTGTGCACAATTGCATCCCGAAATTAGGTGCTTACAGGAAGTGTGGAAAAAAAAAGGAAAATCTTTGTTTGTACCACCAACATTTGAAAAATCAATTTTGAGCAATCCTTAGAAAATCCTTTTTTTTTTTAACAAAACTCCCACTAATTGTGAGCTGAAAAATAGTTGGTCAGAAAACCCGCAAAGGGATGATCAATATCAACAATAATGTGGCATGCCTGATTATAACAAAGAAGTAATCATGTGAAGATAGTCATAACTGACATGTTGTTAGCACGTGAAGTGTCAGACATGGACTCATTAGTTTTGCAGCAATCAACAACATCAATAACATCAATGTCCGATTATCAGTAGCAAGAGCACTCAGCAGCTAAAGTGACAACATGAACATCAAGAGTAATAAAACTGATCGACCATCACCATGAATTTGCAACCACCCAGCTAGGTTCGAAAACTCCTAGAAAAGGAGCGACCTAGGCAAAAAAGGGAAAATAAAAAAAATAAAAAATGAAAGACCCAGTTAGGTTCAAAAACTCCTAGAAAAGGAGCGACCTAGGCAAAAGAGGGAATATAAAAAAAATCGATTGCATTTTCATTCTAAGAAAAGACTTCAAAAGATCATAAGATTCCACTTAGTGGTGCGAAAGCAAGAGAGTCTATCAAGTCCTTGACTGAGGGACAAGTTTTAAGATGAGTTGAGCCTCGTGAGTAATGGAGTTTTCAAATAAAGTCTCTTCCACACTAAGGGTCAAGCGCACCTGTCATATGACAATAAAGCATTCTAAGGAAGCAACTAAACTAGGGGTATGAATCATTACCATCATTTCGATTTAATCATAAGGGGGTCCTAAATTCTGTTTCATTTGGATAAGTTGGTCTCAATAGACTTAAATTCAGATTCTTTGATATGATAAGGACCAGTTCTTGAGGATTAATCCTAAATAGGAAGGGCATTTGGCTATTGACTGTTTTCTCGATTATTCATACATACACATAATTATTTTGCAAAAATCATTTTTAGGTTTCATGCTTAGGCGCATTAGAATAATGCATGTTTTCTATAAGCATTGCACATACCACACGAGCATGTGTTATTAAAATAACTTTTGAGAGGTTCCAAAGATCACGGCCATGCATACATCAGTTTTAGACTCTTTTTTTGGATGTGTAATAGAATAAGCTAACTCAAATGCTTGAGATGTAGTTTTCTCATTTGGTTTCGCCAGACGCCTCATGAGGCTATACAACTTATTTTGATTTACTTGCTTAGTTTGATTTCGTTTGATGCTCGTAAGGCTACATCGTTTTATTATCTCCGCCTAATGCCTTAGAGGCTATATGGCACCTTTTGTTTGGCTTTATTTGATGCATGTTTTATTTGTTATTTTTTTAGCCTAATACCCCAGAGGCTATATGGCATGTTTTGGTTGATTTCGCCTAATGCCAGTGCGGCTATATTACTTAATATGATTTTCATCCGCCTAACACCTCAGAGGTTCCATGGCACTTTCTATTTGATCTTATTTGATGCATGTTTTTATCTATTTGTTAGTCTTACCTGATGCATGTCACGACCCAAAACAGCGGCCATGACCGGCGCTAGGGAACGGGAATTCTTTCGAATCCGAAACTCGTAGCAAGCCTAAAAATAAAATAAACATGCAATAATAATAATAACAATATCAAATTTAGCGGAAATGAAAATCATAAATATCACAATATCATTTTTCCCAACTGGATTTAAATCAAATCTCATCTCATATATATATAAATTTTTGAATACAAATCCAGTTTCAAATATAATACAATATCTCACATAAATAAAATACATAAAATCCCACAAATTAATTTACAACTACTGCAGTGTCTAGATTATAAAAATAAGACTCAAGTAAGCAGTTTACACAAAGAAGCCGGGGCAGAAGAAATCCGGCGTACAGGCCTGCTACTGAGGTCTGAAGATGTTGACTCTCCTGAAAAATTATCAACGGAGGGGAGTCAGACCTCATTGAGTGAATTACTATAATATATATACATACACACTAAATGACAATGCATACAATCAACAGTATATATATCTAATATATATACAGGCAAATACACACAGATGCAATAAAATCATTTTATATATATTTTATTGAGAATCATCTTTTATGAAGGATCACATAGAACCCTAGAATATCGCAACCTCAGAAATAGTGTTAGACAACACTCTAGCCACACAGGCTCACTTAATCCAAATATATCCACTTAATCCATTTAGACAGTAGACTGGCCCCGAGACACTAAATCAACCGAGCTTCAGCAGTCTGACTGCTAGTGTGATTGGCCCCGAGACACTTGGTCAACCGAGCTCCAGCAATCACACTCCCAAATCATATCACAAATCAGATAAATCAAATCCAATCAATATCCTCAAACAGGTTAGTAATATAGCCTAAATGCTATAAGTGTACCAGTACGTACTCGGTCCTAGTGCTGCCCACTAGGTAGCACGTTCTATTGATATCCTTCATTAATAAATATAAAACATTCATTCACAAAAATAAATGATGCATGAAGTTCAATAAAATTATCAACATAAACCATATATATACTAGAAATATACCAAAAGTAAACCAGGTATATTTCGAGTATATATATGTCAAATAAATCCAATCAAATCATAAATTAAACTAGAAATATATTTAAAAACATTTTTAAATATAATTTATTAACAAAACATGCATATAATTTAATATATACCAAAAATATACTTAAATACAAATCACATTATTTATGCATATTTAATCAAAATAAAACATATATTTCTAAATCATGCATCCTAAAGCATGTATATATAGTAAAGTAACTCACCCTAGTGCGCTCCACGAGATGGATCCGACGGGTCTGGTCCACTAGTCCTCGGTCTCAGTGCAACTAAACAAGCAATAAATAACCGACATTAGAAAAAACCTAACAGAAATCTTAGAATTCGATCTAGAGTATTAAACATAGAATCGATATCAGGGTTCGACCGGATATCACGTTTTACGAGAATTCTATCGAAAATTCGACAGAACCTCCCCTGTAAAACGGACATCTCTCTACTCAAAAGAGTAGAGCCGACCCTGCAAAGAAATACACTTCAAAAAACTATACAGAGCACAATCAAAATCCCACGGTCGGACTCCAAACTACAATCCACCGACCGAGGTCCACAATCATATAATAATTTCAGAAATACCAAAAATATCCTTATAACATAAAAATTCATTTTATAAGTAGAAATCATTTTTTTTACCTTAAATAACTATTAAAACCAATTAAATTACATTTTTAGCCCATTTTATGTAAAATTACCAAAATGCCCTTATATATATAAATATACTAAAATTACTTCAAAAATTCACCAAAAATAGTATAATTATTCAAAATTAATTTTCTCAACATATTTTTCAATAATATTAATAATTAAACTCAATTATCCAATTAAATTCAAATAAAAACATAATTAACCCTAATTTCCCAAATTTCCCAAATTTACATAAACTTCAATAATTCAAGATAAATACTTAGAAATTCATAAAAATTCCAAATAAATTCCTATAATTCATTTCAACACCTAATTTAACCATAAAACACAATTTTATAATTTAAATAATTAATTTACGAAAATTAGAAAATAATATTAAAATATTCAAAAATACCCAAAAATCCAAAAAATCTCCAAAAATTCCACAAAAATTCATACATGTATATTAAGCTACTAGGAACAACATTTGTGAAGGGATTTTCCATGAATCAATCAATTTGAAGCTCAAAAAAATCAAAAACCCTAATATAGCCGAATTGGAAAAATTCAAAACTAAGCAAATCTAGACCATTTAAGCTCAAACCAAAGCTATAATCACACTCATCGGAGCTCAAGGAGAAGAAAGAGACCGGCGGTGTCAAAAACGGTGGCCAAAATCGTCGTCGACGGCGAGAAGCTCAACTTGCTGCCATGGCGGATTCCGAGCGTTCCAGCGGGCTTCCGGCGGCCTGGTCACATCGGAGAGGAAGAGGAAGGAAGGGGAAGAAGGTTGGCGGCAGCTGGTGGCGGCGAAGGGCGGTCCGGCGTGCTGGAATGGGAGGCGCAGTGACGGTAGACGATCGGGAGAGAAGAAGGAGAAGCGAGGGGCTAAACGGTAATTTTCCAAATCCTTTTATTTTAATAATCTATATGTATATATATATACTTTATACTATATAATAAAATAATAATAAAATCACACACATTAAATTTACACCACACACATATAATTTAATATTTTAAAATATAATAATAAATAAAAATAATTAAATAAAAATAAATTAATAAACAAATAATAAAATATTAGGGTAATATTAATTAAACCCTAATTAAATAAATATTTACACACATAGGCTTTATTTAGTATTTTAAAAATACGTATGAGTTCATGCAAGTCCGAAAAGATATTTAAAATAATTAATAATAAATTATTTACGTGAAAATTTCCCCGAAAATGCAAGTTCCGGGAAAATTTTACGTAAAGTACTGTAAATAAGACACAATAATTAAAATAGGTTTTAAATAAATATCAACTCGTGAAAATATCGTAATGTATATACAAAAATTATTAACACTGCATATCCCGGTACAGTATTAAAAATGTTTAAAAACACGGGATATTACAGTCTTCCCCCCTTACAAGAATTCGTCCTCGAATTCCAGAAAGAAAAGATTTCAGGATCAGGAAGGAAAGAGATACGGGTAAGAAGCTCGCATCTCAGCTTCAGTCTCCCACGTATGCTCCTCGACTCTGTCGCTACGCCATAGAACCTTGACCATCGGAATCTGCTTCGATCGCAACTGTCGAACTTGAAAATCTATGATCGCCACAGGTTCTTCCACAAACGTCAAATCTTCACTCACTTCTACACTATCAGGCTGCAACACGTGTGAAGGGTCTGAGATATACTTCCTCAATATTGAGATATGAAACACTGGATGCACCTGTGACATACTCGGAGGCAAATCCAACCAATATGCAACAGTGCCAACTCTCTCCAGAATCTTAAACGGTCCAATATATCTCGGTGCTAACTTATCCTTCCTGCCAAATCTCATCACACCCTTCATCGGAGATACCTTCAGAAAAATAAAATCTCCAACTTGAAACTCCACATCTCTGTGCCTAGGATCTGCATAACTCTTCTGTCTGCTAACTGCGGTCTCTAATCTTCGCTTAATCACGGTGACTTTCTCTGCAGCATCCTGAACCATCTCAGGTCCAGTCAAAGCTCTCTCACCAATCTCATCCCAACTCAAAAGGGATCTACACTTCCTTCCATATAATGCTTCATACGGTGCCATACCAATACTACTATGGTAGCTGTTATTATATGCAAACTCAACGAGCGGCAAATGATCATCCCAGCTACCTCCCAAATCCAAGACACACATCCTCAACATATCTTCCAGTGTCTAGATCGTCCTCTCAGACTGACCATCTGTCTGAGGATGAAAAGCAGTACTAAAATCCAACCTAGTGCCCATCGCTTCCTGCAACTTCTGCCAAAAACGAGAAGTGAACACTGAACCTCTATTTGACACAATGGACACAGGTACTCCATGAAGGCATACGATATGCTTCACGTACAACTTCGCCAATCTAGCAACTGAATATGTGGCTTTCACAGGCAAGAAATGTGCAGACTTCGTCAACATGTCTACAATCACCCAGATTGAATCGTATCCATCCTTCGAACGAGGTAAACCGACCACAAAATCCATAGCTATCCTTTCCCACTTCCACTCGGGAATAGGAAGAGGCTGAAGCTTCCCAGAAGGCTTCTGATGTTCAGCTTTCACTTGCTGACACGTCAAGCACTTCGCAACATAATCAGCGACATCCTTCTTCAATCCATCCCACCAGTATAGATCTCTGATACTGTGGTACATCTTAGTAACACCTGGATGTACGCTATAAGCTATAGAATGTGCTTCCTCTAAAATCTCCTCTCTCAAATCATCCACATCAGGAACACATAATCTACCACTGATCCACAACACACCATCATCATCGAGTGTGAAATCAGTGAACTTCCCTGCTCTGATATTCTCTGCAAGCTCTTCCAGAATAGGATCTCGGCTCTGAGCTGCTTTAATCCTATCCCTCAGTACAGATCGTACTTTAAACTGAGCTAGCAGTCCACTTAATCTACTGATCTTCATCATCAGACCTTGATCCACCAACAGATGCAATTCCTGGATCAATGGTCTCCTCTCAACACTGATGTGAGCAAGACTGCCTGAGGACTTCCTACTCAAGGCATCTGCTACCATATTAGCTTTACCCGGATGATATAAGATCTCACAATCATAATCCTTCAATAATTCCAACCATCTCCTCTGCCTCAGATTCAGATCTCGCTATTGGAAAATGTACTTAAGGCTCTTGTGATCAGTAAATATCTCACAAGTCACCCCGTACAAATAATATCTCCAACTCTTCAAAGCAAAGATAACTGCAGCCATATCCAAATCATGTGTAGGATAGTTCTGTTCATGCTTCTTCAATTGCCTCGAAGCATAGGCTATCACCTTTCCATTCTGCATCAGCACACAACCAAGACCAATTCTAGAGGCATCACAGTAAACTGTGAACTTGTCCACACTATTAGGCAAAGCTAATACTAGCGTTGTGGTCAACTTCTCCTTCAACAATTGAAAACTATTCTCACAAGCTTCTGACCACTCGAACCTAACATTCTTCTGAGTCAAGCGAGTCATAGGGGCTGCTATTCTGGAAAAATCCTGCACAAACTGCCTATAATACCCGGCTAAACCCAGAAAACTCCGAATCTCTGTAACAGAAGTAGGTCTAAGCCACTCAGATACTGCCTCAATCTTCTATGGATCAACCTGAATACCTTCTTTAGACACTACGTGTCCAAGAAAAGAAACACTCTCCATCCAGAAAATCACACTTCGAGAATTTAGCATAAAGCTGATGATCTCTCAGTGTCTATAGTACAATCCTCAAATGATATACATGCTCCTCCATACTCCTCGAATAAACTAGTATATCATCAATGAAGACTACTACAAACTGATCCATATACGGTCTGAATACCCTATTCATCAAGTCCATAAAAGCTGCTGGTGCATTAGTCAAATCAAAAGACATCACCAGAAACTCATAATGGCCATATCGAGTGCGCAATGCTGTCTTAGGAATATCGGCCTCACTAGTCCGCAACTGATGATAACCCGACCTTAAGTCAATCTTGGAAAAGAATTGTGCACCCTGTAGCTGATCAAACAAATCATCTATCCTCGGGAGAGGATACTTGTTCTTTACTGTCACCTTATTCAGCTCTCTGTAGTCAATGCACAGTCTCAGGGTACCATCCTTCTTCTTCACAAACAGGACTGGGGCACCCCAAAGAGAAACACTAGGTCTGATGAAACCTTTATCCAATAACTCTTGCAACTGCTCCTTCAACTCTCTCAACTCTGCAAGAGCCATTCTGTAGGGTGGCATAGATATAGGAGTAGTACCTGGAACCACATCTATATAGAATTCAATCTCTCTATGAGGTGGTAAACCTGGCAACTCCTCGGGAAAAACATCAGGAAACTCACAAGCAACAGGAATATCTGTGAGTGACAACTTCTCCACTGAAGTATCCCTGACCAATGCCAAATATCCCTGACAACCTTTTCTCAACAACTTCCTAGCCGTAATAGCAGAAATAAGATTATGAGGTACTGAACTCCTATCACCCACAAACTTAAAGTCTTCTTCATCAGGAATTTTGAAAGTCACCTCCTTATTCCTGCAATCTACCACGGCATAGTGCTGAGATAACCAATCCATTCCCAAAATAACATCAAACTCTATCACATCCAACAAAATTAAATCAACGGGTAATTCTCTATCTCCCACGAGAATTGGACAACCAGAAAGAACAATATCGGTGTCTAAATAATTGCTCAGAGGAGTGGCAACAGACAAAGGAAAAGCCATCCTCGAAGCTTGCCAACAAGATTTAGAAGCAAAAATAGGAGAAACAAACGAATACGTGGCACCCGGATCAAACAAAACCCATGCATCCAGGTAAAAAATAGAAACAATACCTGCCACGACTGCATTAGATGCCTGAGCATCCTGCTGAGTGAGATGAAAGACTCTGGCCTGACCTCGACCTCCCTGCTGACTGGTAGAAGCCTGGCCAACACCTCTGGCACCTCTTCTAGTACCTCTACTACGACTCTGCTGTGGAACAAACTGAGTGGAACTCTGATGCTGAGCTGGTGGTAACTGAAATGGCACGGGTGCAGCACTAGCAATCGACTGCTGTGGGAATCGCGGAATCTACGGCTGCTAATATCCCAAATAAGGACACGATCTGGCAAAACGTCCTATCTGCCCGCATCTGAAGCATGTCAGCGGTGTCAGATAACACGGTCCCTGATGGACTCTAGCATAAGTCTGGCAAACACTGGCCATTGATCCAGAACTATGACCACTGCTGCTGCTCGAAGCACCTGACCCGAATCTAAATGATCTACGCTGACCTCCACGGCCATGTCTACTGCTCCGATGCACTCGCTGCTTCTGTCTTTGACTCTGCTGAGTCGGACCTCGTTGTTGACTACTCGAACCAACATGAAAACTCGAATACGGAGTAGTCTGCAATCCACTCGACTGAACTCCCAGCTGGTAGTAATCAGGCATCGCTCCCTGCCTAACTAGCCTCATCTCAATCTCCTTGGCTAACTCAATCACAGACTCCAGAGTAAGGCCTGCTGTAGGCATACCAGCAAAAGCTGAACCTAAACTAGTGACATATGTAGTAATCGTGAAATACTGATCTCGCATCAGATCCTCAGCATATCTACCCAGACGAAGAAACTCTCGGGTGTACTCCTCTACAGATCGATCTCCATGAGAAATACTGGTTAAACGGAGATGATAACTCAAACGAAGAGGCTCTGGATAAAATCTCCTCATAAATCGCTCTCGAAACTGAGCCCATATCATCGTCATCATGTAAGGCTGGATCATCTGAATAAACCAATCTAAGGCTGGTCCCTTAACAGACAACTCAATGATCATGATCCGCTGGTACTCGGTATGAGCAGTCCGAGTCCTAGTCTCAATCGTATGCAGAAAATCTAACGGATCGGAAGTACCATCAAAAGCAATCCTGCCAACTCGGGCATAGAACAAAGCTGCCTCAGGGTCAGACATACCCTGTTGATAGGCAGGCTGAATAGGCTGAACAACTGAAGGAACAGGAACATCAAATTCAGGCTCTATAGGCTCCTCGTCCTGTAACTCTCTCTGCCTACGGCGACCTGCCGCTCCTCGAGGTCTACCTCTGCCATGACCTCTACGTCTAACTGGCTGCTCAGGAGGTAAAACCTCATCCTGAAAAGACTCATCATCCTCGGCCTCAACGATCGGTGGAGCGACACGCGCTCGCCTCCTCATACTGAAAAGACAAACGAAAAGATTCAGACAAAATAAACAACGGAGGAATAACGCTAAAAACTAAGCAAGGAATACTTATCAAGACATACTCGAACCTAATACACTGCAGTAGTTACTAAAAGAAAACATAACTCTGAAAACTAGGGCCACAACTCACAAAACTAAGCCCTGACATAGAACTCCGCTCTGATACCAACTTTGTCATGACCCAAAACAGGGGCCATGACCGGCGCTAGGGAATGGGAATTCGTTCGAATCCGAAACCCGTAGCAAGCCTAAAAATAAAATAAACATGCAATAATAATAATAACAATATCAAATGCAGCGAAAATGAAAATCATAAATATCACAATATCATTTTTCCCAACTGGATTTAAATCAAATCTCATCTCATATATATATAAATTTTTGAATACAAATCCAGTTTCAAATATAATACAATATCTCACATAAATAAAATACATAAAATCCCAAAAATTAATTTATAACTACTGCACTAGATTATAAACATAAGACTCAAGTAAGCAGTTTACACAAAGAAGCCGGGGCGGAAGAAATCCGACGTACAGGCCTGCTACTGAGGTCTGAAGATGTTGACTCTCCTGAAAAATTATCAACGGAGGGGAGTCAGACCTCACTGAGTGAATTACTATAATATATATACATACACACTAAATGACAATGCATACAATCAACAGTATATATATCTAATATATATACAGGCAAATACACACAGATGCAATAAAATCATTTTATATATATTTTATTGAAAATCATCTTTTATAAAGGATCACATAGAACCCTAGAATATCATAACCTCAGAAATAGTGTTAGACAACACTCTAGCCACACAGGCTCACTTAATCCAAATATATCCACTTAATCCATTTAGACAATAGACTGGCCCCAAGAAACTAAGTCAACCGAGCTTCAGCAGTCTGACTGATAGTGTGATTGGCCCCGAGACACTTGGTCAACCGAGCTCCAGCAATCACACTCCCAAATCATATCACAAATCAGATAAATCAAATCCAATCAATATCCTCAAACAGGTTGGTAATATAGCCTAAATGCTATAAGCGTACCAGTACGTACTCGGTCCTAGTGTTGCCCACTAGGTAGCACGTTCTATCGATATCCTTCATTAATAAATATAAAACATTCATTCACAAAAATAAATGATGCATGAAGTTCAATAAAATTATCAACATAAACCATATATATACTAGAAATATACCAAAAGTAAACCAGGTATATTTCGAGTATATATATGTCAAATAAATCCAATCAAATCATAAATTAAACTAGAAATATATTTAAAAACATTTTTAAATATAATTTATTAACAAAACATGCATATAATTTAATATATACCAAAAATATACTTAAATAAAAATCACATTATTTATGCATATTTAATCAAAATAAAACATATATTTCTAAATCATGCATCCTAAAGCATATATATATAGTATAGTAACTCACCCTAGTGCGCTCCACGAGATGGATCCGACGGGCCTGGTCCACTAGTCCTCGGTCTCGGTGCAACTAAACAAGCAATAAATAATCGACATTAGAATAAACCTAACAGAAATCTTAGAATTCGATCTAGAGTTTTAAACATAGAATCGATATCAGGGTTCGACCGGATATCACGTTTTACGAGAATTCTATCAAAAATTCGGCAGAACCTCCCCTGTAAAATGGACATCTCTCTACTCAAAAGAGTAGAGCCGACCCTGCAAAGAAATACACTTCGAAAAACTACACAGAGCACAATTAAAATTCCATGGTCGGACTCCAAACTACAGTCCACCGACCGAGGTCCACAATCACATAATAATTTCAGAAATACCAAAAATATCCTTATAACATAGAAATTCATTTTATAAGTAGAAATCATTTTTTTACCTTAAATAACTATTAAAACCAATTAAATTACATTTTTAGCCCATTTTATGTAAAATTACCAAAATGCCCTTATATATATAAATATACTAAAATTACTTCAAAAATTCACCAAAAATAGTATAATTGTTCAAAATTAATTTTCTCAACATATTTGTCAATAATATTAATAATTAAACTCAATTATCCAATTAAATTCAATTAAAAACATAATTAACCCTAATTTCCCAAATTTACATAAACTTCAATAATTCAAGATAAATACTTAGAAATTCATAAAAATTCCAAATAAATTCCTATAATTCATTTCAACACCTAATTTAACCATAAAACACAATTTCATAATTTAAATAATTAATTTCCGAAAATTAGAAAATAATATTAAAAAATTCAAAAATTCCACAAAAATTCATACATGTATATTAAGCTACTAAGAACAACATTTGTGAAGGGATTTTCCATGAATCAATCAATTCAAAGCTCAAAAAAATCAAAAACCCTAATATGGCCGAATTGGAAAAATTCAAAACTAAGCAAATCTAGACCATTTAAGCTCAAACCAAAGCTATAATCACACTCATCGGAGCTCAAGGAGAAGAAAGAGACCAGCGGTGTCAAAAACGGTGGCCGAAATCATCGTCGACGGTGAGAAGCTCAACTTGCTGCCATGGCAGATTTTGAGCGTTCCAGCTGGCTTTCGACGGCCTGGTCACATCGGAGAGGAAGAGGAAGGAAGGGGAAGAAGGTTGGTGGCAGCTGGTGGCGGCGAAGGGCGGTCCGACGTGCTAGAATGGGAGGCGCAGTGACGGTAGACGATTGGGAGAGAAGAAGGAGAAGGGAGGGGCTAAACGGTAATTTTCCAAATCCTTTTGTTTTAATAATCTATATGTATATATATATACTTTATACTATATAATAAAATAATAATAAAATCACACACATTAAATTTACACCACACACATATAATTTAATATTTTAAAATATAATAATAAATAAAAATAATTAAATAAAAATAAATTAATAAACAAATAATAAAATATTAGGGTAATATTAATTAAACCAATTAAACCCTAATTAAATAAATATTTACACACATAGGCTTTATTTAATATTTTAAAAATACGTATGAGTTCATGCAAGTCCGAAAATATATTTAAAATAATTAATAATAAATTATTTATGTGAAAATTTCCCCGAAAATGCAAGTCCCGGGAAAATTTTACGTAAAGTACTATAAATAAGACACAATAATTAAAATAGGTTTTAAATAAATATCAACTCATGAAAATATCGTAATGTATATACAAAAATTATTAACACTGCATATCCCGGTACAGTATTAAAAATGTTTAAAAACACGGGATATTACAATGCCCTCGAGGCTATACGGTATTCATTGTTGTTCCTGCTTAATGCTTGCATGGCTATATGGCTTCCATGGTTGTTCTCTTCATTTGTTCTATTTTCTTATCAAAGTATTAATGTTTATAAGCATTCATTTCCTGATTCGGTCGGCCCGTAGTTGAGGGTGAGCTATGGATTTTCTCTGATTGAAGTATCAAGATTAAGGAACTGCCTCTCAGGCTAGGAAAACCTGAGGATGACGGTATGAGCTTCCTGTTGTTGTTTAGGAACTGCCTCTTGGGCCAGGAAAACCCGAGGTTGATGCTGTAAGCTTCCTTTTTTTATTGAGGAACTGCCTCTTAAGCTAAGAAACCCTGAAGATGACGGTGTGAGCTTCCTATTATTGTTTAGGAATTGCCTCTTGGGTCAGGAAAACTCAAGGATGACGACGTGAGCTTCCTGTTATTATTAAAGGACTGCCTTTTAGGCCAGGAAAACCCAAGCATTATGTCTTATAAAGAAAGGGTTGTTCAGGTTTGAATCTCTGAAGCTTAAGGATAAGGTTATTCGGGTTTAAATCCTCGAAGCTCAAAGAAAGGGCTGTTCGGGTTTAAATCCCCGAAGCTCAAAGAAAGGTTTATTCAGGTTTGAATCCATGAAGCTTAAGGACAAGGTTTTTCAGGTTTAAATACCCGAAGCTCAAAGAAAGGGTTGTTCGGGTTTGAATCCCTGAAGCTCAAAAATTAAGATGACTATTCGGGTAGTATCCCCAAAGTCGAAAGTAAATGACAAATGGGCTAAGAAAACCTGAAAGTCTATATCCCCGAAGGAGTAATAATCAGACCAGGAGAAATCGAAAACCACATCCCCAATGGTGATTGAGTTAGGAAAACTTAAGAACCAAAGTCAAGGTTAAGTGATGATCAGGCCAGGAAAACTCCAGAATCAAGTTTCATTATAGTAATGATAGGGCCAAGAAAACCCATGAATTATATTTTAAGTGTGGTGATGATCGGGCCAGGAAAACCCATGAATTATTTTTTAGGTGTGGTGATGATCGGGCTAGGAAAACCCGTGAATTATTTTTTAGGTGTGGTGATGATCGGGCCAGGAAAACTCAAAAATCATGTTGCGTGTGTAGTGATGATCGAGGAAGGAAAACCCGAGAATAATATTTCAAGTGTTGTGACGATTGAGCCAGTCGAGAATCATGTTTCAGGTGACTGATGGTTGGACCAGGAAAACCCATAAGTCTTTGTCCCTAGTAAAACAGTAATCAGGCCAGGAAAACCCAAGGTTAACAGTTTTTAAATACCTTTATTAAATATTAATGAGTGGCTGATCGGGCCAGGAAAACCTGAGGATCACGATCACGATTCAGAATTGAAGGATTCATCTCTCAGGTGATACTCGAGAGTCAAGTATATTGCTCATCTTAATGTTTATTTGTTGTTGTGCATGTGATTTTTTGAAAAATGGTCATTGCATGCATTTGATTTTTCAAAAAATTAGGGGGCAAACTATAAACACCCGATTCGGTCAACCCGTGTTAAAGGATGAATTAAGGGCACTCAGTTTGATCAGCCTATTATCAAGCCTAATGATGAGAATGTAAAACTTGGACATGAGAATGAAACCTGAATCTCTAATGGAAAGTGGACTTAAAAACCTAAAGCCTAAAAATTAGCCCAATTGTCTAGAATCGGCCCAAGTTTGCCTAGCCCAACACAGGCCCGAGCCAAAGAGGCGTCGCCTCAATGCAATGAGGCGATCTCCTCATTAAAGAGGCACCTCCTCTATGGCATACCACTTACAGCTGCATTTAATGCAGCTACAAACATGGTGGCCAAGTGGTGTGGGCCCCATAACCCAGACATGAGTTTGCATGAGGAAGAGACTTTTAGGGAAAAGGAAAAGGCTATGGAGGCTCATGATGAGCTAGAGGGCTTATGGGCATGGGGAAGCTATGGAATAAAAGAAAAAGAAAAATAAAACCATCATTGAGATAGAAAGAAAAAAGGAAAGGGAAGGGAGCTCTAGAGAAAAAAAGAAGCAAAGAAAAATGTCCTGAAAGAAAAGAGAGATCCAAGCTAAAGGAGGTCCATATTTTCCTAAGAGAAAAAAAAAAGGAAAGAAGCTTGTGTCAAAGTAAAAATCACATCTTAGAGAAGATTATAATCAAGGATACATCTTTGAGGGCCTCTTATTTTGGTAAAAACTTACACTTAAACTCAACATACTCATCATTTTATGTGTTCTTGCTTGTGCGTAATTAAGTCATTAGTATATTTTAGGTATATTTTTAGTTTACTTTGCTTGATACCTCATTTCATTGATGTGATCCTCGAAGACTTTTGCATGTAGTTGTAATTTGATACTTGTTGAATGTATATATGCATGTATTGTTGTTTAAAGT
Source organism: Mallotus nudiflorus (assembly GCA_947683625.1). Classification (NCBI taxonomy): domain Eukaryota; kingdom Viridiplantae; phylum Streptophyta; class Magnoliopsida; order Malpighiales; family Euphorbiaceae; genus Mallotus; species Mallotus nudiflorus. Next base: position 1,144,529 of record CANTUR010000440.1, on the reverse strand, counting down.
AGAATTCTAGTCCTTTCGAGAGTCGAAATCAACCTGTTGAGCAGGTGACGCCTCTTCATAGAGGCATCGCCTCTTGTCAATGAGGCGATCGCCTCATCACAGTGGCGATTGCCACATTGACAGGCCTCCAAGAAGTTTGTCTCCTTTGTTTATACGTTTTGTATGATTCCTTCACTTTAAATACATTAGGGGCCTCTGTTGATGAGATGACGCCTTATAGCAAAAGCGTCCGCCACATTAACAGGTCGACTCGCCTTTAGCTTTACTTTTTCTATTGATGTTTATCATGACGTCTACTTGACATGTGTCTTTTGACCTTAAGCATGGCTATTTCATTGCATGATGGTGATTATCTTGATTATTTGATGATTTCCTTAGTTCATAACATGAATCCCCTTTTCTTTAGAACATATCTTTGGAAGCATTGTCACATATGATTTTGTGTTTTAGCAGGAACCAACTGTGTGTTTATTGCAAGAGTTGCTTGATGATTTTCATCATTAAGTAGTCGCTTTTGTTAGCTATTCCTTTTTTATCATTATATTCATGTTATTCGTCAGTTTACTTTCGGTATATATTTAGTTTATTTTATGTATATTATTCTTTTATTTTGCCTAAAAGCGTTGTAACCCCCAATCCCTTTCCCCCATTTAACTTCGAATGTATGGTTGTAATTTATTTATCCTATTTCTGTCAATCATTGGGACTTAAAAGCATGAAATTGGATTAATGTGCAAACTTGAACTTAACTATAAAACTTGGAAAGTAAATGAAGGCAAGTGCAACTTTGAATGTAAATGGGGAAATAATTAAATAATTAAATGGTAATAAAACACAAAACACAAACGGAGGCCAACCATAAGGTTGGGTGAGCATTCAAACACTCATACCCAGTTTTCGAACCCGATCTCTGATGACGGCTTCTAGGAACCTTCGTGGGATTCAGTTATTGTACAGTGTGTCCCAACTTTCATCCGGGTGATGACTCCATCTCCAAATAGGCCCAAGACCTATATTGTATTTCCTAGTGGGCCTCGAGCCCACATAGTGTTGTAGTCGCCAAATACTTGGACGCACGCTAAATCCCACCACCTACAAAGTTCATTAAGAAGAGAAAAAAAGTACATGCAAATGAAGCTCATGATTAGGTAATTATTAATTAGTAATTAGGTCATCATAGTAATAATTAAAAATAAAAATAAAAAACTACACCAAACACACTCATGCATAAGATAATTATTATTATTATAAAAAACTTTTGTCATAAATAAGTTAGCCATAATAATAATAATAATAATAATAATAATAATAATAGAAAATTAAAAAAATCATAATAGTGTTAAAATTAAAAAAATCATAATATAATTATAATTATGATGTTATTTTTAATATTATTATAAATAAATAAACAATTTTAAAATTTTAAAAAGTTGGCCATATATAGATATACAAGTTGGCTATGCAAAAAAACTATGGTCACTCAAACAGGTTTCCTTTCTCCATTTTTACTATTACCATATTACTATTCATAAGTAAAAAATTTTGTGTTCAAAATTTTTTTTCCTTTCAATCATTTCATTAAAAGAATGACACAAATATTTTCATCTATTTTACTTGCTCCCATTTAATGTATTACTTAAAATTTTACGCAATTTTAGGTACATTTCATATTCCTTGCATTCTTTTGGTATTGTCAAAATCACTATTTATAGAATTAGATTTTTTGTGCTCCAAATTTTTTTTTTAGCCACTTAATCAGTAGAATGACAAAAACATTCTTATATTGTTGGTTAAAATTTAGTATATTAGTAAAATTTTTATGTTATTTTTTTATTGCATTCGCATGGCTTTTACATATTTTATTATGATTTTTATTATTTCATTTAAGCCCATTACTATTTGTATGAATTGGCCTATTTTTTTTATTTTTTGTTTTTTTATTTTAATAATAATAATGATTATTATATTAATATTAAAAATAATATCATAATTAAAATAATATTATATTAAAATATTTTAATTGGTGGAGTTATCTTTTAATTAAAAAAATTACATTAAAATATTTTAATTAACTTCTGCAAAGTTAACAGAAGTCTGTCAATTTTATTAAAAATAACTTCCTATTATATTTTTATTATATTATTATTGTAATCATAATAATAATTATTATTAAGTATCATCTTCATTAATTATTTAATTTTATTAACTTATATAATTATTAAATTTATTAATTAAATTCATCATTGTTTTATACAATTATTGTATATTGTTTATAAATATATATAATATCTTGTTTATTAATATTATAGGATATATTTTTTTTAACTAATAGATATTATAATTGCCAACACTTTTAATTATTTTAATATATAAAAATATATATTGAATTAACTATATTTAGTCCAATTATTAGCATGAAAAATTCATTATTAACTAATCATTAATTAGTTATTAGCTTATCACTTGCATTGACACTGATACAATTAACCAATTATTAATTAATCATTAATCAATCTTTTGCATTAAATTAATGCTTGCAGCATTTCAATTGTCATCTCCTACATTAACTTCCCTTCATTGGCAACAAGAAAAGTGGTCAACATAAATTATTTTTTTTAATTAAATCCGCCAGTTCAACTCGCAAACTTGCTGAAATTGTATAGATTTCCGTCAACTCGGTTGGCAAATTTGCTTTTTTTTTAAAAAAATAGTGTCGACATCCTAATTGGCGGCACTGACTTGTCTTTTAGTGTTTCTGCCACTTTGTATGACATAATAGGTCTTAACTTTTTTTTAATTATTTTTTTATCCTAAAGTGAGAAATATTTTACAAACTACCCTAAACTTGAATTTTTTTTTTTTCGCCCTAAATGGGTAAAAAGCCCTCAAATTCTCATATGTTGAAATTATGATCTGTTGAATTTGTGAATACACACACACACACATATATATATATATATATATATATATATATATATATATATTTGTGTGTATTTTGTAAATTATAAGTTGACTGTCTGATTTTTCGATATACTAGAGTATTTCACCTAGTTATTAACCACAAAAAATTTTAAAATAATTCTTTAATTTTAAATTTATAATAAATTAAAAATTAAAAAGAACTTTTTTCCTAATAAATTTTAAGAAAGTAAAGATTGACAACCTTGAAATTTTATAATTTTTCTTCTAATAATCCTTAAAGCAATTGAAAATTATTTTTGAGCCACAAATGAAGCTTGAGTACAGCTTAAACACTATTTAAATATATAATAAATCAATATATATTTATATATGAAAATGCAGACGCACAAGAGAGAGATACTAATTCACCTTTAATTGGAAGGTAACCCTTGTCAAGGAGCAGTAAAATGGCAGTAAATCCAAGAAAAGAAAAGACACTAGTAGTCCTCAGAACAATTGTTGGGAGCTTAAGGTCTTGAGCTAGAGCTTGTGCGAAGTGCCAGATAGCATCAGTGATTAAACAAGCAAAAGCCTCCTGTTCATGCACATCATCTAATACCAACTTCGCAAAGCAGTTCTTGAAAGGCCCAATGCATTTGAGGTTGAGGATTGAAAGTAGTTGTACGATATCTGCAGCGGAGGCTTCACTTTCCAATAAGCCATCAGGAATTGAATGGAACGTGAATTGAGGATAGTTTGATGGGCTGAGAGAGTTGAAGTTAGTGTGGATGATAGCGATTGAAAAGCATCTTGAATACAGGATATTTGCAAGTTGAATCATTGGAGTTATGTGACCTTGAAATGGTAATGGAAAGAGTCTTAGTCTTCGACCTTTCTTTTGCTTCATGTGAGACTCCTTTAGGTTCTCCATGGTTTTTATATTTTGCTTGCTCTGTTTCTTAGTTTTTGTTTCTTATACTGCAGCAGGAAGCTGGTCTAGCTGTATTTCTAGTTCTAAATGTCATTCACCAAAAGAAAAGGAAAGAAATTTTTGTTTGGTAACTAACATCTGTTAATTTAACTGATAAAAGTTTCAGATTTTTTTAAATAAAATTTCAAGTCTCTCTGTATCTATTTTTTTTTTTAATACAATTCGAACTTGAAATTTTATTTAAAAAAATCTGAAACTTTTATCAGTTAAATTAACAGATGTTAGTTACCAAACAAAAATTTCTTTCCTTTTCTTTTGGTGAATGACATTTAGAACTAGAAATACAGCTAGACCAGCTTCCTGCTGCAGTATAAGAAACAAAAACTAAGAAACAGAGCAAGCAAAATATAAAAACCATGGAGAACCTAAAGGAGTCTCACATGAAGCAAAAGAAAGGTCGAAGACTAAGACTCTTTCCATTACCATTTCAAGGTCACATAACTCCAATGATTCAACTTGCAAATATCCTGTATTCAAGATGCTTTTCAATCGCTATCATCCACACTAACTTCAACTCTCTCAGCCCATCAAACTATCCTCAATTCACGTTCCATTCAATTCCTGATGGCTTATTGGAAAGTGAAGCCTCCGCTGCAGATATCGTACAACTACTTTCAATCCTCAACCTCAAATGCATTGGGCCTTTCAAGAACTGCTTTGCGAAGTTGGTATTAGATGATGTGCATGAACAGGAGGCTTTTGCTTGTTTAATCACTGATGCTATCTGGCACTTCGCACAAGCTCTAGCTCAAGACCTTAAGCTCCCAACAATTGTTCTGAGGACTACTAGTGTCTTTTCTTTTCTTGGATTTACTGCCATTTTACTGCTCCTTGACAAGGGTTACCTTCCAATTAAAGGTGAATTAGTATCTCTCTCTTGTGCGTCTGCATTTTCATATATAAATATATATTGATTTATTATATATTTAAATAGTGTTTAAGCTGTACTCAAGCTTCATTTGTGGCTCAAAAATAATTTTCAATTGCTTTAAGGATTATTAGAAGAAAAATTATAAAATTTCAAGGTTGTCAATCTTTACTTTCTTAAAATTTATTAGGAAAAAAGTTCTTTTTAATTTTTAATTTATTATAAATTTAAAATTAAAGAATTATTTTAAAATTTTTTGTGGTTAATAACTAGGTGAAATACTCTAGTATATCGAAAAATCAGACAGTCAACTTATAATTTACAAAATACACACAAATATATATATATATATATATATATATATATATATATATATATATATGTGTGTGTGTGTGTGTATTCACAAATTCAACAGATCATAATTTCAACATATGAGAATTTGAGGGCTTTTTACCCATTTAGGGCGAAAAAAAAAAAATTCAAGTTTAGGGTAGTTTGTAAAATATTTCTCACTTTAGGGTAAAAAAATAATTAAAAAAAAGTTAAGACCTATTATGTCATACAAAGTGGCAGAAACACTAAAAGACAAGTCAGTGCCGCCAATTAGGATGTCGACACTATTTTTTTAAAAAAAAAGCAAATTTGCCAACCCAGTTGACGGAAATCTAGAAAAAAAGAAAAAAACTGCATTAAAAGAGAATACAAAATACGGTAGACTTAGTATAGAACAAAAAAAAAAAATAGATACAGAGAGACTCATCTCCTTATGAGATCTGTTTAGCTCAATTCAGATCTGTTTCTGTTTTGTTTACCTTAACAGAAGAAGCGGAAGCTAATTTGGTTAGAGTAAAGAGTATGCTGCAAGTCACGTAAATGTTGAGTCTACTTCTCAGATCATGCACGAGGGATTTGTTGGGCCAGTCACAGAGGATTTGGGCCCTCTCCAACTTCTTCAAGGCCCAGATGATGAGTATATGGGTGATAATGCATCGGATACTTATAGGGATTTTACAAATATATTCGTTTTTTAAGTCAAATGTTCAACAAAATACCAACCTTTTGTCAAATTTTACACGCGTATCCATTTTTCTAAAATATTTTCATGTGTATCCTTTTTTTTTTCCGTCACTTCTGTTCTTCTTTATTTCTTCTCCCACCTCCTTCTGCTTCTTCTTCTTCTTCATTGCCTTCTTCTTGCATTATTTTTATTCTGCCTTTTTTTTTTTTTTTTGCTTTTATCTTCACCCTTCATCTTCTTCTTCCTGTTTTACTTTTTACAAAGGAAATCCGAAGCAAGTGAGTTTGGATTTTGTTCTTTTCCAACCAAAGCAAGTGAGTTTAGATTTTGTTCTTTGCCAACCAAATCACGGCATTGTAGATCCAGTCTCGAATCTGCACTACGATAACATGTTGTTCACTCACACGAGGTATGGTTGCATGGCTGCTCAGATGAAGTCTTTTTTTGACTCTACTGGTCAGTTGTGGAAGGAGCAAAAGCTCGCCGAAAAACCCGCCGGATTTTTCGTCAGTACCGATAGTGAAGGTGGCGGCCAAGAAACCACTGCGTAAGTTATCATTCTTTTTTTAAAGTTTGCATTTTTCTCCCTTTTAATTTGAAAATCCAAATGCATCAGAGCGTAATTGAATTGAATTCTTTGGTGTTCGATAAGGGTATGTGTCAATTGGAGCTTGACTGGTTGTTCTACTTCTAATTTTGATCTATCAGATGTGGCTGCAAAACGTTGCTACAATGAGTCTTCTTCTTCAGACTTTGGTGCAATTGATGATGCTCTTGAAATTGCTAACCAAGATGTTCCTGCTGCTGCTGAATATAAAGATTTGTTGGGTTGGTTATATTATTAAGCTAATGCATTTTTTATTTCCTGGCAGAAATGCAAATTTCGAGCACGGTATTTTTAAGATTAATATGCAAAGATCATGAACACGGTATTTAGTTTTGAGAGGCCTTTAGTTGCTAGCAATAATTTGCGCCTCTCCAAATCTCTAACTATAGCACCAATACTTTTCATATTAGATTGAATACTGCGAGCACCATCACAATTAACTTTCAAGAAAGGCCTTTTGGATCAGGATATGTAGGTTCCTAGCCCAAGGCAGCATTATCAGAATGTTGAACTTGAACTAAAGTAGCTTAATGTCTTGAGGATCATGACTACTCCAGTCCTAGACTATTACCGTGTCTTGCTTGTGCGTCCATTGCATATGTATTCTGGGATTGTATCGTTGATCTAACACTTGAGAAGGATGATTTTGCACTGTTGTACGTAGATTTTGAAAATGGTCTATTTACCATTTTACGGGAAAAAATAATTTTATTTTTCAAAATATAGTGATTTTCAAACTTATTTACATTTCATGGTACTTTCTTTTTTTTAGTAAAAGCGTTTTGCTACTAGTCACTAGAAAGTAGCATTTTAATATTGTTCATCTATGATAATAATTATTAAAAAAATATATTATTATTTATATTTAATTAAATTATTTTTAATAAATTAATTACTAATAACAAATTTTTTTATTTAATTATTTTCACAAGTTAGCTACTCTTATTATTATTATTCACACAAATTCATAATATAACTTTTTATGTAATTTTAGTACGTAAATCTATATAATTATTATTATTTTTATTTTAAATTATCTTAATTATAAAATATTTCAATAAAATAACTACAACTAATAAGATATATTATTATTATTATTATTATTATTATTATTATTATTATTATTAATCATTATACAATGATTAGTCTCTAAATATTATTAAAATAACATAATCATAACTCAATAATTAGATACTATTTATAATATTTAAAAAGTTACCATTAATAGTAGTGTTTTGTATATTAAAAGAACATTATGCTACTTTAAATAGTATTTTGTATTCTCTTTTAATATCAGACTGCCAACTCATGTAAAATTATCATAAAATGAGAAATATTTTTTTATTTCATCATAAAAATGAAAATAAATTTTAAAATCATCATAATTTGAGAAATAAATTTTTTTTCCTAAAATGGTAAATAGCACTTTTGAAAACTGAAAGAGTTCATGAAACTGCTTTCTTGATTCTTGTAATTGTACCATGATAAAAAAAAAAAAAAAAAAAATCTTTCCTTTATATCCGAACTATAAGTTGAAGTTTGTTTTACTTATTGTTGCATAAATTTTTTTAAGGATATATTCCTATTTCTTTCTTAAAAGAAGAAAAGACAACGAAGAGCCCACAAGCAAGTGAATAACCATATTCGGCTATTGATGGTGTTTTTAATTTTTTTTTTTTTTTAATTATAGTTCTACTAAAAGTATAACTCCTTTTTAAACCCTTGTGAAGTCTGAGTTTAACTATTTTGGTCAATCCATATTAGATATGTAATGTTATTTGCATATGAAAATGAAAATAGTATATGAAAATTAAAAATAGTATCTGAAAATTAAAATAATATATGAAAGTGTAAAACATGTAACATATTCATTTTTCAATTAATTATATTATTTAATATTTTCTAAATATTATTCATATATGTTGACAATATAAAATAAGTGTCATATCATTATACAACATTTTTTAATATTATCATAATATGTTTTGAATATTATTCATATATGTTGAACATGCAAAACATGTGTCATATTTATTATTTAACATTTTTTAATATTATTCATATATATTCATAATGTTATTCGTATATGTTGAAATTGAAAAACATGTGTCATATTCGTTATTCAATATTTTTTAATATTTTTTTAATCTTATTCGTATATATTGAACACGCAAAACATGTGTCATATTCATTATTCAAAATTTTTTAATACTTTCCGTATATTTTTGAAATCTTATTTGTATAAGTTGAAAACACGAAACAAATGTTACATTTATTATTCAATTATATACTGTAAGGACCCTTTATTTTTAAATAATATAAAATTATTTTGAGATATGCAGTGTTAAGAATATTTTAAATTTTATTTATATATTATCATTATTTGTGAATAATATTTATTATTTTATTTATGTAAAGGACATTATTTTGGAAGTTAGTATTGTTAGTATTATTATTTTTATTACTATTAGTGTTATTATTTCATGCATGTGCTGTTGTTATTGTTATTATGTGCATGTGCATGTGTGTTTTGTGTTTGTTTTGTGTATGTGTTGTGTATATAAAAGTAAAAGTAAAGCTTGGTCAAATCGAGTCAACCCTCCCCCACCCCATTCTTTTTCTTCTTCTTCTCCTTCCTCATGCCATAGCCACTATGCAAACCACCCACCTCGTCGGACTGCCAGCTGCCACCACCACTCATCGCCACCATCTCCTCTCTTCCTCTCCTTCCCACCGCCGATGTCAGAGCACCTCCAGCACGCTGGAAATCAATTGGACAACAGCAGCAGCCGAGAGAGCTCCATGAACATCGACGTTGATTCCGACCACCAGAGCTCGTGATCTTGAACCCTTTAGACCCCTTGAGCTGCGAGGACACCATTTCCAAGCTCGATTTGAGCTTAAATCTCTCCATTTCTGAATTATCTTCAATTTTAGTTTATGTGTATTTAGGGTTTTGATTTTTTTTTTAGTTGGATATTGTTTGACTCATGGATTTTTCTTTTGATATTGTTGTTTAGGGTAGCTTAATCTTCCTAAATATAATTTTTGTTTATTTTTTGAATTATTTTGAATTATGGGTATTATTGAATATTTTAATATTAAAAGTGAACTTTTATTAATTATATGTTTATTGTGTGTATTATAAAAAAAATTTGATTAATTAGGATTGTTAATTTAAGTTATTAATTTTAGAAGTAAGAAAATAATTTTGTATAATTTTCAAATAATATATTGTATTATGTGATTTTTGGATTAATGAGTAAACTATGTGTTTTTATTGAAATTATAGTTAAATAACATATTTTAAATAATTTATGGAATAATAAATGGTATTAAAATAATTTTTATGAATTATTTACTATTTTTAACTAATTAATACTAATTTTTGAAAATATATTCAAATAATAATTTTACATACTATTTTTGTGATTAAATGAGTTTTTAACCATTTTTATTATTATTATTATTATTATTATTATTATTATTATTATTATTATTATTATTATTATTATTATTATTATATAACCTAATTGAGTAATTAATTGTGAATTTAACTATTTTATGTTAAAAAATTGTAAAATCGGATTTTTATTAATATTATACAATTTATTTGAGATTTTATTTAATTAATGTGAAAATAATTATATTTAATGTTTTTTATGTTTAAATATATTATATTTTGGTATTTTAAGGATATTTATGGAATTTAATAATTTTTATTATATTTATTATTTAATATTGAATTGTGGTTAATTGTGAACCTCGATTGAAAATTTGTGCAGTTCAGGATTCTAACCCGAGATGTTGAGCCTTGTGAATTTAGAAGTGTGTTTCTTGCAGGATTGGTTATACTTTTTAGTCGAGAGATTTCCGTTTTACATAAGAGACTCTACCGAATTTTTGGTAAAATTCTCGTAAAATGTGACATCGGGTCGATCCTAAATTTCTAGTTTTTAATTGAGTTTTAATTTCTAAATGAAGTCTTCCTTTAGAATTCTTAGAAGTATAGTTAGGATCTAATTCTGATTTTATTATTATTTATTTTTCTAGCCGAGACCGAGATCTATCGGATTAAGCCTGTCAAGTCAGTCTCGAGGAGCGCAAACTTGTGAGTTATTATTTAATATATGCATTGCATTTAGAATGCATGAATAAGGATTTTCACATTTTCATTATATGTTTAAACATGATTTATGTCATTAAATGATTTGGTATATTTTTGGTAGATTTCGATATATATGCAATATTTATGCATGTTGCAATTTTCAATATATACCTAATATATTTTTGGTGTATTCATGGTTTATTTGGCTATATTTGTGGCATATATATTTGGTATATGTTTAGTATACATTCAGTATATTTTTAGTATACTTTTAATATACTTTCGGTATATAATTGGTATATTCCTCTTTAAATGAATGCTATCATGTTTATATTATGCATTTTATTATTTTTTATAATTATAAGAATGATTTGAAGGACAGTAGTAGAATATGCTACCTAGTGGGCTACACTAGAACTGTTGCACGACAGTATGGTATAATTAGGTTGACAATCTGATAATTTTTATTGAGATGTTAGTTATTGTATAGGCTGATTGTGGATCCTCGGTTGACCTAGTGTATGTGGGGTTAGTGAGATTGCGGAACCTCGGTTAACATAGTGTATTCGGGGTCAGTCTACTACCTTAAGTTGGAAAAATGAATACTTGGAGTTTTGAATAGGCGTGTTGGCTATTGATTATTATGATTGAGGTTGCGAACTGTTAAAGTTCTACTTTAGTCTTTCAACTAAAATAATTTTATGTTTTTATTATATATAAAAAATGAATTTCAACATCTGTGTGAAATATGTGTGTGTGTATATATATATATATATATCATATATTGATGTTTGAATGTATATGGATTTAGGTTGCATGTATATATATATTATAATAATTTACTCAGTGAGGTTTAACTCCCCTTAATATTTTTTTACAGGATCTTCATCTTTTTCAGACCTCATCAGTAATACTTTTCACCGATTTTCTTCAGCCCGGCTAGACTATGCAATTTATTTATCTGAACTTTTATTGTACTATAGAAAACTGCAATAATAGTGTATTGTATTAGTAGTATGATATTTTGGTTTTGAGACCTGACTCTGAATATTGTATAAATTTATTTTTATTTTATGAAATGACATTTGAGTATTTATTTTATATTGTTTTAAATTTTAATTTTTGTGTATTTTATTTATTATGGCTTGTGATTTTTTATTTTTAAGGCTTGTTATAGGTTCCGGATTTGAAAAAATTCCAGTTGCCTAGTACCGATCATGACTCCCGATTTAGGTTGTGACATATACATTTTTTAATATTATCTGTATATTTTCATAAATTTATTCATATATATTGAAAATGCGAAATAATATATATATATATATATATGTGTGTGTGTGTGTGTGTGTGTGTGTGTGTGTGTGTGTAATTTCTAGAATTTTTGAAACTTTAATTATTTATTAAAAGTAACATGAGTTGTATAATTTAAATATTTTAATTATAATCTCTGAAATGGAGAATAATGCCTATATATATATATATATATATATATATATATATATATATATATATATACCAAAACAAAAAACTAAGAATAAGAATTAAAAAATAAGGAATAATAAAAAAATTAAATAATAAAGATAATAGAAAATAAAAAAATAAGGATAAAATAAAAAGAAAAAAGGGATAAAAATCAAACTAAAAAAATTTTAAAAAATTAGAATAACGGGAAAAAATAAAGAAAAATTAAAAAAAAGATAATAGAGAAAAATAAAAATAAGGATAACAAAAAAATAAAAAAATAAAAAGGAATAAAAATAAAAAAGAAAAAGATGAGAGAAAATAAAAATAATAATAAAGGAATAAGAAAAATATAAATGAGGGAGATGAAAAAATGAAAAAATTGGTATTTTTAAAAATAAAATAGATACTCATATAATTAATTTTAAAAAATGGATATCTTGCTGAAAACAGAAGCTCAAAAATAGTGTATTTATGTAAATTTTCCATACTTCTACACACTCAAACTCGGATTCTGTGGTGATAAGGCCTAAGAAGCGAAACAAGCGTCCAAGGGATTCAGCAAAAAAAATAAGGCATTTTGACCTCTAATCATAAGTATCAAAATTGCAAGAAATTTTACTCCTAAATACATCTATTATAATAAATTTACTCCAATCAATTACATTATTTTTAACTCTAAAAAGAATATTTTTTACATATTCATATTCAATATTAATATTATATTATTTAAACATTTTTACATATTATACCATAATTTATTTAATACTTACAATTTACACACATATATTTATTTATAATAAAATTTTTTATTTAAATATATTTTTTAAAAGTAAAAATATATAAATAAAATAATGCATATATTTTAATAATATATAATATAAATACATTCATATATTTTTAAAATTAAATAACATAATATATGAAGAGAACTAAAAGACAATAAAATAAATTAATGCATATATTTTACTAATTTTTATGTTTTTCTTAGGTGTTTTCTTAGATCACTTGTTAAATTAATACAAATTTATGGTTGTTAATTTTTTTTATCCAAATTTTAATATTAATTTAGTAATTTAACATTAATATTATTTAAATAAAAAATTAATATTATTTAATTTAAAAATTAATATTATTTAAGTGACAATATTAATATTATTTAAGTAACAATAATTAAATCAAATTTATATGCATTTAATAATAATATGATAAATATAATATAAATTTGAATTAAATTGAATAAATTTATTTGGATTATATTGAAACAAATTATTTACCAACAACACATAGTATAGTAACACTCCCTAGATCTTTAAACTTTAGAGAGAGCTTACTTTTTATGACAGCACTACACTCTTCATTCATTGGAATAGTCTCATCTCATGATCATCCCACTTCCTGTTATTAGATATAATATCCTTGAGGCATTTAGTATATTTTAGCATTTGGGTGATTGCCTCTAAAAAGGGAATGGTAATATCTAACTACTTGAACACCTTCAAAACCTTTTGAAATTGCTTATGCAGTGATGTACTATTCATTCTCTGAGGGAAATGTAGGCAAGGCGTCTTGGTCTACTCAGGAGTTTGATAATCTTTATTGTGTTTTGTCTCCTCTACCTCTTCTTGAATTTGTTTAGGTTCAATTCTTGCTTCTTTACCCTTACACTTAACCTCAAGCAATTTTTTTCCACTCTTTAAAGTCACTGCTTGTGCTTGTTGTCATGGGTTTTGAGGATGACTTAGGAAATGGCCCATGGGGAGAAAATTAGAGGAACTAGCTTGTGATGTTATTTGGTTCTCTAGCATTTTATTGTGGGTGGTTAACTACTTTATCCTCCTTGAGATTCTCTTTAAGTCTTTGGATTGTCTTGTTCTATGAATGAATAAAATTTTCCATCATTAGTTCAAGATTCAATTTAGGTTCAAACTGAGAAATTACATTCTTCTGTTGAAATCCTGGTGGTGGTGGATCTTTGTATCCTTGATGCAAATTTGTGGGTTGGTTTCCACCTTCATTTGACCACAAAAAGCTCGAGTGATTTCTCCATCCAAGATTGTATGTGTTGGAGTAAGGGTTTCCTTGGGGTTTGCCATTGTAATTGTTAAGGCATTAAGATGTTCAATCGAGCAACCTAGAGAGAAAGCATCATTTTACTGACATTCTATAGGTCCTTAAATCTCTCCCAAGCTTCGTAGAGAGACTCTCCAGGTTGTTGCTTGAATTCAGCAATGTCTTGGCGATATTTTGCGATCTTTCCAACAAGTAATATTTAGTCAAGAATTCCTTGGACAGCATGTCCCATTAGGTGATGGAGTTTTATACTAATGAACTTAGCCAAAAGTTCACCTTATCTCTCAAAGAAAATGGAAATAATCTGAGGCGAATACAATCTAAACTTACTCCATTCATCTTGAATGTATCACAGATATCAAGGAAAGATGTTAGATGTGCGTTCAAATCCTCTGTTGGCAATCCTTCAAACTGATATTGTGAAACTATTTGGATATAAGCAAGCTATATTTTGAATGTATTAGCTTTGATAATTGACTTAATAATGCAGTTTTGACTCACTATAAAACTGGGTACTCCATATTCTTCTAAAGCTCTTGCTACTTGGTTAACCATTGTTCTGTCTTGTTCTCTTTTCTCCTTCCAGTTCTTTCTACAAGTCTTTTCAATTTCTTGATTTACTTTCTCTATTTCAAGATGTTTTGATCTCATTTGCATAAACAAGAGTCAAGTACCTTACAAGAAAAAATAAAAATAATAAAATAAAATGGAAAATAAAAATGTTAGTCTAACAGAAATAAAAAGTGTGCTAATATTGGTATTGTCGATCTCCCCGACAATGGTGCCAAAAACTTGTTAGGCAATTTTCACAAGTGTACAATTCGTAAACAAGTAGTAAATTTCAAATATTCAAGTATCTTTCCCACGAGGAGATTGATACCAAGTACCAACCTTAATTTTATTTCCATAAGCTAATCAAGACATATTAATTGAAATAGAAAATGTACTAACTAACAAAATTAAAGTCTAATCTAAAATTTCCTTTAAAAATTCAATAATTAAGAACTAGAGCTTATATTCTATTCACTAGACACTTACTCGAATTACAGGATTAACTTTGATTTAATTTATCAATACAATCAAAAGTAACTTACTCAAATTACTTAAAGTTTCTTTCAAAATCATTCAAGTATACCAAGGTCAATTACAACCTACTTTTATAGTCAAAATAATTAATTAAAATTCATTAAACTCTTTAGTAATTTAGTACTCTCTGAAGGGTTTATCTATTTTCATGATCAACTATTCTCAGTTTCACATGTGGAAAAATGGAATGATATTTGACAAAAAATAAGAAATAATTAATACTGTCTCTTGGCAAGCAAGTGGAGAAATTCAGCTGGAGCTGCCTCCCTATATATATGTGTAATGGCTCCCGTATAGGTCAGGCTGTTGAAGGGGCATCAGCGGTTCTCGGATTCAAGATCCACCATCCCTCTCCTTCGGTGTGTGTGTGTATATATATATATATATGCGCATGTGTAATAAAATAAATGTACAAGATAAATCTTATTTGTCGTGTCACTGACTAATGGTATAAGGAAACTGGAAGCATGCGCAAGCAGGAAGAGACTGCAACATTACATTTTTTCTTATTACTTGTAGAAAATGTCAAAATCTTTTTTTTTCCCCACTAGTAATTGGGGATAGGGACAAGGGATTGGAACTCGAACCATCCATCATCCTTTGATGTCAGTGATCTGCCGATGCCATTTGCCCAAAGGCTTGCCAGCAAAATCAAGTACTCGTTGCAAAAGTAATTTCCAGAGTCATCACCAGTCCGGAATGCACCATTCCAATCACTAATTATACGGTACTGGCCTCTTTTTATGACAAATATGTAATATAAGATATTTTCCAATGCACATCAAGAAATATTCCATATATATATATTGAATATATAAAATTATATTTAATGAGAAATTAAGTCAAAAAATATGACACATGCGTTGTAAAAAAATTTCAGATATATATAAAGATATTTTACTAAAAAAATAAAATTTTATCAATAAATTTTTGCTATTACATCATAATGGATTAGCAAGAAACAAGTTGCAGATCATATATATCTAGAATATGGACGTTGATAGGCATTACAATTCGCCACGTCTACTAGAGCTAAAAACAAAAAAGTTTTTTCGTAAATTATATTTATATCTTATTTATTTTATAATATAACAAAAGTTATACAATGGATTAGGAATAATTATTTTAATTGGAAAATTATTTAAATTGATGAAATTTAAAATTTAAAAGAGAATAGGTGAATACATCATATTATAATTTAAAGGTCGATATATTATAACTAACTTATTAATTTATTATTTTTGTAATTATTAAAAAATACAGGTATAAAAGGATAAATTGTCGCTAGCAATATATCACTACTAACAACACATATCTTTATCCTTAGAATATATATTTTGGATAAAAAATTTTAACTAAACATTATTTTTCAGTTTTTCTTTTTTTACCGAAAAAAGAGGTGTGTCTCAAATCTCCACCAATCTTGCCAACAGGCCAAGACCGAGAGGACAAGATCCAATAACTATTTTAGAAAACGAATAAGTATTAGTAATTTTTTATCTTCTTGAGTTCAACTTGAAAGCTTAACAAAATAAATTTACTAACATAATATTTTCATATTTAAATATTTATTTCATTAAAAAATTTGGTAACTTTTTTTTTAGCAACAACATATTCATTAAACTAAAAGGAGGAAATACTTATACAACTCATCTCGGAGTTTAATAGTTCTAGTAATTCTAGATGTAACATTGAAAGCATTCCCCAACATTACAAGGCATAAGTAATTCTTGGACAAACAATCAGTTACCTTGTTAGCAGATCTTGGAATGACGTGTTATGGATACAACAAATAACTCTAGTGATGAAAATGTCTTCGATACTTAATCTTTAAAAATTCTAAAGATTTAAATGCAACTTTTAAAGGAAGGATTTTATGTTTTCAGAGAGTAAATTGCAAGATTTTCTTTAGGACCTAATTGCAAAATTTGAATTCTTCCAGGGGCCTTTTTATCATTAAAAGTTAAAAAAAATGTTGGAATTCCATAATTCCGATTGGGATTGTATAATTTCGATCGGAATTACATAATCTTGATCGGAATTGAATTCTTCCATCTCTGTTTTCTATTTTTAATGTAGTTTTAATTGCTTTAAAATTCATAATTAATTCAGCCCTAACTGGTTTAAAATTCCTAAATATAATTTTAGGTATTAATCTTATACTTTAGGAATTAGAATCACATTAGGATTGGGACTAGACTTCCTAATTTTATTATATAAAGAGAGGGGGGACGGTGTGGAGAGAGAGGCCATGAGAAAGAAAAAAGAAAAAGAAGAGAAAGAGAAGAAAAGGGAGGAAGAAGGAAACGTGATTTTCTTTTGAATTTTTTTACAAAGAATTCCTTTTATTAACAATTAATTCAAGATTCGTAGAGAATTTTTGAAGGGCAAGATTCAAAGATTTATCAAGAACGGTGAACTACCAATCTGAGGAGTACCCTAAATCATTCATAATCATATCATCTTCTTCTTATTCTTTATTTATTTATTTATTTGTTTTTTTGTTTTTTTTTCATATTATTATTTTTTCAAGTTATTATCATAATTTATTCATTAATCATTATTTTATCTTTTTTTGTGGTGATTATGGAGGAAAACGCATGGTGATCATGTGGAAGGGATGAATTCATGAGAAGTCCATGGAAGACTACGGATACAGCCTCGTAGAGACTTAGTTTATTCTTATTATCTTTATTTTTTTATTTTATTAATTATTTTATGAATTAATGTAATAGCCTCAATAATGGGAGTAATAAAATTATATGTGTGGTTGCATGTTTATTTTTATTTAATTGGTTAGTAAAATTAGGTTTCAATTAGGTAATTATTTAAAATCAATGGAGGAAGTAGATTAATTTAAGTTGCATGTTAATAAAAATTATTTTAGTAAGGATTAATTTAATTATTTGTTTGATCTTATTTAATTGTTTCTTTTATGTTTTATTTGTTTTTGGGATTTATTTATTATTTTTATGTGTTTTGGGTCTTAAGCCTACTTTAGGTATTGATTTATTTATTTAAGTTTAGATAATTCTTTTAGCCCATCTCATTGAATAATTAATTAAGTTTAATTAATTAAAATATATTTTTAGGTCCATAATTAATTGGATTTTCGGTTAAAAATATCCTTAGGCTCATTTAGTTAATTAGACATAGGCTCACCTAATTTAATTTAATTGATTTAGACTTAACCCACTTAATTTATGCCTTCTTTCATAATTTGTAGATTTAAGATCACTATTTAATTAAAACATGTAGAATTAAGCCCACTAATTTAAATACCGTCATAACATGTAGAGTTAAGCCCATTTTTAGAATTAAAATACATAGACATCGGTTCATATAATTAAAATTAAAAGGAATTAGGTCTTTAGGTTCACTTATAATTTAAAATATGTAGACTTTAGCTCATTTGTTTAAAATCCATGTAGATTAGACTAACTTAGGGATTAGGTGATTTATTGAATGCATTATTTACTTGTATATTTCATTACTAGTTTTCCTTGGAGTTGATTGTTTTGGGTTTATATGAAATTGCATGTCAATAGAGAATAAGATAATAATTCATAAAGTAATTCTAAATGAACACAAGACTGAAAGAAGTTGGTATTCCATATCCAGAATCTTCTGGTTGTGGTGCTAGCTTTCTTTTAGGGAATCAAGTATCACCTTTTCGATTTATCCTAGTTATTACCCTAGGTGGTGACTCCTTATCTCCACGCCATATCTTTGTGACAGTGGTTAGTGTGTTCTCTAGAGCTCTGAGTTCAAACAATGTCGTGATTGCTAAAATCTTAGACGTGTGCTGAACCCCGCCGTCTACAGCATCCCACGAAGTTGCCTCTCCTTTATTAATTAATATTTACATCACCTTTAGGCAATCCATTTCCACAATGAACCTTTAGGAGGGATAATTCCCTGTAAATTTTGATGCTTCTCTAATAGCAGATGATTCTACTTACAAGGCTGCTAGGCAATGAAATTTCTCGATAGCCATGTGAATGACTTTACCTTCATGATCTCGACATATATAGGCTAATTAACTGGTGTATATTGTTGGGTTGAAGGAGGCATCGCAGTTCAGTTTCCATATCCCTTGTTATGGGGCACTCCATTGATTAACGTGAGGCTAAGTAGTTTGTAGTTTACTATTAAGAGAGGAATTGCTTTCCATTTATTGAGTATTCCTGCACCATTAACTCGAAAAGGAAAGACAACTAAAGACATCCAGGAAAAGGTTTCCAAAATAGAAGACTCCTAAAAGAGAAGAAATACTCTCTCAATTGGTTTAGGATTCCTAATCAAAGAGGAATCCTACTCCTTTCAGGTTTGAACATTAATATCACTATAAATAGGACCACATATCCCTCATTCTCATTCATTTTATTCTCTTGTATTCTTATTGTTCTCCTTCTCTCTCTAGATTCTCTCTCTATATACTCTGACTTATGCATCAGAGGGTTTATGGGGATCCTCCCCACTTCTCACGTTGCCCTTTGTTGGCCACTCATAGGGTTCCAGCTCAACAGTTTCAGAAAGCAAGTTATCAAGTGACGCCATGTGTAGAAACTCTTGGGAAAAAGCCATTTGTGCATCTGCCAAATTAAGACATTGACACTATGACTTTCAACCTACCGCCAATCTCGACTCTTGACACTCACACCAACCTCTCCATCCCCGTTCCTTTAATCAATCTATCAGCACCTCTCCTAATGGCGGTACCTCCAGCCACTTTCTAGTATGTCAGACCTTTTTTATTGATACGCACATTCCTTTTAGAAACACCCAAGGGTGGCCGGCTCTCAGCACTAACTTCCCATATTATGTCCCTTTTCAACATCATCATCGAAATACACCTTTCGTACCTTTTCCAAATCTAATAGAGACACCAACCATAACTACGCCCAACCTAAACATCGTGACTCAAACACTCAACCTCACCCCCAACAAACAAAGAAGCAATGATACAAAACATCCAAGCCCAAATAGCCTTAATGCAGTAACAACTCAACACCTTGATGCAGTAAAGCTCTAAAAGGAGAATCTAGCTCCATAATTTCAGCTCTCAATGATTTAAAATTAACTCAAAAGGTTGAAGAGGTTATACACAAAGCCTGCACGAGACTGAGGAAGGAAGATGAATGTGTTATGGAAGGCAAAATGTTATTCATAAAGAGGATAATCCAAACAAAAATCCCAACCAAGTTCAAGATGCCATAACTGGATTAATATGATGGAACTGGAGATCCCGTCAACCATGTATCTTCATTTAGAACAAGAATGTTGCTACAAAATATAAATGATGACATCATATGCAAAGTTTTCCTAAGCACGCTCATAAAGAATGCTAAAAAATGGTTTTACTAGCTTCATGAGAACTCTATCACTTCTTTTGAAGACCTGGCAAAGAAGTTCTAAACTAAGTTCGTCACCAACATTCCTCCAGCCAAAAACATCAATAACCTCCAAATGTGCCAACAATAGGTTGATGAATCACTATAAAGTTATGTAGATCAGTTCAACAAAGTGGCTATGCAAATAAAAAATCTTATAGAGGAAGTTGCTATCGAACCCCTCAAGAACGGCACCAGACTCGAAAAACTCAAAGACAAGATAATGATAAAAGAACCTGGCACTTTTACGAACGTGATGGCCATGGCTATCAAAATGATAAAAATAAATGAAGATAAAAGGATGCGAAAGAAGGAAGAAAAAGCACTAGCTAGAGAAGAGAGGTCAAGGCCTAGAAAAGCAAGCTTTCCACAAACAACTTTCATAAACCAGGTGGAAAATTTTGAAAAGGAAATCGACAGATACACACCTTTAAATACCTCTAGATCCAAGATCCTTATGTGGGTCAAATAGAATAGGGTGGGAATTATCTCAACCAGAAGAATAAGCCCAAACCGGAGAGCCACGCAAGATAGAGGACAATATTGCCAGTATCACCGGGACTATGGACACGACATTGTGGCCTGCAAAGAATTAAAAAATGCCATTGAAAGATTAGTATAGAACGGTAGACTTGGTAACTTCAATGACACATCCAGAGGAACCAAGAATCTAGAGGTGCAAGGACGAGACAGGCCAGAACCAAATAAGGCTCGGACCGAACTAACCGGGATCACTAACATGATAATTGAAGGAGAAAATAGTGAGAAGAGACTTAAGAGATGCTGTGGAGAAGGACCAGCCCTTAAGAAGAGAGAGATCATTGTTTTTAATTCTGAGGATGGGAAGCATATTCGGCACCTACACAATGACGCCCTGGTGGTAAGCATATAATTAACAATTATCTGGTAAAGAGGTTACTAGTCGACAATGGGAGCGCCATTAATGCACTGTTTTGGAATGCTTACAAAGCAATTGGAGGTTTTGTCACTAACCTAAAAGCTATCCAAAATCCCATTACAAACTTCTATAGAGAAACCATACATCCGATGGGAATTATAAAGCTAAGCCTGGAATTCAAAAATCAAGACATTGAAGAAATGAAAGTCATTAAAGCCCTATTCAATATAGTGGATCTCCCATTGGCATATAACTGCATCATAGGATAGCCAACACTCTACGAAACTGATGCAGTCACAAGTATCCAACACCTGACCATGAAGATTCCAATCAAGGGTAAAACTCTTACAATCTATGGAGATTAGCACATGGCCAAGCAATGCTACTATATGGTAATCAAACCTCACACGAAAGCATTCCACCTAGAAACTTGGGAGATAGAGAACAAAGAGTTGGACCTGAACCGGTTGATGACACTCAAACATTACAGATTGCTTATGGGAAGACGATAAAGATCAGCAATGAACTTGACTCTAAAACTAAATGAGGAATAAGTAAGTCCTTACCAAGCACTCAAAAGGTTTTGCCTCTCAAGCGTCAAAGATAACTAGAGTAGATCCTTAAATTGCCTCACATAGTTTGAACATTAGACTAGGGGCGAAGCCAGTGATCTAAAAGAAGAGAACTTTTGCATTCGAGAGGTAGAAGATAATAGCAGAAGAAATAAAAAAATCTCTTAGAAACTGAGTTCATCAAAGAAGTTACCCACCCCGAATGGGTAGCTAACATAGTGCTAGTAAAGAAATCAAATGGTAAGTATAGAATATGCATGGACTATACTGACCTCAATCGAGCATGCCCTAAGGATAGGTACCCATTACCAATAATCGACAAACTAGTAGACTCCACCGTCGGCCACGGTCTATACAGTTTTGTTAACGCAGCTCAAGGATATCACTATATACTAATGAAGGAAGAAGACTAAGAGAAAGCATCCTTCATCACCCATGAAGGTTGTAAGCATCCAATTTCAGGATGCAATTATGCACAATTACGATGTAAGCCCCTATGATGAAATTCATTCAAAAACTGAAGTTAGTTATCGATTTTCTAGACTTTAAGGACTAAATTGCAATATTTTTAGGGTTTGATTGCAAATAAGTCAATTTTTTAGGGGTCTTTTGGTAATTAAAAGTTAAAAAAAAAGTTTTAGGATCGACATTTAAAATGCCGACACGTTAAAATACAGTTTTTTTTTATTTTTTTCTCGTATTTTTATTGATTTTTCAGTGTTTTGATTGGTTGAAAATTCAAATTTTATCTGATAAGGTTTTTTTTTTTAAAAATGTAGAAGATATTTTTGAAATAAAAAAAAACAAACAAACGCTATCTGATCAGATAGGTCTGTTCCTCCTTTGGAGTAAGTTCAGTACGCGCAAACTCTGCATTTAAAAGCAGAGTCTGCATGTGTGCGGGAGGGGGTTTTTTTTTGCTAGGAGATTTTTATGGGAGGATTTTTTTTACACAGACGGAAGATAGAAAAAACTTTGATTTCCTCTGTTCTTTAAAAACCCTAATTTTTGCAGTTCATTTGACAAAGACAATACAACGATTTTTTAGTCCCAGTCCATAATCAAATCAACACTAAGTCAATTTCAACGGTGAAAATCCTAATTTGAGGGACCAAAAAAAGGCATATGCACAGCATTCGTTTTTTTCTTTCTTCTCTTTTGTGATTTTTATTCATTTCGTTAATTGTTTTATTATTTAATTTCACTACTAATTTGATTGCTTTTTTTTTATTTTGATGTCCGTATATGGATTGAGGAGGAGGATACCGCCTGTGTTTAATTGAACAAAAGATTCATGGAATGTCATGGATGAACCTGTACTGTTTTAATAATAGTTCTTAGGATTTTAATTTTTATTCTGCATTTTGGTATCCTGTATATTTTATTTTTAATTCATAGGTGTATAATTATTTAATTTTAATTTTGTACGTAGTTTGTAATAGCCCCAGTAGTGGGAATAGTGAAAAATTTAAATTTCTGCACTTTAAAATTAATTAGTAATTAGGTTCAATTGGGTAAAAATTAATTAAAATTAATGGTGGCTTTAGTTAATTAGGGTTTGTATGTAATTAAATTAGGTTTTTTTAGAAATCATATGTGAATGTGTGTTTGATTTGATTTTGTTATTTTTTTTATGTTTTTTGGGCTTTTATGTATGTTTTTGGGTCTCAAACTCACGTTTAGGTCTAACCCACTAAATAAATAGGCTTAAAAATGGTTTAGGACTTTAAATAATTAAAATCAACTTAGGCCCATTAGGTTAATTAGATTTTAGGCCCACTTAGTTAATTAAAAATTGTTTAGACTTAGCTCAGCCCACTTAATTTTATTTCCTTTAAAATAAATAGACCTAGGCCCACATTCCACTTAAAATAAAACCAAGTTAGACTTAGGCCCACTAATTTAATTTTTTTTTCTTTAAAATTGAATAGACTTAAGCCCATATCTTAGAAAGACTAATAAATAGATTTAGACTTACTAATTAATAAAAATGTAGGCCCACTTTTATTCTATTTCACTTGTAAATAAAATGTAGATTTAGCTAACTTATAAAATAAAATTAACATAGTTTAGACATAGGGACATTTCCTTTTTGATGCATTTTTTACTTGTAATTTTATTAACTTGTTGCCTTTTGGGTAGATGGATGTTAATTAGGGTTTAATAAAATTGCATGTAATTAGAGGATGAAATAATCATTTATAAAATTATTCTAAAAGAACAGGAGACTAAAAGAAGTTAGTATTCCGTATCTAGAATCTCCTGATTGTGGTGCTAATTTTCTTTTAGAGAATCGAGTACCACCAATCAAATTGTCCCAGTTATTACCCCGGGTGGCGACTCCTCATCTCCACGCCATATTTTTATGACAGTGGTTAGTGTGTTATCTAAGGCCCTGAGCCTAAATAGTGTCACGATTGCTAAAATCTTGGACGCGTGCTAAATACCACCATCTACAAAGGTCTTTACTGCTACAAAGTAATGCCTTTCAAATTAAAGAATGTTGGAGCAACCTATCAGAGGATGATGAACCATGTACTCCAGGACCAGATCTGGAGAAATTTGGAAGTATA
This sequence comes from Mallotus nudiflorus, assembly GCA_947683625.1. Taxonomy (NCBI): domain Eukaryota; kingdom Viridiplantae; phylum Streptophyta; class Magnoliopsida; order Malpighiales; family Euphorbiaceae; genus Mallotus; species Mallotus nudiflorus. The sequence goes on along the minus strand of CANTUR010000440.1, from coordinate 1,119,980 downwards.
CGTAGATGACATTATTATCAAAAGCAAGCATGTAGAGTAATACCCCGTGGATCTGGATTAAGTCCTCTAATTACTAAGCCAGTCCAAGATTAAGCTGAATCCGGAGAAGTGCATCTTTGGTGTCAAGGCAGGAAAATTATTGGGATTCATAATATCCCATAGAGGTATTGAGGCCGACCCAGAAAAGATAGAGGCCATTCTCAATATGAAAGCTCCAAAGACTATCCACGAACTATAAAAACTAAATGGCAGGATCACGGCGTTAGGGCGGTTCATCTCCTGCTCGGCCAAACGGTGCCTACCACTATTCTGAGCTTTAAAAAATTTCATAAAATTGGTTTGGACTGAAGACTGCCAAGCAGCCTTTGAAGATATTAAAAAATTTATATCCTCGCCACCTCCGCTTAACAGGCTGGTCCTAGAGGAAATGTTGTATTTGTACCTCTCTATGGGCTAAGAATGCATAGCTTCGATACTAGTACGGGTGGAAGAGAGCCAGAAAAGCCCGGTATACTATAACAGTAAAATACTCTAAGGATCTAAGATTCAGTATCCAACAATGGATAAACTGGCCATGGTCATCGTTTATGCATCCCGGAAGCTCAGATACTGCTTCCAGGCTCATCCCATTGTTGTAAGAACCAGCTTTGCCCTGTAAAAAATATTGTAAAGACCTTAGACTTTAAGTAGATTGGTCTAATGGTCAGTATTACTCAAAGAATTCGATATTGACTATGAGTCCCATTAACAGGTGAAGGCTAAAGCATTAGTAGATTTTATTTAAGAGATAACACTAGAAGATCTCACCATCAACAGTGCACCAGAGTACAACCTTTATGTTGACGAGGCATACTCCACTCAAGGATCCGGCATCGGGATCATACTCAAAGGACCGCATAAAGTTCTTATTAGATATGTAGTTCGGATAAAGTATAACACAACCAACAATGCTGCGGAGTATGAGGCACTCATCATACGATTAAAGCTAGCTGCTGAAGTCAAAGCTGAGCATCTTAAGATACACTCAGACTCTTAATTGGTAGTAAACCAAGTCCAAAAACATTCCAAATTAAGGATCCGAGCATCACCAGATATATGGGGAAAGTCATGCAACTCCTGAAGAAGATTGAGCAAGACAGGGGACAATGGGAAATAAAGCAAATACCTCAAAATGAAAACTCGAAAGCCAATCTCTTGGCCAAGTTAGTAGTCGAAGACAATCAGGCATTCAGAGACATGGAGCTCACCGAAGCACTAATAAGACCCAGTACCGAAGATCTAAAAATCTTAGAGATACAGAAAAGCCCAAAGAGGATAAAGCCGATCATCCAATATCTCACAAATAGGACACTCCCAGAAGACAAATTAAAAGCTAGGAAACTAAAGATGAAGGCAGCCCACTACTTTATACTTCACAGAGAACTCTATAAAAGATCCCTCTTACACCCATGGTCTAAAGTGTATCCCTAGAGGAAGGAAACTAAATACTCAGGGAAATCCATGAAGGAATTTGTGGAGCACACTAATCATATTACATGCTAACCAAGAAAGCACTAATGCAAGGATACTACTGGCCCACCATCTCTAGGAATGCTCAAAAGCTAACTCAAGAATGTCATAAGTGCTAGCAGTTCATCTATCTCAATTATAAGCCCTCCAACCCTCAAAATCCAATTGGCAACCCATGGACATCCTAGGTCCCTTTCTGACCTCCACATCATAAAAGAAATTCTTGATTGTGGCCATAGACCATTTCACTAAGTGGGTAGATGTGGAATTTGTACCGACCATCATAGAAGCCCGGATCCAACATTTCTTTTGGAGAGAAATCATCTGCAAGTTCGGAATACCACACACCCTAATCACGGATAATAAGAAATAGTTTGATAATGAGAAGTTCAGAAGGTTATGCTCTGACCTCAAAATAAAGTTTTATTTCACCTTGGTAGCTCACTCATAGATAAACGGATAAACGGAATTCACCAACAGGATTATCATGCAAGGATTGAAGAAGAGGCTCGACAAAAATAAAGGAAACTAGGTCGAAAAACTCAACAATGTTATCTAGGCTTACAGGACTACACCCAAATCATCCATAGAAGAAACACCAATCAGGCTAACCTACGGTAGTAATACCAGTAGAAATTGGATCGCTAAGTTATCGGGTCAACAGAGAATTAGATCAAGACATCAATAATATTGACACTCGGATATGCCTAGATTTACTAGAAGAAAGAAAAGAGTGGGCACCCACCATCACAGAGGCATACAAAAGGAACATAGCATAATATCATCTTCAACACATCCACCCAAGACTGTACAAGATAGGAGACTGGGTGCTCAGAAGGGCAAACATTGGCAAGGGCAACTCTAGTACCCGGCAAACTTGGACCCAATTGGGAAGGCCCTTATTAGATTTTAGGACCAACATCTAAAGGAGCATATAGAATAAGAGACAGATAAGGCAAGGAATTACAATAATACTGAAACTCAAATTGTCTCTGAAAATATTACCAATAGATGTATTAGAAAAACCATTCAATAAAGTATTTTCATTCATTAAAGGGAAATTATATTACAAAAGTCAATTATAAAAAAAAAAGAAATCTCTAGTCTACCAAATGAACATCAGATAGAATAGACTCAGAGATAGGAGGGGGAGCAGTATTAATGGCATTGACAGGCGCAAGAGGCTCAGAAGATAACCCTTCAATTGATTTAGGAACATTTCTCACATGAAGGGTAGAGGCCATATTCTGGGCATCCTCCTCAGAAGTGATCCTAGCCAGGTCAGCCAGCGTTATCTTATCCAAGTCAGTCAAGTCCAAAACTGGATCTTGGGAAAATAGGACTCTCTTACACTCGAACCTATATGCATTCAGAAACCCCCTGACCATATTCTGATAAGATCTTTTGTCATTTTCTCAGCCTCGCTCAGCTTCCTCTCCAGATCTGTAATCCGAGAATCTTAGTCCTCAATCCTCCTTATTAGTTGAGTTTGATTATGCTCTAACTCAGCCACCTTCTTCTGGCTCGCCTCCACTTCAGACTTGGCCTCTGCATATTTGCTCTGGCAGAGTTCCAGCATCGCCTTCACATTGTCCAACTTCTTTTCGAAGTCAATCGCTATGGTCCCGACCTCTGTCTCTTTTAAGCTATACTAGCTCTTCAGGAAGAAATACTCATCCTTTGCCAGAAGCAATGCCTGAGTCATCTAAGAATAGAAAACTTGTGTTATTACCTTAAAGCCCAAAACATAAAAGATTTAATAATATTGCAAACTTACTTCTAGTGAATGCCTGATCATGGAGCTAATCAGCTCCTCACGACCTTCCTCCATCCACCATTGCATATCAGCTGGTAGCCTTAAGGACTCAATATACTGATCTCTAACCTAGAAGTTTGAGACACTTCGCAATTTCATTTTATTCATAATCCAAGTCCTTATGTTCGGACACCTAGAGAGCCTTGGACGCCAGATAAATATCTTTTCATCTAGCTCCTCAACATCAGAGTCTCTGTCTATAAGATGCCTTTTTCACCTTCCTCCTTTCTCAGTCTAAAAAGACCTAGCTGTAGACTTCTCCTTCAAACTAGCGACAACTTCATCTAGGACTGCGAGCGCTATAGGTTCGAGTGATGGAGAAGAGATCAAAGCTTCTACTTGCGTCTCTAGCTCGTCAAGTACAACCTGAATCTCGTTCGTAAATGCAAAAAAGTTAGCCATCTACAAATAAAAATATAAAAATATAAGTTAGAGAGATACCTTTCCACGATGAAAATGTACCAGTTGATTGTGCATAATCTAGGCAAACTCTCCACAGGTATCTTCTCAATACATCTTTGTCTAATCGAGCATCAGCCAGACCATTGAGATGAAGTCTCAGGACCATCTCGGTATCATGGTCAAATAATTTTAGAGGCCACTGCATCCTATGCACTCATCAGACCACTTTCGCTAGACATCTACGAAGTCCGAGTAGTGCTCAATAATGAAAAATTTATGCCTCCACTTCTTATGAAGGTCCGGCAGCTTCATAAAAAGGTTAAAGTTGAGGATGGCTGATAATAAGAACATTAGCTCCCCTTTCTTCTTAGTCAGACTATATAAGTATCACAGGACATCTAAGTCTGATTCCCTACCCTCCTCGTGCATCAACTTTATAAACCCGGTCAGAATTCGGTAACTATTAAGATGAAGTTGATTAGGTGCTATATTATACCTATTTAAGAATGTTTTTACAAAGGGATCCAAAGGGAACTTCAGACCCCCCCTTTAGTTGTTCAAAATACACAACTAACCTATTGAAGCATAGCATGGGAGTATGGGCTCTAAATTTTCTATCAATGGTGTGTAGGGTGAAATCGATGATAATATTAAAATGCCTCTGATACCACCCTATCAACTCCTCGTCTATTATAGAAATGAACATATCAAAGCTAACTTTCTCCCTCGGTGCCATGGATTTATCTAAAAGCATAAAAAAAGCAATGTAGGAAGAAAGAAAAGGATCACCTGGTTATAGAGCGTAGGGGTTACTGTAGGAAAAGCTTAGTGATAGAAGCAAAAGGAAGCAAAGAAGATTAAAAAGGCCAATAAGATAGCAAAAGCAAAAATGTAGCACATTGAAGAAACTTAGATACTTATAGGACAACAGAAGGCTCTAGAACAAACCATTAACTATCCTCATAAAAACTTTGATTTCTCCCACATCATTAAGGGTAATTTAGGAAATAGGAAAACTCATTAATCGAGCTGTCATTATTATGGCAACCAAAGCGTCTCATCTTCTAACACATGAACATACATGATGGTTACGTAATTTAATTTTTTTAAAAAAAAGGGCATCAAAACGACATAGCAGACATACGTCTCAAGCACACCGCTAACAGCTGTCCATTCACAATGAGCATCACAATCACCAGTATCTAAGTCTAGTAACTGAAGTTGGCTCCCTCAGGTCGCTTCTATAGTACTAAGGGTTGCATCCGAACCACACTTTTAAGGTATCGAGACTACACATCACTTGGGTCGCGCTTCTAATGCACTAAAAATCTTAGTCCAATGACTAAAGCTGGCACCCTCAAGTCACTTCTATAGTACTGAGGTTTCAAGCATGTAAGCCTCGCATTATTGTACCAGTATCTAAGTCTAGTGACTAAAGCTAGCTCTCTCAGGTCACCTCCATGATACTGAGGATTGGCACTCGGGTCGTGCTTTTAATGCATTGAGTATCAAAACTCCAATGATAACTGGTTCTGCCACATTGTCTCCACACTGACGGGTTAATCCATTACATTTTTTTTATATAGATTTTATGCACCTAAAGTCCAGCTGGCACTACAATGACATCCTTACATGATGATTTCAAGACTCGATATTGAGGTTAATCTTTTCTTATGATTGAGGTTGGCCACCTCAGCTCACCTTTTCACATCATATGTAATAAAGTAATCTCTCTTTAAGCAGAAGAGTAACGTTGTCATCCCTTTCAGACCCGGATATATCGGACATAAATATCCTAACAAACTCGCGAGGAGGACTCTTGATACACCACATATATACTCCAATTTAATTAAATTTTCTATTTCCTATACAGTTTACTCATAAAGGAAAGACAACCAAAGACATCCAGGAAAAGGTTCCCAAAACAGAAGACTCCTAAAAGAGAAAGGACATTCTCTCAATTGGTTTAGGATTCTATTGACCTTAGTAATAATCAATCTTAATTTTGATCTTAAAAAACTTAATTTTAAGCATTTAATTTTTTTTAAGTGTGTATAAGTTAGGACTCCATTGGAAGTTAAAATGAAGTATAATTATCTTGGGCTGATTTGACCTCTGAGATTCAATAAGGCTTTTGACATCCTTAGAGCTTTATAATGAGAAAGTTATCTTCTTCACATTTAAAGTAGACATTTTGAGATTTCTTATTTGGGATTTCTTGTCAAAATCTGAGTTCATTTGGGTATGCAAATATTAAGTTTAAATGCACATATGCAACCACCATTTCAGATTGCACAACTCTTAGTATTTTCGACATATCCTGAGCTACATAAGTCCAATTTAGGTGATTCTAAATGATATAGAAAGATAAGTTAAATATATACAATTTTATAAAGAAATAATGGGCAAATTCAAACTTCTTCAGTAGCAAATCATGGCTTCAACTTGTGTATAGCTGTCTGATAGTAGTTTACATTTCAGATTACACAGCTCTTAGTAGTTTGGACATATCCTGAGCTATAAAAGTTCAATTTATATGATTCAAAATTATATGGAAAGATAAGTCAAATATCTATAACTTTCATGAATAAATTATAAGAAAATTAAAACTTCTTTAATAGCAAATCACAAGTTCAACTTAGGTATAACTATTTAACAGTAGTTTTCATTTCAAACGTCTTGAGTAGCCAATCATGGTTTCAATCCATGAATAGTTATCTGATAGCATCACTTTTAATAATTCAAAATATAGATTTGGACACATTATTTACACCTCCAACAGCTATATTTTTTAGTGTTTATCTATATAAACACCTCTAAAGCTGAATGAAAGTTAAGAAACTTGTTTATCATTCATTATTTCTTAAGAATTCTTTGAGCTCTCAAATTCTCTTAAATAATTCTTTATTTGTATAACTATTGTGATAGTTGGTTGTGTATTAGAAATAGAATTTATCTTCATCTTAAATCTTGGGTTAGATTAAAAGTGAAGTGAGATTTATTTCTAAAGGAATTGGTTTAAGTGTTGTCCATTGAAACATTTGGGTTTTGGTTTTTTGAGTGAGCCTTAAAAACTTATGTTGTAAGGTTGTAAGAGTGATCCATAAAACTCTTGTGTAATCTCAATCTTATGAATAAGATTGTGGGTGATTGAAAATTCTAACTTAGGGATAAGTTAGGTGGAGACGTAAGATTGTTATTGAATCCGAACTTCTTAAATCTTTGTATTTTTCATTCTTCCTTCTCAACTTCCATTCAATACTTGCAGAGAATTCTTTTAATTTCACATTTTTATTTGATAGCCTTATTCACCTCCCCCCCCCCCCCCCACTTTAGGACTCTTTTTAATTGGTATCAGAGCTTGAATTCTAAGTACTTTAATGCTAGAATATAAGATCATGGGGAGTGAATCACAAAACATCTCTTCTCCTAAACCATTCTTTGATGGTAGTGACTATCCATATTGAAAATTCAAAATGGAAATATATCTTGATTGTGATTCCATCAAACTTTAGGACATTATCCTAAGAGGTTAGGAATCATCTATAACTATCATTGATGGTGTGGTAACTACTCTTACAATAAGCCAATGGAGTATTGATCAAAAGGAAGAAAATCACAAAAATAAAAAAGCTATGATTACTCTAGTCTCTTCAATGACAAGAGAAGAAGGAGGCAAGCTTCAATATTGTATGTCGGCCAAAGAAATATGGGAGACCTTAGAAAACCACAACGAAGGTAACATTCAAGTAAGAAGCAAAAAGGTTCAACTTTATATATATGAATATGAACTCTTCAAAATGAAGTCTCATGAATCAATCATGGAGATGACAAATCGTCTCAATGCTCTCCTCACAACACTCAAGAAACATGGAAAACATTTCTCCAAGGAAGAGGTAAACAATAAGATTCTAAGAATCCTACCTAAAAAGGATTGAGAATCTTGTGTTACTTCAATTAAGGAAGCTCAAGACCTCTCCACTCTATCAACCGATGTGCTTATTGGTAAGCTCTTAACACATGAGCTCACTATCAAGCAAAAAGGTGAAAAATAAAAAGAGAAAAAAGAAAAGAAAAAGAGAATTACTCTAAAAGCTCTTCAAGAAGATAGTGAAGAGGAAAGCATCAAAGATTCCAGTGATGAAGATGGTGACATTACCATGCTCACTAAGAACTTCAAGAAATTTTTAATAAAGAAAAACTTCTCATGAACAAGGGACTTCAACAAGAAGTTTAAAGGAGATGGGAAGAATAAAACTAAGGAGGTTACTTGCTATGAATGTAAGAAATTGGAAAATATTAGAAGTGAGTGTCCTAAACTCAAATTCAAGAACAATGGAGCAAAAGATAAGAAGAAGGCATTCAAAGCTACTTAGGATGATTCCTTCGAATCTGAAGAGGAAGAGGAACAACAAGAAGTGGCCAATCTTTGCTTCATGGCCCTTGAAAATGAAAATGAGGTACAATCTACTTCTTATTCTTCCTTTGATGATTGTGATAATTATTGTGATGATGATAATGATGATGAGAGCTCTATTGTGAGCAAATTACTTGTTAAATGCAAAAGTTTACTATCTAAGAAGAAACATTATAAGCATGAGTTAGGTAGCTTAAATAGAGAATCAGAAAATTTAAAAAATTAATTTTACTAAACTTGTTGAATCAAACAAAAAACTTATTAGTGATGCAAAATCTTCCCATTCTTTGGAAGATCAACTTAAGAAAGCAAATGATGAAAATCATAACCTTTCTAAGGAGATCTTAGAATTAAAGAATTCCATTGCTAAATTTAAGATAGGAAAAGAAACTTTAAATACTTTTCTTGACTCTCAAAAATTTTATGGAGATACCCATGGAATTGGATATAAGAATGAAATTTCTTCATCATATATTAATTTTGTAAAAGCTTCACATGATTCCACTCCTTCAACCTCCAAATTAAATGAGACTTAAGCTTTCAAAGTTAAAAGATCTCATGTGTTAAATAGCAAGGGAAAGTCTCATAAGATCCATCCTTCATTAACACAAAAAGGTAAGGCTCAAACTAAAGCACCTAAACCCAAGCATGCTTATATGTATATTAGACACAATTATAATAGGCACGCTACACAATAATGCACATAAACATGTTACACAAAATTATTGAAATACACATCACCATTGCCAATGCATGTCTCACTTAATGACACAAAAAAATAAGAGATACACAAAACACCAAAGGCATATTGCACACACTAGGAAAGCATTTCATCCTAGGAGAAATAAATTCAAAAATATTGTATATTCTTATTGCATGATCAAAGGACATACTAACAATTTGTGTTTCCATAGAATACTACATATGAATTTACTTCCTACGGATTATCTTAACACTAACCAACTTAGACCAAGAAAGGTTTGGGTCCAAAAGAACACTTAAATTGTTTTGTGTAGATGTGCTTGAAATTCACAAGAACAAAAAGCAAGTGATATCTTGATAGTGGATGTTCAAGGCATATGATGGGAGATAAAGAGCAATTCAACAAACTTGATGCTAAGGACGGAGGACATGTTACTTTCGGAGATAATGCAAAAGCAAAAATCATTGGTATTAGAGAAATAGGTAATCCTCAATCCTTATATATATATCATGTGTTGTTTATTAATGGTCTTAAACATAATTTGCTTAGTATAAGTCAATTATGTGATATGAGAAATAAAGTGACTTTCTATCCTAAAAATTGCTTTGTCAGTAGTCTTTATGAAAATAAAATTATTTTTAGTGGTGAAAGAGTAGACAATGTTTATATCATTGATTTGAATAAAATTAATAACAAATACATAAAATGCTTAATGTCTATCTCCCATGACACATGAACATGGCATAGAAGGTTAGGACATGCAAATTTTGAGCTTTTAAATGATCTTTGTAAACATGAACTTGTGATTGGCTTAACTAAGCTTGAATTCACTAAGGATAAACCTTATGATGCTTGCCAAAAGGGAAAATAATCCAAGTCCTCATTTAAGCTAAAAAATGTAGTGTCCACCTCTAGGCCACTTAATCTTATACATATGGATTTATTTGGACCAACTAGAGTCGCTAGTCTCAATGGAATGCACTATGCATATATATTGGTTGATGATTACTCTAGATCTATATGGCTATGTTTTCTTACTCATAAGAATGATGCATTTAAAGTTTTTGAAAAGTTTACAAAAAGGGTTCAAAAAGAAAAAGGCTTTTATATTTCTTTTATTAGAAGTGATCATTGAACCAAATTTAAAAATGAATTTTTCAAAAACTATTGTAATGAAAATGGTATTTCTCATACATTTTCATCTCCTAGAACTCCTCAACAAAATGGAGTAGTTGAAAGGAAAAATAGAACTCTTGTGGAAATGGCTATAACAATGCTTCATGAGTATAATTTGCCTTTATACTTTTGGGTGGACGCCATTAACACATCTTGTTATATTTTAAACTAATTTTTCAAAAGACCAATTTTAAATAAACATCTTATGAGTTATGAAACAATAAAAAACCTAAAATCTCATATTGAAGAGTATTTGGATGCAAGTGCTTTATATTGAACACCAAGGACAATCTTCAAAAATTTGATTCTAAAGCCGATGAAGGAATTTTCCTAGGCTATTCTGTTTCTAGTAAAGCATATAGGGTCTTTAATAAAAGAACTCTAGTAGTTGAAGAGTCAACGTATGTGGTATTTAATTAATCAAACTCACTTGATCCTAAAAAGGATGTTTGTAGTGTTGATGATCTTATAGGTGACAATGAGATTGTGGAAACACAAAAAGAAAATACTAGTAAGCCTTTGGAACTTAAAGGTCCAAGCAAGGAGGAAAATGATAAGACATCTCAACCTACCTTAAAGGATGAACTTTCAAAGGATTGGCAATTCAAGAAAGCTCACCCTCAAGACCTCATCATAGGTGACACTACAAAAGGGGTAACTACTATATCTAAACTTACGTTTATTGTTAATTTAGCTTTCATTTCTTAAATTGAACAAAAAATTGTTAATGATGGTTTGAGTGATGAATTTTGGGTCCTTGCTATGCAAGAAGAGTTAAATCAATTTGAGAGAAATAAGGTTTGGACCTTAGTTCCTAAACCTAAACATCATCCTATTATAGGCAACAAATGGGTGTTTAGAAATAAGATGAATGAACAAGGTGTCATAACTAGGAGCAAAGCTAGACTAGTAGTTAAAGGTTATAATCAAAAGGAAAGCATTGATTATGATGAAACCTTTACCCCCATTGCAAGGTTAGAAGCTATTAGGATGCTACTTGCATTTGCGTCATACATGGATTTTAAACTTTATCAAATGGATGTTAAAAGTGCATTTTTAAATGGTTTTATTAAAGAGGAGGTATATGTTTAACAACCTCCAAGTTTTGAAAATTTTGACTCTCTAAATCATGTGTTTAAACTTTCAAAAGCATTATATGGATTGAAACAGGCTCTAAGAGCTTAGTATGAATGATTAAGTAACTTTTTACTAGAGAAAGTTTTCTTTAAAGGAAAGGTTGACACAACTCTTTTTATAAAGAAATCCAAACATGATTTATTAATTATTCAATTATATTGATGCCATGATATTCAGTGCTACTAACCATTGCTTGTGTGAGAAATTCTCTAATTTAATACAAGGAGAATTTGAGATGAGTATAATGGGTGAACTCAAATTCTTTCTTGGACTACAAATCAAGCAATGCAAAAATGGGATTTTCATCAATCAAGCCAAGTATACAAGAGATGTTCTTAAGAAGTTTGGCACGAATGGAGCTAAGATAAGTAAAACTCCAATGAGCACCACAACCAAACTTAACAAAAATGAGAATGGCAAATCGGTTAATGAAAAGCGATTTAGAGGTATGATCGGATCTCTTCTTTATTTAACTGTTAGTAGACCCGATATTATGTTTGCTACTTGCTTGTGTGCTAGATTTCAATCAAGTCCTAGAAAGTCTCATTTAAATGCTATCAAAAGAATTTTCAAATATCTTTATGGTACAATGCATTTAGGACTTTGGTATCCTAGGAGTTCATCCTTTGACTTGATTAGTTATTCTGATGCAGACTTTGCTGATAGTTTACTAGACAGAAAAAGTACTTTTGGAACTTATCAAGTTTTAGGACAATATTTAGTTTCTTGGTTTAGCAAGAAACAAGTTTCGGTTGCCTTGTCCACTACTGAAGCTGAATATATTGCAGCAAGTTTTTGTTGTTCATAAGTTTTATGGCAAAAACAATAGTTGTTAGACTATGGTGTAAAACTTTATCACTTTCCAATCAAATGTGATAATACAAGTGCTATCAACCTTAGCAAAAATCTCATTCAGCATTCTAGAACTAAACATATAGATTAGACATCATTTCTTGCGTGATCATGTTCAAATTGGTGATATCTCACTTGAATTTGTTGATACAAATAATTAACTTGCAAATATCTTCACCAAACCTCTAACTAAAGAGAGATTAAATTTTATTAAGCAAGAACTGGGCATGATTGATGGTTCTACTTTATCTTGATTTTATGTTTAATTGATGGTTATACATGAAATCATATTGTGCTTATTGATTACTTTGATTGATAAATATTTTGATTTTGATCTTAAAATTTTTTTTTTTTGGTCATCAGCTTATATTTGGTTTATCTTTTTTTCGTTTTGCATTTTGTCAAAAGAGGAAAAATAATTTGAGTTTGCATGTGTACCTAGTTTTTTTTTTTTTTAACATGTGTACTTAATTTGTTTTTAATTTTAAAACCCCCTTAAAAAATGTGTTTATGTTAGTGACATATTATATTTTTGTTTAATATAAGGGGAGAAAATTTGTTTAAATTTTTGCATGCATATTAACATTATGGCTAATTTTGTCGTACATCGTATGTGACAAAAGGCCTTATTTTACTTACTTTATTATGTATGACTAGATTTTATACAGATTTTGAGTATCTTTGTTTTCATTTTCCCTTTATATCTCTCTCTTTTTTTTTGCTTTTGACAAAGGGGGAGAAATATATTTGAATTTGAATTTGTTATTTGTTACTATACATGTATATATAATATTTTATTATTATGTTTTTAATACATTTGTCATAAGCATGCCATATTTTTATTCCTCCTACTATATTTTATGTTGTTTATATTTTTTTTGTTAAGGGGAATAATCTATAAATTTATATTTCTTATCATGTCCATATTCGTAGGGGGTAAATAAAGAAATATATTTTATTTCATTTGGTATCATTGTTATCATAAATATTATCACACATTTTACTTTGTATTACTTTTTAGCAAACTCAAAATAAGTTTGTCAAAATCAAAAAAGAGGAGATTGTTGACCTTAGCAATAATCTTGTGAGAGTTAGTTTTGTGTTAGAAATAGAATTTTTCTTCATCTTAAATCTTGAGTTAGATTAGAAGGGAAGTGAAATTTATTTCTAAAGGAATTAGTTTAGTGTTGTCCTTTGAAACACTAGAGTTTTGGTTTTTTGAGTGAGCCTTGAAAACTCATGTTGTAAGGTTGTAAAAGTGAGTCATAAAACTCTTGTGTAATCTTAATCTTGTGAATAAAATTGTGAGTGATTGAAAATCCTAACTTGGGGATAAGTTAGGTGGAGACGTAGGATTGTTGTTGAATCAGAACTCCTTAAATCTTTGTGTTCTTCATTATTCCTTCTCAACTCCCATTCAATTCTTGTAGAGAATTATTTTAATTTCTCATTTTTATTTGATAGTCCTATTCACCCCCCCCCCCCCACCTCTAAGGCTCTTTTCAGATTCCTAATCAAAAAGGAATTCTACTTCTTTCAGGTTTAAGTATCACTATCGCTATAAATAGAACCTCATATCCCTCATTTTTATTCATTTTATTCTCTTGTGTTTTTATTGTTCTCCTTCTTTCTCTAGATTCTCTCTCTATATACTCTGACTTAGACATCATAGGGTTTGTGGGGATCCTCCCCACTTCTCATGTTGTCCTTTGTTGGCCACTCACAGGATTCCAATTCAAAAGTTCTGAAAAGCAAGTTATCAATTATTACTAAAAATACTCAAACAAAAAGTAAATTACAATCTATGATAAAAATATGTTACTAAAATCACTTAAAATACAAGTAAATTGCATTCTTGAAATCTAGAATGATAAAATGTAATTAATCAACTTCTCAAGTGATTGAAAAGAAGATCCTCCTTGCCTTAGACAAAGATCCATTTGCTCCTTCAAATACAAAATATTCTTTCTCAAGTCTTGACCTTCTTCATTTACCATTAATCTCTTAATTGCAATTTCTATATTCTTCCTCTCCAATTTGTTCTCTAGATGCACTCCTACTCTCCACACATCACTTACATATCTTGCATTTATCATTTGGTCAGCTAAAATAGGCATGCTTAACATTGGGACACCTTCACCTATGCTTTCCAATGTTGAATTCCACCCATTATGTGTCCAAAAACCTCCAATTGCAGGGTGTGCAAGCACTTCTTGTTGAGGTGCCCATTTGACAATGCAGCCTCTCCCTTTTGTCATCTCCAAAAACCCATCAGGCAATGGTTTAAGCCATTCTGAACCGATAACTAATCCAGGTCTAACCGCCCACAAGAAGGGCTGATTGCTATTGGCTACACCCCAAGCTATCTCTAAAAAATCAGTCTCATTTATTGTTGCAATGCTTCCAAAGCTAATGTAGAGTACAGAACTTGAAGCTTGAGTATCGAGCCAGGAAATGCAGGTTTGCTCTTGTGTTAGTAAGCTACTTGAAGAGGATGGAAAGTACTCATGAAATGGACCTATTGGGAACATTGGAATTGGGAAGTCTTTGCTTAATGTTCTTAAAGAATCCTGCTCAAGTTCTTCCAATGAATTCCATATTATTCCTGAAGATGCTTTCAGTTGCTTAATCATCTTGTCTAATGTTTCACTATGTTTTTCTGGTTTGCTTGTTTGAATCAGAGGAAAGTCTTTCACTTTTAATGGTTGAAGCTCTTCCACTAGTTCTTCTAATTGACATTCTGCAGGAGAACAAAAATAAATAAATAAATATAGCCTATTAATTAATGTTATTTGAATTTGGAAAATTCTCCTATTTTCTAACATATAATTGTTAGAACTTAGAAATGTGTTAGTCTGTTGGAGAAAAAAAATCTTGAGAATTATGGGTAACGGAGTATTTTAGGTATAAAATTCATATGTTGAATTTGTGAATATATATATATATATATATATATATATATATATATATATATATATATATATTGTCAGATCCATCGATTTATTAGAGTATTTCACTTGGTTATTGACAAAAACATTTAAAATTATTCTCTAATTTAAATTTATAATAATTAAAATTTTAAAAAATTAAAAAGAACTTTTTTCCTAATAAATTTTAGGAATCAAAAGATCGACAGGCATAAAATTTTATAATTTGTCTTCTAATAATTCTTAAAGCAATTGAAAATTACTTTTGAGCCATAAATGAAGCTTGAGTACAGCTTAAACAGTATTTAAAAATATATTAAAATCAATATATTTTAATATATGAAGATGCAGATGCACAAGGGAGAGATACTAATTCACCTTTAATTGGAAGGTAAAACTTGTCACGGAGCAGTGAAAAGGCAGTAAGCCCAACAAAAGAACAGACACTAGTAGTCCTCAGAACAATAGTTGGGAGCTTAAGGTCTTCAGCTAGAGCTTGTGCGAAGTGCCAGAGAGCATCTGTGATTAAACAAGCAATAGCCTCCTGTTCATGCGCATCATCTAATAACAACTTAGCCAAGCAGTTCTTGAAAGGCCCAATACATTTGAGATTGAGGATCGAAAGTCGTTGTATGATATCTGCAGTGGAGGCTTCACTTTCCAATAAGCCATCAGGAATTGAATGGAAAGTGAATTGAGGATAATTTGATGGGCTGAGAGAATTGAAGTTAGTGTGGATGACAGTGATTGAAAATCCTCTTGAATACAGGATATTTGCAAGTTGAATCATCGGAGTTATGTGACCTTGAAATGGTAATGGAAAGAGTATTAGTCTTCGACCTTTCTTTTGCTTCATATGAGACTCCTTTAGGTTCTCCATGGTTTTTATCTTTTGCTTGCTCTGTTTCTTAGTTTTTTGTTTCTTATACTGCAGCAGGAAGCTGTATTTCTAGGTCTAAATGTCAACTCAATTTGTTAGTCAAGATCTACCAAAAGTAAAAGAAAGAAAAGTTCCCTCAAAAAAAAAAAAAAGAAAGAAAGAAAAGTTTGTTACGCAACTATGGTGGTTTAAAATTCAGATTTCTTTAAATAAAATTTAGATTTCTTTAAATAAAATTTTAAGTTGAAGTCGTATAAATAGAGAAAATAGGTATTTGGAGTCACTCTGGTTACCGAAAATAATTGACAAATAAAAGTTTCGTTAGGCAAGAAAGTTAAATGAAGAAAAAAATCTTGTTAAAAGAAAATGTTGTTCCCCTTAATAAAATGTAATAAAATATATTACATGGACAATAATTATGTGAGCTAACAACAGTATCTCTGGAAAGAAAAACTTAGCTAAATTTTATTGCTAAACAATATCTAAACTCATATTTTCTATCAATACTTTATTGTCATGATAAAATAATAAATTATACATTTTAAGTGGGTTAAGCAACTGTAAATGAAAAAAATTATACATATAAGGACTATAATAGACTTCGCAATTAGTGATATCTCAAATCACATCTGAATAAAATAATTTTGAGGGCAATTCCATTTCCTTCCAATATTAATTAATATTTATTTTTTAAAATTTTAATTTTTTAAAATTTGTTTGGAATTTAAAATTTATGTTATACACAAATAAATTTATCGTATTAAAATTTAAATACCTATATCCGGCAAAAAAAATTAATAATGTAAATAAGCAAAATGTTCAGAGCATTAAAAAAACTTGTCGCATCTTGCGATGTCACTATAAATATCATGAAATGCGATATCTAATATTTTTCCTTCATATAATTATCAAAATTAAATGTTCCCTAAATTATATGATCCTTAAGAAGTTTTCCATCATATAATTATCCAAATTAAATGTTCCCTAAATTATGTGGTCCTTACTAAGAAACCCAATGAGGCCATTGCACAAGACACATCATTTTCCGACTGAATCCTGCAAGGCTGATGACATGAAATGAATTATACCCTTTTGCAAGTTTGTATGAATCTAGAGATCCCTCCATTAATTGCATCATTTATTATTTCTCTGAGGTTTTATATATCTTTATCATGCATAGACATAAAATGGTTAAAAAAACAGATCAGCTTTTGAAATTATTCATGGGTAAAAAGAGGTAACTTGGATTAAAGTTCTACGTAAAAAGGGAAAGAAAGAAAGATCATAAATTTATGAATCCCACAAATAATAAAATAAATAAAAATAATTTTATCAGAAATAATTTTTTATTAGTATTTTTATTTTTAAAAATATTTTTATAAATAAAATAAAATGATGTTAATGAAAAATAATTCAATGAATGTTTTTATTTTGATCGTTTTGTGTAGTTGGCAGTTCATTATATTTTCATTAAATTAAAAATTTTTTAAATTGTATAAGTTTAATAAAATTGAACTTTCAAAATTTTTTATTATGAAGCTTCCAAGTGCTTCTCTAATAGTATCTCACCTAGCTATATGAAAGTTTAATATTTTTATATAAGTTAAAACAAGAGTTTTTTTTTTCTTAATCTTTCAACTTTCAATTCATTTCAAGGGTAATTTTTCTTCAATTTTTAATTTTGTATTCATCAGTTTTAAAAGAAAAAGATAAAAAAATTACCTCCATTTGTTTTCTTTAATTTCATTATTTATTTTTGTAAATATTCCATAAATTTAATGATTTATTTCTACTTATAATTTTCTTCACCTTTTGAAATAAATTCTTTTCCAATGCCAATTTTTCTTAGATACACCATCTTTTCGTCATTTTATTATTTTACATTTGAAATTACTAACGATTATGGCAAATCTTAATGTTACCGGTATTTTGGAAAGGTATAATTACCATCAATTCAATTTTAGTTCCCGTCAACAATGATTAAATAAAGGATAATTATTATATATTCCTATATTTTGACTTATTATATTATTTCATTTCTAATATTTAAAAAAAATACTTATTTATATATAATATTTACAAAATCATATATTATTTCATTCGTAAATAATAACTAATAAGTGTTAATTATTACAAATATCATAAATAAATAAATAAATATTGTTTCAAGATAAAATAGTATGATAACGTAAAATACATGAGATGTACAGTATTTATCCCTTAAATAAAAGTTACTTTGATTGATTTGATTTTTATTATTTTTTTTTTATTGACATTTCATACGTCATCATAATACAATATATTATTATATAAAATATTTGAATTATTTTTCTGCTTATTCATATTAAGATAAATACAGTAATTAAATAGAAATTTTCAGTTATTTTTTTAAAATCGTAACATGAGACATAATCTTTTCGTAAAATTATATCTAAGAATTGTTTTAAAGAAAAAGTATTTTCATCCAAAAAATCAATGTGAATTACATTAGCGGATTCAAAATGATTTAGTGATTAAAGGAACTTTTCTCTAGACATGCGTATATAATTTAGAATGATATAAAAATAAAAATTACAATTGCTGTTAATTAAAAATTTTAAAAAAAAACTCTAATCATGAAAGATGGTTAATATTAATATGATCATTTTTAAATTAAATTAAATTAAAAGAAATTCTCACTGCAATAAATAGAACCCCTACCAATGAGGGTAAAAAAAAAAATTTTTTTTTTTTTAAATCTATCATATTGTGTGGTAGTATATGATAATGAGCAGAGGTCAAAGATGAGACAAGAAAAATAAATGTATGATTTTCCATATTTGTTTAACTTAATTTATTTGTGATTTTTTATTTGTCTTTTTGCTTGTCTAATAGTGAAATTTTATGTATTTATCTGACAATTAGCTCTTTTAGTGAGGTGCACCGTGCACTTGCACATGCTGGTCATATGTTCCTATCACATTTCCCGATTCAAGTTTCAATTTGCCGATATTTGTAAGTTTTCTTTTCCTTAAACCAATGATACACTTATTTATTGTATCATATTTAATAATTAAATTCAAAACGTATATATATATTCAGAACAAATAAAAATTTATTCTGTTTAAATTATAAATTTTTCACTGATGATAGACTATAAATGATTTTTTAGTTCAAATTACCGATATTAAAATTAATTAGATTTTAATTAATTTATTTTGATCTAAATAAAGTTATAAAAATGAAAAAAAAATTATATAAATATTTAATGTGCATATATATATTATGATTCAAATTTAAAGTGACACTTAAATAAAAATAGTTATCTACTGACTAATTTTAAGGCGAAAGAAAACTACGAAAATTTTCAATTGGAAAAGCATCGAATTCTTACGTGAAAATGCAGTTATTAAGGCAATGTTTGTTTCTTCTTTTAATAAGAATAAATGCATTCATTTCTCAAAATTCATAAGATGGCTTGCTGCAAAATCAAAAACAATAAGAAACCATAATTTATAGCTTGGTCTTGGTAATGCATGTCAGAAACAACATGCAAGAACTTAGCCACATAACTAGTTAGGCCTATCTAGCTAGCTAGTAGCTTATTGAATGTCTTAAAACCCTGAGAAGATTACTTAAGTTGATCTTATTCTACTCATATTTTAAAGGTGTCTTTCACTGAGTCTTGAAAACAATAGATTCCAATGACAAAATATGAGCAACTAATCTATCCAAATTTTGGCATGAAGATCCACCTTGGCTCAAAGACTGGCTCACCTTCTCCTTTAAGCACACAATTTTCTTGCTAATCTCATATCCTTCTTTTTCAACCATTAATTTTTTGATGGTCCTCTCTACATTACCTCTATCTAATCCATTTTCTAACTGCAACCCAATTCTCCATACATCACAAACATACCTGGCATTGACATTTTGGTCAGAGAAGCAAGGCATGCATAGCATTGGAACCCCTTCACCTATGCTTTCCAGAGTAGAATTCTAACCATTATGAGTCCAAAATGCACCTATTGCTTCATGAGCTAGCACTTCTACTTGAGGTGCCCACTTGATGATCAGGCCCCTGTCTTTTAACTCATCTAGCAACCCTTTCGGCAATGGTTCAAGCCATTCCTGACCATGGACCAATCCAGGTCGAACCACCCACAAGAATGGTTGCTTGCTGTTGACTAGCCCCCACGCTATCTCCACAAACTCGGTTTCCTTTATTGGAGCAATACTACCGAAGCTGACATATATTACTGATTTTGGTGCCTGTTTATCTAGCCAAGAAATGCAACTTTGATCTTGTGCTAACAAGCTACTTGAACTTGAAGAAACTGACGAGCACTTGTGAAAAGGACCTACAGGGAATACTGGGATGTGAAATTCGCGGCCAACCGAAGCTAATTCAGGTTGCTCAAGATCTTCAAAAGTGTTCACAATTAATCCTGAAGATGCTTTAGTTTCATTGGCCATGCTCACTACTAATTGATATAGCTCTTCTGGGTGGCTTGGGTTGGTCGTCGGAATGTCCTTCACTTTGAGTGGTGGAAACTCTTTCACTGCTTCTTCCCGTTTAGATTCTGGTATAAATTTTTAATTTTAGTTAGTTCAATCTTTACATAAAAAAATACTCTTAAACAAAAATATCTATATGTACCCCCTGCGCTAGTGTCAAATACAAAGCGCAAACAGGATTTAGTCTCATACTCAATATGGTACTGAACATCTTATGCTTGTACTAAAACAAAGGATTAAATACCTTGAATAGGGAGATAACCTTTGTCCCTTAGAAATGGGTAGGCAGACAACACAAGGAAAGATGAAGCACCACCAGTCCTCAACACAATTCTTGGAAGCTTAAGGCTGCTAGCAACATCTTGTGTAAAGTGAAAGATGGCATCTGAGATCAAGCAAGCAATAGGTTCTTGTGAATCATCAGATAACAAACTAGACAAGCAATCACGAAAAGGGTCGACGCATTTGATATTAAGAAGCGCAAGAAGCGCTAAGACATCTGCTGTTGAGGCCTCAGTTTCACTCAAATTTTCTTGAAGGGCATGGAAGGTGAAGTGGGGATGTTTTGAAGGGTCTGGAGAATTGAAGTTGGTATGGATTATGGTGATGGAGAAGCCTCTGAAATAGAGAATGTTAGCAAGCTGAAGCATGGGGTTAATGTGCCCTTGCAGTGGTATTGGGAAAAGAACTAATCTCCTACCATTTCTTTGCTCCATTGTGGTAATGAGCTTCTTGATTTTGAGCTCAAGAGACAGATTTTTGCTTGGCGTTTCTGACATTGAATTAAATGCCGGACTCAATCCTGCCGGATCAAACATTTTATTTAGGATAAAGACAAATTTAATATCTCAACTATTTAAAATTTAACAATTTAATATTTAAACTTTTTAAAATTACAATTTACTGTAGTAATTTGTAAAAATTTTACAAATCAGTGTATTGAGTGGGAAATGTATTTACGCCAATGGTGGTACGTGTCTTAGCGCAATCTTGGCTTAGTACTTTTTTTATCCCTTCTCTAATTTTATTCATGCCTTTTATTCTTAAATTTCTTTTGAAGGTAAAAGTTGGATAAAGTCAATGATCCAAACAGCTTCTCTATTTCCATTTATGTGCTTTGTAATTGGGTTCATCTTGAACACCATTGCTATATTCTAAAAATAATAGCTTTGCTGCTTGTGATGGTGAGTGAGTCTGGTTTAGTGAAGGAGAACGGGAAGATAGCAACGTGTAGTGAATATTGATGTTGGGGTTGAAGCAGGAGAACATGAACAGCTCGTTAAAAATAAAGAAATGACTCGTTTTTTCCTATTTGTTTTTAGTTGGCCTTTTGTGTCATTTCAGTGGCTCAATTCGCATGTCTGTCATGTGCTGCTAGCCCCTACATTATGACACTTTATTTTATTAAGCCTCTAAAAATTTATTGTATTTTAAAAGGCTCTCAATCTTTTATTTTAGTTCAAATTGAGGACAAAATTAACACATCTATCAAACATTCAAAGTCGTCGTTAAGTAAGTGTACACGTGGATGGAGAATGGTAGGTGATGTGAAAATGAGGTTTTTTTTTTTGACAAAAATGCGGAAATGAGTTGAAAGAAGATGGGTTAGAGTTTAAAGGTACCTAAATTGAAATAATAGCTAAAAATTGAGAACATTTGCTTCTACAAAATTTTTGTGTGTTGCTCTTAAGATAATAGGATTAACTACAAATCGATAAGGATGGCAAGTGATGATAGTGCAGGTTCCAGCAATTGTCAAGGCAGAAAAGCTTAAGAAATTGTATAGTTAGTGTTTACAGAAATGGTGGTCCATTGCAACTGTGGACATCGTGCTTGTTTGGACATTTCAAGAACTGAAGCCAACCTAAGGAGAAAATTTTGGGGGTGTCCTCATGTGGTAAAAATTTTCACTTGTTAAATGAGTTTACTTTTTGAAATTTTTTATTTGCAATGGGTGTTTTGATTTTAATTAACAAAGATCGATGGATTTTAATTTTTTAAGTGGCACAATGAATGGTTGAGTGAGCGTTCAATGATAATGGTTAATGAACTTTGAGCTTTAAACACTCATTTGTCAAATTTGAAAGTTAATATAGATCAGGACCAAAGTGCAATGGTGTTTCTGAAGGAGATTGACTCATTGCAAAATGCAATTCATGAGCTCAAACTACAAAATACATAACTAATGGAAGCTGCTAATAATACAATGGTAGTAGAGATTTCTATAGAGTTGGATTATATATTGTTGTTACTCTACTAGTGCTAAAGATGTTTAGGTGAAGTTGTTTTAGTTTATTAGTGTTAGTGACGGTTAGTTTGTTGTTGTTAGTAGCTTGTGATTGTGTGTAGTGGTAGTAAGTCATTCAGGTTATTAGTGTTAAGGGTTGATAGTAAGGTAAAAACAAAAGTTTAGTATCTCCTTTGGATTAGCTTGAGAATGTTGAGCTTGTATTAAGTGAATTTTGTAGTAATAAAATATTATGTTTATGGTTATTAATGGATTGTTCATAAATAAAGAACATAGAATATGCATTCATTTTGAGTTCATATAAGAGTTGTTCCATAACTAAAATGAAAAAATGTTTGTGAAGAAAGTATAAAAGTTTGATATAATGTAACTTTCCACTAATATAACAAGGAAACTCATTGGGACCACATCAAAAATAAGCACAAGGCTCCCATTTGCAATAGTACTTAAGTAAAACACATTAGGAAATAATAAGTTGATATAAGGCATTATTCAGCTATTTAATGTCAATACAAGCATTTTTCAGCATCCTAAAATTAATACTAAGCCTGGCAAGCACTTAAACTACAAAATGACACTCCACTTGCATGCATTTTGTAAGTCAACTATTCCCAAAGATAGGCAAAAAAAATTGTGTTTATCACCCTAAACTATAAGTAATTGAAAATGCACTTTATAGTCTATTACTTTTGCAACTTCTGCCCATAAGTCTTAGTACAAAAAGGTATGTGCATCTATTTAAGACACTACTTCCATATTGGCAACTTCTTTCTTATGGTCCCCTCATTGGCTACATGCAGTTCATTGACAAATGCTGGCATTTCAGTTGATATTTTAAATAGCCTCTATCGACATTGTGAAGACTAAGCCCCTTAATTTTTAATATCTCCCTTCCAACACTTAATGTGCTCGCTTTTGACTATTAAAAATGCCAAATTTAGTTGCATCAATGTTTGATTTGCTTATGTCGCCCTCCATTCTACATGCATTTCTAACTGTAACTTTAGATGGACAATTGGCCCCATCTTTGTTACAACCAATTTCAACTTTGCTTTTGCCTACATTGTTATAAATAATAGACAATAATAATAGATAAAAAATAATAATAATCAATAATTCTTATATGTTAGCTGAAGTTACTTTTCTTAATATTACTCCTGCTCTTCTTAGTACTCAAATAAGCTTCAACAAATTCAGCATCTGTCACTTAAGTAGAACTTTATGTCCTTTTGCCTTTCACTTTTAAGCTATTTAGAGATAAAGCCTTCTTATTGCCTTTAGTTGCACTTGATTGAGTGTTGACCTGAAATAGAAGATCAATGCATTAGATTGTGTTATACAATTATTTATCTTTAAATCCTTAAAATATAAATAGCATGAACAACCATACTTGGTTAACTTGGTCATCTTTGGATTTCTTCCATTTATGAACTTGTCACATATCATAAGTTACATTTGAAATCAAGAACAACTTGCCAAGAACATAATAAGTTAGATTTGAAATGAACATCTTAAATAAACATATGTAGTAGCAGTTCTCTCAAGGTAGCTTCTCATATTATGACCAGTATTTTTACAAACTTGGCACTTTATGACAATCCTACCTTGCATTGAAAGTTTACCACACTTCTTCACTTCATCTTGGTCTTCTTTTCTCAACATTTTAGGTCCACCAGGTAGCTTCCTAAATGCTAAAGGTAAAATAGCTTCTTTCTCTCCTTTTGACCAAACTAATTTACTCCTCATAAGCTGCATTATACACACATAAGACTTCAAATAAGTATCCTTATGATACCAATGAGCACTAAAGGTTGTTAGCTCTTTGTCAATGCTATGAAGTACACTTATAGTATAAGGACAGGGAATGCCAGTAAAGTCCCAATCTGTAATATTCTGAGTTTTTAAATAATTTTAAACTGCATCAGAATATGCAGTGTTAATAATTTTTATATATATTTGATTATTTAATTAGTTTATTATATATTAAATTTATTTTTAATTATTTTAAGTTTCTTACGTAAAATTTTCCCAAGAGTTTTATTTTCGGGGAAATTAAAACCTAAATAAATAATTATTAATTATTTTGGACGGTTTTGTGAATTTGCATGAGTCCATGCACGGTTTTAATTATCGTATTAATATACGTACATATACATGTATATATATACATTTAAATAATTAGGATTTATTTTTAATTAAATTTATATTATATAGTTTTAATAAATAATGTGTGTTATATATATGTATATGTATGTAAATATTATTATTTTATATATGTGGTGTATATTACTTTGAATATAGTATTCATATATTAAAATAATATAAATTAAAGTTATATATATATATATATATATATATATATATACAAAAATCAAAAGTTTGAGTTATTTACGAAGTGTGCCATTGTCTTCTCCATCAACACGCTCGACGCCTCCCACCATTTTCGGCCATTGTAACTCCCATTTTTTGCCATCGGTGTGCCTCTCAGCCATCCTCCTCCTTCCTAAGCTCCCTCTGTCGCCCTCTCTTCCTTTTCCGGCGTCGTTTAGCCGTGAAAAGCCAAAGAACCCGAGAATTAATCCTAGCTCCGATCACCTTATTTTTGGCCACCGTTTTGAGTGCCACCGATCTCTATCTCTTCCTTGAGCTCCGGTGAGTGCATTTTCAAGCTTGGTTTCAGTTGATTTGGTCTAGATTTTCCTAGGTTTCCAATTTTCATTTTCGGCCTATATGTGTTCTTGATTTTTCTAAGCTTTGATTTTAATGATTCAAACTAACTTCCTTCACAAAGATTGATCCTAGTAGCTCAATCTACATCCTTTAATTTTTTTGGAATTTTTGGAATTTATTTTGATTTTTGTGAATTTTTTATTATTTTATTAATATTTTCTAATTTTCGTAAATTAATTAATTAAATTATGTAATTGTGATTTATGGTGTTTATAGGTGTTAAAATGAATTTTAGAAATCTATTTGTAATTTTTTTGATTTTTGTATAATTATTGTGAATTTATTTAGTTTAGGTGATTTTTAGAAAATTAGGTTAATTAGGTATTTCGTTAAAAGTAATGGGTTAATTGAGTATAATTATTGAATTTATTGAATTATATGTTGAGAAATTAATTTTTGAGCAATTATATAATTTTTAGTGAATTTTTGAATAATTATAGAATATTATGTGAAATTATATATAACTAGGGGTATTTTGGTAATTTGGCAATAAATTGGCTAAAAATTTAGTTTAATTGGTTTTAATAGTTATTAGAGGTATAAAAATTATTTTTACAAATTATTTAGTATTTTTAACTAATTAAAACTATTTTTCATAAATTATTTTTAAATTATATATAATATACTATTTTTGTAAATAAATGAGTTTTTATTGATTTTTAATATGTGTTAGGGCTAGTTAGGTAATTTGGATTTATAAAATGTATTTTGGTCAATATTTATGAATTTATCGAGAATTATGGATTTTTAATAATATTTTATTAAAATTAGGGTTTTTATGAATTTATTCGGTGAAATAATTATTTTCAGTGTTTTAAATATCTAATTTGCTATATTTTGATTATTAAGGGGTATTTTTGGTATTTCTGGCATTTTCATGTATTTTGTGCATACCTCGTGAATTGTGAACCTCGATCGGTGAAATTATAGTTTGGGAGTCTGATCGAGAGGTTGTGAGACTGTTTTTATTCGAAATGTGTTTCTTTGCAGGACTGGCTCTACTCTTTGAGTAGAGAGATGTCCGTTTTACAGGGGAGGTTCTGTCAAATTTTTGATAGAATTCTAGTAAAACGTGATATCCGGTCGAATTCCTATTCTTATTCTGTGTTCAGTATTTCTAGATCGAGTCTCTAGAATTTCGATAGACTTATTCTAATTCCGTATTGTCGTTTGTTTGTTTAGTTGTGCCGAGACCGAGGCCTAATGGACCAGGCCCGTCGGACCCTTCTCGTGGAGCACATAACTATGAGTTGTTATTTTATATATAGGTGTTTTAAGATGCATGTTTTAGAAATGTATGTTCTAAATTTTATAAAATATGCATAAATGGTTTAATAAATGCTTAGGTATATTTTAGGTATAATTTGGTATATCTTTGGTATATTTTAAATTAAATGCATGTTTTATTATTGAATTATACTTAAAATGTTTTTAAGTATATTTATAGTTTATTTCTGGTTTATTTTATGATTAAATTGAATTTATTTGACGTATATATACTCGAAATATACTTGGTTTATTTTTGGTATATTTCTAGTATATATATGGCTGATATTGTTATTTTAATTAATGTCATGCATCATTTATTTTATGAATGTATGGATTTATTTTTAAATGAAGGATATCAATAGAATGTGCTACCTAGTGGGCAACACTAGAACCGAGTATGTATCGGTACGACGATAGAATTTAGGTTAAATTACTAACCTATTGTGGATATTGAATGGATTGATTTGATTGATGTGTGATGTAATTTTAGAGTGTGATTGCTAAAGCTCGGTTGAGCAAGTGTTTCAAGGCCAATCACACTGACAGTTAGACTGCTAAAGCTCAGTTAACTTAGTGTCTCGGGGCCAGTCTACTGTCCAAATGGAACAAGTGAATTTATTTGGAATAAGTGAGCCTGTATGGCTAGAGTGTTGTCTAACACTATTTGAGGTTGTGATCATCTAAGGTTCTATTTGATCCTTCATAAACGGATATTATTTTCAGTAGTTAAATAAAATGATTTTGCTACATCTGTGTGTATTTTCCTATATATATATTATTATATATACTAATGAATGTATGCATTTGTCATTTAGTTATGCATGTATATATATTATAACAATTCACTCAGTGAGGTTTGACTCCCCTCCATTGACTATTTTTCAGGAGAGTCTTCGTCTTCAGACCTCAGTAGCAAACACTTACATCGGATTTCTTCTGTCCCGGCTTTACTATGTAAACTGCTCACTTGATTTTATTTTGTATTCTAGACACTGCAGTAGTTGTAGTCAAGTTGTGGGATTTATGTATTATATTTGTATGAGATTTGTATTTTAAATATTTGAACTGAGATTTGTATTAAAAGATATTATATATATAAGATGACTTTTTGTTATTAAATCAGCTGATGAGTTACTTTATTATTTTGAGATTTTAATTTCTGCTGTAAGATATTTTATTTATGTTATTATTATTGCATGCTCTTATTTTATTTTTATAGGCTTGCTACAGGTTCCGGATTCGAAAGAATTCTCGTTCCCCAGCGCCGGTCATGGCCCCTATTTTGGGTCTTGACACATTCCCTGCACGTACAAGTCTTCTTCTCTAAGTGGACAGTGTACCTATTTGCAACATTATCAATGCACATGACCTCAAACCCATCATCTCCATTGAACTCCACATACCATTTATAAGCAAGCTCCTTATTTTTCTCTAATTTTTCAAGTGCTCTTAGAGCAATATCAGAGATCTAAGTCCTTGCAAACACCTTTTTTTCCAAATTATGTTCATCATTTGTTTCTAATATTATCCAACATGGTAATGAGGGGCTTGCTTTTTGCATCCAAAATCTATCCATTATAAGTTTCAGATAAATTATTGTCTACCACATCACATTTTGCATTCGGCTTGAAAAGGCCTTTGTTCAGTCTTTCATAGGATACTTTAAAACATCTTCAGTAATTCCATCCCCTAGGCACCCTAATACATCAAGGTTTGCTTTCAATCAGCTTAGAAAGTAGATTTGGCACATGCCCAAAAAAGCAACCTTCCTTTCTCCACCCCCCCTTTCTTGGTTCATACAGTATAAATATGACGTGCACACATTCTATGATCAACATTTGGCAATTTATAGCCACTAAGTAATTCAATAAAGCATAGCCATTCATTAAGTAAATAAATGGAAAAATAAATAAAATAATAAATATGAATAGTTAACTTCTGTATGTTAGAAATAATTGTGTAACCAGCTCCATCTCCTAGATGAGGGTTAAATTTCAAACACCTCAAGAACCGTGCATAATTATAGGAATTCTCTACTTATACCACAGCCCATGCCAAATTGAACATTTGATTATTCTTGTCACTTTCCCTTTACTTATCCCTTTTAAAAAACATTTGTCAACGCTTATTATCTTTCTGCATCCTTTAATCCATCCTTACTTGCAAGTTTGGATTGAAAGATGAAGAAAGATACTAGCCAATTAATAAATTGAGCTTCTCTGGATTATCTTTGCATGACTAGACCATATAAATAGTTACTAATTAGTATGCTTAACCTCCCCCATATAGTCATGTAAATGAGCAAATTATTGCTTGAAGTCCCTCATTACTTCATTGATCACTTTATTCTTTGTATTTCTACATGCTGTCATTGACACCTTTAGCTTGAATTTTATTTTACACAAGTCTCAAATCTCATTAATTTTGATGATGGGCTGAGAAATTATCCTTAGCTTTAACATAATTGCCAAAAAGTTACTATTTACCATCTTGTTTCTGTTGACTCAACCACAATTATGATTTTTATAGTAAGTTTTCACAATGAAAGTGTCATTCGAATTATCTATTTTTGTAAATAATGTCCATGGACACTTTTCCTTGCAATGTACTTTTCACGACCCAAAACAGGGGCCATGACCGCGCTAGGGAACGGGAATTCTTTCGAATCCGAAACCCGTAGCAAGCCTAAAAATAAAATAAACATGCAATAATAACAATAACAATATAATATGCAGCGGAAATAAAAATCATAATATCATAATATTATTCACATCAACTGGATTTAAATCAAAATCTCATCTCATAGATACATAATCTCTTTAATACAAATCCAGTTTCAATATAATACATCTCTTTAAAATAAAATACATGAAGTCCAATACTTTAATTCACAACTACTGCAGTGTCTAGATAAAATAAATAAGACTCAAGTAGATAATTTACACAAAGAAGCCGGGGCGGAAGAAATCCGGCATATCGACCTGCTACTGAGGTCTGAAGAAGTTGACTCTCCTGAAAAATAGTCAACGAAGGGGAGTCAGACCTCACTGAGTGAATTACTATAATATATATACATACACACTAAGTGATAATGCATACAATCAACAGTATATATATACTATGTACATATACAGACAATTACACACAGATGCAATAAAAATCATTTTTATATATTTTATTAAAAATCATCTGTTATGAAGGATCACATAGAACCCTAGAATATCGCAACCTCAGAAAATAATGTTAAACAACACTTTAGCCATACAGGCTCACTTATTCCAAATATATTCACTTAATCCATTTGGACAGTAGACTGGCCCCAAGACACTAAGTCAACCGAGCTCCAGCAGTCTGACTGCCAGTGTGATTGGCCCCGAGACACTTGGTCAATCGAGCTCCAGCAATCACACCCAAACCACATCTCACATATCAAATAATCATATCAAACCAATATCCACAAATAGTTAGTAACATAGCCTAAAACTATAGGCGTACCAGTACGTACTCGGTCCTAGTGTTGCCCACTAGGTAGCACGTTCTATCGATATCCTTCATCATTAATAATGTAAAACATTCATTCACAAAAATAAATGATGCATAAATGTAAATGAAATAACAATATAACCCATATATATACCAGAAATATACCAAAAGTAAACCAGATATATTTCGAGTATATATACGTCAAATAAATCCAGTCAAATTATAAATTAAACTAAAAATATATTTAAAATCATTTTTAAATATAATTTATTAACAAAACATGTATATAATTTATTATATACCAAAAATAAACCAAAAATATACTTAATATAAACTTAAGAAATAATCAAATTATTTATGCATATTTAATCAACATAAAACATGCATTTCTAAATCATGCATCCTAAGCATATATATATAATATAGTAACTCACCTAATGCGCTCCTCGAGACGGGTCCAACGGGCCTGGTCCACTAACCCTCGGTCTCGGCGCAACTAAACAAACAATAAATAATCGACATCAGAATAAACCTAACAAAAATCCTAGAATTCAATCTAGAGTATTTAAATACGGAAACAGAATTAGGGTTCAACTGGATATCACGTTTTACGAGAATTCTATCGAAAATCCGGCAGAACCTCCCCTGTAAAATGGACATCTCTCTACTCAAAAGA
Source organism: Mallotus nudiflorus (assembly GCA_947683625.1). Lineage (NCBI taxonomy): Eukaryota > Viridiplantae > Streptophyta > Magnoliopsida > Malpighiales > Euphorbiaceae > Mallotus > Mallotus nudiflorus. Next base: position 1,089,258 of record CANTUR010000440.1, on the reverse strand, counting down.
GTAGAGCCGACCCTGCAAGGAAATACACTTCGAGAAACTACACAAGGCACAATCAAAATCCCACGGTCGGACTCCAAACTACAGTCTACCGACCGGGGTCCACAATCACAGAACAATTCCAGAAATATCAAAAATATCCTTACAACATAGAAATTCATTTTATAAGTAGAAATTACATAATTAACCTTTAAACACAGTAAAAACCAATAAAAACTCATTTTATTAGAAAAACCATATATTATATATATAATTGAAAATAATTCACGAAAAATAGTTTTAATTAGTTAAAAATACCAAATAATTTATAGAAATCATTTTTATACCTTAAATAATTATTAAAACCAATTAAATTACTTTTTTAGACAATTTAGGGTAAAATTACCAAAATACCCCTATATATATAAATATACTTAAATTACTTCAAAAATTCACCAAAAATCATACAATTATCCAAAATTAATTTTCTCAACATATTTATCAATAATATCAATAATTAAACTCAATTAACCAATTAAATTCAAATAAAAACACATTTAACCCTAATTTCTCAAAATCACATAAACTTCAATAATTCAAAATAAATACTTAGAAATTCATAAAAATTCCAAATAAATTCCTATAATTCATTTAAACACATAATTTAACCATAAACTCCAATTTCATAATTTAAATAATTAATTTCCGAAAATTAGAAAATAATATTAAAATATTCAAAAATACCCAAAAATCTAAAAAATCTCCAAAAATTCTACAAAAATTCATAAATGTAGATTGAGCTACTAGGAACAACATTTGTGAAGGGATTTTTCATGAATCAATCAATTCAAAGCTTAAAAAAATCAAAAACCCTAATGTGATCGAAATTGAAAATTCGAAACCTAAGCAAATCTAAACCATTTTAGCTCAAACCAAAGCTAGAATCACACTCACCGGAGCTCAAGGAGAAGAAAGAGACCGGCGGTGTCAAAAACAGTGGCCGGAGGAGGGAGAAACGACGAAGGGACAATTTTCGGCCAAAAAATGGAAAATGGAGCTACCGGCGCCGGGGAAGGGAGCTGCTGGCGGCGGGGGATGGCTGGGAACGACGGTGGCAAGCCAGGAGGCACACCAACCATAGGTGACCGGAGTTGCAGCGAGAGGGAAGGGAGGATGGTGGTCAGGCGCGCGGGAGGAAAGAAGAAGAAGAAGAAGAAGAAGAAGAAGAAGAAGAAAAAAAAAGAAAAAAAATAAAATAAAATAATATTAAAATAATAATAAAAATAAAAAAATAATTTTAATAATTTAATATTAAATAAAATACTTAAATAACAATAAATGAATAAACAAATAATAAAATATTAGGGTAATATATTAAACCCTAATTAAATAAATATATACACACACAGGCTTTATTTAGTATTTTAAAAATACGCATGAGTTCATGCAAGTCCGAAAATATATTTAATATAATTAATAATAAATTATTTATGTGAAAATTTCCCCGAAAATGCAAGTCCCGGGAAAATTTTACGTAAAACACTGAAAATAATACACAGTAATTAAAATAGGTTTTACATACATATTAACTCGTAAAAATATCATATAATATACAGAAATTGTTAACACTGCATATCCCGGTACAGTGTAAAAATATTTTAAAAACACGGGATATTACAGTACTCTACATCTTTTCCTTTCATTCTTAACAAAATGAATCTTGACACCTTTCATCACAACGTATTTAGCAACAGCAAACCTGAATTGTTGCACATTCTCAAAAATCATTTCAAGTGCAAATACAGGTATCTTAACTTTAACATCATGCTTTATCCTTGAGCTAGGCCTTTATAGTGCTTCATCTGCCACTTCTTTGTCACTCTTGTTATAATAACTCCCCAAATCATCATTGTCATAATACTGTGAATTGTTAGCACTACTCTCATCATCTTTAGAACTCTATAATATCTCATCATCTTCACCAATAACTATTTCTTCTTCAACAGTTAGTTCAGTTGGTTCAATTCCATCCTCTTATAGTTTTGTATTGATAATTTTTTCTTGCCTTTCGTATATGCCCTCCTATCCATATCCTTCCTTACATTTTCCCTAGCAGCATGCAACGTTTCCTTTTCATTATCACTCAATATTCATAAGAAATAGAAACTCATCAAATGTTTGATGAGTTTCATCATCTATACCTTTAAAAGTTGCTTCCCCATTCTCTCTATGACTCAATGCCTCTATATTTTCACCTGCATTACACCGTTTAAACAACTCTGCTTGTTGCTCATCAACCTCTTCTTGCTGCTCATCAATGTCTACCAACTCATTAACATCCAAGTCCTCTGCCTGTTACTCATCAACCTTTACCTGCTAATCAACCTTATCAACCTCTGCTTGCTCTTTAGTCTGTGTCTCAGCTACATCCTCATTTGCTATATATTTAACATATAATTCTATTTCATCACCATCAACCATATTCTTTACTAATGAACAGGCATCATTATCATTTGTTATTTCTTTAAACTTTCCATTATCTACACACTTATAATAAAGGCCTTCAATTTCACTATAACCAAGGTCTTTAACATATGCAAGCAAATTCAAGTAAGATAAGTGTCACGACCCAAAACAGGGGCCATGACTGGCGCTAGGGAATGGGAATTCTTTCGAATCCGGAACCCGTAGCAAGCCTAAAAAATAAAATAAATATGCAATAATAACAATAAAAATATAATATGCAGCGGAAAATAAAATCATAAATATTACAATATCATCCATATCAACTGGATTTAATTCAAAACTCATCACATCGCATATATAATCTCATAAATGTATAATCTTTATACAAATCCAGTTTTACTATAATACATCTCTTTAAAATAAAGTACATAAAATCCAACACTTTAATTTACAACTACTGCAGTGTCTAGATAAAATCAATAAGACTCAAGTAGACAATTTACATAAAGAAGCCGGGGCGGAAGAAATCCGGCGTATCGACCTGCTACTGAGGTCTGAGGAAGTTGACTCTCCTGAAAAATAGTCAACGGAGGGGAGTCAGACCTCACTGAGTGAATTACTATAATATATATACATACACTCTAAGTGATAATGCATACAGTCAACAGTATATGAGTAATATGTATATATACAGGCAAGTTCATACAGATGCAGAAAAATCATTTTATATATTTTGTCTGAAAATCAACTTTTATGAAGGATCACATAGAACCCTAGAATATCGCAACCTCAGAAAATAGTGTTAAACAACACTCTAGCCATACAGGCTCACTGATTCCAAATATATCCACTTAATCCATATGGACAGTAGACTGGCCCCGAGACACTAAGTCAACCGAGCTCCAGCAGTCTGACTGCCAGTGTGATTGGCCCCGAGACACTTGGTCAACCGAGCTCCAGCAATCACACCCCAAACCACATCTCACATATCGATAATCATAATCAAATCAATATCCACAAATAAGTTAGTAATATAGCCTAAAGCTATAGGCGTACCGGTACGTACTCGGTCCTAGTGCTGCCCACTAGGTAGCACGTTCTATTGATATCCTTCAGTAATAAATAATAAAACATTCATTCACAAATACATGATGCATGAATTTAAATAAATCAACAATATAAACCATATATATACCGAAAATATACCAAACATAAACCAGGTATATTTTGAGTATATATACGTCAAATAAATTCAATCAAATCATGAATTAAACTAAAAATATATTTAAAAACATTTTAAATATATTTTATTAATAAAACATGTATATAATTTATTATATACGAAAAATATACCAAAAATATACTTGAATATAAATCATGTTATTTATGCATATTTAGTCAAAATAAAACATGTATTTTCTAAATCATGCATCCTAAGCATATATATATAATATAGTAACTCACCTAATGCGCTCCACGAGACGGGTCCGACGGGCCTGGTCCACTAACCCTCGGTCTCGGCGCAACTAAACAAGAAATAATTAATCGACATCAGAATAACCCTAACAGAAATCCTAGAATTCAATCTAGAGTATTAAAATACGGAAATAGAATTAGGGTTCGACTGGATATCACGTTTTACGAGAATTCTACCGAAAATCCGGCAGAACCTCCCCTGTAAAACGGACATCTCTCTACTCAAAAGAGTAGAGCCGACCCTGCAAAGAAAATACACTTCAAAAATAAACACCACAATCACTCACAACCCCTCGGTCGAACTCCAGACTACAATCTGTCGACCGGGGTCCACAAACACAGAATATATATTCCAATATACCAAAAATATCCTTAAATCATAAAAATACATTTCTTACGTAGAAATTACATAATTAATCTTGAAACACTATAAAAATCGATTAAAACTCATTTTATTAGAAAAACCGTATATTATATATATAATTGAAAATAATTCACGAAAAATAGTTTTAATTAGTTAAAAATACTAAATAATTTGTAGAAATCATTTTTATACCTTAAATAAATATTAAAACCAATTAAATTACATTTTTAGACAATTTAGGGTAAAATTACCAAAATACCCCTATATATATATATATACCTAAATTACTTCAAAAATTCACCAAAAATCATACACTTATCCAAAATTAATTTTCTCAACATATTTATCAATAATATCAATATTTAAACTCAATTAACCAATTAAATTCAAATAACAACACAATTAACTTAATTTTACAAAATCACATAAACTTCAATAATTAAAAATAAATACTTAGAAATTCATAAAAATTCCAAATAAATTTCTATAATTCATTTCAACACTCAATTCAACCATAAACTCCAATTTCATAATTTAAATAATTAATTTCCGAAAATTAGAAAATAATATTAAAATATTCAAAAATACCCAAAAATCCAAACAACCTCCAAAAATTCTGTAAAAATTCATACATGAAGATTAAACTACCAGGAACAACATTTGTGAAGGAAGCTTCCATGAATCATCCAAATTCAAGCTCAAAAAAATCGAAAACCAAAAGTGGCCGAAAACTTCAAATCGAAACCTAAGCAATTCTAGACCATTTTAGCTCAAACCAAAGCTAGAATAACACTCACTAGAGCTCAAGGAGAAGATAGAGACCAGCGGTGTCGAAAACGGTGGCCGGATGAGGGAGAAACGACGGTGAGAAGAAATGGTGGTCCGGCGCCTGCGCGGGAAGAAGAAGAAGAAGAAGAAGAAAAAGAAAAGAAAGAAAAAGGAAAGAGAAAGAAAAAGAAAAAGAAAGAAAAAGGAAAAGAAAAAAAAAAAAAAGAAAAAAATAATAAATTTTAATAATTTAATAATAAATAAAATAATCAAATAATAATAAATAAATAATAAAATATTAGGGTAATAATAAACCCTAATTAAATAAATATACACACACAGGCTTTATTTAATAATTTAAAAATATGTATGAGTTCATGCAAACCCATAAATACATTTAAAATAATTAATAATACATTGTTTACGTGAAAATTTCCCCGAAAATGAAAGTCCCGGGAAAATTTTACGTAAAATACTGAAAATAATAGACAGTAATTAAAATAGGTTTAAAATACATATTAACTCATAAAAATATCGCATATGCATAAAAATTATTGACACTGTATATCCCGGTACAGTGTAAAAATATTTAAAAAAAACACGGGATATTACAATAAGTAATCTATGTCAAAATACAAATCATCCACAATTTCTCACCTACCCATATATACTTATTCATTTTTTCCTTTAAACTTTCCTACATGGGTTATTGTCAATGCAATAGTCACAATCCCCATCTCGAAGCACCTAGGGTTACAAAATTAGAAAGCCATAAATAATTTTGTAATTTTTTTGTAAGCAATATTTAATGAAACCCTATATAAATAATAAATATATTTTCCCAAACCCTATTTTCTCTGTACAATGGACCATACTTTAACTATAAAAAGGTACAAATTTCATACAAGATTCTAAAATGGCCACCACTCATAAGAATAATGACAATACTTTATTTAAATAGTGACACTATCTACACAAAAAAAGGGATAAAAACTTAAAGTTTAAAGATAAGTACCTGGTTCACCACACTTTAACTTTGTCCCTTTCTTTAATACTACCATAAATATGCTTCAACTAGACCACTCACTGTATATAGTATAAAAATGAGTTTGAAAGAAAGATTTTAAGCTTTGTTATGTTTTTTAGGTTCAATTTAAAGCTCAATTTATGGTGAGAAATGTGACTTTCTTAGTTTTGATTTCTCCTTCTTCAATGCTAAGAACAAGTACTAAATCTGTTAGTGATAAATATTTGAAACTATATGATTTTTATTGGTGAGATTTAAAGCTCAGGTTATGCATTACACTTCTAAGGCTAAAAGAATGGAAGAAAGAAGAATGCATTTCCGTTGAGCTCTATTCCCTTCTCTCATTGAGCTGCACAACTTCAGCCCCTTAGTTAATTCTGAACTAATTTTACTTTTCTCTTTCCCAATCAGCATCCATAATCCCACTTAACCATATTAAGCCCAATGACCTTTTTTCTGTCTATGCCACCACTGAGTTTTGTCCATATGTATCCTCACTTAACAGTGATTTTGAATATTTGATAGAGATGTTAATTTTGTCCTCAATTTCAGCTAAAATAAACGATTGAGAGCCTTTTAAAATATAACAAATTTTCAGGGGCTTAATAAAATTAAATGTCATAATTCAGGAGCTTAATAATGGGTTTTTCCTTTAGTATTCACTTATCCATGTCATTTGAAATTGTGGGTCCATATTAATACATATAAACAGTAACCTATTCGATACACTCAATTGTCATACTAAAATGTAATTTTGAAAAGTTCAAACACTCAATTATTAAATTTGAAAAAGTTAAAACACCAAATTTTCATTTATCCTTGTTTTATTTATGCATAAATCGACATAAACTATGATGAATTGACATGTATGTTTGCTTGATAAGAGCCCATTTATGTAAAGTTGGTTTGTCTGCTTGTAGTTGATTTGGTGTGGGATTTGGTGGTGTGACAATGATTATAGACATGTCATACATGGGCTTAAAACTTGGCTAACTAAACTTAGCACCTAACCATGCTACAACCAAAAGGTCCAGATATGAACCATAGTTCAATAGGAGCTTCCAATCATAAGGCCAAGTACTTCCAGTCTTTGTTTGCTCAAAAATGGCCTAGCTCGACATGAATAACAAAACAAGCACAAGATCCTCAAGAAGCATAAAAAGAAAAAGAAAATTACAACTAAAGAGTAGCGCTGAATACAGGATAGAGAAATTATTGAACCGAACTAAAAAATTTTAAACTAAAAGATAATAAAATCATACCGAACTGAATAATTTTAATTTTGAACTAAACCAAATTTTATAACTAATTGGTATGGTACTGGATATTTACAAAAAAACCAAACTGGAAACTTAATATAATACCAAATATTAATTTAATAAATAATACATAGATATTATTAAAAAAAGTGAACTTAATTATATACTTTTAATTATATTTTTAAGTAATTTACATATGTATAATAATATATGATAAAAATTAGTACTTTTGTGTTTACAACATAATAAATAAATTATTAACAATATATATTTATTAATTTTATTATTATTAATATTATTATATGTAATATCCCGTATTTTTAAAATATTTTTACACTGTACCAGGATATACAGTGTTAATAATTTTTGTGTATATATTACGATATTTTCATGAGTTGATATGTATTTAAAACCTATTTTTAATATTGTGTATTATTTACAGTGTTTTACGTAAACTTTTCCTGGGACTTGCATTTTTGGGGAAATTTTCACGTAAACAATTTATTATTAATTATTTTAAATGTATTTTCGGACTTGCATGAACTCATACGTATTTTTAAAATACTAAATAAAGCCTATGTGTGTGTATATTTATTTAATTAGGGTTTAATATATTACCCTAATATTTTATTATTTATTTATTTATTTATTGTTATTTAATTATTTTATGAATTATTAAATTATTAAAATTATTTTATTATTATTTTATTATTATTTAATTTTTTTCTTTTTTCTTTTTCTTTTTTTTCTTTTTTTTCTTTTTGTTTCCTTTCTTTTTTCTTTTTTCTTCTTCTTCTTCTTCTTCTTCTTCTTCTTCTCCCGTGCGCCCGACCACCACCCTCACCGTCTGCAACTCCAGTCACCTACCGCCGGTGTGCCACCCGGCTTGCCACCGTCGTTCCCAGCCGTCCCCCGCCGCCAGCAGCTCCCTTCCCCGGCACCGGTAGCCCTTGTTTTCCTTTTTCGCCGAAAATCTTCCCTTTGCCGTTTCTCTCATTTTCGGCCATCGTTTTCGACAGCGCCGGTCTCTTTCTTCTCCTTAAGCTCCGGTGAGTGTGATTCTAGCTTTGCTTTGAGCTAAAATGGTTTAGATTTGCTTAGGTTTCGATTTTTCGAATTCAGCCACATTAGGGTTTCCGATTTTTTTGAGCTTTGAATTGGTTGATTCATGGAAACTCCCTTCACAAATGTTGTTCCTAGTAGCTTAATCTACATGTATGAATTTTTGTAGAATTTTCTGAGATTTTTTGGATTTTGGGTATTTTTGAATATTTTAATATTATTTTCTAATTTTCGGAAATTAATTATTTAAATTATGAAATTCGAGTTTATGGTTAAATTAGATGTTGAAATGAATTATAGGAATTTATTTGGAATTTTTATGAATTTCTAAGTATTTATTTTGAATTATTGAAGTTTATGGAATTTTGGAAAATTAGGTTAAATGTGTTTTTATTTGAAATTAATTGGTTAATTGAGTTAATTATTAATATTATTGATAAGTATGTTGAGAAAATTAATTTTGGATAATTGTATAATTTTTGGTGAATTTTTGAAGTAATTTTAGTATATTTATATATATAGGGGTATTTTGGTAATTTTACCCTAAATTGTCTAAAAATGTAATTTAATTTGTTTTAATAGTTATTTAAGGTATAAAAATGATTTCTATAAATTATTTGGTATTTTTAACTAATTAAAACTATTTTTCGTGAATTATTTTCAATTATATATATAATATACGATTTTACTAATAAAATGAGTTTTATTCGGTTTTTACAGTGTTTTAAGGTTAATTATGTAATTTATACTTATAAAATGTATTTCTATGTTATAAGGGTATTTTTGGTATTTCTGAATTATTCTGTGTTTGTGGACCCCGGTCGGTAGATTGTAATCTGGAGTCCGACCGAGGGGTTATGGATTTGTGTTGAGCTTGTATTTCGAAGTGTATTTCCTTGCAGGGTCGGCTCTACTCTTTTGAGTAGAGAGATGTCCGTTTTACAAGGGAGGTTCTGCCGAATTTTCGATAGAATTCTCGTAAAACGTGATGTCCAGTCGAACCCTAATTTCTGATTCTGTGTTTAATACTCTAGATCGAATTCTAGGATTTCTGTTAAGGTTTATTCTGATGTCTATTATTTATTGTTTGTTTAGTTGCGCCGAGACCGAGGGCTAGTAGACTAGGTCCGTCGGACCCGTCTCGTGGAGCGCACTAGGTGAGTTACTATACTATATATATGTGCTTAGGATGCATGATTTAGAAATGCATGTTTTATGTTGATTAAATATGCATAAATAATTTGATTATTTCTTAAGTTTATATTAAGTATATTTTTGATTTATTTCTGGTATATAATAAATTATATACATGTTTTGTTAATAAAATATATTTAAAATGTTTTTAAATATATTTTTAGTTTAATTTATGATTTGACTGGATTTATTTGACGTATATATACTCGAAATATACCTGGTTTACTTTTGGTATATTTCTGGTATATATATGGATTATATTGTTATTTCATTTACGTTCATGCATCATTTATTTTTTTGTGAATGAATCTTTTATATTATTAATGATGAAGGATATCGATAGAACGTGCTACCTAGTGGGCAGCACTAGGACCGAGTACGTACCGGTACGCCTATAGCTTTAGGCTATATTACTAACTATTTATGGATATTGATTTGATGTGATTATTGATGTGTGAGATGTGGTTTGTGGGTGTGATTGCTGGAGCTCGGTTGACCAAGTGTCTCGGGGCCAATCACACTGACAGTCAGACTGCTGGAGCTCGGTTGACTTAGTGTCTCAGGGCCAGTCTACTGTCCAAATGGATTAAGTGGATATATTTGGAATAAGTGAGCCTGTATGGCTAGAGTGTTGTCTAACACTATCTGAGGTTTTCGATATCATAGGGTTCTATATGATCCTTCATAAAAGATGATTTTTAATGAAAATATATAAAATGATTTTACTGCATCTGTGTGAAATTGCCTGTATATATACATATTATATATACCGTTGACTGTATGCATTATCACTTAGTGTGTATGTATATATATTATAGTAATTCACTCAGTGAGGTCTGACTCCCCTCCGTTGACTATTTTTCAGGAGAGTCAACTTCTTCAGACCTCAGTAGCAGGTCGATACGCCGGATTTCTTCCGCCCCGGCTTCTTTGCGTAAATCATTTACTTGAGTCTTATTTTATAATCTAGATACTGCAGTAGTTGTGAATTAAAGTATTAGATTTCATGTATTTTATTTAAAGAGATGTATTATATTGAAACTGGATTTGTACTGAAAGATTATATATATATGTGATGAGATTTGATTCAAATCCAGTGATGAAAATGTTATTATGATATTTATGATTTTTATTTCCACTGCAAATTTGATATTGTACTATTACTATTGCATGATTTATTTTATTTTTAGGCTTGCTATGGGTTCCGGATTCGAAAGAATTCCCGTTTCCTAGCGCCGGTTATAGCCCCTGTTTTGGGTCGTGACATTATCATTGCTACTGTAGACACTTGGTTCGATCAGCCCGTGATAAGGGGCAAACTATGGCCGCTCAGTTTGATCGCCCCATGATGAACCTAGTAATGAGAACGTGCAGAGCTTGGATATAAGAGAAAGACCCTAAATCTTCTTGAAAATGGACTTAAGAGCCTAAGCTCCAAAATTCAAGCCCAAACCATACAAAAAAATACCTAAACCCACAAAAATAAGCCCAAGCCCACTTTGGCCCAATTTAAGGCTAGGGCCAAAAAGGCAACGCCTTATTAAAGAGGTACCACCCCTATGGCAAAACCTCGATGAGGCGATGCCTTATAAAAGAGGCACCACCTCTATAATAGCCACTTGCCTCTGCATTAAATGTAGAGGTGACAAATTTATGGGCCCACCTCCCATTGAAATTGAGCCTATTGCGTGAAGAGAAAATTTTTGGGAAAAGAGAAGGGCTAGAAAAATGTAATGATGAGAGTGAAAAAGGAGGGCTATGGTTTAGGCATGGAGTTTAAAAAGTGGATATGAGAGAGAAAAAGGAAAGGGTGGTTACTATTAGCAAATTTAGCAAAATTTATATAAGGAGAACAAAGAGAGAAGAGCTATAAAGAAAAGGGAAAACTTAGCTTGCAAAGTCCTTTTTTCAAAGGAGAATAACGTAACCTATAGCATTCAAGTGGAGCTCTAGACCAAAAATAACTTCTGAGGGCCAACTATTTTGGAAAATAAGCTTTATAATCAGTAATAATCCTCATTTTTCTATATCTAGAGTTGTAGAGTTATAAAAGTTTTGTTAACTTACTTACTTTTTTTAGATTTACTACTTGTTTCATGTTATATTCATGGCGTGATCACTTAAATTACTAAATATAGTCACTAATATTTAGTTATTTGCATAAGTTATTTTGTATGAGGGATAAAAGGTCTAAAAGTCATTACTTTGTCTGATAGTCGAGCAACACCTCTTCAAAGAGGCACCACCCCTTAGTCTTAAGGCATAATGAAATCGCCTCTATAATTAGAGGTGACACCTCGTTGGATGAGGTGATTGCAATATCAACAATGCTATGTAAAATTCTCTTTTGATACTCTTCATATGTTTTGCATGATTCACATTTCTTTGTAACTTTATCTTTTCATATCTTAATTTACTTTACATGATCATTTCACCATCTTGTATAATTAATAGTTAAGTATTTATCATGCCTATTTACATTTATTTGATCCATGAATTAGCTTTGTAGTTTCATGTGGTAGAATTCTTATTATTATGGAAAATTAATATTTTGGTTTACATGCAAGAAAGTGACTTGGTGACTCATGGTTACCAATTAGTTACTCTTCCTTAAAGATTCATAACGTTCGTTTCCCTTTTAGTTGGTTTAATTTTAGTTTATTTTCAATTTATTTCTTGTTTATTATCTTCTCTTTAGTTTATGTTTGGTTTATTTTCGATTAATTTTCTGCATGTTACACTTTATTTGCATGAACAAAAGGTTGTACTCATTTCTCCTTCCCCATTTCTTTTCATGAGTATTAATTATTTACTTTCATGTTTGTAAATATTTTATATATATTTGCAATAAAATGTAGTGAATCACCTTTAAGTGCATGCAATTGAATTAATGTGCATACCCAAACCTAAGCATAAAATTGAAAATTGATTAGAAACAATTACAACTTGCTTGTTAATAAGGAAATAATTGAATAATTAAAGGTAATAAAATATAAAACACTAATGCAGGCCAACTGCAAGGTTGGTGGGCATTTTAAAAGCCCATACCCTTTTTTTGAACCCGTTCTCTGATGACAGCTTCTCAAAACCTTCGTGGAATCCAGTTGTTGTATGGCCATTTCTCTCATGATCGCCCTAGTTTGTTTGGCCATTTCAGCTTTCAGATGTTCCTTAAAGGCTTCAACATCAAATTCTGCCATCTTGATCCCTCTACAGATTCTAACCAGATGGCCTGTGTCAGATGGCTTCCAACTGGCAGACTATTGTGGATCTATATCTACAACAATTGAGGGTCAAAAACATGCATGGCGTGTATGCATGAAATGCAAGCCAACTGGTAAGAAGGAAAAGAAAATAAAACATATATGCACATAATAGAGGATAAAAAAAAAAGCTCTCTAACAATATCTCCACCCTTATTTCTCCCACACACGTGTTCAATGGCGAGTTCCTTATCCTAGAACTTTTGTTCTGGGTTTTGATTTCCAACAGGGGATAATAAAATCGATGGATGCAAGATAACTCTTAAGACAATGCAAACAAGTGGCACCTCCTCTAAATAATTTCAAAGCCCATTTTAAATGGGCCAAGAATGATATTAAAGGCTCACCTTGTCAAAATCCCTTTGAAATGGGCTAATAATAGGCATGAAATGCCTGTCTTGTCAAGGCTTATTTTGTAATGGGCTTAGGCCTCATTTAAAAGATTACCATATGGCATAAAACACATGCATTTGGAAAAAATCCTAGTGGAAATTGCTAGGTTATTTACACGACCTGAGTCTTAGGTAATAAGCTTCGGCTCCCATGACTATATACATCCATTATGTCTCTCTACTCAAAGGTCTGTGTGACATGAATAGGTACATATTATGAGTGACAATAATCAAATACCTCACCACCAGGTTTGAATGAAACACAGGCAGCAAAACAAAGATTATAATCAGTTTATTTGGGACTTGGAGTGCATTATGTGGAAACATGTAGCGAATGCAAAATTTGCAAAGGAAATATAGAAATAATCAAAGATGATAAATTACAAAACACTTGGAATCAGTTTCTCTATCCCTAGTGGAGTTACCACTGCAAGTGGTGGTTTTGGTTGCACGCCCAAGTGTTGGAGACCATGGCACTATGTGAGCTCGGGGCTCACTAGGAAACACATAGTGAACTTGGGGCCCAAATGGAGATGGAGTCACCACCCAGATAAAAGTCGGGACACACTATACAGCAACTAGATTCCACAGAGGTTCCCAGAAGCCATCACCAAAGATCAGGTTTGGAAACTAGGTATGGGCTTTTGGAATGTCCACCCAACCTTACGGTTGGCCTCCGTGTGTTTTGTATTTTATTACCTTTGATTATTAATTTTATTCCCTTTATTAAAATGAAAATCGCGATTGGTTTTCCATTTTATATTTCATTCCAAGTTTGCACATTAGTCTCATTTTAGGCTTATATCATCACGACCCAAAACAGGGGCTATAACCGGCGCTAGGGAACGGGAATTCTTTCGAATCCGGAACCCATAGCAAGCCTAAAAAAAATAAAACATGCAATAATAATAATAATAATAATAATAATAATAATAACATAAATAATATAATTAAATCATTTATGCATATTTTATCAAAATAAACCATACATTTCTAAAACATGTACCCTAAAACATATATATATATAAAATAACAACTCACTGTTAATGCGCTCCTCGAGATGGGTCCGACGGGCCTAGTCCACTAAGCTTCGATCTTGGCGCAACTAAATAAATAAATGACAACAGAAACTCAGAATAAATCTAACGAAAATTCTTAGAAACTTGATCTAGAATACTAGACACAGAAATAGAATCAGAGTTCGACCGGACATTACGCTTTACGAGAATTCTATCAAAAATTCTACAGAACCTCCCCTGTAAAATGAACATCTCTCTACTCAAATAGTAGAGCTGGTCCTGCAAAGAAAACACACTTCGAAATAGTACAAAATTCACAACCACAATCCCTCGGTCGGACTCCAAAATACAATTCATCGACCGAGGTTCACAATTCACAGAATAACATAGAAATACTGAAAATGCCCTTTAATAATAAAAATACATTATATCACTCCAAATTACATAATTAACCCTAAAACATGTTAAAAACCGATAAAAAATCATTTATTTAGAAAAATCGTATATTATATATATAATTTAAAAATAATTTACGAAAAATAGTTTTAATTAGTTAAAAAAACAAAATAAATTGTAGAACTCATTTTTATACCTTAAATAACTAGTAAGACCAATTTAATTACATTTTTAACCAATTTAGTATCAAATTACCAAAATATCCCTATATATATAAATTCACTAAAATTCATAAAAAACTCACCAAATATAGTATAATTACTCAAAAATTAATTTTCTCAACATATAATTCAATAATATCAATAAATTTACTCAATTAACCGATTAATTTCAATTAAACACATAATTAACCTAATTTTTCAAAAATTACATAAACTAAATAAATTCAAAATAAATATATAAAATTCACAAAAATTTCCAATAAATTTCTAAAATGCATTTCAACACCTATAATTACCATAAAACACAATTTTATAATTTAATTAATTAATTTTCGAAAATTAGAAAATAATAATAAAATAATAAAAAATTCACAAAAATCAAAAAAATTCCAAAAATTCCATAAAAATTCACAAAGCAAGATTAAGCTACAAGGATCAATGTTTGTGAAAGGATTTTTCTTGAATCAATCAAATTGAAGCTCAAAAAATTTGAGAACCCTAAATGGCCGAAATTAAAAAATCAAAACCTAGGGAAATCTAGACCATTTTAAGTGAAACAAAGCTTGGAATCACACTCACCGGAGCTCCAGGAGAATATAGAGAATGACGGTGTCAAAAACGGTGGCCCGAATCACGTCGATCGGAGCTTGGGTCGATTTTTGGCTTCTCGGGTTGTTGCAGCATTCACCGGCGCCGAAGAGGGTGGAAGGAGAGGCTGAGCTGCTGGAGGAAGGCAATGGACATCTGGTAAGCACGGTGAATGGAGTCGCGCAGTGAGGGGAAGGGAAGAAGGCAACCGGACGTGAGGGAGAACGGTCAGGGGCAA
Organism: Mallotus nudiflorus; assembly: GCA_947683625.1. NCBI lineage: Eukaryota > Viridiplantae > Streptophyta > Magnoliopsida > Malpighiales > Euphorbiaceae > Mallotus > Mallotus nudiflorus. The sequence goes on along the minus strand of CANTUR010000440.1, from coordinate 1,073,549 downwards.
AATTCGTAAATTTGAAGAAGTTTTATATATATATATATATATATATATATATATATATATAAATAATGACTTTAACAATTTATACTATAATATAATAATTTTATATTCACCAAAAATTATACACCACATAATTTAAAATAATTAATATATATACATATACACATATTAATTAAAATGACAACTATATAATATATATATACATAATTAAAAATAATTAATAAACCCTAAAATTATTAAATATATGTATATATATGCATATATATGTATATATTTTAATGCGACAATTAAAATAATGCATGAACTCATGCAAATTCGTAAAATTATTTAAAATAATTAATATTAAATTATTTACATGTTAATTTCCCCAAAAATAACATTCCCGGGAAAATTTTATATAAAGAACTTAAAATAATTAAGAATAATTAAAATAACTTAATAATTATCAAACTCATGAAAATAATCATAAATATATACAAAAATTATTAACATTACATATCCCGATGCAGTTTAAAATTATTTAAAAACTCGAGATATTACATATATCCCCGACATTCAATCATAAATAAAAAAATAAAAATAAAAATAATTTACAACCATTCATTCCAAATAAAAGGGGAGAGGGATTAAGGATTATAACTTTTAGTGTAAATAAATGTAAAAATACTAAAAATAAATCATAAACCAAAAATAAACTAATTAATTTTACAAATTAATATTCAAAAAAATGATAAATACAGCGAACGTCTAGTGATTAAAAATCACTAAATAATTCTTGTAACACATACCGGTTAATCCCATACAACAATAACAATAATATTTACAAATCATCAACAAATACTATTCACAAAAATAAATGAAAATAAACTCATAAAATGGTTCACTAAATATCATAAAAAGGGAAATAACATGGAAACAATATCAAACAACATAGGAATCATGCAAATCTCAAAAAAAATCATAAATTAAACATGAAAATTATGCCAAACATGTAAAATACGAATGGAAAATCAAGGTATAATCATACAAGACTCTGTCAAAGAGGCAACACCTCTTCAAAGAGGTGTCGCCTCCTAACCAGGAGGCGATGCCTCTATCACTCATCATAAAGGGGTGACGCCTCTATGAACAGACGTCACCTCTTCAACAGAGGCAGGAACACTCTACAATTTTTACATCCTAAGAAACATGACTATACAATTATTAACATGACTATACATCCTAAGAAATAAATATAAATATACAATTATTAACAACTAATATCCAAAATCTCATACAACCATGCTCCTCTATAAACTTAAAATAAATAATATAACAAAAAACATAAAATAACAACAAATCAAAGTTTTTAATAAAGATAAAAACTCAAAACTTAAAAATAGAGAAACTCATTGACTTGAACGTGCTTAATGCTCCTAACAAAACCCTTAGAGTTTGGTTGATGGAGGAGTGGCCTTGAATGCAAGGAAGGTTCCCTCTTCTTCTCAAGAATCAAGTCATTTAAGCTTCAAGTCCCTTCCTCTTCTTCTTCCTCCTTTCTTCCTTTCTTTTTTTATTTTCCTTTCTCTTTTCTCTCTGTTTTTTTCAGGCATTTTTTTCTAACAACTAGCCAACCCCCTTCTCATTTTTCACACATTCCCTTTTAAAGTCTCTCTTATTTTCTCCTTTTTCAAATTTCCAAAAACCCATTCTCACCCTCTCCCAATACCCTTATTTCATTCCCTAGGCTCTTTCCTGCCTTTTTCTCTTTTCTTTTACGTCCAAAAATGATCAAATATCAATAGGTGGACTTCTAACCACTACCATTAATTGCATTTAATGCTGCCAAGAGTAGGTGTGATAAGGTGACACCTCTTTGATGAGGTGTCACCTCACCGATGCCTGGGGTGAAGAGGCGATGCCTCTTCATTGAGGCAATCACCTCTTCACCTAGGCCAGGTCAAGGCCCATGGGTCAAGAGGCGATAGGCTTGGGCTTTGGCTTTTTATTTGGGTTTGCACATGGTTTTTGTGGATTTGGCTTAGTGTTTAGGCTTTCAGAGTTGATTTTAGAGAAGTCTCGGGCTCCCCTTGCACTCAAAACTCAAACTTTCTCATCATCGGGCTTTCATTATGGGCCGATCAAATTGACAGTGTCCACAGTTTACCCCCTTAGTTTTTCAAAAAATAGAATTTTTTAAAAATAATTTTTTGAAAAAGCAATATGCACATACCTAACCTATGAGATTCACTCGGGCTATCAGTCTTGGGAATTCAAACCCAAGAGGTCAAGCTTCTTCTTCAAAATGTCACTATGTTCCTCGGGTTTTCCTAGCCCGATCAGTCACTCATTAGTAAATTTTATTATGAATCTTAAGCATGACTCAATCTTCACTCAGTAGAGACAGAAGGGAAACGTAGCCGTGATCCTCAAGTTAAGCTAACTCAATCAACTACTCATTATAAATTTGGTTTGACTACTAAGTTTTCCTGGCTTGAGAAGTCACTCAGTAGAAAAGATGAAACGTAACCGTATTCCTCGAGTTTTCCTAGCCCGATCAGTTACTCATTATAGTTTGGCATGAATCTTGAGCTTGGCCCAGTCTTTACTCAGTAAAGAAAGAAGGGAAACATAACCATGTTCCTCAAGTTTTTCTGGCCTAATCAATTGCTCAATATAGTTTGGCATAAAACCTAGTTTTTCCTGGCCTGAGAATTACTTAGTAAAAGAAGAATTCACTTTAGGGATTTAAACCTAACCAGACACCTCCTGAAATGCACACTTCAGGGATTCAAATCCGACCAGACGCTTGTTCTTTCATGCATTTTAGGGATTCAAACTCAACCAGATGCTTATTCTTTCACACACTTCGGGAATTCAAACTCGACCAAAAAGTTATTCTTTCAAGCACTTCGAGGACTCAAACCTGACCAAACGCTTGTTCTTTCACGTACTTCAAGGATTCAGACCCGACCAAACTCTTGTTCTTTCATGCACTTCGGGGATTCAAACTCGACCAGACGCTTGTTCTTCCACACACTTCAGGGATTTAAATAGGACCAGACACTTATTCTTTTACGCACTTCGGGGATTCAAACCCGACTAGACGTTTGTTCCTTCTAATGCTTTAATCAGATCATTCTTGTCCAAAGATCAATTTTTGGGGTACACTCGAGCAGTGATGTGAAAATTCTTATTTTTTTTATGGGCCTTGTGTCATTTGATGTTTTATTTCATCAAATTAGTCTTACCCTCTTCTCCTTATCTTCCTTTCTCTCAATTTTTCTCTCTCACCCTAACCATATAAATTCTCACTTTTCTTCTCCAAGGGTCACTTTCACCTTTTCAATTCTCTCTTTTATCTCTTTTCCTTCCTTTTCTTTTTCTCTCTTACTCTCTGTATTCCCTGACATTAACGCCGTACGAACCCTAGATTTACCTATGTGGGACCTAGTGACACCTACAGTACACCCTTCTCAAATTTTTGGGCTCAGTATCAGAGATGAGATCCCCCTGTTTATAGACATGCGATCCCATAATTATGGCTTAACCACCAGAGAGGTTAGTACTAATTTCTTTAATTTTTCTTGTAAATATTATCAAATAGTATCGGGTTACTGTTCATATACATATATTTATGAATTTAACTAAAAGAAATTGAATTTTCTTGATCAAAATTTAAAATTTCAAATCATCCTGTCAAATTGCTAACACGAAGAGGAGTCGCCTCTTCGATGAGGCGATCGCCTCATCGATCAGGCGATCGCTTCTTCATGAAGAGGCGTTTGCTTCTTCGAGTCAGACTTGCTCTCAAAAAGGTGAATTGCCTCTATATAAAAAGGCATCGTCTCATCATTGAGGCAGTCGCCTCTTCAATAGAGGCATTGCCTCTTCGATAGAGGCATTGCCTTTTCACTAAGGCAGGCACCTCTTCAATAGAGGCATCACCTATTCACTAAGGTAGGTGCCTCTTTGATAGAGGTGTCACCTCAATGGTAGGATCCAAGAAAATTTTTGAATTTTTACTACTTAAAATGATGATTTTACTCCCTTAGCTCGATGCCCACACCCTCAAGTGTGCTGGGAACTTTAGCGGTGCACGAATATAGTATGATGAGCTTCTTGAGGCCATACAAACTTAGATTCATGACACCGAGTTCTCTGATTTTATCCTGGCACTCCCAGCATATTAGGGGCATATAGATTACCAACCCTTATAGGCCCTGATGGAGAGCTGGTCTAACACCACCCACACCTTTCATTTTCCTTTTGAGGAGTTCACCCTGGATTCGATTGCATTCGCTGTAGTTGCCGGCATTGCTTGTGTTAGAGATTCTATTCCCTTTGATGCCAACCTTCATCAATTATCTCCCAACCATCTTGCTTTCATCGAGCATCTACTTAGGATGGTCTGAGACATGAAAGGGACCCACACAGTAAAGTTCAAGTCGATCAAGAGCTTTTACACTCGCACTAGAGTTGAGGCGGCCACTACATCCCTTTAAATCAATTAGGTGGTGCATGCTTTCCTTGTTTATCTGCTGGGTACTACTCTCTTCGCAAATATAGCCAGCTCTATGGATTTGAGCTTCCTGATGCCTCTGAGGGACCTAGACTTGGTGGTGACCTACGATTAGGGTAGTTGTGCCTTAGCTTATCTTTATAGGAGTATGGATGAGCTAGTGCGCAGAGCTAAATGACTCTGTGATTGTTGGCATGCCATACTGTTATTTTATTTTCTCTTTTCTCTCTTCATATTCCATTCCAACTATCTTTGTTCGATCTTACTAACAATCCTTTATTTCTTTTATAGGACTAGGCTTTAGAGTTGAAGCTGATAGTGGGGATCACCAGATTTATTATTCGAATTCACCTGCTTACTTATTTATTCTTGCAGCTATGCCTAGACTTATGAGGCCCTTAGGCTAGATGGACGTGGGCCATGGTTCGCTCCATCCCTCTGTCAAGGAAGAGGGTTCTGCTCAGAGGCCCTGATTGTAGAGTGTGGTTCCTCAGGGAGAGGATACATCAGTGGTGGTCAATTCTACGAGTGAGGCGTCCACCTCTTGCTCCTCCTCAACATATCTTCTAGGCACATGAGTTAGAGGGAGATAGCTCAATCATGCCCTGCAGGGAGATGATGTTGTAGACTATTGCGAGAGGAGGAAGTCTCACTTTATGGACTTGACACGAGCTCATCTTTTACAGTGGGTGCCCCTTCTTGAGCCTACACTTTAGGTAAGCATGCAATGTTTTATTTTATTTATTATTTTATATTTACTTACATATGTTGTTCTCTAACTTATTTTTCATATTTCAGGCAGCTACTAGGGCACTTGCTCCTCACCCTAGGACCTCTATGCAAGAGATGCCTCATCAGCACCCACGCATCATTCCCAGTGGTGAGGGTTCTTCTTCTAAGGCGCCATCCTCGATAGACCCCTCTAGCTCTCGATCCCAAGTAGTGGCCGACAGACTCACTGCCACTCCCGATCTACTGACTCATTGCTAGATGCCTTTTGGTGAGCTTTCTCATCAATTTCTAACGCTGGATATGACTTCGGAGCTAGCATTCTTCCTAGAGGCTACTACCCATATAAGTTTCCTTTTTTGGCAACTATGTCCTCAAGTCTTATAAAATATGGTTATTTATAACATTATCAATGAAACCGATACCTTAAGATCATGAATAGTACATGTATTGAGTGGTTGAGGCCCATAGGGACTTCCTGATGCAGGTGACATAGTAATGGAAGGTACACACAAAATATGCTCTATTTATATATGTATGCATGCTTTTATAATTTCTTACCTTTTATTGTGCTTCACTAGGATCGAGATGAGGCCAGCTAAGCTAGGATCACTATCTTGGAGTGCTAGCTCATCGCTCTTTAGGTCGAGGGAGATGAGGAGGAGGGGGCAATAGAAGAGGAGTCTGAGGATAGCAGTAAGGATGACAGGACTGATCTTATTGATGCTCCAACAGATGAGCCAGCTGATGAGCCTATGGATGAGCCAGCTGATGAGGAGGCTGACGAGTTCGATAGCGATGAGTAGAGAGGACCCTTTGTAGATTTTCTATTAGTATAGGGGTGTCCATATCTAGAAACATTGGAGGTCTTTCATTATTGACCTCTTACTGCTTGAATTAATTTTTTTACTTTTACACCTTCCTATTTTGCATTGAGAATTTTTGGCATAATTTTGAATGAATGAAGACCCTTTATCCATGAAACACCCTACTCTGACTCTTTATATAAAACTTAGAAAATTCCCAGGAATGTAAAGATCTGCTCTGCCTGTCATAGAGGAGTCGCCTCTTTGAAAGGGCGTCGCCTCTATGTGAAGAAGTGACATGTGATTCACCTCTTCAAATAGAGGTGTCACATGATTGTAGAGTCAAATGCCTCTACAAACCTACCTTGCAGCTATAAAAACCCCCAAATCTTTTTTAAAATCCTTAATATCTTCATCTCACCACTTCCCCCTATTCTTCTTTCCCAAGCAGCATTCTGACCCCCAATCATGATTAAAAAAAGCTTAAAACAGCTACAACCAATTATAAAAAGTCTGGATGGTGGGTCATAGGCTAGAATAGAGCCATTTCACCTATCTGCCTTCTAATCCTTGCATGCTAGGAAGATCAACTTCTCATTTCTCCATGTTCTAGCTCAGTTTTGAGATCCTCAAAAACATGTTTTCTGGTTCAACACAATAGAGATCTACCCCCTGCCAAAGGAATTTAAAGTTATCCTGGGCTCTCACATAAATTATGCTCAACAGGTTGTTATTCCTCTAGTTGTAACCCTGCATTTGCACACCATCCAATGCCACATAGCAAGATCACTCAATATGTCCCCTCAATCCTCTCTCCATCAAATTTTCAGCAATAAAATCCTACTTAGTCCTTTTGTAGAGACGATAGTGATTGTAGATAGCAGTGAGCTTCCTTGGCCTCGAATGATGGCACTTTGCCTATATACTCAGTTCTTGTTGGTCTCCCCTTCTGGTAACTATGACTTGCAGGTCCTACATGTTCTGGACTAAGTGGAGAGTGGACTGAACCCTTTCCCCCTCATTCTAGCTAAGACCATTATCAAACTTGATAACTTTTTTGAGACCAGGAGATTCTCTAGGAGTCCATTTCTATTGGAGGTGAGTCACTTCTTTCTTTTATTATTTCTTACTTTCTATCATTCTTATCCATTCTTCACTCCTACAGGTTTAGTTGTAAGAGAAGCTGAGGTTACTCGAACCACCCAGGGACATTGCTCACTATAAGGCCAAACACCACCATACTAGGAGACTCTATCATGTCCTGGAGGATATCCACAGCTAATTATCTACATTCCCTGACACTCTGATTCAGTGGATATGCCCATAGTGGAGACTATAGCATGTGACCCTCCGGTCCTATACCTATTGTGTTCCCTTAGCCAACCTCCATTTTGCCACCTTCTATAATCCAGCTTTGCTTTATAGATAATATGGACAGAAACAACAAATTTTGGAGCTCATATATGAGTTTAAATCAGGGCCTCTTTCTTATAATTTTCTGGACAACTTGGTTACTACTTGGCCTCGGAGGATTATTCAGAGGTTCATTTACTATAATGGAGATCAGTCTACCAATTACTAGTACAAGGCATGGGTTCAACTACAACAAGTAGAAAAGGATGAATTTATAAGAAATAGAAGGAAAATGGCATTATAAGCATCGAGTGCCCAGGGGAGTCACAAGAGAAGCAGACAATATAAGATTAGTTTATGAAACTTAGTCTTTTTATTACTTTCTTTGTTGAATGAGATTTCCTTTTAAGTTAGACATATGTGCAATAAGCATTTAATGCAATTTTTACAATAATAAATGCAATCCATTCTATTTAATTCAAGCACAATGTGACTACAATTTTGCTCTTGCATATCTCTTATCATTAATTGGCTTGCCCTTGCAAGTTTACCAACTAACTATTTTCTCTTTTCCCTCTCTCCCCTTTTACATGTCCTTTACTTTTGCCTAGCCCGCCTTTTGAGGTTTTCAATCCAGTAGGATTTTTTAGTTTTTCCTTTTTTTTTGTCTCTAACTTTTTCCTAGGTAGCCTCTTTTGAGGTTTTCTTCCTAGTAAGACTTTACAGAAAGTATTTCTTGAGCTTGTCCATATTGATTGGCTCTCTGAATTCATTTCCCTCCAAATCAGACAAAATAATGGCCCCTTTTGAAAACAGCTTCTTCACTTGATAAGGACCTTCCCAGTTCAACTTAAACTTCCCCCGTGGATCAGTCATGATTAGCCTAGTGAGCTTTAAAACCAAGTCACCCTCTTTGATCCTGTCTGGCTTAATCTTCTTATTACAAGCTCGGGCTATCCTTTTCTAGTACAACTGAGAGTGATACATAGCTTTCAATTCTTTTTATCTAACAAAATTAGTTGTGCCAATCAGCTTTTTACCCATTGGTACTCAGGGATTTTAGACTCTAAGAGAACCCTTAGGGACTGAATTTTGATTTAACTGGCAATACAGCTTCACATCCATATACTAGAGAATAAGAAGTGGCTCTTGTTGATGTTCTGGCAGTGGTTCTGTATCCCTATAATGCAAACTATATATAACTTGCCTAATCTTTGTAATTTTCTAGTATCTTGGCCAATATTTTTTTCACGTTCTTGTTTGTTGCTTCTATAGCTCCGTTCACCTGTGGTCTATAAAGGGATGATCTATGATGCTCAATCTTGTATTCTTCCAATAAGGTGGTTGTTTTTGCCCTAAACTGAACACCATTATCAGTGATAACTTGGTGAGGCAACCCATACTAGCAAATTATGTCCTTCTCGATGAACCTGGCAATTTGTTTCACCCCTACAATGGTGAATGATTCTGCTTCTACCCATTTGAAGAAATAGTCGATTGCCACTATAATATAACGATGTCCGTTGGATGCTTTCAACTTTATCTCTCTAATGATGTCAATTTCCCAGACTGCAAATAGCCAAGGAGAGGTTAATCCCTAAAGTTCTATAGAAGGCAGGTGGCTCACGTCACCATATACTTGACAGTTGTGGCATCTCTTTACATACTTCACACAATCTGCCTCTATAGTTAACCAGAAGTACCCTTGACGAGTTATCTTTTTAGTGAGGACTGTTCCATCATATGCAGCCCACATACACCCTCATGAACTCCTTCCATGATCTTCTGTGCCTCACCTTTATCAATGCACCTTAGGTGTACTCTAGCTGGCATCCTTTTATACAACATCCCATTATGGCTAATAACTACCATGATAACATCCTCAGCAATATCCTTTCTTTTCTATCGGCTTCCTCAGGGAATTGCCCTATCTCAAGATATCGTTATCAATCATAAAACTAAGGCTTCTTCGCTTGGTCGATCGACATTATTCTGATTTCCTCATAACAAGGAATTCAGGCCCATACTAAGATAAGAGGCTTCATTTCTGCTCATCTACCTCCTTCCCATATTAAAGCCAGGGTAGCCAACGCATCTGCCATCTGATTCTCCTCCCTAGGCAAGTTGTCGAATCTGTATTGCATGAAGGACAATAGGCTCGTGGCTGAATAATCTCAATACAGCTTTAGATTATCTTCCCTCACTTCCCATTCCTTGGTGATCTACTTCACTACCAGCATCAAATCCCCATACACTATCACTTCTTCTGCCCCCACGTTCTTGAGTGCTTCCAGACCAAAAATTCAAGCTTCATATTCAGCTTGGTTATTAGTGACCTCGAATTCCAGCCTCTTTGCCATCAGGATTACTTCTCCTTCTGGTGAGACCAAAATCATGCCAATGCCTACCCCTCTACTATTCACTATTCCATCAAAGTACATTTTCCAGGTCTGGATTTCTGTTGGCCCCAGGTGTTCATCCAAAAATTCTAACTCCCATTCTTATCTATCATCTATCGAATTTTAGGCTAAAAAGTCTGCCACAGCTCTTCCTTTTATTACCTTTTTAGTAACATAATATATATCAAATTCAGTGAGTAGGACTAACCATCTAGCTAATTTCCCTGTTAGTGATGAAGTCAGCTAGATATATCTAAGGGGATCATGCTTAAAAATCGCTTGAATCCTGTAGGACTGGAAGTAATGTCGTAGCTTTTTTATTGCCCAAATTACAGCCAAATAGGTTCTTTCTACTAGACTATAATTGGTTTCATACGGTAAAAATTCCTTAATAATATAATATATGGCATGCTCAACTCTCCCTTCTCCTTCTTGAGCCAACATTGCACCAATCGCATCTTTTTCTATAGCTAAGTAAATAATTAAGGGTTTCCCTGATCTGGGCTACTGTAAAACTGTAGGATTCATCAATACTACTTAATAGTTTCAAAGACTTGTTGACACTTGTCATCCTAGATAATTGACTGATTCTTCTTTAAGAGCTTGAAGATCATCTCACAAATGGTAGTTAGTTTGCCTAAAAATCTACTAATTTATTGTAGCCTTCCTATAAACCCTCTGACTTCTTTCTCATTCTCTGGTGCAAGCATTTCTCTAATTGCTTTGACTTTGTCTGGATCCACCTCTATGCCTTTCTGGATAGCTTTCTAGATGTCACCTCAAAAACACATTTCATCGGATTAAGTTTGAGGTTATACTTTTCAACTCTTGCCACGAACTTGTCTAAGGCTTTGAAATGCCCTTCTCTAGTCAAAGACTTCACCATTATGTCATCTACATACACCTCTATCTCTTTGTAGATTAGGTCATGTAACAGTGTAGTAGTCATTCTTTGGTAAGTAGCCCTTACATTTTTCAATCCGAATGGCATAACTATATAACAATAAACACCCCACTCAGTAATGAAAGAATTCTTAAACTTGTCAATTACTACTATCATGATCTGATTGTATCCTGAGAAGCCATCAATAAAGGAGTACATGGCGCTGGAAGCTGCACTGTCGACCAAGGTGTCAATGTGCAGTAAGGGAAAATCATCCTTAGGACAAGCCTTGCTCAAGTCCCTATAGTCCACACACATCCTAAATTTACCATCTTTCTTGGGAACCAGGACTATATTAGCCAACCATTGGGTGTTATCTTCGACTTCTAAGAACTTCGCTTTCAGTTGCTTTTCTACTTCTTTTTTTACTAGGAGGGCCCATTTTGGTTTTAATCTTTTCTTCTTCTACTTTATCAAAATGATGTGAGAATACGTGGGAATATTATGCTCTACAATCTCTCTATCGATCCCAGGCATATCCTCATAACCCTAAGCAAATACTTTCTATCTTTTTTTAAGAGTTTCTTTCATTTTCTCTCTCTTATCAGGAGTTAAGTCAGAAGCAATAAGTATATTTTTAGGGTTATCACTTGTGCCTAGATTAAATGATTTAGTTTGTATTGAATAAATGTAAAACATATGCATGAAATGATTATCACATACAGCATAACCATTAGGAAACACATCGCACAAGTAAGCATAATCAGACTTCATCACATTAACTTTAGAAAGCAAAATGTCATCAATCTTAAACAAATTAGAAATAGAAAGGTCAATGTCATCATAAAAAACATCCATAATATAATTAAGGACAAAGGCTTTGAAGTTAAATTCTTCTTCCTAGTTAGCAACATCCTTCAGCTCCACTACAGGAATCTCCGCTTCTAATTCTGAAATTAATAATAGCTCTTCTACCATGGGCTCTTCAATAATAGGCTTTTGGTTCCCATCCATACATTTAGCGAAGATTTCAAATCTAGGGACCAGTTTCTCAATGATCATCAGGGGCTTAGGAGCTCCTTGGTAGGGGTAATTGGCACCTTCCTCCACAAATGTTTCCCAAATCATCTTCATCTTTAACTCAGCCATAATTTTGCTTTTCCCATAATTGCCCTTAGTTTTTTCCCTTTCATTAGACTCATCCTCCCCTAAATATCCTAACCCATGCTTCAAAATCAATACCTTAGGTTCAACAAATCCCAGTGGACCTGCAGATTCTTTTTAAGTCCCATCCCAGGCACAAACTGCATACTCTTCATCATACTGACAATCTTTAGGTTTAGCTAATCTTCATAAATCATGCAGACTTTGAAACTCAGACTGTTCAGGATCTCAGTAGGAGCTAGTTTCAATGCAATAACTACAGCCTCTGTTTCAGCCATTATAGTAACCACCCTCCCCTCTTGTGGAAATTTGATCTTTTAATGAACGGTGGATGGCACTCCCCCCAAAGCAAGGAACCATGGTCTTCCTAAAAGAATAGTAAAAGTGACTAGGATGTCTATTACATGAAGGTTAACCCAAATTTTAATAAGTCCAATCTTGATTAAAGCTCGAAAAGTTCCCTCAACTGGCCTTTTCGTATCATCATAAGCTTTTATGACTACATCAGAGGGTTTCAAATTAGCTACCATCAAGCTTAGCTTTGGTAGGATCTTCAGAGGACACACATTGATGGCTGACCCATTATCGACCATGACACAGCATGTCAACTTGCCTTTCACTTCGGCCTTAATGAATAGGGCTTTACTATGATCCCTTCCTTCTAAAGGTAAGTCATCATCTGAGAACATAATTGCCCCTTGAGGACTTTTCATTAGTGAGCTCAACATTTGCTCTAGAGTTTGTGTTGAAGGTATCTTCTTATGATCGAGAGTAAAAACTAATGCTTCCCGATAGGCTTGGGAGTTCATAAGCAGCTCCCAAATACTAGCAAGAGTTTTCTCATCACTATTGGCCTCAATAATCTCATAAGCTTTCTCATTTTTCTTTGATCCCACTTCTGAACTACTTCCTTCTTTCTCTGCCTCAGCCTTCTTCACTTCATCCTCCCCCTCCTCTAATTTCTCAGTGGACTGCACTATTCTCCTCTCATTATTCTTACACAGATCAACTGCTTCTCCCTTTTCATTGTCAGAACTCTAAATAACCAGCACATTTACACGAGACTCAATGTCCTACTACCTTATATTCAAGTTTTTTGCTATGGTTTTGGTTATGATGGGGTAAGTGTGACATCAATAAAGGAATTACTAACTTGTTCCTCTGTTAGGCCTATGTTGATCATCAAGATATAGGGATTTGGTGGTCGTACATTTTGATAGTTAGGTAAAGGGTTATTTTGGATATTTGGTTTTCTAGTTCTGGGGCGGTTATTTTACCTGCATCAATAAAATCTTGAATTTCAAGTTTCAGGAGAGTGCAGCTTTCTGTATCATGCCCAATGTTCTGGTGGTACTTGCAATATAGTTTTAGGTCAGCATTTGGGAAAGGAGGTCATTTAGGTAAGGGTTATAGAAGGTTATTCTCAATCAGCTTTTCTAGGACTTTAAAGAGGGGTCTTCCCAAATTAGAAAACCTTCAGGACTGCCTGACTGCATTAATCTATACATTATTGCTCGGCCTAACTCCACTGCCATGCCCAAACCCTTCTCTATTCACAGATCTTCCACTAAAGAACTTCTTTTCTTGTGCAAGGTCTTATTCTTTCTGTACTCAAAACCTGTACAACTCCTTAAAGTTTTAAATCCCTAAATCCCTCAATTTTTTGGAGAGAGGGAGTACACACCCTTCCATAGCTATTACTAGCTGATCAAATTTCGCAAGCCGTTGCTTCATTTGTGCTAACTTGGCTCTCCACTTGATCAAAAAAGTTATAAAAGATTCATTGAATTTCTGCTTCAGGTTCTACAAGTCTCTCAGAGAAGCCTCCATCTAAATATTGAAACTATATTGCTTGATAAATGTTGCATATAGTTCCTCCTAATTAACTTGAACACAGGATTCTAGTGCATAATACCATCTGATGGGTGATCATTCCAAAGACAGCGAGAATTGCTTCATAATCTGTGCTTTAATTAGTACAGTTGTCTTCATGTGGATCACATTCTACTTTAAATGGAGGTAGGGGTCGTTTGTGCCAGTGAACTTCTTTATGTTAGGAAACTTAAACTTCTGTGGTAGAGGATCATCATCCTTATCTAAGCTCAGCTCGGAATAGCTCATTAGGGCATCAATCCCTTTTTCCTTCATCATCAGCTGCATTTGAGCCATAGACTTGACAAGGTCTTTAGCCCAATCCGGCTTCTCCATATTTCCCTAGGCACCTTCTTTCTGATGGATAACAAGTTCTGCCAATACTGTCTGCTGATCATCTTTTACCTCTTGCCTTTAAGGAACCTCAGCATCCAGATCAAAAGGTCGAGGTTGAGGTGCTGGTGGTTGGGGCACTGGCGACTGTGGTGCTGGCAGTTCCCCTCTAGTTGTACCCATCATTTCCCCTATAATTTCTCTCATGATCGCCCTAGTTTATTCGGCTATTTCAGCTTTCAACTATTCCTTAAAAGCTTTAGCATCAAATTCTGCCATCTTGATCCCTCTATAAATTCTAACCAGATGGCCTGTGTCAGTTCGCTTCTAACTAGCAGACTGCTGTAGATCTATATCTGCAACCATTGAGGGTCAGAAATATGCATGGCGTGTATGCATGAAATGCAAGCCTACTGGTAAGAAGGAAAAGAAAACACAACATAAATGCACGTATTAGAGGACAAAACAAAAAGTTCTCTAATGATATCTCCATCCTTATTTCTCCCATACACGTGTTCAATAGCGAGTTCCTTATCCTAGAATTTTTATTTTGAGTTTTGATTACCAACAAAGGATAATAAAATCGATGGATGCAAGATAACTCTCAAGACGATGTAAACAAGTGGCACTTCCTCCAAATAATTCCAACGTCCATTTTAAATGGGCCAAGAATGATATCAAAGGCTCACCTTGTCAAGATCCCTTTGAAATGGGCTAATAATAGGCATGAAAGGCCTGTCTTATCAAGGCTTATTTTGTAATGGGCATGTCTTGTCAAGGCTTATTTTGTAATAGGCCTGTCTTGTTAAGGCTTATTTTGTAATGGGCTTAGGCCTTATTTAAAAGATTACCATATGGCATAAAACACATGCATTTGGAAAAGATCCTAATAGAAATTGCTAGGTCATTTACATGAGCTGAGTCTTGGGTAATAAGCTTCAGTTCCCACAACTATATACATCCATTACGACTCCCCATTCAAAGGTCCGTGCGAGATGGATAGGTACGTGATATGAGTGACAATAATCAAATACCTCACTTCCAGGTTTGAATGAAACACATGCAGCAAAGCAAAGGTTATTATCGGTTTATTTGGGACTTGGAGTGCATTGTGTGGAAACATGTAGTGAATGCAAAGTTTATGAAGGAAATATATAAATAATCAAAGAAGATAAATTACAAAACACTTGGAATTAGTTTCTCTATCCCCAGTGGAGTCGCCACTGTAGGCAGTGGTTTTGGTCATACGCCCAAGTGTTGGTGACCACGGCATTATGTGAGCTCGAGGCTCACTAAAAAATGCATAGTGGGCTTGGGACCCAAAATAGAGATGGAGTGGCCACCCGAATGAAAGCCGAGACACACTGTACAGCAACTGAATTCCACGAAGGTTTTCAGAAGTCGTAATCAGAGATCGAGTTCAAAAATTAGGTATGGGCTTTTGGAATGTCCACCCAACCTTACGATTGGCCTCCATGTGTATTTTGTATTTTATTACCTTTGATTATTAATTTTATTCCCTTTATTAATATGCAAATCGCGATTGGTTTCTAATTTTATATTTCATTCCAAGTTTGCATATTAGTCCTATTTTAGGCTTATATTCCTGGCATTCAATCATAAATTAAAAAATAAAAATAAAAATAATTTATAACCATTCATTCCAAATAAAAGGGGAGAGGGATTAAGGATTATAACTTTTAGTGTAATTGTATGTAACAATACTAAAAATAAACCATACATAAACCAAAAATAAACTAATTAAATTATACAAATTAATACTCAAAAAAATAATAAATACAACAAACGTCTAGTGATTAAAAATCTCCAAATAATTCCTGTAACACATACCAATTAATCCCATATAACAACAACAATAATATTTATAAATCATCAATAAATAGTATTCATAAAAATAAATGAAAATAAACTCATAAAATGGTCTACTAAATATCATAAAAAGGGAAATAACATGGGAACAGTATCAATCAACATAGGAATCATGCATAACCTCAAAAAAAATCATAAATTAAACACGAAAATTATGCAAAACATGTAAAATACGGATGAAAAATCAAGGCATAATCAAACAGGACTCTGTCAAAAAGGCGTCGCCTCCTGACCAAGAGGCGATGCCTCTGTCTCCTCATCATGAAGGGGCGACACCTCTATGAAGAGACGTCGCCTCTTCAACAGAGGCAGGAACACTTTACATTTCTTACATCCTAAGAAATATGATGATTATACAAACAAACAAGAAATAAATGCGAATATACAAATATTAATAATCAATATCTAATATCTCATACAACCATGCTCCTCTATAAGCTTAAAATAAGTAATATAACAAAAAAACACAAAATAACAATATGAAGATAAAAACTCAAAGCTTAAAAATAGAGAAACTCACTGACTTGGACGTGCTTGATGCTTCTAACTAAACCCTCAGAGCTTGGTTGATGGAGGAGTGGCCTTAAAAGCAAGGAAGGTTCCCTCTTCTTCTCAAGAATCAAATCCTTTAAGTTTCAAAGTCCCTTGCTCTTCTTCTTCCTTCTTTCTTCCTTTCTTTTTCTCTTTTCCTTTCTCTTTTCTCTGTGTTTTTTTGCAGGAGTTTTTTTTCTAACAACTAGCCAACCCCCTTCTCTTTTTCACACATTCCCTTTTAAAGCCTCTCTTATTTTCTCTTTTTTAAAATTCCTAAAAACTCATTCTCACCCTCTCCCACTGCCCTTTTTTCATTCCCTAGGCTCTTTCCTACCTTTTTTCCTTTTCTTTTACGTCCAAAAATGACCAAACCTCAGCATATAGACTTCCAACCACTGTCATTAATGGCATTTAATGCTGCAGAGAGTGGGTGTGATGAGGCAGTGTTGATGAGGCGGTGCCTCTTTAATGAGGCGTTGCCTCACCAATGCTTGGGGTGAAGAGGCAACGCCTCTTCGTTGAGGCAATCACCTCTTCATCTGGGCCAAGTCAAGGCCCGTGGGTCAAGAGGCGATGGGCTTGGGCTTTGGCTTAGTGTTTGGGCTTGGACATGATTTTTGTGGACTTGGCTTTGTGTTTGGGCTTTCAACGTTGATTTTAGAGAAGTCTCGGGCTCCCCTTGCATTCAAAACTCGAACTTTCTTATTATCGGGTTTTCGTTACGAGCCGATCAAACTGACAGTGTCCATACTAAACATAGTAAAAAATAATATATTCATAATAAAGACTATACAATAAATTTGTTATGGTAATAATAAAATTATGTAGTTGTTATAAGATTGAGTTGTTATTGAAAATTTTGTTGATGAGCCAACTAAAATTTATTGAAGATTATATAATATTATTTTATATGAGTTGATGGGCAACTAAAAAATTGTATAATTTTTTAGCAAAAACTATTGAATAATAAATATAATTTTAATTAATAATATAAATTTAATAATTACATAAATTTTTATATTTTCATTTTAATCCGTACTATACCGATTTATTCAGATAAAATTGAATTTCTGTATCAAATTATCTTGAAATATAGAATAGTATTAATATAAAAAATTTTAAATTAATTATTGGTATTATAAATTTTATTTTTAAAATTTTTAAAATATGATACAATTTTAAAAGTTTTAAATTTTTAGATTTATTCGTACCGTACTCATCTCATTTAAAAATATGCAGAGAAGTTGACAAAAAAAAAATTTAATTTAATAAAAAATTTTAGATTTAAATTTTAATATATAATTATTTTAAAATTTTTAAAATAAATTTTTACCGTTATTCGATACTTTTTTCGAGTCCAATCATGATTTGTCCGATTTTACACGAAAACAAATACAAGATGATTTGTGACAAAAAAAATAAAATAAAATTACAAATGAAACTTTATGTGCTGTCGAAAATTGAAGGAGAGAAAGCCAACCTTTATTCGGTTTTGATTCAGAGCCCATCTCTCGTAGAAGGCAGTAGAACGCTGTAGACCTTTCTCTCTAATTTAACTAGCCTCTCTAGTGCCTTCCTCGTCTCATAAATTCCACCAGCTAGTGGACCCCAATTTTTTTAATTAAAATTAACAGCTTAATAATTACTTTATTATGTTTAAATTTAAATTTATATTTTTTTTTCTAACCAAAAGGGAGAGTTACAACATATTACATATAACAATGTATATATTATATCTATCAATATTTATCATATATATATATATATATATATATCTTAGTAGAGGTGGACAAAAACATCCAACCATTGGGTTAGAATTCGTTAACAATTTGAATTTAGATTAAAGTCTCTATTTGGCAATTGTTTAAATTTTTATTAAAAATTTCAAACAAATTTAATAATAGATTTTAAAATCTATCGAATAAAGATTTAAAATAATATCAAATTACATATTATTTTAAATTTTAAATTAAATATTTACATTCAAATATAATTTTATCTATTTTTTAAAATTAATAATAAAATTTATTAAATTCTAATTACTTTTATTTTTTCAATATAAACCATTAACATTTAAAATTCACTACATTTTAACTAATTCAATTCAATAACTAATTGAATTACTTTCTATTAAATTTCAAATTATATATCACAGCTTAACTCTCAAATGTCTTTAAATAAGGGTAATTCTCTATCAATATAAAGAAAAAAAATTTATCTAATATCCCAATATTCAATAGTTATAAGGATTTCAACAATTTTAAACTTAAATCGAATACTTCCTTATGGATAAGATATTCTACACAATAAATACTCTACACATAAGATTCAAACGCATAATTTTTCTAAAATATTTTTTAACAATTATTTTTTATCTGAACTATTATTTTTTAAGTTTATTAAATTTTAACTAAAAATAAAAGTACAAAAATAATTAAAAAAATTAATAATTAATAAAATGTAATTATATACAACTTAACGATTAATTTGATTTGATGTAATATGCATCATAGTTGAAATCTCAAATCTTCTTAAATTTTTACATATAATGTTATTTTTGTTAGACCTCAAAGGAGAACCGTCTATCCCCAACTGATCCCATCGACTAAGCCCATACTTGCATGTAATGATGCTTCTGTTCAAGAATATATCTATAATCTATTATCCACTCTCGAGAAAGATCTCTTGTCTCAATCTTCACGAAGCATCAGGAACTCACCAGACAAAACCATCAATTGCTAAAAACACCCTTTTCTCCTCCTATAAATACCTTTGTCTTCAACCCCCTCAAAACAGAGGAAAAAACTAGTAGCTATTGACAAGCCGAAAACCAACGCATTACCCAAAGCAAAACCTGCAAAAATCCATCCAAGAAAATGTCTCTTATTCCAGGCAGCTTCTTCGGTGGCCGAAGAACAAACATCTTCGACCCATTTTCTCTTGACGTCTGGGATCCTTTCCATGACTTCCCATTTTCAAACACAGCCTTAACAACTCCTTTCCGGTCCGAAATCGCCAACGAAACGTCAGCTTTCGCAAACACACGCATAGACTGGAAAGAAACTCCAGAAGCTCATGTGTTCAAGGCTGATCTTCCAGGGCTGAAAAAAGAGGAAGTGAAGGTGGAGATAGAGGAAGGTAAGGTTCTGCAAATAAGTGGCGAGAGAGGTAGAGAAAAGGAAGAGAAGACCGATACCTGGCACAGAGTTGAACGATCAAGTGGCAAGTTCATGAGAAGGTTCAGGTTGCCAGAAAATGCGAAGGTTGATCAGGTCAAAGCTAGCATGGAAAATGGTGTGTTGACTGTTACTGTTCCTAAAGAAGAAGTCAAGAAACCTGATGTCAAGGCCATTGACATCTCAGGCTGAATTAATTAATTGAAGGGCAACTTCTTTTGCATGGTGTTGTGTGTATTACAGTCCAGTATAAAATGGTTTGAGACCATGTAATAAGTGGATTAATGTTGTTTTTTTATGTGGGTATGCATATATGTGATGGCTGAGGAATTATGTGTAATATGGGTGTTTTTTGAGGTTGTGGTTCTAGTATAAGAGTTCCCTTTTGATAATGAAATAAGAGAGATTTTCTTCTTTTAATTCATGTTGTTTCATGGTTTTTATTTTCGTGATTTTTCTGAATTTTGTTTTTAATCAATCGAGTAAATCCTAAATTTGCAATAATAACACCATTTTAGTTGAAAAAAATAACTATGAAGATCAATTTATACTGATCATTTTTTAATGGAACTTTTCTGGTTGTTGAATGAGATTTTTCTTCTTTTGAATGATAATGTATATAACTAGATTGAATTAATTCTTTAAAATTTTGTATCATTATCAATTCAAAGCCTGTTTCCCTAACCCAGTTCAAGGCAAACACAATCAAACTTTAGGACATGAATACCCATTTCAAGAAATCAAAAAAGCTTCTTTGGGTCAGGCTTCACTTCAGGCTTGAATATTTAACCCAAAGTGTTTTTATTTGCGAGCAAAGCCCAACATTGGTCTAAATTTGAGCATTGCTTCTTTATAAAAGTTAAATAAATTATCAACTTGCATGATGATTTCCACCAATTTTCACATTGAAAGAAATCTAATTCAAAAATTTTCACTACTCCTAGTACAATAATTTCACCCATTTACATCTAATTCAAGTTATCCACCTACCTTTGAATTTTTTTTTTCTTTAAATGGAGTTTAAATTTCAAAATCTTAAAAACAATTGCTTAAAGAATGTCATTTCAATTGTAAATGATTTTTTTTTCACGGGATAACAGATGCATGAATTCCTATATTTGTTTTTTTTTTTTCAATTTATATTTTTATTATTTTAACACTTAAATTTATCAAAAATACAACTATAAAACTCTTTGTCATTACATGTAGCATAGAATAATAAATCAACATGTGTTACATCTCAAGAATTTAAAAAATTATAAGTAGAGGTATCAAATTGATAAATGTACATGAATAGGAAATGCATTATATCGGTAGATTAATGCATACAAGTGAATTTTATGCAAATTTATGTGTTGAAATAGTAAAATTATAAATTGATGTGTCAAATTATGTCAAGTATAATGGATTGCAAATGTATTTTACAATTGAAGGAAAAAATGGGGAATTCGAACTCTCATCCTTCCATACCACTAGGTTACGAGAGAAATTCAAAATTAAAATTTTTAACTTTTACATTAACGTTTATCAGTTTGAGAAATTTTAAAATAGTTTTATATTCTTTATAAATCTATCATATTCACCTGAAATCAGTAAAAAATTTATAACTATTCAATATCAAAAATTAAATATAAATAAAAAAATTACATTTTTTTTGTGAAATATAACATAGAGATAGTTTAATTTTACAAAAGTAATTTCTACTAAAAGCTTTATAATTGATGAGACTTAAACCAGATGATTTATTGGAAGATATTAGAACTCAACAAAAGTCTTCTATTAAATATTTAGTGGTGTCAATGTCTTGAATTGGAATATCCTTATCTATATATATCCTTGGTATATATATATATATATATATATATATATAATAGTTTATTAATTTGCGATGGTTTGTAATAGTTATTGTTATAGTATTTATAGTGTTGTAATCTCCAGTCATGGGATCAACCTAAAAAAAAAAGCCTCAGATTTAGGATTTTTCTTTTTCAGTATTGATTAATGTTTTTTAATTAATTCTTTTTGTGCTAGCATTATTACTTGGTAAAAGAAGACATCACATGATTACTATTAAACATGCTCAAGCATCATTCAACTCCACAAGTATGGATCTTCTGATTGATTTTGTCCCAGTGCAGCTGTGCGTCAATCTTGCATAATTTTTCCTATTAATTAACATAATTAAATCCATACCTAATCTTATGCTTTTATTAATAATTTTACTCTCTTAGAACACCATGATTTGAACTTGCACAAGCACAACCAGTGCAATCAATGAAGCATGTTTCAAGGTCCATCCAGTTGACCTAAACCATCATCTTCACTTGTTATTTTGTTCACTGAATGGATGTCAACCAAAAATCAAGATTGATGCTGCTAAACAGAACAAACAACATAAAAATTAAATTGAACAAAGGATCTGGAAAAAGCATCATTTCATGAGGTGTTGAGTGTCTAAAAAGAATTTTGAGCACATGGGTGCCCAAGAAAACTCCTTTTGAATGCCATGCAGTTCTTGATTGATTGGTTAATTTGCTTACTTGTAATCCAATTTCATATATAAAAAAGTGGGATAGAGATTTCGATTTCTTAAAGACTAAGGCTCAAACTCTTTCTTTACAAGGCCAATGAAATTAATCTAGCTGACTTCAAAAATGTTTTTTTTAAAAAAAATTGGTAAGTCCAATCATGTTACTACCCTCTCCACCCACTCTCACTATTTTATTTTTTTATTTTTTCAAATTTAAGACTTGTGTTTCAAGTGATATCTACTAAAGTTGCTGTCCCTCCCCCAGCTAATTAAACTTCCATATGTCTAATAATATTATTATTTCTATTTCTAAATAATTGTCTATAAATTAAGAAATGCATTAATATACGTATAAAATATTATATTATCTTTATAATAATTTTCTTAACGAGTATTAATTTTATATAGAGTCCTCAAAGGAATAGATGTTTATTCAATTAATTCTTCTATATTAAATAAGGGTGAAATAGGAAAAAAGTAGTTAAAATATATTGATAATTTAAAATGTCAATTATTTAAGAATAAAATTAAACTTTTAAAACGTCAATTATTTAGGAATAAAATGAGGCTCTTTTCTTTCAATAATTGAAGATCAAAGTGATGCTTGAATTGATCAATTGGTTTGATAAATAAATTGGAAATTTCTTCTTAATTAATGGTGGAAAAACATTAGCAATGTGCTATCCAACAAAGTCATTAAAAATAAAAATTTCTTACTATTCACTAAATTTATGTTCTCAATTTTAACAATAAAGAATTAATATATTGTGTAGATTCTATTGTTTGGATGATACATGTTGATTATTGATTAATGGAAATTTTGTTTTTTCCTAAAAAACTAATATTTTATATTCATGCACAAAAAATATAAATAAATCATAATTAATAATTATTAAAATCAGTTAGTAGAAACTGTTTTTACTTAAATAATCTCTTGAATTAACTGTTGAAATTTTTTATTATTTTTATTTAAATCGAATTGAATTAATTAGAATTGAATAAAATTTAAATAAAGATGGTTCAAATAAAAATAAAATTTAAAAATACTATTTTTAAAACAGTAAAATTATAAGTTGGAATCTTCTGTCATAACTTTGCTAAGTTAATCAAAATTGCATAAATAAACAAACAGTGGGTGTATGGATAGAAGCTGTTGTCTTGATTTGTGCCACAGGAAAA
The DNA here is from genome assembly GCA_947683625.1 of Mallotus nudiflorus. Taxonomy (NCBI): domain Eukaryota; kingdom Viridiplantae; phylum Streptophyta; class Magnoliopsida; order Malpighiales; family Euphorbiaceae; genus Mallotus; species Mallotus nudiflorus. The sequence continues at coordinate 1,050,203 of CANTUR010000440.1, read as the reverse complement.
ATCCTACCTCAATCAAAGGAATATCTTACAAGTAATTAATTGTTATAGGTATGGACAAAAAAATTAGAGGGCCATGCTAATTTAAATTTTAAAATTTGAGAACTAAGCAGAAGCAATGCCTCCACATAAATTCCATAAATTGATGTAAATCTTTGCTTTACCTTGCTTATTAATCTATTGGAGCAAATACTCAAATAATAATGGAATAATTACTGTGTTTTGATTTATTATACTATTTCATTTTTTACATTTTAAAAAAATATTTATTAATTTTTTATATTTATAAAATCATATACTATTTCATTCTTAAAATAATAAATGAATGTTAACCGTTATAAATGTCAGGAATGAATAATTTTTTTTTTAAATATCAAAAAATGAAGTAATGTAATATATCAAAATATATAAATATATAATAATTATTTTAATAATAATTTATTTTTAAAGATATTTAAAATTTAAAATTTAAAATCTATCTTCGGCAATTCTTTTTTAAAAAAAATATCTCTCTCTTTATAGTATAATAATACTTAGGTGATATAATTTTTTATTAAAAAATGAATAATAATTTACTTCTAATGTAGTCATGCCAACTCACCTCACATGCTAGAGATGTGCAAGCTATTGCATGAAACCTTTCCATTTGAAACTTAAAAGTTGTGCACTGAATGTTTTGAAAAAGAAAATTCAAACATTACACAAAAAAAAAAAAATCAAATTAATTAAGAAGGAAACTCATTCTTTATTTCAAATTCTGAAAAAATTCACTTAAATATGTTTTTAAATAATTAACAATTAGGTAATAAAATATTTATAAATATTTCAAATATTATAATTAAATTAAATAGATTATCATTTATTTTTAAAAATACTTAGCTCTGCCATCAAATAGATTATCTTTTTCAAATGTATTACATTTTTTATTTTAATATTTAGCAGTTATATGAGGTATAACTATTTGGAAATTCGAATTAAATGAATTTCATAAAATTATATTCTCTTAGAATTTTTTACATACAAAATTTGAACAGAGAATTTCACTTAAAGAAAATTTAAAATTAACATCACTTTAGTCAATAGATGTTAATTTTATATTATATTTTTATTAATTAAATGTAAAATATTAAATTTAGATTACACACATTTATCTAATAACAAATAACAATTTGTAATGAATAAAAATGTTTAAAATTAAAATTTAATTTTTATAGAAATATTTTAAGATTTTGAAATTTCAAAAAAAAAAAAAAAAGGTTGACTGAGTCAACAAATGAGTTCACATAGCATCAAATCACAACTACCAAAACTGTATACCAATTACTTTATGACATTAAAAAGAACAGGCGGGAAAATGTAATAGTTAGAAGACAAAGATGATGGAAAATGACCCAATTCACCATCGATATACTCTTGAAATTTGAGCACCTACCAAAATCAAATAAAAGGCAATGCTAAAATTCCACTTCAATTCCTTTTTTATTTTTTTTTTCTAAATAATTGTACAATCAAACACTATCTATCTATTTATCTATTAATATTTATGATATTATATTACAAATATTATTATTACTACTGTATATTAATTATATATATATATAAATTGTGAAAAATATTATTTTCAGTAGTACATTATTAATTAAAATTATGGTATTATATAGAGATAATTACTGTATATCTCTTGAATTTTAACTTATTACATTATTTTATTTTTGACATTTAAAAAAATATTTATTTATTTATTTTTGATATTTATAAAATTATGTATTATTTTATTTTTAAAAAATATTAATGAATGTTAATTATTATAAATATAAAAAATAAATAAATATTTTTTAAATATCAATAATAAAATAAATAATATAATAGATTAAAATATGTACCTATTACCTCTTTGATTATATAGGTGCCTGACCCTTCAAATCTTTTATCTTAATTCTCCACCACTACTTCACCACTCCTTCAAGTTGAAGCAATTTCCCGCTCCCCAATGCATCTTTTCACCCTTTTCTTCATTTATTTATTTTTTATTTTTTATTTTTTTGTCTTTGCTCACAACTTTAACTTTCTTCAATAAAGTAGTACTAGGAGGAGGAGTATTCTCTAACTTGGAAATTTCCCTCGTCCCATATTCAACCCGTCACTTTAAACGGTGTCAACATCATAAAGCCTGTACACAATTTACTTGAAATTTCTTTTGTTAGTGCTCTTATACGAGTTATTAGTTAAAATTTAATTAATTATAGATACTAGTAGTTTAGTTAAAATATATATATATATAATAGAGTGAAATCTCACAAAAATTCGGGTTTGCTTGCATCAATAATTGAATTTATAATACATAAAACATTTAAATTATATGTCACAAATCTAATTTTTAGAATATAATGCAGAAAAATCTTCCCTCACTTAATATGTTTTTTATTCATAATTGTACTAATTTTGATAATATTTTTATGAAGTTGAATACCATAATTCAAACCATTTTTCTATCTTCAAACGGATCAGAACTGGGTTAAAGAACTTCTTACTTGATTAGAGAACTATCTACTCTCACAAATCAAGATCCAAAACATTTCAAGAAGCATATATTAAATTTAAAATTTTTCTTTAATATCTTAAAAGGTTATGGATTGAATCCGATATTATATTAAAAAAATATCAATCTCACTTTAAAATTGCACATAAGGCAAACACAGAAACTACATAACAATAAACCAACAAAAGCTTTTATTTATTTATTTTTCTTATTACAGCTTCAAATGGCTTTAGATATTACATCAAATAGAATTGTGGATTTTCCCCATTACCTATTGAAAAAAAAAAAAAAAGCAAAATTCTCTCCAAATAAATATCATAAATACAAATTTTCATCAAAATGAAATATCCACCCACTTATTAGCACTAATCTTACAACAAAATCCAAACTTGTATTCTATTATTGCCAAATTTCTTCCTTCCTACGTTTTCTTCACTTAACAAAAAAACTGGAAAAACCCAGGAAATTCTTATTGCTTTCTGGTAAGCCCACACTCAGCATATCTTGAATTCTTGCAAAATCCAACTAAATAACATTACTAAAACTCACCTATAGATTATTCTACCTCTAAAACTTAATTTAATTGATCAATATATCCACTCTTGAGGCAATTTTATTTCATAATTGACTGCACACTGATCAGGATGTAAATTTCCCTTTTGCTTTGTCAAAAGGCCATTCCTTTTTGCCATCAAAGAACCTGCAAAACAATTAAAGAAAACAAGAATGAACAATCTTAGAGGAAGCTAATCACAAGTATTGATATCAAAGAGAAAGAATTTCATGTCAGGAGCTCAAATTAAGGACATGCTTACCATAATCAGTGGCAAAATCTGTCTTGAATTGTGGCTGCAGGTTCATGTCCTCAAGGTTCAGATTAAGAGCATCAACAGACCTTGCTGGGATGAGAACTGAAGTGCGAGCCAGGAGCACAATAAAAGTGTTTAAAAACAACCAATCGATAATTAATGTGTAAGATCAAATATTGGCCTGAAATGATATCAAATGAAAGTATAAATGCTCAAAAATATATACCTGATTTCTTGTTGTGATCAAGAGTATCATTGCCGTGTCTCCGAGGCAAGAAAACACCAGTGCCAACAGATTCTCGTTTAGCACCAGATCCATTGAGAGAAACAGCTCTAGTACTGCCCCCTGGACCAGATTGGTGTGGGCGTTGATTATGTTTAATTGGTTGCAAAGGTGGCCAGGCAGATTGAGGCAGACCTAAAGGACGCGTACAATTTCCATTTTCATGCCCCACAGCACGTCTTCGTCCTCTGCTTTGGATTTGACGACCCTGTGGCTGGTGGGGCTTGGGCTGAACTTGCCAGCCAGCTGCATTCACTTGCTGCTTTCCCCATACTGAAGAGCATAGAGGCTTTAGCAGATGATCTTGTCTCGCTTGATGCTGCTGGTACTGCAGTAAACATTAAATTGCGAATAATCCTATTAGCATCAAGATTCAAACAGAACCAGTTTCTTGGTAGCCCAAACAGAGGTACTGTAATTACCTGATTCAGCTGCCAAGAACAGCTCCCGAAACTGTGATTTTTCACAGCTGAGTCAAGATTTTGGATTCTTGGAGGACCCAGCAATCCCTTATCTCGATAGTTATTGTTCTTGTTGCTTTCATTGCTTATCTTTAGCCTGGCAATATCAGTAGTATAAAAGGGATCCCACGTATCATTTTTCGCCCCAAATGGAGTGGTCGGAGGCGACAACTCCCCGTTTGAGCTACCATTGCTTGAAAACGACCAGCTTCCGATTCCACCCAGTATAGACTCCGGCGATCTGGCCGTGACCCAATTCTTCTATTGAGTTAAAGAACCAAAACAAGAACACATAAAAACCAAAAACTTCATTACAATAACAAAAACAAAAACAAAAACCCAAAATTTAAATCTAAGTTACCAACGCCATATCAGACTCGCCATTGAAGCAGCATAAGAAATCATCCCCACTGTTGCTCTCAGAAGGGTTAATGAAGTCAAGAAACTGAAATGGAAGCAAAGATTCTAAATCTTTGACAGACATGATTAGCAATACACATACGTTGAAGAGTATGTTCCGAGCAATAGATATATATAGAGACACAGAAAACAGAGAAAGTGGAAAAAGAGAGGGAAATGGAATGGGTTTTGGTGGTACGAGAAGAGAAGATTTAATAATTCGTTACTACAGTTGAGTTGGGTTTGAACTACGAGGCTATGCGTGTTTTCGGTGTTACAGGCCGGTGGTGTGGAGTGGTGCAAAAAAGGGTAAAGAAAGTGATTAAGTGGGCAATTTTAAGTCAAAATAAAAGAAAAACCAGCAAGAAAACAATTATTTCAGTGGAAGTCCACGTATTTTCATGTGGGTTGCACGTTATGTTTTCTTCTTTCTACTTGTTTTCTATCTACGATATAATTTTTTTCCTCATATTTGTAGCAATGTGTAATGTGTTGGTGTTATGTTCATAAGCATAGTACAGTACAATTGTTGTCATGGTTTGGCTTTCATATTTTAAATTACATGAAATTAAGTTTTGTTTGTCTTTTATTATACTTCTTCTCGAATTCAAGTGATATCGTATAAAATTATATTAAATTAATATTTAAATTTTACAAATTTTAAATATTGATAGTTTAAAAAAAACTACTATTTTCAAATTATTAGATATAAAAATAGATCGAATTTAAACTTTTGATAATTATAACACACTAAAATTTTAATTACATCAAATAAATAAGATTAAATTTTATAGAATAAAAAATAAAAATTATAAATATAAATAGGTTTTGATATTTGGATAAATTTGCCAGCACAAAATGATACAATGGCATAGTTGCTCGGTTGGTCTCTAAAGTCACTAGAATTTAAATTTGTCACATACCTTTCAAAAAAAAATGGATGAATACAAAGATGAAATTCTCTTAGTATACAAAATTTAAATTTGAAATTTTTTTTTAAGAGAATCTAATCTTTCATTTAAAAAAATTCAAATTTGAATCAAGAGAAATCAAACATCCTTAAATTAAAAAAATATTAATTTTTTAATGCAAGTCTAATTCAAAATCTTAGGATAATTATTCCAACCAGTTGAATTAGAGCATCTAAGGATTCCTGCAAGAACCCGTCCACTGCCATCCCTAGCAAAGTCTTAACGGCAGTGCTGCTATGCATCATCGCCTGCCAATTACTGCTGCTTCAAGCTGAAGCAATCATCTTTATCCATTTTTCCCGACTTGTCCTTGAATTTTTGTGGGTTTTTTACTGTGTAAAATAAAAGTAGTCTTAATCTATAAGATTTGCCGTCTCCATTAAGTTTACTTTAATCTGAAAGTGTATGTCCACATAAACTGTCTCTATCAAACTTAATTGCCAAGCCAGGCTATGTAAATATATAATTAAAGACAAGGCCGCATGTGTTTTAGCTCTACTCCAAGTGTACACTTCTCAACATGCTAGCTGCTTTTCAAATTGGCATTTAAAAAAAAAGAAAAGAAAAAAAAAGAATACCCGTTTTTTTTTTTCAAACAATAGATGTTACATTTCATTGATTAAATATGATTTACACACTAAAAAAATACAAGTAATTTACTTTTATAAATTCCTCACATAAATATAAATACAATCATACGTAGATGGTATCACTATCAAGCAGAAATTAAATTTAATATCAGCTCTCGCTTTCTATTCTTCAAGTTCTAACAATTCGTAAATAAATGTGTTGCATTAACAAACTGAAATTAGGAAATATCAAACTTTAACCGGTATAGATTTGGAGATTTTAAACCAAGCTATCACAAAAATATAACATATAAACTTAAATCAGATTTGTTTATATACTAAAGACTAACATAAAACTGGTATTTAAATGAATTTTGTGATCAAAATGGCCAAAAAAAATCATCAAACTCAGGTTATGGAAGAGAAGATGAACGGTACAAAGAAGAGACAAACGAGTGGCCCAACATTGGTTTTATAACTTAGAACTTTAAGAATAGGCATTTCTTGAAAGATACAACACTGATTTGAGATCAAATTTTTAAATGGCCTACAACTGGAGCATGCTCAGTTTCTTTGCAAGAGCTTGTACACAAAACAACAAGTTTTCAATCCTGATAGTAAAACCAAAAAAGAAACAGACAATTCAAATACTTGCAAAATCTGCTTGATTGTATTACCCGCCATTGGAACTGTTCTCACTTAAACATTTGATATATATGGTTGTAATAAATTAGATGTCAATAAAAATTTTTACAAATGTTGAAAATTTTTTACCATTTTCATACTTCTACACATATCAAAACTGGATTAATTAAAAAATTGGATGGACAGAAACAAGCTTGATTATTTAAAAAAAAAATATTGCTTCATTGTGATTAAAACCAGTAACAGAAATTAGAATACCAAATGTTCAGAGGAATTTGAAGAATAAATCAACAAAAAGGCAAAAGGGTTCATTGTTCTGTTTCCAAATATCCAATTTTACCCAATAATTTTTTGAACAGAGTTACTGTACAAGAATATTGACTGGAGAAAAGAAAGCCATTTTCTTTATTAGAATTATAACTTGGAACGGGATATTACAGAAGCATAGAAGGTTGTGTTCAGCCCATCACCTGCAACCTCCAATTTTTACACAGCGTAGTCCTAGATTATCCCCCCAAATTCAAAACCCACCTTTGAAAAATATAATTAATTAATTAACCCACTTATTACAATAAAAATACTAATTAATTAACCCTTCTGCTGCTGCCGCTACTGCTACTACTAGTACTATTTGCTTCTTCTTCACCTAAAAATTCATGCAAACTTCCCCAAAAAAAACCCTGGATTTTTCTTATTTGCTTTCTTGAATTCCTATACTAAAAACCAAAAAACACCATTAAAAACCCTATTTAGATACTTCTCTCTACCTTCCCTATATTTTGCTGCTATTTTTTTTAATACTAATACGCTCATGATTCTTGGGTTCAATATGTCCATTCCTGAGGCAGCCGTACTTCATGATTCAACACTCCACCACCTTCATGGCGTAAATTTCTCCTCTGTTGTGCCAAAATGGCATTTCTTCTTGCCACCAGCAAATCTGTAACACCAAAAAAAAATCATGACTCGATTAGTTGATGCAGAAATTTAAAGAACGATTTTCAATGTTGAAATTTAAAGAATGATCTAAAATGTTGAAATTTAAGTAGTTTCCTACCATAATCAGAGACAAAAGCAGTGTTTAAACGTTGTTGAACACGGCCATTCATGTTGTTCATGTCCTCAATGTTCAAACTTAGTGCTTGAACAACCTTAGCTGGGAGAAGAACTGTTGAGCAAGCTGAGGAAAATGGGAAAAACGTTCAGAGGTTTGAAAAGGCTCACGAGTAATTTCAAGAACAAGACTGAAAAAATGTTTCAGAAACTATAATATACCTGATTTCTTCTTGGATTCAGGAGGGTTGTTGGCGTATCTGCGAGGCAAGAAAACACCAGTACCAGCACATTCTTTTTTAACATTATTAGATCCACCAAGAAAAACAGCTCTCATGCTTGAACTAGAATGGTTCTGTAGTTGATGATTTTGGTGCTGGTGCTGATGGTTTGATTGGACTTGAAGAGGTGGCCAAGCAGACTGAGGCAAACCCAGAGGACGCACACATCTACTAGCACCATTTTCACACCCTACACCACCTCTGCTGCTTCTGCTCTGGATCTGATGCTGCTGATTCTGGTTGTAGTGAAACTGGTGGAGATGTTGAGGCTGTGGCTGAGCTTGGTACCCAAATTGCTGCCTTCCCAAAACTGAAGGGCACTGTTGCTTTAGCATATTTTCCTGTCTCACTTGACAATGGTACTGAAAAAGAAAAAACAAGAAACACCCATTAGCCCACTCAAATAAGTTCAATTAAACCAAACCTCTCATTTTCAAGCTTTTTCCATTTTCTTGTTTCTTGGTAACCAAACACATAATCAATATGACCAAAATAGACATATTTTACCTGATTCATCTGTGGCAGAGAGTGACCAAAGTTCTGGCTGGAGTAAAAGCCAGTATTGTTCTGATTTTTAAGCTCTGTTTCTTGATTTTGAGTCTTTAAAGAACCCAGAAACCTCTTTTCTTGATAATTACTGCACTTGTTCGCTTCGTTGCTCATCTTTAACTTGGCTACTTGCCCAGCAGCTGCATAAATCAGATCCCATGTATCATTCTTTAGTCCAAAAGGGGTAGTTGGCGGCGACAACACGCCGTTTGGGCTCCCGTTGCTTGAAACCGACCAGCTTCCGATTCCACTCAGTGTCGACTCAGGTGAACCGGCCATAACCCGTTTCTTTAAGGAAAGAAAACAGTAACAGTCAGAAGTTAACAAAAAAAGAGAAAGTAACAAGTGGGGTCTTTAAGTATTGTTACCTCAGGCTTAACAGTGAGTCTCCGAGTTAACCCAGCCAAGAAGTCATCTTCATCACTACTTTCTGTCTCGGTTGAGCCCATAACAGACTCATCTGGTGAGCTTAAAGAAGCAGAGGAACAACCAAAAGAGTCAAACTCGTAAGGGAACTCAGTAGGGAAGATAAAACTCGGTTTCTTGAACTCAGACAAACCGTTCTTGCAGGTAAAACCTTCTTTCTCCATGGCAAGAAACTCAGCAGGAATCCAAGATTTTGTACCTTTAACAGACCCAGAAGGGGTAGTAGCCATAAACATATATATTTAATACAGTATCAGTCTTGCAAGAGAGACAAGAAGAGGAAAGAAGAGAAGAGGGTGGTGGAGATGGAATGGAAATGAAGGTTGCTGGTAGAGGAAGATTTAATAATGAGCGTTTGCTGCTGGTGCTGCTGCTAGGTTTTTTTTGCAGGGCTTTGGAGGGACCCAGAAAAAGAAGGGAAAGTGAAAAAGAAATAAATAAATTGAAAATAAAAGAAAGAGAGAGTAGAGGTTGGGGAAGTGGAGAATATGGAAGACAACCTGCTTTTATTAAGGTTTCAGGGTCTAATTGAGACAAGATTCAAAAATTAAATAATTTTAAAATGAATAAATTGTAAAAAAATTTGAAACATAAAAATAAAATATCAATTTATTAATAATATAAAGTTAATTGTTAAACATAATATGTTTGAAATAAATAATAATTTTTTAATCTAAATAGGATTATGACATACATAAAAATTTTCTAATAATTCATTTAACGTTGCTGTATAATTACTCTTTATCAGTCATTGCCGGTGTGTAAATAATAAATTTTTAGAAAATAAATTTATAATATATAAATATTTTTTCATTAATTAAATATAAAATATTTATAATAGGGATGCTTCATTCTAATCATTTGGTATTGTTTTGTAAATTTAGAGAAAGAATCTGAAGGAATGAAAACAACTGGAGGAATGGACACCTAGTGGTTGGAAACATTTGTCCTTCTATATGCAAACCCCAATTGCCATTTGTCTATGATTACCTCTAATTCATGCTTAATTATGTGCTAATGTTGGGCTGTTTTTTTCAACCTTTATAATATAATTGGCTAGATATGGATTTTGAAACATTTTCAGTTTGAATTTTGAAACTACAACTAAAACAAACATTTGTCTACTGTGTAATTTTAAATTTATTTTAATTAACTATATAAGTCTATCTACCTAAAAATAAGTTTAATCTATATTTAAAAATATTTTTAATAAAAGAATTAAACATGCTTAAATATGTTGAAGATTAAATAATTTAATAGTATGATTTCTTTTAAGACATCTCTCTTTCTCTCCATTTAAAAAAAAAAGTGCATCAAATATATTTTTAAATTCATTAAAAAATATTAATATTGTACAATAAAGTATAAAAAATAATTTAGTTTACGTAGAGTAAAAATAACTGAAATTTGATGTCTAAAAAAATAGTCAAAGCAATTAAGATAATTTAAATTTAAAATTGATAAACTTAAACTTAACATAATTAATTTATTTAAATTTTGATTAAATTATTAAATATTATGAATAATGATATGCTTTAATATTATAACAAAAAAATATAAAATTTAATATTTAATATTTAATATATAATATAAGGGGGATTATAACTGGCTAAGTCAGTAGATGGTTAGATTATATAGTTGTTTATTTCAAAATAAATGGATAATGTTTTGTAATTGTCTCTTTAATTATACCAAATTGGGAAATTATGGAGTTTTCTTGCAGTAAGCCTAGTTTTTGTTTTTGTTTATTTTTCTACTTTTGGTTATAAACATTGTTTTTTATTCAAAATCTATTTTTTTGGGTTAGTGTATACTTGGTGCCATCTCATCTCATTCAATTCCAATTTTTGTTTTAAAATAAATTCATTTTGGGTACATGTGAGTGAGGTTTTGAGGTTTTTCTGTGTAACATTTTTTTATTTTTTTATTTTTTTCACTTATTGGATCTGAGAGATGAAATCAAGAATTGATGAAAGTAGGACTCAATTGTTTTTTCAATTGGGATCTCAGAGATGATGTTGAGATTTAATTAATCTAATTTTAAATTAAAAAAATAAAATCGTTCAAATTCAATCACAGTAATTTTTAATTTTAATTTTTATTTGAAATTATACATAGTTGAATAAAATTAATCTATTTTTATCATAATTTATATATGTATAAAATATTTTACTTACAAATATTACTAGATTGTCATCTAAAAATAATGATAAAAAAATTAATCAACAAAGGAAAATATAAATATAATTATAAGTAAAAGAAAAAACCAAAAAATAATTATACATCAATACTTTAAGTATAATGCCGTGTTATTTTATAATTTTATACAACTATCAGCCTCAATCAGGATTTATAACAAATTATTATAAAAAATATTATCATCAAATATTTGATATGGTTCAAAATCTTATTTAATCATATTAATTTATCTCTATAATTATAAATTATTTCTAACTCTCAACATTTTCTTTAGGTATAGTACAATACAACTCTTTTAATTTATCGTATTTATCAGTTTATCTATTTTATTTACAAATTAAATATTATGATTTTTTAATTTATTAAAAATATGATCAATAAACAATTTTTAAATAGTTTAGCATCTCATTAATTTTATTTTTATTTATAAAATACCACTTAAACATCTCAATAATACTAAAAAGTGCTAATAAGTTATATTTCTATAAAATTAAAATATCTAAATAATAAATTTATAAGTTAAATAATTAAATTAATAAAAATTACACGGTTCAAAACCTAATTCAAGTGGCAAGAGCACTTTACTTTTGAAGAGAGAAGTCATGGGTTCAATATTTCTTTTCTTATTAGACATATGAAACTCATATTATAAATGAAGCTTACACCAAATGATTTAAATGGAGCCATCAAAACTAAAAAATTCTCGATTAAGTCTTCAACAATATATATATATATATATATATATATATATTGTAATTGTTGTAATAGATAATTAAGAGTGAATCTGAAAAATAAAATAAAATATGTATTTAGCCTTGTCTCTATTTATCTTGACCAATGTTCACCATGATTTGTTATTATAAACATCCCATATGTAATGGTCCCATTTGCATGAATAATGTCAGTTCATAAAGAAAATCATACAAATTGTATTGAAATCTTATTGAGATTTTAAGTTTTCTATCATTGATTAGAGTGTTAAAGGCAAAAACAAAAGGAATAATAACCAAACCATTTTCATTTCAAATTTTCATTTCAAAGTTTACCACTATTTATCATTATGAAAATTGGTCCCACCTGTATGATATTGTGTACTCACAAAATGATGCAACATCAATTGTTTATTAACCATTGCATGATTAAGCATGTTTTTGCTATAATCTTCAATTAATTAGAAAATTAAAAAAAAATCTTCAATTAATTAGACATAATTTTATTTAAAAAAAAACCAGCCTAAAGCATGAACTACATACTAGTAGTATTTCTCTTAGTTTATTTATTGTGATAGAATTACTTTTAAAACGTAAACTATTTATTATTAAGTTTAAAATTGTAATTTTTCAGTTATTTACTTATCAACTTTCAATTAATTACACAACTAATTTTCCATTTTTTATTGACAAATAAGTGAACTGAAGTTATTGACTTCGATTATCAATAATCACTGACATCAGTTAACAGTGAGTTATTTTCGTTTAAATAACATTTCAAATTTGAATTATTATTTATGCAATCGTGTTAAATTAATTATTAAATAATTTTTACTATCTCTATGATACTATTCAAATCAAATTAGATTACTTAAATTTTAGTAAATTTTGAATATCGGTGATTGAATATAAATTTCATTTACTTGCCTTTCCTTTTAATTCCGAAGAGTTTATATCTTTAATCAATTTTTTTAATTTAATTACAATCCTTTGAGAGTAAGCTAGATAATTAAATTGGCTAAATGTGTTTAGTCTAATCATGCAAATACTGCATGTGGTTAGGTCAATTATGTCACTGTATGGTTGGCTAGAAATAGAATGGTGTCAATATCATGAACCAACTAATATATGATTGAGGAGAAAATAACCAAAAAAATAAAAATTAATTAAAAATAAACTTGGAGATGTTTTAAAATGTTTCTCATAATCCCAATTAAATAGGGATTGTGAATACTTAATATAGCATTTTTCTCAAAAGGTCATGATATGAAGGATTTAAATTGTATTATTATTACTTTATAAAATTAATTTATCTAATTTAAAATTAAAAAATTAGTTCTAATATATATTTCATCAATATTTAGATTTCTTTACCTTCTTATTAGCACAATATATTTATTATAGATTGTAGTTGGATAAAATAAAAAAACAATTTTCTTTATTAATTAAAAATCACTGCTCGAATTGCCATGGTCTCACTGATTAAAAGCATGAAAACATAGACATAATCATTAACACTTCCTACTGCATTATTTCATATTATTGTTGCTTTGCTTTCCTTCCCTGTCATGGTCAAAACTTCCCCACACTTTTCTTTATTCACGCCAAAATGTCAACTGTTTTCATATTTTCTTAACGTTTTATCCTACCAAGTGAATCCTCGTACAAATTGGATGAATTGCACCACAAATTTTATTAGAATGTTCAATTTTAGAAAAAAAAAATGTAATCGAATATAAGAAAAATAATTAAAAAAAATAAGAGAAAATAATACTTTTATTATTTATAAATAAAATTTAGAAAATAATTTATCTTCTTTTAAGTATATTCAATTATTAGATTAGTGCTAAATATTTTATACTTGAATGATAAATCAAGAATAAAAATTTTATACAATGTTAACTATCTTATATTAACTAGTTGTATTGAATTTTAATTAATTCGATTCAGTTCAGCCTTAAATACAATAAAAAGTAAAGTGTATTATCGACTCTGATATATAAGAACATGTTACGACCCAAAACAGGAGTCATGACCGGCGCTAGGGAACGGGAATTCTTTCGAATCCGGAACCCATAGCAAACCTAAAAATAAAATAAATCATGCAATAGTAATAGTAAAATATCAAATTTTGCAGCGGAAATAAAAATCATAAATATAATAATAACATTTTCATCACTGGATTTGAATCAAATCTCCTCACATATATATAATCTTTAATACAAATCCAGTTTCAATATAATACATCTCTTTAAATAAAATACATGAAATCCAATACTTTAATTCACAACTACTGCAGTGTCTAGATAAAATAAATAAGACTCAAGTAAATAATTTACATAAAGAAGCCGGGGCGGAAGAAATCCGACGTATCGACCTGCTACTGAGGTCTGAAGAAGTTGACTCTCCTGAAAAATAGTCAACGGAGAGGAGTCAGACCTCACTGAGTGAATTACTATAATATATATACATACACGCTAAATGATAATGCATACAGTCAACAGTATATATCTAATATATATATACAGGCAATTTCACACAGATGCAGAAAAATCATTTTTATATATTCTATTGAAAATCCCAATTTATGAAGGATCATATAGAACCCTAGAATAACGTAACCTCAGAAAATAGTGTTAAACAACACTCAAGCCATACAGGCTCACTTATTCCAAATATATCCACTTAATCCATTTAGACAGTAGACTGGCCCCGAGACACTAAGTCAACCGAGCTCCAGCAGTCTGACTATCAGTGTGATTGGTCCCGAGACACTTGGTCAACCGAGCTCCAGCAATCACACCTCCAAACCAAATCTCACATATCGATAATCACATCAAATCAATATCCACAAATAAGTTAGTATTATAGCCTAAATACTATAGGCGTACCGGTACGTACTTGGTCCTAGTGCTGCCCACTAGGTAGCACGTTCTATCGATATCCTTCATCATTAATAATATAAATCATTCATTCACAATAAATGATGCATGAATTTAAATGAAATAGCAATATAAACCATATATATACCGAAAATATACCAAAAGTAAACCAGGTATATTTCGAGTATATATACGTCAAATGAATTAAATCGAATTATAAATTAAGCTAGAAATATATTTAAATATATTTTATTTACAAAACATGCATACAATTTAATATATACTAAAAATAAACCGAAAATATACTTAATATAAACTTAAGAAATAATCAAATTATTTATGCATATTTAATCAACATAAAACATGCATTTCTAAATCATGCATCCTAAGTATATATATATAGTATAGTAACTCACCTAATGCGCTCAACGAGACAGGTCCGACGGGCCTGGTCCACTAGTCCTCGGTCTCGGCGCAACTAAACAAGCAATAAATAATAGACATCAGAATAAACCCTAACAGAAATCATAGAATTCGATCTAGAGTATTAAACACAGAATCAGAAATTAGGGTTCGACTGGATATCACGTTTTATGAGAATTCTACCGAAAATTCGGCAGAACCTCCCCTGTAAAACGGACATCTCTCTACTCAAAAGAGTAGAGCCGACCCTGCAAAGAAATACACTTCGAAAAATAAGCTCAACATAATCCACAACCCCTCGGTCGGACTCCAGACTACAATCTACCGACCGGGGTCCACAATTCACAGAACAATTCCAGATATACCAAAAATATCCTTATAGCATAGAAATTCATTTTATAAGTAGAAATTACATAATTAACCTTTAAACACAGTAAAAACCGATAAAAACTCATTTTATTAGTAAAACCGTATATTATATATATAATTGAAAATAATTCACGAAAAATAGTTTTAATTAGTTAAAAATACTAATTAATTTGTAGAAATCATTTTTATACCTTAAATAACTATTAAAACCAATTAAATTACATTTTTAGCCAATTTAGGGTAAAATTACCAAAATACCCCTATATATATTAATATACTTAAATTACTTCAAAAATTCACCAAAAATAGTAAAATTATCCAAAAATTAATTTTCTCAACATATTTATCAATAATATCAATAATTAAACTCAATTAACCAATTAAATTCAAATAAAAACACAATTAACCCTAATTTCTCAAAATCACATAAACTTCAATAATTCAAAATAAATACTTAGAAATTCATAAAAATTCCAAATAAATTCCTATAATTCATTTCAACACCTAATTTAACCATAAACTCCAATTTCATAATTTAAATAATTAATTTCCGAAAATTAGAAAATAATATTAAAATATTCAAAAATACCCAAAAATCCAAAAAATCTCCAAAAATTCTACAAAAATTCATACATGTATATTGAGCTACTAGGAACAACATTTGTGAAGGGATTTTTCATGACTCATCCAATTCGAAGCTCAAAAAAATCAAAAACCCTAATAGGCCGAAATTGAAAATTCGAAACCTAAGCAAATCTAAACCATTTTAGCTCAAACCAAAGCTAGAATCACACTCACCGGAGCTCAAGGAGAAGAAAGAGACTGGCGGTGTCGAAAACGGTGACCGGAATCGGCGTGATCGACGGTAGCTCGATTTTCGGCTTCTCCGGCCAAAATCGACTTCCAGGCGCCGGAAACGGCTACCACAGGCTGCGGAAAAGGTTGGGGAAGGTGGTGGCACACCGGACGGCACACCAACGGCAAGGGAACGGCACGGCAGCGATCGGAACGGCGAAGGGAAGGTGATCGGGGAAGAAGAAGTTCTCGGGGGCAAAATGGTAATTTTTCAATTTTTTTGATTTTTGATGTATATATATATATATATATATACTTTATACTATATATTAAAATAATATTTAATTACACACATTAAATATACACCACACACATAAAAATTTAATATTTTAATAATTTATACTAAATAAAAATAATTAAATAACAATAAAACTAATAAATAATTAATATAATATTAGGGTAATAATAAACCCTAATTAAATAAATATACACACATAGGCTTTATTTAATAATTTAAAAATACGCATGAGTTCATGCAAGTCCGAAAATATATTTAAAATAATTAATATTAAAATATTTACGTGAAAATTTCCCCGAAAATGAAAGTCTCGAAAAAATTTTACGTAAAGCACTGTAAATAAAACACAATAATTAAAATAGGTTTTAAATACATATCAACTCATGAAAATATCGTAATATACATTAAAAAATTATTAACACTGTATATCTCGGTACAGTGTAAAAATATTTAAAAACACGAGATATTACAGAACAATTATTGTATTCTCATGTACTATATAGTATTGGTGGGATAATTTTTGAATCAACATGTCAAGGCTAAATATTTACAATAAAACAAAAATAATAATTCATTATTTTGTCATAAAAAAATTTAAAATAAGAAAATTTTATCCATTGCTTATTTATAATTTTCTTCTTTAATTTGACTTTTCAAAGAATATTGCCATGATTGTTGTAAAACACAATGATGTGCCAAGTTATGGAGGGATATAGAACAAAGTTTCTATACAATAATCTTTTTTTTTTAAGAATTTACAATAATAAATATTTTGAGAGTACAATTTAATGATTTTTTTAAAGATATCACAAATATACAATTTATATTTTATTATTATTAATTTATAAACTAATTTTTATTTAATTTAAATAAAATAACAATATCATATTATATAGTTTATCAATATTAAAATTTTTAAAATTTATAAAGTAAAATAAACTTTTCCATTTGTAAGGTGGAAAGGGTATGAATCACTTCAAACAATTTTTCTTGGATTGCTAATTTCTTTTCCCTAACCAATAGTTTTATTTTTTTTCCCATCTAAAAAATAAAAGAAAAACATTACTTTATTATTAGCCGCAAAACAATTACTAGAAAATAACAAAGTGATCCTGAAATTGAATAGCTTTTAATTTCCCAAAATCATTATTCTACATGCGTTGTAACCAAGTTTCAACTTTTCTCATAATCATTTTGGGTAGGTTCTTAAATTTTAATGTTTCTCTATTATCCGCTCGTATTTAAATGTTTTCTCAGTATTAGAAATGGGGATTGTTTAAACATTCCTAATCAAAACCGTTGCTTTTCTCTTCTCTTTAAATTTTTTCATAAAATCTTTTTATTTTTAATTACCACTTATCATTTTTTAAATCGGTAATAGTTACTTATTATATTTGTATTATATTTTATTTTTTTATCTAATAAATAAATATATTTTAATATGTTTATTTATTTATTTTTTATTTGTAAAGTTATTAATCTTTTTATAAGATTTTGGTGGTTCTCTTTTAGAGAGGTTATAGTTCTCTCTATTGAGAAACTTTTATCATTATTTTTACAATCAAACTTAATTAAAAATTATAAAGTCAGTTTATGATTAATGAGCATAAAGATTATTGAAGAAATCGTTAAGTTGTCATCAAGTTACAAAACAAAATAATTCTATTAATGCGATTAAAGAATAGCGATGAATGATTGTACTTTATTTGTATTATATATTTATTAAGATGTATTATTGATCTTCAATTATTTTTTCTCAAAAAAAAAAAAAAAGAAATCGGGATTGTTTAATTAAAAATTGTTGGGATAAAATGGTATAGAATTATTTTTGACTTAAACAAATCTTGAATTGTGTCATAATATGGTATACAATTATACTAAATTAAGGACCATTAAAATTTTTTTTTTAAATACTAACCATAATTTTAACGTTAACATAAATAAACTAACTATAGGATATTAGTATTTTTTTAATTTAAATTAATTCAACTTATATTCCATATTGATTTTTTTTATTAATAGCAAAATAGTATCATCTAGGTATTAATGAATTTTACAATTAGAGAGGAATTGTTTCCTTTTAAATCAAGTGAAAATAAATTTTATAAATTGATTCAAATGTTTTTGAAAAAAATAACTACTTATGATCCGTGCTAGCTCTATGGTATATCAAATTAATCTGTGCACATGTCCATATGTATTATTAGTTCCCCTTATGTAGGTTAACAACCAAAGTATGTGACATATATAAGTTAAATGTGCATGTTTAAACTCTCATTTCCCCCTACAATCTCCTCAGTGTGGTAAAAAAAAAATAAAAAAAATATCCATATATATTATTAAAAGATTTTAATTTCTAAAACATGATAGTGATTAGTGACACCCCCTAATTAAAATTTATTTTGTTACAATATGTGAATGAGCAATTATAAAAAAGAAAGGTGATATCAAGATAGCATAGATAGTTCTAAATAGCTCTCAAGTAATAGTAAAATAGCTTCTTAACAGTAACATAGCAACTAATAGTTTTCCAGCGAAACATGAATTTGATTTCTTGGAACTGCCAGGGTTTGGGTAGATCATTAACAGTCTCGGCTTTGAAGAGAATCATAGAAAGAGAGAAACTGGTGGTAGTATTTCTTATGGAGACAAAGCAAAGTGAGAATACAATGGTGAAAATTCATAAGAGAATGGATAGGGCTTTGGTGGTCGGATAGGTGTAAGATCAACGTTTTTTTGGCCTAGCCCATCATAGTTTATACTTTGATTAAAATCGAAGAAAAATAGTGGCATCTTACAGCTATATATGGCATCCTCGACAAGACAGACGCCTAGAGATATAGAATCAAATTAGAACCTTGAATATGGGGAATTCAATCCTTTGATTGTTGATGGGAGATTTTAATGCTATTATAAGTAATGAAAAAAAGCAAAGATGTAACTTTATTTCCTTTCCTCAAGTTAGGAATTTTTGTGATCTGGTGAATGATTGTGAATTGGTCAATTTGGGATTCACTGGTGGAAGGTACATTTGGAATAATAAATAAGTGGGCAAGAAAAATATTCAAGCAAAAATAGATAGGGCATTAGCCAATTTGGAATGGTAATGTAAATATGAATTTGCCTCAGCGGTACATGAAAAGTATTTAGGCTTTAATCATCAGCCTATGTTGATGTTTATCAAAACACCTAAACCCAAGGGAAGAAGGAGATTCTTTTATGAAGCCAAATGGGAATCCTTAGAGGGATGGAATGAAGAAATTACAAGATCGTGGTGTGGAGTTATAACACAAAATTTGGGTCATGTTAATTTTCACCTCAAGCTCAATAGGCTTAGACATGACTTGATAATGTGGAATAAGAATATATTAAGGGATGGCAATGAGGATATAAAAGCCCAGTAATGCAAAGTCAAAAATTTAATGTTTGGCCCTATGCATAATGGAAATTAGGTCCAAATTAAAACTCTTTAGAACATAATTAAAGTAAATTGGTGACAGGAAGAGATATATTAGATGCAAAGAGCACACATCAAATGGCTTCATGCCTCCGTAATACAAAGGCGACAGCAAAATCATATTGGTAAAATAAAAGTTGGAAATGGAATGTGGATTACAAATGAGGATTCCATAAAGGAGAAATCAATTCAACATTTTCTTCATTTGTTTAGACGGGAACCTTCTCATTTTTCAAAGGACTTCAATTTAGTTATGCCTACTATTGTCTCAGAGGAAATAAATGATGATCTGATATGGACAGTTTCAAAAGAGGAGGTGAGAAAATAATATTTAGCCTTAGTAAATTCAAAGCTCTAGGACTCGACAGCTTTTCTGGGGTCTTTTACCATAACTACTGGAATTTAATTAAAGAGCAATTAGATTGCTTTATATCATTAAGAAAAGGAAAAATTGTACAAATGGTGTGTAAACTTTTTAATTTCTACTATTTTGGTAGTTGGACTTATTTTTTTATGATTGAGTGTATGAACTCATTATTTTTATCTCAGACTAGTGCTTCTAATCAATAATTGGTTATTTGACTGATGAGTCAGCGGTAGCGGGACCCACATCTCTTTGTCTCAGCAGCCACTTCAGTAAGAAAATAAATGACAAAAATAAACTATAAAAAAGCAAATTAGAAAGACAAAAATAACCTCATTAAATAAAGGGACAATGAGCAATAAATATACAAAAGAGAATGGGAAAAAAATTTTCTACGTGTAAGTTGAACAAAATTAGGTCTTTGTTCCGTTTCTACTATAAATTTTCTAGCTCCCAAATATTACTACCGATTGTTCATCCAAAAAGAAAATTTCTTTCTTATGTAAATTTTGAAGATCTTCGATGCATTAAAGATATCGATCATGGAAAAGCACAAAAGGTAAGATTTTGAAATGGGTTTATCTTATGGGTTTAACTGATGTTGTTGAAGTTATTGTTGGTTGCATGCACTCCCATTGATGCATGTTGTTTTAGTGCAATACTTTAATTAGATCTCTATTTGTTTGTATGCATTTTTTTACATTATTAATGAAAAAATATTGATTTTTTTTTATCTAAAGTGTACTGCATATTGTTATGTTGCAAGTTGTCTCTTTTCCTTGTTTCTTTTATAAGTCAGTTGTGATTTCCATGTTTGAATGCTTATAATATATATATATATATATATATATATTTTTTTTTTCATTAACAATGTTGGTAGTTATATTGTTGAAGTGTTTTATGATGGTGAATTTATGAGTGACAAAAATGGCAGAGAGAAAAAATGGGAAGAAGGTGCATTTTAAGGTGAATATTGAAAAAATTGTTTCTTATGAAGGTGTTATTGAGGCTTTAAAAGAAAAGGTAAAGGGAAAGATGTGTAATAAGGAGGTGATCTAAAAACATTTTAGGAAACCTCATTTTTCTCTAGCATATGGGTTGTTGCTTTTATATGAAGAGACCTTTCATAGCTTTTTAGGTTGTCTAAAAGAAACTGAGACAGTTAAGCTTTATGTGGAGCATAATGTCATTTACAACTGTAAAAAGGTAAGGGAAGAATCTAATATATGTGACCTAACAGTGCAAGAAAGAGAAGGTCATAGTAAGGAGGTTATTATCGAGGGTCCTAAACAACAAGAGAAAGAGGGGTGAGTGAGGCAGGAAATGGACAAGACATAAATGTAGAGGATAGAGAGTTAGAAGCTGATATAAAGCTATCACCCAACCTTCCTTGACAAAGGAAGTAAATGTTATTTTAGGTTATATTCCAATAGTTAGGATAGATGATTATTTGGGGGATGATATACTCAGTCAAATAAAAGAAGAAGTCCTGAGAGGTGAAGATGTTCAATTAAACCAAAAACAAGTGGAAAGTGTAGAAAATAACGTGCATTTGAGCAATTTAAAAGTTGGCAGAGATGAGAATGAAGAAGGTGATGGATTCAGTAATGCAAAAGACCCAAATTTATTTATTGAAGAGGATCTGCTGTCAGATAACATGATGAAGAGTTAATGGCTACAAGGGAAGCATTAAAGAAGGCAAGTAAAAAGAAGAAAATACTTTCAGATGTTGCTAATGAAACTTGCACTTAGTCAAGGTATTATAGAAGAACATTTATAAAGTGAAAAAGTTGCTGCTACTACTGCTGTAACTGTTAAAAGCAAATTTTCAAATTAGAGAGTTGATAATGATGTTGAAGATGATAATAAAGAAGTAAGTTTTGACTCGAATGGGGGATATAATTATGTTAGCACATATGGAAAAGATAGTGAGGATCAATAACAGGTTTCCAGCTTATAATCCTGCTTATGATAAGGTTATCATTTGCTTGGGTATGATATTTAGAAGCACAAAAGATTTCAAGGAGGTGATGATTAGATATTCAATTCAGGAAAGGAGGGCAATAAGATTTGTTAGAAACACTTCAAACCAAAATAAAGTTGTTGACTAGAAGCCAACCTGTCCATAGGTTATGCATGCAAAGATATAGTGTAACTCACCACTTTCAAATTAAGACATATTTCGAATATCATACATGTCCTATTACATTAAAGAATAAGCAAGTGACTGCAAAGTGGTTGGATGCAAATTATTTGTGCAAGTATAAGTGTATTCATGCAATGAGAATAGTTTACTTGTATGATTTAGTGAAGGTAGATCTTAAAGTGGATCTCACCTTAACATAACTAAGAAGGGCAAAGCAACTAACATTGGCAAAGATGGAGGAGATTTGTTTGAGGAGTATGGAAGATTATGGAATTACATATGGGAAATTAAAAAATCAAATCTAGGGATAACATGTGACTTAAGGGTTCACAGACCCATACCTACAGAGCTATCAATGTTTGAAAGGTTATATATAAGTTTTGAATGCTTGAAAAAGGGATTTTTAGGAGGATGCAAAAAGATTTTAGGTTTGGATGGCTACTTTCTGAAAAGGACCATTAAGGTGAGGTCCTTGCAGCAATTGAGAGAGATAGGAACAACCAAATATTCCCAATGGCATGGGCTATTATAACATATGAAAATAGGGTTAACTATAATTGGTTCATTGAGCTATTTGCAAAAGACCTGTATATGGATAATGGAGTTGGCTGGACTCTCATTATTGACCAGAAAAAGGTATTTATATGTGCATTTACTTTAATTAAATGTTTAGTTTTTTATTCATTTTGTTGGAATTATTTCATTTGAGTTTAATGGCCAGGGATTACTTGATGTTGTTGGCAACTTGCTCCCTGAAGCAGAGTATAGATATTGTGTTAGGCACTTATATGCCAACTAAAGGAAGAAGCACAAACTGAGAGAATTGTAGTAATAGTTTTGGAAATGTGCAAAATCCAACAATATGTTTGACTTTGAGGCAAAGATGGAAGAAATAAAGAAAATGACAAGCACAATGTTTGATGACATGTTGAGTTTGCATTCTAGGTATTAGTGCAGAGACTATTTTAATATAAATATAAAGTATGACATTGTGGATAATAATTTGATAGAGTCTTTTAATAGGAAAATAGTTGAATTCCGAGACAAAAGTATATACATGATGCTATATGGAATTAGAAAAATGGTTATGAACAAATTGAGAGTGAATAAGGATAAATGTGAGAAGTGGGTAAATGAATTTAGTCGTAGAATTAGGAAGAAGCTCTATGATAACTATATTAAGAGTACAAATTGTACTATATTATGGAATGGTGATCATGGATTTGAGGTGGGTTGGAAAGGTGACACTTATGTTATTGATCTAAAGAAGGGAACTTCTCCTTGTCAAGTATGGGAGTTGATAGGAATTCCCTGTCAATGTACCAATCGTGTCATTCATCATATTGACAAAAATCCTGAAGACTATGTTCATAAGTAGTTTAGAAAGGTAGCCTATTGAGAGACGTATTCACACATGATGAAGGGTTTAAATAGAATAAAGTTTTGGAAAAAATGAGCCATTAATCAACCACAGCCACCTCCAAATCGCAGGATGCCTGGGAGGCCATAAAAGAACATAAAAAAAGAGGAAGGAAAGCTTAGGAGGAGTGGAATTAAACTATCAAGAAAAGGAAGAAATATGACTTGCCAAATTTGTTTCCAAATTGGGCATAATAGGCAACCTTGTCCTTCTATGAAAAAGTAAAAAGGAAGTGCAAATTCAGCAACAATTTTAAAGAATGCATTTGTTAATGAAAATCCAACAAAACTAAGCAAATTATATGTGAGTGTTCTTCATTTTTAACTTCTTTTAGTTTTAATTATTACCATGTATTTGTAAGAATAAGCAATTTTTCTTAGATATAGACTGTTGGGGGCAAAGGCAAGTAAGTTAGTGACTTTGTGAGTCATATTGAAGGCATTGTTCAATAGTTTCATTCTTGCATTTACAGGTATTATTTTGCATTTGTTCTTATGCACACTATCAACTTATAAGATTTTATTTCAGGATAATGATGCACTTTATAATCTTAATTTGGGAGATTCATTTGAAGAAGCATCAGTACAAAACACATCACAGTTGCTCATTTAAAATAGTAAAGATTATCAATGTTTTTATATAAAGAAGAATAAACCCCTTTATGTAGTTGCAGCAACATCTAATGGTTTGAGTCATAGGCAACAACCAAGAGGTTATGGCCTTTCTACATACCTAAGAACCTCAACTATCATTCTTAATGTGAGAACTTTTTATTTTATTCTAAAGTGATGTATTAAGTTAGTGTATAATTTGATTTGATTTGATTTATTTTTTTAACCCTTTTGAATAAGGTGGCAGGCTTAAAACTAGAAAGAAACATGAGCCAAGCTTTGTGACAGAAAAGCATGAAGGTTTCGATAAAAATGGCAAGCACTTCATCATTTCAAGATAACTTCATGCTAAAAGAAACAAGAAACAAAAGGCAAATTCAGTTAAAAGGAAGCTGTATGAAGCTGGGTGCAATAAGAAGGATAATGATGACATGAACAAAGGATATGGGAAGAAATCAAAGAACATTTTAGCATACCACTAGGGAGATTTATGAATTTGATGCTATCTTATTTGAACTTATTAGCACTTAATATTTATTTTGTCAAGTATTCATACATTTGAATATCTGGTATTATAGCTACTTAAGATGGTAGATCATAGCAACTGAATATTTTGAATATTTTACCTTTAGGATAAATAATATATCCATGTGGAAAAACTCGTAAAATTTTTTATATAATGATGGTATTTGCTAAGTTTCATCTTCAACCAGAACTACTAAATTTGCGTGCTCTTGTCCATCATTCTTGCTTAATTTTATGTAGTCTTATTTTTTCCAAGGATGTGTTATGTGCATTCTAGTTAAGCAGGTGTAGTGAAAATGTGATCCTATATATCTTTACACTTCCTGGTTACTAACATTTTTTGGATTTATGTGCTCCTTTTCTTCATCAATTATTGCTAGTGACAATGTTTAATAATAACTTGAAATCAGGTTCAAATGTGGTCCTGCATAACTTTAAAAAGTTCAAGATCAAATTGAACACATTTACTGCTTTTGAATAAAAAAAGAACAATTGAATAAAGTAATGAATAAATTGACAAAATAGGGCTTTCATTTCATCAACTACATTGAATACATTAGTGCAAAATGTACATATGATTTCAATTGCCTAGAATAATGTAAACTAAGCCCCACCCAAACTACTTTCATTTTTCTAGATTCCCAACATTCACAACTAAAAAAAACCATACACCTTTGAAATCATATGCCATTTGTTACCTATAGACAATAATGTGATACAACTAACACAATCACCAACAGCCATAGAAATTTTTGTCTAGTTCTGCTCCTTTTCGACTACGTCTCTACCTTCGACTTCTCAGAAGACCACAACTGATTATTCTTGATCTATCGCAAAATGGAGAATTGACCCATTCAAAGGTCCTCTTACATGAAACTCTCTTGTATGACCAAAATCTTCTACCAGGATTTGTTTCTGTCCATGACATCCTAATCATGCGTTGCTGACCACGTGGGCATCTGATTTCAGCTTCCATTCTTCTTTTTTGTTGATTTCCCTTTGAGGAAGAGAAGAGTTTACGTTAGGAGAGAAGAAAGACTTAAATGATATGATTTAGGGTTATTTTGGTCAATTATATTTCTTGTATTCATGGCAGCTGAAGTGGCTCTCACTATAATAACCCTTTATTTCTAATTATTAAAAAGTATTTTGAGATATACAGTGTTAATAATATTTTGAATTTTTATTTATATATTATCATTTTGTGTGAATAGTATTCATTTATTTTATGTTAAATATTTTATTATGTAAGGATATTATTTTGGAAGTTAGTATTATTAGTATTATTATTATTACTAGGGTTGGTAGCTCGGTGACGTTTTGCTCTCAGAAACCGCTAGTAAATATCAGTTTATGTGAATTGACTATGGCTAATAATCAGTTGATGCTTCGCTCTGGCAATCTTTAGATTATAAAAGAGTTGAAAAGCTATTAGATTTATGGATTAAGGTTCTACCTAGTTTTCATATATAAATGATTTAAGAAAGATTATTTATATTTTATAAAGTATTTTATGACTTTAAAATACTTTATTTCAGTAAAAGATGATTCCAATAGAAATTAAACAATTGAAATTATAAAATATAAATTTCTTATTTTCAGAAATATATATTAAAGGAGACTTTTATACTATATGCGTTTCTTTTATTAACTTACTCGGTGAGGTATGACTCCCCTCAATTATTTTTTTCAGAATCTCAGGAGTCACCTGTCTGTCAGCCCACTCTACACCGGGTTTCTTCTTCTTCAGCTATTTTATGTAGGTTTATCTTATACATATTATTATCATGTATGTATTTTAAATCTATAACATCATAGTAGTAATGGAATGATTAATTATTATGATGTATTTTTTGAATTTTCATATGTATGAAGAATGTGTACTAAAGATTATTAATATATATATTATCTAAGTTTGTGTTGGATTTTAATTCATTTGAGTTTTTTATCTTTATTTAAATTATGTCATTTTATTATCATTTTTATTTTATTAAAATTTTCATTAAGGATTACTATGGGTTTTAGGTACTTTATGTATTCCCATTCCCTAGTGTTGGTCACGTGCCCCTTTTAAGTTCGGGTTGTGACAAAGTTGGTATTAGAGTTTTGGCTCATTTTATGCGTGTTCTCAGTTATCACTGTTTATTTTTTGTAAACTACTGCAGTAATAGGTTGATAATTGTCACTTGTTGTCTTTCTTGTTCTTACTATATACGCTTATGTAGTACTTTTGTCTTGTCCTGAATTCATTTGTGTCTTTTTCATAATAAGGTAATCACGAACTGCTCCTGCTGCAGAAGCAACCTTTAAGGAGAATGATGATGAGTAGTTTGTTCAGGATGAGATTTTGCCTCTTACTCCTCGACGTGAAGGTAGAGGCAAAGGTAGGGGTAGAGCTAGAGCAACGACATCTCAAAGGCAAGAACAGCTGTAGGCAGGGCCTAAAGTTCCAATAGAGGATCCTACAACCTTTGCAGCAAGTATGGCAGGAATTAACCAAGGCCTGACAGCTATTAACTAAGTAATGCCCCTAGTACAATAGATGGTTCAACAGAGGACTCAGGGGATGACAGATGTTGATGCCGCCCTACTATACTCCACAGTCGAGCGAGTTTCTTTCGATGGCACTGGGGGATGCTCTTGATTTTATAAATGCCATTGAGGCCAGGACCAGGACAGGATACTCAGACTACCAGCGGATTATGATAGTGGAGTTATCTGTGTCAGCAGTAGCTCGAGATTGGTTTATGCAGTCTATCCAGCCCTACATGACTATGATGACATGGTTAGATTTTAAGGAGAGGTTTATGAGGTTTTTCTACCCAGCATCAATGAGAGAGAACTACAGATGGCAATTGCTGAATATTGCCAAAGGAGATCGGTCAGTTGGAGATTGCACTTGAGAGTTCTTCAGACTATCACGTCATGCTACGGATGTGATGCAGGACGAGATGAGAGTAATGGAGCTCTATGTGACTAGGTTAGGCCTAGCTTATATTGGCATCCAGACGGGAGGTCGCAGCCTTGAGAGTGTGGTGAGGAGGCTAGACAGCTTGAGCGAAGATATATCAAACATGGCACCATACTGGATCCTTACGACTGTGGCAGTAG
Source organism: Mallotus nudiflorus (assembly GCA_947683625.1). Taxonomy (NCBI): domain Eukaryota; kingdom Viridiplantae; phylum Streptophyta; class Magnoliopsida; order Malpighiales; family Euphorbiaceae; genus Mallotus; species Mallotus nudiflorus. The sequence goes on along the minus strand of CANTUR010000440.1, from coordinate 1,021,911 downwards.
GTTCAGCAGCCTATTTTTTAGATGGGCAGTAAAAATACTCAGCCATAGGGTACTTCCTAGCAAAGCAGATAGTTTAGATCATATCGGACTGGCAGACACAGTTATGCTCAGAGTCATGGAGTGGCAAGACTGCTAGATTTGATGTTGATGCCAGTAGTAGCAGTAGTGATCAGAGCTCTCAACATGGAATTTCAGGATCTTAGGCTAGTGCATGTACCATTTATGGGAGAGTGTATCAAGGTCCATGTCACTTGGTGCCTGGAGCTTGCTTTCGGTATGGATAGTTTGGGCATTTTGCCAGAGATTGTCCTAATTATGGATTTTAGCCATTATATGCTCAGGGATCTTCTTCATCAGTTGCTTAGCCATATCCATAGGTGCATCAGTAGTATCAAACACCTATGTATCGTCAGTAGTGACCGACCCAGTATTCGAGCCAATAGGGCAGAGATTTTAGAAGCAAAGCTGGGGGTAAAGGATATACACAGTCGTCCACTTCACAACAGGCAAGTAGTGGTCAGGCTAGAGTTTTCATTTTGACTCCTCAGGATGCTTTGGCATCTAATGTAGTTGTGGCAGGTATTCTCCTAGTATGCTATTTTGAGGCTAGGGTCTTGTTTGATCCAGGTGCTTCGTACTCTTTTGTATCTCCTACGTTTGCTTCTAGAATAGCATGTCCGCCTTCCAAGATATTGATTCCCTCATTTATAGTGACTCCACTTAGTGATAAGTTAGAGACATATGTGTTCTTTCCATCTTGTCCAGTGTTGGTAAAGGGTAGAGAGTTGCTTACAGATTTTGTTCTGCTTGATGTGATTGATTCTGATGTAATTCTGGGGATGGATTAGTTGGCACAGTATTATGCCATAGTTGACTATCAAGAGAAGGAGGTAATTTTTAGAATTCCATCTGATGAGGAATCCAAATTCAGAAGTGACAAGAGTTTAATGCCTCAGAATATCATTTCTGCAATCACAGCTAGAAAAATGCTTAGAAGAGGTTGTTAAAGCTACTTAGCTGTGATAAGAGATATACAAGCAGATAGTGGGGCAGTTGAAAGGGTGTTAGTAGTGTGCGAGTTTTCAAATATTTTTTCTAAAGAATTGCCAGGCTTGCCGCCTGATAGGGAGATAAAATTTTGTATCAATGTAGTGCCTGGTACAGATCCTATCTTTATGCCACCTTACAGAATGGCGCCAGTAGAGTTGACGGAGCTAAGAGAGTAGTTGTAGGAATTGCTTGATAAAGGTTTTATTCAGCCTAGTACATTTTCTTGGGGTGCTCCTGTGTTGTTTGTGAAGAAGAAGAACGGTACACTAAGACTGTGCATTGATTATAGAGAGTTGAATAAAGTGACAGTGAAGAAAAAATATCTACTCTCAAAGATTGATGGCTTATTCGGTCAGTTACAAAAAGCTTAGTGTTTCTGCAAGATCGACTTAAGGTCTCGGTACCATTAACTGAGAATTAGAGTTCAAGATGTACCCAATACTGCATTTCGGACAAGGTATGACCATTATGAATTTTTTATGATGTCCTTTGGGTTGACTAATGCCCCAGCAGCCTTTATAAACTTGATGAACAGGGTGTTCCGGCCATTCTTGGACCAATTTATGATTATGTTCATTGATGGTATTCTGGTATACTCTAGGAGTAAGGCCGAGCATGCAATGCATTTAAGATTGGTGCTTTGGACTTTGAGAGAGCACCAACTGTATGCTAAATTTTTGAAGTGTGAATTATGGTTGGATCAAGTGGCATTCTTAGGCCATGTGGTGTTTGGTGATGGCATATAAGTGGATCTGAAGAAGATCAAATCTCTTAAAGAGTGGTCGAGGCCCAGGACAGTGACAGAAGTAAAGAGCTTTCTAGGTTTAGCAAGCTATTATAGGAGATTTGTGAAGGACTTCTCTAGGATAGTTGCACCTTTGACCAGGCTGACCTAGAAAAATGCTAAGTTTGTGTGGACAGATAAATGTGAGGAGCATTTTCAATTGCTTAAGGATTTGTTGACTTCGGCTCTAGTGTTAACTTTACTTTATGGGAATGAAGGTTATATGGTGTATTGTGATGCTTCCTGAGTAGGATTGGGTTGTTTGTTAATGCAAAATGGAAGAGTGGTTATTTATGCTTCAAGGCAATTGAAGAAGCACGAGCAAAATTATCCTACTCATGACTTAGAGATGGCAGCTGTGGTGTTTACATTAAAGATTTAGAGGCATTACTTATACGGTGTGACTTATAAGATATACACCAACCACAAGAGCCTGAAGCACATTTTTCAGTAGAGAAATTTGAATTTAAGGCACAGGAGATGGATGGAATTTCTAAAAGACTATAATTGTTTTATTCTGTACCATCCAAGCAAGGCAAATGTAGTTACAGATGCTTCGAGCAGGAAGTTTACAGGCAGCCTTGTGCATATTAGTATTGAGAGGAGACCAATTATTAAGGAGATGCATGAGTTGATTGACAAAGGACTGCAGCTGAAAGTGACTAAGAAATGCATCCTTGCTCAATTTAATGTACGATCAATGTACTTAGATTGAGTTAAGGCAGCATAGAGAAGGGATCCACAGTTGCAGAAGATTATATTTGAAGTGCAATAAGGCAAGTCCATTGGATTTGTGATTGATTGCGAGGGTGTGCTGCATTTGGGTACTTAATTGTGTGTGCTAGATGTGGATGAGCTGAGGAAAGAAATCATGGAGGAGGCACATTTTTCTACTTACAGTGTTCATTCAGGTTCTACCAAGATGTATCGTGACCTGAAGGATACATATTGGTGGAATGAAATGAAAAAAGATATAGCAAAATTTATATTGAAATGCCTTACTAATCAGCAGGTGAAGCTAGAGCATCAGAGGCCTGCAGGGTTATTATAACCATTGCCTATCCCAGAGTGGAAGTGGAATATGGTTGCTATGGACTTTGTGACCAGATTACCTCGTACTACTAGTGGTTATGATGCTATTTGGGTGATAGTTAACCGACTGACTAAGACAACACACTTTCTGCTAATTAAGAAGGCATACTCTACTAACAGATTAGCAAGATTGTATGTTAATAGAATTCTTTATCTTCACGAAGTACTAGTGAGCATAATATCATATATATATATGTATATATATATATATATATACATATATATATATATATATAAAAGGGGGTGAAAAGCTTTTCATGGGTCAACTCCTTTCTTTCTTCTTCTTCTTCTTCCATCATTACCAACACTACCAATACCATCCGAGCACCACCAGCGCTATCTGAGCCACCACCAAGCTCGCCACCACCTCTCTTCCCTTCTCCCTTCCTTCTGCCACCTCTTAGCCCTCTGTTTTTATCGAAATTCGAAAGTGAGCTACAGTAACTCCGACATGAATCTGGTGGTTCTAGCTCATATTTTTGGATTCGTTCGACTCCTCTCGACACAGGCTACTCGATTCTAAAGTCGGTTTAAGCTTAGGATGTCCGGTTAATGTGTTTTGCTTAAGTTTTAGTTTATGCCTAATAGTTTTTTTTTAGCTTGATTTTCAATGATTCTTGTTAATTTCTTTTGGAAATATTGATGTATGAATCTTTAGCTTCTCAAATATATTTTTAGTTTATTTTTTTGAATTTATTTGAATTATGTATAATTATTGTATTTTTTATCATTAAAATGAATTTTTATTAATTATGTGTTTTATATGTTTTGTATAGAAATTATGTTAAATTAGTATAGTTAATTTAAATTATTAGCTTTGGAAATGAGAAAATAATTTTTAGTAATTTTGGTTAATTTTTGAATAATATTTAGTATTATGTAATTTTTGGATTAATTGGTAAACTTTGTGTTTTAATTGAAATTATGGTTAATTAGTATGTTTTAAGTGATTTTGGAATAATACATAGCATTAAAATAATTTTTACGAATTATTTACTATTTTTAACTAATTAATAATAATTTTTGAAAATATATTAGTAAATTTATATACTATTTTTGTGATTAAATGAGTTTTTAACTATTTTTATTATATATTTAAACTATTTAGATAATTGATTGTGAATTTTACTATTTAATTTTGAATAATCGAAATTTTGAATTTTTATTAATATTATATAATTTATTGAGATTTTATTAACTAATTTGAAAATAATTGATTTTAATGTTTTTTTTATGGTTATTTAATGATATTTATGGATTTTAATGATTTTTATTTATTTATATTATCAAATATTGCTTTTATTGTGAATTGTGATCATCGATTGGAAATTGTGTAGTTTGGGGTCCCAACTCGAGGTAGTGAGCATTTGTGAATTTTGAAGTATTTTTTTGTGCAAGGTTGGTTTTACTTCATGTAGAGAGATGTCCGTTTTAGAAAGGAAACTCTATCAAAATTTTGATAGATTTTTCGTAAAACGTGACATCATGTCTATTTTAGCAAAATCATATTTTTTTTAATTGAATATTTCCTTAGAAATCTAGAATTTAGGAATTCCGTTTTTATTTATTTATTCTCTTTAGCTGCACCTTCAACTGAGCCAACTGGTCGTGGCCAAGCACGACTGCACAGAAAAATGCATTTCACCTGTAAATTAATAATAGAACTATATAAAGGAAAACAAAAATATATTAGCATGTTTATATTAAATTTCACAAGATTAGTAAATTTTATTTTAATATTCCTTGTTTATTTTTATTTATTTATTTTAAAAGAAACTACGATAGAACAAGTTACCTAATGAGTTTTATCCGGACCGTGTGCGCACTAGTAGAATTGAGAGTGAGTGGTGAATGTTTATGGCTCGATGATGTTTTGCTCTCGGGCATCATTTATATATATTACTAGAGCTAGTAACTTGATGATGTTTTGCTCTTAGGAACCACCAGTAAATATCGGTTTAAGTGAATTAATTATGGCTAATAGCTCAGTTGATATTTTGCTCTCGGGAAATGTTAGTTTTTGGATTACAAGAGAGCCAAAAAACTATTAAATTTGTGGATTAGGGTTCTACCTAGTTTTCATATATAAATGATTTAAGAAAACATATTTATATTTTATAAAGTATTTTATGACTTTAAAATACTTTATTTCAGTAAAAGATGATTCCAATAGAAATTAAACAATTTAAATTATAAAATAGAAATTTCTTATTTTTATAAATATATTTTAAAGGAGACTTTTATACTATATATGTTTTTTTTTTAACTTACTTAGTGAGATCTGACTTCCCTCAATTATTTTTTTAGGATCTCGGAAGTCACTTGTCTGTCCGTCTACTCTACGCCGAGTTTCTTCTTCTCCGATTATTTTATGTAGGTTTATCTGACATATATTATTATTATATGTGTATTTTAAATCTAGAACACCGCAGTAGTAATGGAATGGTTAATTATTATGATGTATTTTTTGAATTGTCATATGTATGAAGAACGTGTACTAAAAATTATTATTGTATATATTATTTAAGTTTGTGTTGGATTTTAATTCATTTGTGCTTTTTATCTTTAATTAAATTATATCATTTTATTATCATTTTTATTTTATTAAATTTTTTATTGAGATTTACTATAAGTTTTGGATATTTTATACATTTTCATTCTCTAGTATTGGTCATATGCCCCTTGTGAGTTAGGATCGTGACACACACTGCTACTGACTCATCAGTCAGACAACTAACTGCTGATCAAAAGCACTGGTCTAAGACAAAAATAATGAATTCATACACTTAATTATCCAAAAAATAAGTCTGACCACTAAAGTAGTAGAAATTAAAAAGTTCATACATCATTTTTACAATTTTTCCTTAAAAAAACGAAAGAAAAAAAAAATCTAAAAAGCTTCAAAATTTTTACAGTCTCATCTTCCTTTTTTTACCAAATTACACAAACTAAAAGCAGTAAATGCCATAAAATTTGGTAAAAAAAATTGGCAGCTTTTGTTTGGCCAAAAATTGTAATAAAAAGCAGCTTAATAAAATGAGGTGTCACACAAATCCCGTGATTTGTCCGGTGACTAAAGATATTACTCTCCGTGCAATATCTTGGAATCTGAATATATGATGATGACGTGGCAATAGTACAGATTCGGCAGCTTAACTGTCGTTTGTCTTTTCTCTATCTCTCTCCACTCTCCCCGCCTTTTTTAACGGCTGTCCCTTTCTAATTTACCTTCGCCGTTATAACAGTCGTTATATTCTCTTTTTTTTTCCCTTTTTTTATTAAATGAAAACATTTGTTTCTTCCACCATAAGCAATATTCTTAAAATTAAATGGGAAATTAAACTCATTATATTATTAATTTGCGGTTTAGTAAATTTAATTATTTGGTTTGATCAATCTAATAAAATATAAACTAAAAATAAAAATATCTATCAATTTAGTTTAAAGTAATTGAATAAATAATTATCATTACAATTTATATTTAGATAAAATATTTAAATATAAAATAGATGTACTTGTAAAATAATTTTTTTGACACTGTACTTGTAAAATAATTTAACATAAATATAAGGTACCAAATTTAAATTTAATTTGCATATTAGAATTTAATTTTAAATATATCAATATCTTCAAATTTATTTAAAAAAATTGTAGTTAACATGTATATGAACTACAAAATTATTTTTTATATTTAAAATATTAATTAATGAAACTATTCAATAACTTATTTGAGTATATTTAAAAAATATTAAATAAATAATTTAATATACATTTTTAGTGCAATAGACTCTAAATACTGATAGTTTATAAAATAAAATTAAACTCAAAATATATTTTATGTCTAATTTTTTACAATACAAAAATAACACTAATGCTCTATTTATTTGTAAAAAGTATTATTCCGGAAAATATTTACCAAAAGTTAAAGAAAAATAAATTATTAGTTAAAGGAAAATTAACTTAAAAATAAGGAAAAATGATTTTCATTTTAATAATAGAAATCATTTTCCAATATCATTTCAAATGCATTCTCTCTTTATTTATTGTTTTTTCTTTTACTCCCTCAATTCTTTTTTATCTATGTTTTAATTGAATTGAAGAAGTATTATTTAGACATAAATATAAGTCAATACGACTAAATTGCCCTATATTGATAAATTCAAAATTTATTTTACACTTAAATCTCATGTTACTTTAAGAAAATTACAATAACTCATCCATTTTTATATTATCCTAATAAATGTAAATTTTTTTATTTTTGTTTAAAATTGTATTACTTGGCACACAGAAAATACTCCTTAGAAGACTTATTCTTAGTATACCAAAAGTACTTTAAAAATTAAACAAGTGTAATAAATGTTACTAATAAAATTAACTATGATAAAATAGGAAAATAAAAAGTAATATTTTTTTGGATATGAAAAAAAGACAGATAAATATAATTTTATTTTTTTAAAATATGATAGATAAAAAGAATGAAGGGAGTATTTTTCAATATCTTCTCTCTTCATATATTATTTTTTAGTATACTTTTATCCAAAAATAAGAAAATAGAAAAAATCTCATTTATTGGAAAATGTTATAGTAGTTTTGACTCGTTGTAGAGTAAAATTTAATTTTATAATAATCATCATTAAACGTGAAAATTTAATTTTACAAGATAATAATTAAACTAAAATCAAAGTTTTAGTAGAAAGGACACGTAATAATAATGTTATTATTAGTTAGTATTGTTTATTGTTAGCGTTATTTGTGGGTCATTACATGAAACGGCGTTAGGTGCATTGCCATTTGCCGTTGGGCCGGACCCGACAGGCACTATGAAATAGAATTGATAAAATCTCCCGCCAAAAGGGAAAGTGAATAATAAATTAATTAATTAATTAAAAAAAAAAAAAAAAGGATGTTAGGAAATTTCTCAATAGAAGTTAAAAAGGAGGATACGTAGTGGGGACGTGACTCACCAGCCGAAAGAGACCTCACCCTTTGGTCAAAAATACCGGAAAAATTAGTTATAAATGAATATTCATAATATATATTTTTTTAAATTATGAATATATAATAATAATAATTATTATTATTTATTTTATTAATATTAATAGATGATAATTATGGGACTCAAAATATAAATATGATAAATTCTCAATACTGATAAATGATAATTGTCGAATTTGAGATTTAGATAAGTTTATAATAAATAAAAATATTAATTAAATTGATTTTGATTGGTTAAAATAAAGTAAAGAAAAAGTTTTTAATACCAAAAAAGGAAAAAATATTATATTTTTCTTAAAAAATATTAATCATAATGTTAATTAAATTGATGTGGAATGTTGTTTGATATGTATCTATCTTTCCAAATCTTAAAAAATTATTCATTTTCTTATAACATTAAAATAATGTTGTAGTTTTATTACGTTGTAATTTTATGTTCTTTATTGATCTTGTGATAAATTGATAAATAATTTTTGTAAATTTACGAGTGATTTATTTATTTTTTATGATGTTTAAAGCATTAATACTAAACAATTTGTATTTTTATTAAAATTAAATCATTTGAATAAAAAACTATGATATAGAAATAATTGAAGAATTAATGATTTTTAAATTAATTATAATCGAATACGAACACAGAAAATATATCCTTTGCACTCAAACAATGAATATGAGTAGCTAATAAAAGACTAATTCTTATTATATAATTTATTAAAATATTTACACTACCATTCGATTAAAAATCTCAAAGGCATAATAAAAAAAAGGATATAATAATATAGATATATATACATTAAAAAATTTTATCTTTAGAAATTAAAAAAAAATATTTTTAAATTAGTTCACCCAATTTGATCCGGATTAACCGAAAATGACGTTTTAAAAGTATAAAAAAGAAAAAAAAAAAGATTACATTAATAACATTGAGAATGTTTTATTGTCCATGCAACACAAGAGGCAAATGTATGCAGTGCAAAATGAACTTTTTTGAACAATACTTGCGGCTACTTTGAGTTTAAACACATAAAGACAGCAACCGTATTCGGGTTGAGGTAGTGACAAAACAAGCAACATTTAAAGTAAACCCCAAAAAAAAACAACTCCTCCTTTAAAGTAAACAACTATTATGAACAACTATCCCGCTGGTAAAAATTTTGAACTCAAATTATAATATATACTGTCGTTTTTAATTAGTTATTTAAAATTTTTTATTTTTTTTATAATTTTATCTATATCAAATCAGATTAATTAAAATTTTTATCGTTAGTCATCATTTGTTAACTTGGACAGAAATATTGATGTGACTTTAATGTAACTGTCAAATGGATTGGATGTGTTTATATGACAAGTGAAACATGAAGTTAAGTGAGGATTATCGCTCCATGTAAATAATTTCCATCCAAGTTAATAGACGAGGACTAATGATGAAAATTTTATAAATTTTAAAAACTTAATTATGAATGAAATGATTTTTAGAATTAATTTATAAAATCGTAAAAATAAAATATTTATTAACCTAAATAAACGTGCTTTTAATAAAAAAAAATAACAAAAGTATTTATTTTTATTTTTTTAAACAATTAAACTAAATAATTAAATCTTATTATTAGAAATGAACAGTAAAAAATCAATAATTAAATTCTATTCTCAATCAAATGTTTATATATATATATAATATTTTATTATAAGGAGAGGTGGTTGTGAGGCTACTGCCAATTCCCGCTACAACGTAACAAGATTGATCGGGTCTCTTCACTTCTCTTTTTGGCTTTGCTTGATTTTCCCGCAAAAATTTTTTGAATTTCCCGCCGAAAGCTCAAAGCAAAGAAAATTCATACGTCACTTTCACAATGTCTTTCCACTGTAAATCACACACCCACTTATCATTTCTTTATTAAATCACTGTCCTTTCTTAGTCTTTTTTTTTTTCTTTCGTAATATAAATAAAAGAAAAAAAAAGGACTTTGATTCAATTGGACCGTTCGAAATTTAAACTCAACGGTTATTATTTTGTGTTTTTGTGAAGCTATGATGTCCATATTTTACCTGCCTTGCTAGCAATATTTGTCCTCCCGCCAAAAGTAGTTACAATTTATAACTTACTTCTTCAATTAATTTTAAAATTTGTATAACTTGAAATTTATATTTTGAGTATTGTCAAGCAAAATTAAGGAGATTCGAACTGTGTCACTCTTTTTTTTTAATACAGTATAACTTAGCATTGTTTAGATGGAAATAAAGAATAGAGAGGTTCAAATTCAAATTTTAATATAATTTTTTTTGGAGGTATTTGGCCACTAAATCAAGGTTAACAGGTTGATGTTCATTTCTTAAATTAACCATTAATACATATATAGGTATTTGTTATATTTATGTACAAATATTTGATATATTTATGAACTACATGTGTAATAATGTGCAAATATTGATGTGCATTTTGTTTATATATATAAGAACTTACATTTGAATTTGAGAAAAGTGCAATTTTTTACATTGTGCGTTTGACAAAGATGGTCCTGTAATATTTTTCGTGACAATTGATTGGCTTATGTCTTGTTCCATTAACAATTAATGTACAAAACCTTTAACGCAATCGAATATGTTAACATGGCAACCAACATGGCATCCAATGTGGATTAAAAATCATAGTATGGCTGGAAAAAGCAACAATTGCAGCAGGATTCATGTCACGATCTGAATCCAAAAGAGACACGTGACCGGCACTAGAAAATAAAAATATATAAAATATCTGAAACTCATAATAAGTTTTAAGAAAAATTGTAACCTGAAGCACCAACTTCAAATGCATTGCATGCTCTGCCTTACTTTTAGAGTATACCAGAATATCATAAATAAACACAATCACAAATCGGTTAAAAAATGGTCTAAACACCCTGTTCATCAAGTCCATAAAAGCTGCTGAGGCATTATTTAACCCAAAAGACATCACCATAAATTCATAATGGCCATTTCTTGTTCGAAATATAGTTTTGGATACATCTGCACCTCCAATTCTTAATTGATGGTACCTAGACCTTAAGTCGATCTTGGAGAAACACTGTCATGACCCAAAACAGGAGCCATGACCGGCGCTAGGGAACGGGAATTCTTTCGAATCCGGAACCCGTAGCAAGCCTAAAAAATAAAATAAATCATGCAATAACAATAATAACAATTTAATATGCAGCGAAAATAAAAAAAATCATAATATCATAATATTATCCACATCAATTGGATTTAAATCAAAATCTCATCACATATATGCATAATCTCTTTAATACAAATCCAGTTTCAATATAATACATCTCTTTAAAATAAAATACATGAAATCCAACACTTTAATTCACAACTACTGCAGTGTCTAGATAAAATAAATAAGACTCAAGTATATAATTTACACAAAGAAGCCGGGGCGAAAGAAATCCGGCGTATCGACCTGCTACTGAGGTCTGAGGATGTTGACTCTCCTAAAAAATAGTCAACGGAGGGGAGTCAGACCTCACTGAGTGAATTACTATAATATATACATACACACTAAGTGATAATGCATACAGTCAACAGTATATATATAATATGTATATATACAGGCAATTACACACAGATGCAATAAAATCATTTTATATATTTTATCTGAAAAACATTTTTTATGAAGGATCACATAGAACCCTAGAATATCGCAACCTCAGAAATAGTGTTAAACAACACTCTAGCCATACAAGCTCACTTATTCCAAATATATCCACTTAATCCATTTGGACAGTAGACTGGCCCCGAGACACTAAGTCAACCGAGCTCCAGCAGTCTGACTGCCAGTGTGATTGGCCCCGAGACACTTGGTCAACCGAGCTCCAGCAATCACACCCACAAACTACATCTCACATATCAATAATCACATTAAATCAATATCCACAAATAAGTTAGTAATATAGCCTAAAGCTATAGGCGTACCGGTACGTACTCGGTCCTAGTGCTGCCCACTAGGTAGCACGTTCTATTGATATCCTTCATCATTAAATATAAAATATTCATTCACAATAAATGATGCATGAATTTAAATAAAATAACAATATAAACCATATATATACCGGAAATATACCAAAAGTAAACCAGGTATATTTCGAGTATATATATGTCAAATAAGTCCAATCAAATTATAAATTAAACTAAAAATATATTTAAAAACATTTTAAATATATTTTATTAATAAAACATGTATATAATTTATTATATACCAAAAATAAACCAAAAATATACTTAATGTAAACTTAAGAAATAATCAAATTATTTATGCATATTTAATCAACATAAAACATGCATTTCTAAATCATGCATCCTAAGCATATATATATAGTATAGTAACTCACCTAATGCGCTCCACGAGACAGGTCCGACAGGCCTGGTCCACTAGCCCTCGGTCTCGGCGCAACTAAACAAGCAATAAATAACCGACATTAGAATAAACCTAATAGAAATCCTAGAATTCAATCTAGAGTATTTAAGTACGGAAACAAAATTAGGGTTCGACTGGATATCACGTTTTACGAGAATTCTACCGAAAATTTGGCAGAACCTCCCCTGTAAAACGGACATCTCTCTACTCAAAAAAGTAGAGCCGACCCTGCAAGGAAATACACTCCGAAAAAAATAAGCTCAACAAAATCCACAACCCCTCGGTCGGACTCCAGACTACAATCTACCGATTGGGGTCCACAAACACAGAATAAATTTCAGATATACCAAAAATATCCTTAAAACCTAGAAATACATCTCATAGGTAAAAATTACATAATTAACCTTGAAACACTGTAAAAACCGATTAAAACTCATTTTATTAGAAAAACAGTATATTATATATAATTGAAAATAATTCACGAAAAATAGTTTTAATTAGTTAAAAATACCTAATATTTTGTAGAAATCATTTTTATACCTTAAACAACTAATAAAACCAATTAAATTACATTTCTAGACAATTTAGGGTAAAATTACCAAAATACCCCTATATATATAAATATACTTAAATTACTTCAAAAATTCACCAAAAATCATACAATTATCCAAAATTAATTTTCTCAACATATTTATCAATAATATAAATAATTAAACTCAATTAACCAATTAAATTCAAATAAAAACACATTTAACCCTAATTTCTCAAAATCACATAAACTTCAATAATTCAAAATAAATACTTAGAAATTCATAAAAATTCCAAATAAATTCCTAAAATTCATTTCATCACCTAATTCAACCATAAACTCCAATTTCATAATTTAAATAATTAATTTCCGAAAATTAGAAAATAATATTAAAATATTCAAAAATACCCAAAAATCCAAAAAATCTCCAAAAATTCACACATGTAGATTAAGCTACTAGGAACAACATTTGTGAAGGGAGTTTCCATGAATCATCCAATTCGAAGCTCAAAAAAATCAAAAACCCTAATGTGACCGAATTGGAAAAATTGAAACCTAAGCAAATCTAAACCATTTTAGCTCAAACCAAAGCTAGAATCACACTCACCGGAGCTCAAGGAGAAGAAAGAGACCGGCGGTGTCAAAAACGATGGCCGGAGGAGGGAGAAACGGCGAAGGGAAGATTTCGGCCAAAAGAGGAAGAATGGAACTGCCGGCGCCGGGGAAAGGAGCTGGAGGGAACGGAGGACGGCTGGGAATGGCGGTGGCAAGCCGGGAGGCACACCGACGGTAGGTGACCGGAGTTACAGACGGTGAGGGATGGTGGTCGGGCGTCGGGCGCGGGAGGAAAGAAGAAGAAAAAGAAGAAAAAAGAAAAAGAAAGAAAAAGGAAAGAAAAAGAAAAAGAAAAAGAAAGAAAAAGGAAAAAAAAGAAAAAGAAAAAATGAAATAAAATAATTAAATATTAATAAAATAATAATAATAAAAAAATAAATTTTAATAATTTAATAATAAATAAAATAATTAAATAATAATAAATAAATAATACAATATTAGGGTTTTATGTATTAAACCCTAATTAAATAAATATACACACACGTAGGCTTTATTTAGTATTTTAAAATACGCATGAGTTCATGCAAGTCCGAAAATATATTTAAAATAATTAATAATACATTGTTTACGTGAAAATTTCCCCGAAAATGCAAGTCCCGGGAAAATTTTACGTAAAACACTGAAAATAATACACAGTAATTAAAATAGGTTTTAAATACATATTAACTCGTAAAAATATCGCACATATATTCAAAATTTATTAACACTGCATATCCCGATACAGTGTAAAAATATTAAAAAAAAAACACGGGATATTACAAACACTAAGTTCCTTGTAGCTGATCGAACAAGTCATCAATCCTCAGTAGTGGATATTTGTTTTTTATGGTAACCTTATTCAACTGCCTGTAGTTAATACAGAGTCGAAGACTACCATTTTTCTTCTTCACGAACAATACAGGAGCACCCTAAGGAGATGTACTAAGCCGAATGAAACCTTTATCAAGCAATTCCTGTAATTGCTCTCTTAGCTCTTTCAACTCTGTATGTGTCATTCTATATGGTGGCATAGAGATAGGATTTGTACCACTAGGCACTACATCGATATAGAATTCTATCTCCCTATCAGGTGGCAAGTCTGGCAATACTTCAAGAAAAACATTTAAAAACTTGGACACCACTAGCACCCTTTTAACTGCCCCTCTATCTGCTTGTATATCTCTGACCACAGCTAAATAGGCCTGACAACCTCTCCTAAGCATCTTCATAGCTGTGATTACAAAAATAATATTTTGAGGCATTGAACTTTTGTCACCTCTGAATCTGAATCAAAAGGAATTCTGAAAATTACTTCCTTCTCTCGACAGTCCACTGCGGCATAATATTGTGCTAACAAATCCATCCCTAGGATTACATCAAAGTCAATCACATCAAGCAAAACCAAATTTGCTAACAACTCTCTACCTTCCACCAACATATGATAAGATGGAAAGAACACATATATCTTTAACTCATCACTAAGTGGAGTCGCTACAGATAAAGGAAACAACATCTTGGAAGGTTGACATATTATTCTAAAAGCAAATGTGGGAGATATAAAAGAGTACAAAGTACCCATATTAAATAAGACTCTAGCCTCAAAATAGCATACTAGGAGAATACCTGCCACAACTGCATTGGATGTCAAAGCATCCTGAATCAAGGTGAAGACTCTGGCCTGACTATGACCTGCCTGTTGTGAAGTAGACGGTTGTGTATATCCTCTACCCCCAGCTCTGCCTCCATAAACTCTGCCCTGTTGGCTTGGATACTGAGTTGGTCGCTGCTGAGGATACATAGGTGCCTGATACTACTGATGCACCTATGGATACTGCTGAACAATTGACAAAGAAGATCCCAAAGCATATGATGGCTGAAACCCATAATTAAGACAATCCCTGACAAAATGCCCGAACTGTCCATACCGAAAATAAGCTCCTGGCACTAAGTGACACGAACCCTGATACACTCTCCGACAAATGGCATATGCACTAGCCCCAGATCCTGAACTACTATGTCTAGAGCTCTGACCACTGCTGCTACTATTGGCACCAGCACCAAACCTAACAGTCTCGCCACTCCTACGGCTTTGAGCATAACTATGCTTGCCAGTCCGATGTGATCTAAACTGTCTGCTCTACTGAGAAATACCCACTAGTTGAGTACTCATGTTGCCTATCTGAAAAATATGTTGCTGAATCCCCTGAGCTAATATGTTGCTGCCACTCTCATAAGGATCCGGTATAGTGCCATGTCAGATATGTCTCTGCTTAAGCTATCTGGCCTCCTCAACCACACTCTTAAAGTTACGACCCCTTATCTGAATGCCAAAATAAGTAGGGCCTAACCAAATCACCTAAAGCTCCACTACTCTCATCTCATCCTGCATCACATCCATAACATGACATGACAGTCTGAAGAACTCTCGAGTGTAGTCTCTAACTGACTGATTTCTTCAGGCAATGTTTGGAAACTCCCATATACAGTTCCCTCTCATCGATGCTGGGCAGAAAAACCTTATAAACCTCTCCTTAAAATCCAATCAAGTCATCACAGTCATATAGGATTGGATAGACTGTATGAACCAGTCCTGAGCTGCAGCTGACATATATAACTTAACTATTATGATCCGTTGGTAGTTTGTATATCCTATCATGGTCCTAGCCTCAATGGTATTTATGAAATCCGGAGCATCCCCTGTACCATCAAAAGAAACTCACCTGACTCTAGAGTACAGTAAAGCGACATTAGCATCTGTCATCCCCTAAGTCCTTTGCTAAAGCATTTATTATACCAAGGGTATTGATTACTTAAGAGTTGCCAAGACTTGATTAATTCCTATCATACCTATTGCAAATGCTGCAGGATCCTCTATTGGAATTTCAGGCCCTGCTTGCAATTGTTCCTTTCTCTGAGCTGCTGTTGCTCTAGCTCTACTCCTACCGTTGCCTCTACCTCTACGTTAAGGAGTAGAAGGAAGAATCTCATCCTGAATAGACTGCTCATCAACATCCTCATCAAGGGCTGCTTCCGCAGTAGGAGTAGTTCATGCTCGCCTCATTATGAAAAAGACACAAACGAATTTAGGACAAGACAAAAGTACTATATAAGCATAAAATGCAAGAAACAAGGAAGACAACAATTGACAATTATCAACCTATTACCACAGTAGTTTACAAAAAATAGACATTTACAACTAAAAACACATACAAAATGAACCAAAGCACTAATACCAACTTTGTCACGACCCGAACCTAAAATGGGCACGTGACTAGCACTAGAGAATGAGAATACATAAAGTACCTGAAACCTACAGTAAGCCTTAAGGAAAATTGCAATAAAATGAAGACGATATACAAATGAAATATCCAAATAAAGATAAAAAGCATAAATGAATTAAAATCCAAAACAATCTTAGATAAAATATAATAATTATCTTCAACACAAATTCTTAATACATACGACAAACCATAAAATACAACATAATATTTAACCATTTCTACTACTGCGATGTTCTAAATTTAAAATACATATATGGTAATAATATATCTCAAATAAACCTATATAAAATAATTAGAGAAGAAGAAACCCGGCGTAAAGTAGACCGACTAACAGGTGACTCCTGAGATCCTGAAAAATAATTAAAGTGACTCAAATCTCATTGAATAAGTTAATAAAAGAAATGTATATAGCATACAAATCTCCTTCAAAATATATTTATGAAAATAAGAAAATTTATAATTTGAAATTTAAAATATTTAATTTTTACTGAAATCCTCTTTTACTAAAATAAAGTAGTTAAAACTCATTAAATACTATATAAAATATAATTAGCTTTTTTAAATCATTTTATAAAAAAACTAGGTAGAATCCTAGTCCCCAAATTTAATAGCCTTACGGTTCTCTTAAAATTCAAAGACTGCCGGTTTCCAAGAGCAAAGCATCAACCGCATTACCAGCCATAGTCAATTCACTTAAATCAATATTTGTTGGCGGTTCCTAAGAGCAAAGCATCATCGCGCTACCAGCCCCAATAATATAAATCACATCCGAGAGTAAAGCATCACTGAGCCTCTTTAATTACCAACACTCACTCTCAATTTTACCTGTGCATATACATTCCTGATAAAATCTATCAGGTAGTTAATTCTACCGTAGTTTATTTTAAAATAAATAAATATAAATAAATAAGAAATATTCAAAAAAATAAAAAAAAAAAACTAAAATTTACTAATCATATGTAAGTTTAATATAAACATGATAATATAACTTTAGCAATAATAGGAGAATTTAATTTAAATAGATATTCTTATAATAATATAATTCTTTAATAAATTCTCCTAGTTATCAAAATCAATATATATATATACTATACATAGTTCAATTATTAACTTACAGGTGGAATGCGCTCCTTTGCACAATCACGCTTGACCTCAATTTATTGATTCAACTAAAGGCACGGCTAAAAAAAACAGATAAATAAATAGGAAATCAAAAATGAAATTCCTATAAATTTTAGGTTTCTAAGGAAAGATTCGATTAAAATACAACTCCACTAAAATCAACTCGATGTCATATTTTACGAGAAATCTATCAAAAATTCGACAGAGTATATATATATATATATCCTATACACAATTCAATTATTAACTTACAGGTAGAATGCGTTTCTGTGTGCAGTCGCGCTCGACTGGAGGAGTGGCTAAAGAAAAGAGATAATTAAAAATGAAATTTCTACAAATTTTAGGTTTCTAAGGAAAAACTCGATTAAAATATGACTCTATTAAAATCGACCCGATGTCAAATTTTACGAGAAATCTACCAAAAATTTGATAGAGTTTTCTTTGTAAAATGTGCATATCTCTACACGAAGTAGAGCCAACCCTACACAGAAAAACACTTTAAATAACTGCAACAACTCCAAATCTCGAGTTGGGCCCCCAAACTGCACTCAATGACCAACTGAGAACCAATTGCACAATTGCACAATATAATTCAATAAAATTCCATTTAAATACCAAAATTAATTTATTTACACAAATAAAGCATAAAAGATATTTATTTATAAAATAATTAATAAAATTCACATTAAAAGAAATTTTTGCTATAAAGGTCCTTATTCAAATTTTTGAAATTAAGCATTCAGTTATCAAAAATTAATTAAATTATTCAATTGTATAATTAAGCAATCGAAAACTTATTTAAATCGTAAAAATCATAAATACTATTTTATTCGGATATTATTTTGATAATTATTAATAATTAGCTAAAAATTGAAATTAATTCATAAAAATTATTTTAATATTATTTATTGCTCAAAAATTATCCAAAACATCACAATTCACCATAATTTCAATTAAATCATAAAATTTACTACTTTATACTAATTTTCTTAAAAATTCATTTTTGACATAAACATTCGGAAATTTGTAATAAAAATTCGGTAAATAATTATAATAAACTTCCTTCATGAAACTTGCTCTAAATAATATATAGAATGTAATAAAAATAAGAAAACTTACTGTGTGAACAGTAACTAAACCCAAAAATACATATTTTATTTAAATAATTTCAAAAAAATTAAATAATTTCAAAAAAATAAATAAAATATTTGAGTAGATCTTAACTCAAATAACAACTAATCTAAATACCATAACTTCAAATAAAATTATTTTCATTAAGAAAAATCAAATTAAACATAAATTTAAAATCGAGTTTTCGGAGTCCTTACCGGTTGATTTACTTGAAACTAACTATGGATTATTGAAGCTCGTAGTGTGAGCTTCAAAACGAGTACAAACTCAACCAGTTTCCTCACCGACAGCTAGACTACACTGTTCACACAATGCAATCTTCCTCGCTGTTGTTGCTGCCTGTGTTGCTACTGTTGCTACTGAGGTAGTGGTCTGGTGATGTTGGGGTGGTGGCATGGTGTCATAGAAAAACAAGAAGAAGAAGAAAATGCAAAAACAAAAGGAAGAAAGAAAATGGTGAAGATGGTACCTGTACATATGGCCCAAAAATTTTAACTTTAACCCTTTTTTTAAAAAAAAAAAGTATAAAATACATAATAATATAATTTATGAAACAACAAAATTATTTCCAGTTACGTTTAATCATAAAGTATAATAAATTATGCTCAAATAAAAACTAAAATGAATTTAATAATATTTAACCCCAAACAAATAAATTAAATATCACAATTTAATATAAAATAAAAATAATTATTAACACTACATATTCAAAATTTAATTCTTAATTTAATTTATAAAAATTTAGGTCTTTACAATTCATTTGAGTGCTTTGCGACATAGCCATAACATTCACAAAATCACCTTGAGGTGGAAGAGTATAACTGTTATGCTATTGCTGCCGTTGGTCAATCCCCCCAAAATTTAAAATTGTAGATCATAAACCCTCGCAAGAGAGGTAGACTCATATGCTATTGATAAAACATTGGTTTGTTGTAGTTTTACCCTAAGCTACAAGCCATACATATACTATTGCATTTCACTACAATTCAAAAGAGTATTACCATAATTTGTTAGGGCTCTATTTTTGTCAAATTTATGTTAAAAAATTCAATCAAATAAATAATAAATAAATTCAATTCAACTCAATTATGCCTTTTGAATTGACTTAAGATAACAAATTTGAGTTTTTAATATAGGAATGAATTAAGATTCTTAAGAAAAATATGTAATAATTTCAAGAATATATATATACACACACACCTTAGCATGAAATAAGCATAATAGATTTAGAATACCTTGAAAAATATTGAAGAGTTGTAGATAGAGTAAGCCGATGTGAAGGAGGAAATAAGTGAGGAATTAATGAGGTTAAAAAGGTACATAGTAAAATTTATATGTACATATAGTATCAAGTTTTTTTTTTTTTTGAAACATCAAATTGTCATTAAGCTTAGAGGAAAAGAAGACAACCAAAGCAATCACTAGACGACTGCAGAAGCTACTGGCTTAAACATAACATGTCAGGATTTGAGAGTCACAGATTTACTATTATAATAAAAGCATAGGTAAGAGTAATATATATGACTAATAATAAAAGACAAACAAAAGGGAAAATACAAGAGAATATGAAGAAATAATATAAAGAAATCATAACCATATATGAATAGTTAAGATCTACAGTAGCACTTTGATCTCCAACCAATATGCTCCTCCCTTTGCAAAGTCTGAGATCTTACGAAAAGTGAGGATCGACAAATTCTTCTGCTCTGAGCACTATGATTATCATTCTTGTCATCTTCTTATATTATATTGCTTTGTTGAGTTTTTTATTTTATTTTTTACTCTTTTAAACAACTATAAGATGGGGATGGAACCCATACTGTAGGATGATAATTGGACTCAAACTAAGAATTTAAAGAAAAAGGCAACAAAAAATTAGGTCTTTAGGTGGCTTTTGGCTAAAATATTGACTAAAAACCACACAAATGAGTAGAAAAACTAAGGAAGAAGATGACAAACAATTCAAATAGAGAGAAAAGAGTCGTTGTTTATTTTTGACTCATGTATTTGCCTATATAGTATCAATTGAGAGACATGCATTTTGGAGAAAACCATTAAGCTTTGAAAAGGGTAAGAGATTAGGAAGACGAATTCCAAGGGCACCTTCTTTTTCAGCTCTTAATTGGAGATTGGGACTATTAGTGAACCACATTGTTCATTTTTTTCTAAAATTAGATGTTGCTGCTGACGACATCTATGGACAGATGCAATTACAAAATAGTATCGATTAATTTATCTTTTGTATTTTGTGTCAATAAAAATACTAACAACAATTATTATTGTCATTTTTTTAAAAAATTCTTTAGGCATATTGTGATTTTTAATCCATGTTGACTACCATATCATCTGATAACTTATTTTCATAACTCTTGAGTTGGAACCTTGTAAGTGATCAACAAAAGGCAAGGTGAGAGATGGGGAGGAACCTTACAAATTCTTCAATGCCTAAGTTAAAAGATAGAGAGAGAGAGTTTAGGGAGAGAAAGAGAACAATGAGAATATAGGAGAGTAGAATGAATAAGAATGAAGGATATGGGGTACTATTTATAGGGATGTTGATGCTCAAACCTGAAAGGAATACGATTCCTCTTTGATTGAAGTCCTATGCCCGCTAGGAGAGTATTTCTTCTTATCCGAGAGTCTCCTGATTGAGACTCTTTTCCTATTTATCTTGGATGTCCTTCTTTTATAAGCAACCTTGTATAGGAAAAATAAAGACCTTAATTAAATGAGAATATGTATGTGGGGTATTAAGAGTCCCCCCCAGCAGTATGTTTAAATATTTATGTTCGACATGTTCGGGTTTGTAAGGTAAGAAATGATTGTTCACTGTATTTGACATAGAAGGGTGAATTGAGGTGGCCAACCCCAATCATAAGAAAAGAGGAAGCTCGGTATTGAGTCTTGAAGTAATTGTGTAAGAACATCATTGGGGCCCCAACAGGACTTGAGTGCACAAAACTTGCAATAAAAATGCTTTGGAGTAAGAGATTAACCTGCTAATATGGAGCTCACTTAGTGAAACCAATCGTCACTAGAGTTTTAATGCTCGGTGCATTAAAAGCATGGCCCAAGTGCTAGATAATCTCAATGCATTAAAAGTGTTGCTCAAGTGTTGAATGTCAGTACTATGGAAGTGACCTAAAGGTTCCAGCTTCAGTCACTTGACTTAGATGCTCGGTGCGATGACTCGAGACTTACATGCTCGAAACCTCAGTACTATAGAAGTGATCTGAGGGTGTCAGCTTTAGTCATTGGACTTAGGTTCTTAGTGCATTAGAAGCGTAGCCTAAGTGCCATATACTCTCGGTGTATTAGAAGCGCGGCCCGAGTGCCGGTGAATGAGACAATTGGCAGCGATAGGATTAGGGTTAGTATTTTATTATCCTTTGAAATTTGAATTGTATAACCATCACATCCATTCGTATGTCAAAAGATGAGATGTTTATGCTACCATAATAATGACTGCTTGATTAGTGGGTCTTTTTTACTTCCTAAATTGCCCTTAATGGTGTGAGAGGGATGAAAATGCGTATAAGGGTAATAGTGGTTGTTCCATATCCTTCCATTGTACTATAAATGGATTAAACTTTTTAATTTATTGCACTTTTTCACTTTTCTGCTATCTTCTTCTTCTCAGTTTGTCTCATGTGCGTTTTGTCTTTAAGGCTTTTCTGCAGCGAGCTTGCATTCTGCTTTTAGGTGAAGCTTTCCTCTTTTTTTTTCTTTCCTTTTATTTACTAGATAGAATCTATGGCTTCAAAAGAGCAAGTTAGCTCTAACTTTTTTTTCTCTAGGATAGATAAGGATATGCTAAAATGGTACAAGAGATGTTTTAGCATTCTTACCGATTTTGCTCTGTATACTATAGATAAGAATTTTAAGGCCCACCCCAATGTTAGATTTTGATAGACTAGTTATATACTTTGAATAGTTAGATGAGGGATTGAAGTTCCCTCTAGACCCCTTCGTTAATGATTTCTTAAATAGGCATAATATTACTCGTAGGTAACTCCCTTCTAACAGCTACTAGATTTTAACCGACTTTATAGAGTTGATGCATATGGAAGGTAGAGATCTAGACTTGGATGTCCTGTGATACCTTTATAGCCTGAATAAGAAAAAAGGAGAGCTAATGTTCTCTCTATCTGCCATCCCAAGCCATATCCTTTTTGTGAAGCTTCTGGATGTTCATAAAAAGTGGAGACACAAATTTTTTGTTATCGAACACCATTTAAACTTCATAGATGTCCGAAAGATATGGTCAAATGATTGCCATAAGGTGAAGCATCCTTTGAAGTTATTTGATCGGGATATAAAGATGGTCATAAAGCTTCATCTTCATGGCATAGCTAATGCTAGATCCATCGAGAATCTATTCAGAAGATATCTTCAGAGGGTCTGCCCTGACTGCATCCTACCCATTAGTACGTATAGACATTCAAAAGGTATTATTCTAACTTTTGTATTTTCATTTCTATTTGTAAATGACTGACTTTTTTGCCTTTGCGGATGAAATTTAACTTATAGATAAAGAGCCAGAGGTTTAAAAGGACGTGCCGATCTCTTCTCCCTCATCTGAACCTTCAGCTTCAAAGGTTCCAACTGAGGCTATATCCAGCCTGAAAGGAAAGTCTGTGGTTGGTCCTTTCTAGGCCAACAAGGCAGAAGGGCAGAAGAAACAAGCCCTGGATAGAGACTTGGATGCTGAAGAGTTGTGCAAAAAGGTTTTTGTTAAGCATTTGAAGCTATCCAGATGTCTAGATATGAAATCCTAGATCCTTAATAAGATGAAGCCTATGAGTGTCTTGAATGCTCAGGTGAGGGACTAATATGTTAAGTCTCTATAACTTTCGACTAATATGCAATGCTGGAAGGAGGAGGATAACAAGGAGTTGTATAACTCTATGATCGAGCACTCATTAGAGGTAATTATCTTATCTTTTTTATCTCGTGTCCATGTGTTTTGAGTCAATAATGTTTGTCCTTCCTTTCATATGACTCAAGCCTTGATGTTGGCAAAGGATAACTACTATTCCCTTAAGACACAGTATAGCCTAAAGGAGACAGATGTCAGCACTATAGCCATCAACTTAAGAAAATATCAGATAAGGTGAAGGCAGCACTGGAGCTTTGCCAAACTAAGCATGCTGAGATGAGATCTGAGGTTAAAGTAAGCTAAAAGAAGGTGGTGGAGCTAGAGCACAATCAAGCTCAGTTGACAAGAAAGATTGAAAAGTAGAACTCCTAGATCGCAGCTTTAAAAAAGAAGCTTGATAAGGCTGAGAAGTCCCATGAGGATGAGAAAAGAAGCTATCATAACATGGTTATAGGGTTTCTTAAGGCCTAGAAATTCGAATGTCGGAGAGTCCTACTTGCACAAAATCCAAGTCTTGACTTTATAGATTTGGACAAAATAAAACCTGCAGATTTGATTAGAATCACTGCTGAAGAAGATGCCCAGAGTAAAGCTTCTTCCCTGCGATCGAAGAATCCTAAAAAATCTACTAAGTCTTCAACTGGTGAATCGTGTTCTGAGTAGCCAATGGTTTCGAGATCGGCCAGGGAGATGTCTGTTGGTGCTATCATCCTCGGATTAGTTCTCACTTCTATCTTCGAGTCTCTCGCTTTGAGTGTTCCTTTTGTGCTTCTCAATATTTGGTTATAAATTGATAATCACCTTTTTTTTTATCATTTTATTATATAAAATTTTCTATTAATGAATGAAATGTGTTATATTTACAAGTTCTGAGTACATCTACTAATAGTATCTTTGGAGACAATTCAAGTTCCAATATCATTATAATTCTTTCCCTTGTCTGTCTTTGATCTTATATGCCCTTTTAGATGTCTTCTCTATGATTTGATAAGGACCTTCCTAGTTAGGGTCGAGCTTGCCTATGCCAGAGCTACCTTTATAGATGTTAACACTTATAAGTACCCAGTCTTTGGTTTTAAAATTTTTTGGCCAGATGCATTGATGATGATTTTTGATGACCTTCTGCCTTTGTGCCTCTGCAATAACGGATGCTCATTCTCTCCTTTCTTCTAATAAGTCCAGACATATCCAAGTGCTAATGCTATTAGCTTCCTGGTCTAGTTCCTCGCTGACTCGGTAGCTTGGTAATCTAATCTCCATCGGTATTACTGCATCCATCCTATACATTAGTTTGAAGGTCGTCTCTCTAGTGGAGGATTTGGGTGTGGTCCTGTAGGCCCATATGACATTTTGAGCTTGTCGACTCAATTTTCCTTTCTTTTGTTGAGTATTTTCTTTAGTCCCTGTATGATGATTCTGTTAGTGACCTTTGTCTATTTGTGGATGAGCCACTGAGGTAAATTGAAGCTTTATTTCAAGCTCAGAATAAAAATTTATGAATTTCTCAATATTGAATTGCTTCTTGTTGTTTTTTATCAGGGTATGAGGTATTATGAACCTATAGACGATTTCTTTCTAGAAAAAGTGTTGAATTGGAGCTTAAGTGATGATCGGTACAACTTTAACTTTTATCCATTTAGTGAAATGGCCTATAGCCACGATTAAAAATTTCTTCTAGGAGGTTGAGGTGGGGGAGGTACCTAGGATGTCCATTCCCCATATTATGAAAGGCCAAGGGCCCCCAATCGGATGTTGAGGATTAGAGGGCTTATGACTGAGGAGGGCAAATTGCTGACACTTGTGGCATTCTTGAGTCAGCTTCTGAGCATCTTAGAAGATGGTGGGCTAGTAGTATCCTTGATGCAATACTTTTCTAGTTGGTGAATGATGCAATTCATACACTCCATAAATTCCTTCATGGATTTCCCTAACTACGTAATTCCTTTCTTCTAGAGGTACACGCTTAGAGCATGGGTGTGAGAAAGATCTTTTATAGAGTTCCCTATGGCGGATGGAGTACTATGAAACATTTATCTTCAACTTTTAGGCTTTTAATTTATCTTCTAGAAGTACCCCATTCTCCAGATACTAAATGATTGGTTTCATCCATTCTGGAACTTCCTGAATGTCCATGATCTCTACATCCTCGATGCTTAGTTTTGTTAGTGCTTTGGTAAGCTCGAGTCCTTTGAATGTCTGATTGTTCTTGGTTGCTGACTTGGCCAGAAGGTCAACTTCCAAATTTTAGTTCCTGGGGATTTGGATGATCTCCCATTGTCCCCCCTCCTGCTTGAGCTTCTTTAGGAGCTGCTTGACTTTCTCAATATACCTGGCGATACTCAGATCTTTAATTTGGAATGTCTTTTTAACTTGATTCACCATCAGTTGAGGGTCTGAGTATATCTTGAGATGCTCGACTTTGACCTCCGTTGCTAACTTTAACCCTATGATGAGTGCTTCATACTCAGTTGTATTGTTAGTGGCATTATATTTTATCCAGATGACATATCTAATGGTGACTTTGTATGGCCCTTTAAGAATGATTCTAACATCAGAACCTTGGGTGGATGATGCCCCATCGACATAGAGCTTCCATTTTGGACCTTCAGAAGGAGAAGGATCTTTTAGTGTTATTTCTTGTACAAAGTCTGCTAGGGCTTGAGCTTTTACCTACTGTCGAGGTTTGTAATTGATGTCAAATTCTTTGAGCAATATTGACCATTGAACTAACCTGCCAGATGTTTCAAGTCTTTACAAGATTTTCCTTTCAGGGAAGCTAGATTTTATAATAATGGAATGAGCCTAGAAATAGTGCTAGAGTTTTTGGGATATGTGGATAATGACCGTGGCTAATTTATCTACTTTACGGTACTGAATCTCTGATCCTTAGAGTACTTTATTAATAAAATATACTGGACTTTACTGACTTCCTTCCTTTCTCACTAGTACTGAAGCTATTAACTCTTAGCCGATGGAGAGGTATAAGTATAGTGTTTCTCAAGGCATTGGCCTACTGAGTAGAGGTGGCAAGGATAGAAATTTTTTAATATTTTCAAAGGTTGCTTGGCAATCTTCAGTCAATACAAATTTCTTAGAATTCTTCAGGGCTCAAAATAGTGGCAGACACCATTTGGCTAACTAAGAGATAAAAAGCCCCAAAGCTGTTACCCAGCCATTCAACTTTTGCAGCTTGTTGATCGTCGTTGGAGCTTTTATATTAAGAATGACCTTCATTTTCTCTGGGTTGGCTTCAATTCCTTTATGTGATATTATGAATCCTAAGAACTTGCCTGCCTTCACTTCAAAGATGCACTTTTCTAGGTTTAACTTGATCTAGTGCTGGCTCAGCAATTAGAGGATTTTATCAAGGTCGACGAGATGCTGCTCGATATGTTGGCTCTTAATGATAATAATATCCATATATACTTCCACATTCTTTCCAATTTGATTTTAGAGCACATGGTTCACAATTCTTTGATAGGTTTCCCCGATAATCTTCAGCCTAAAAGGCATAACTTTATAGTAGTAAAGGCCTTCATAGGTGATGAAGGATGTTTTCTCTTGATCTTCTCTCTTCATTGGTATTTGGTGATACCCCTGCGCGACATTTACAAAGTTATACAAACTGTGACCAGCAATGGAGTCTACAAGTTAGTTTATCATTGGTAGCAGATAGTTATCCTTGGGGCATACTTTGTTGAGGTCAGTGTAATCTACACACATTATGTATTTGCCGTTGAGCTTCTTTACCAACACCATATTGGCTACCCATTTCGGGTGAGTGACTTCTTTGATAAATCCATCCTTTAACAGCTTTTTTATTTCTTCGATAATTATTTTCTACCTTTCATATGCAAAGGTCCTTTTCTTTTAAACAACCAGTTTTACCCTTGGTCTGATTTCAGACTATGTGAGGCAATCTGGGGATCCACTCCAATAATTTTAGATCCTTAAGAGGCAAAGTCACCTGAATGTTTAATGAGGACCTCGCCTATTTCATGCTTAATTTTATTGTTGAGTTTATTACCAATCCTCATCATCTTTCCATCAACAATTTGTAATGTTTGAACCTTGTTGACTAACTTAAGGTTGGTCCTTGTTTCTCCCCTTCCTAAGATTCTAAGGGGAATGCCTCCATTTAAGGTTTGACTATCATCTAATAACATTGTCTAGCCATGTGTTGATCCCCACGAATTGTTAGAATTTCACCTTCGATGGGAATCTTCATGGTCAGGTGCCAAATGCTTATGACCGCATCAGTTTCGTAAAGTACTGGTTATCTTATAATACTATTGTATGCTAGCAGGAGATTCACTATATTGAACTGAGTCCTAACGACTTTCATTTCTCTAGTATCTCGATCTCTGAACTCTAGATTAAGCTCTATTAATCCCATTGGTTATGTTGTTCCTCCAAAGAAGCTTGTAATAGGATTCTGGATAGCCTTTAGGTCAGTAACAGATTCTTCTATTACTTTATAAGCATTCCAAGATAGTGCATTGATGGTGCTTCCATCGTTGATCAGTAATCTTTTTACTAGATAATTGTTGATGTAAGCACTTATTACCAATGTGTTGCTATGGGGTGCCGGACATGATTCCCATCTTTTGGACTAAACATGATGGTTTGCCTTTTCTTGAGGGTAAGCCTTTCTCTACAAATTCTCTTATGTCTTTTTTTCGTGACTTCCCCTTTAATAATTATGTTAATAACACTGACTGGTTCATTTTAGGCTTTCTTTGGTTCCAGCCTATCTCGGTCTTGTCCGTCATGATTCTTAGCCCCTCTAGATGAGTCGATGAAGTTTTCGAGTTTGCTATTTTGCACTAATCTTTCTATGAAATTTTTTATTTCACGGCAGGCCTTAGTTTCGTGCCTGTAATCCCGGTGATATTGATAATAATACCTTCTATCCTGCGTGGTTCTCCTATTCAAACTCAATCATTTGGCTGGAGTGATGCTCACACCATTTTTCTTGACCCACATGAGAATCCTAGATCTGGAGGTATTTAATGGCGTATATTTCTCAACTTCCCTCTTAAACCCTTCTACCGAGTTTTTTATGTTTAACCGTTAGAAGCTCAGCCTTTTAGGTCTCGACCTTTCCTTTATCCTAGTAGGTGCTTTATCATCATCCCTTTGTATCCTTCTGTCTTCATCCATTTTTATCATTTTAATCGTCATTGCCATTACCTCAGCGAAAGTGCTAGGTTCTTTTGTCATTATTTTATCTTTGAGCTTTCTGAGCCTAATCCCATTCTTTAGAGCTTTTATGGTCACTTCATCGACCAAATTTTCAATTTGCATAGCTACCTTATTGAATTGATCTAGATAGCTTCGCAATGATTTAATGACCTCTAGTTAGCACATCCGAAGATCGTTGATATTTTTGGCTGTAGGGACGTTGGTGATGAATCGGGTTTGAAATTTCTTAGTTAACTCTTCGAAAGAGGTGATAGAATTCTTAGGGAGCTTGTGAAACTACTTTTGAGCATTCTTGGTGAGTGTACTCGGGAAGACTCTACACATAATTCTGTCCTTCACATTCTGGAGTAACATTCTTGTTCTGAACGAGGATATGTGGTTGATTAGATCTCCAGTTCCATCATATTGATCTAATTGTGGCATTTTAAATTTGGTCGGGATTTTTATCCGAATTATTTTGCTTACAAAAGGCGTCTTCCTTTCTATAATGCATTCATCTTCTTTCTTTGGCCTTGTACAGGCTTTGTGCATGACCTCTTTGACCTTATGGGTTAACCTTGAATAGTTAAAAACCAGGATAGTTGAGCTGGATTCCCTTTCTGGGGCTTTATACTTTTCTTTATTTCCTCTCGGTACCTCCATAGATGTGATATTATTTTCTGTATGAGTTAATCTAGGGTTGCCTCTTTGAATCAAGGCATTCAATTATTGTTACATTAGGGTCATTTGAGTTTGAATGTTTCGTATCATTACTTCTTTGCTCATCGGAGAGAGGTTGAGTGTTTAGGCTACTGTGTTTAGGTTAGGTGTGGTTATGGCATGTGTTTCTTATAGACTTAGAAAAGGTATATAAGATATAGGTTTATGATGGTGTTGAAGAGGAGCATAGTAAGGGAGATCGGTGCTAAAAGCTGGCCACCCTTGAGTGTTTCCAGGTGGAATGTATGTACCACCAGTTGGAATTTGAGATAAGGGTCCGTTATGTGGGAAGTTAGCTGGCAACATTATAGTCAGAGTAGGTAATGACAAGTTAATTGGAGGAATGGGAGTGGATAAGTTGATGTGTGTGTCAGGAGTCAAAATTGGTGGTAGACTGGAAGTCATGATGTCAAGGTCTTGATTGGGAGACGCATGAATGACTTTTTATTCAAGAGTTTCCCATAGACGGTGCCACTTAATAACTTGTTTCCGAAACTCTTGAGTTGTAGCCCTGCAAGTGATCAACAAAAGGCAAGGAAAGAGATAGGGAGGAACCCCACAAACCTCGAATGCCTAAGTCCAAAGATAGAGAGAGAAAGATAACAATGACAATATGAGAGAGTATAATGAATGAGAATGAGGGATATGAGGTTCTATTTATAAGGATGTTGATGCTCAAACCTCAGAGGAAAAAGATTCCTCTTTTATAAAAGTCCTATACTCACTAGGAGAGTATTTCTTCCTATCCGAGAGTCTCTTGATTGGGACTCTTTTCCTATTTTTCTTGGATGTTCTTCTTCTGCAAGCAACCCTGTATAGGAAAATAAAGATCTTAATTAAATAAGAATATGTATGTGGGGTATCATCATCATATTAGATTGTGTTAAATGTTTTAAACATTAATTGTTAGTGGTTTAATACATAAAATAATTGATTTTTTTTTCTTTTTTTAAGAACCTTGTTTTCATTAAGAAAACATGCTTACAAAAAACCAACAATTTGATACTAAATCAAAATCTTGAGCCAACACTAAGCCCTTTAAGATTACTATACAAGTAACCACTTTTATAGCCATTTATTTAACTCTCTAAGCAACAATAAGAGTTCTGTTGATTCTCATGAAAAAATATCACAAGAGACCATAGTTAATTATGATAAAAAATATTACGGAACTATCTCTACTAAACACGTAAATTAAAAAAATAGTAAGCTTCATATCCCCTTATCTGTTTTTTTGTTTTGTGAACAATATCATCTTCATAATTTTCATAGTTTCTTTGTTTTAAAGGGGGTGACTGCTGGTTTCTAACTAGTAATCATCCCCCTCTTATAGTTTCTTTGTTTCAAAAGGGGTGGTTGCCGATTTCTAACCAGTAATCATACTCTTCTCATAGTTTCTTTTGTTTATAGTTTCTTATATGAGCTTATATTTATATGTTGTTGTTGTTAGTTTTTTTTTTTTTTTTTTTTTTTTTGTATAGAAGGCTTTGCAAGTATGCAGTCATCTATTTTGCTTGTGTTTTATCTTTCTGAAATTGTGTGATGGTTGATAATCTCACTCCCTCTATAGATCGCCAGAAATTGTCGGGCTTAATTTAGAGGTTGATCACAGTCCATCTATTTCGCTTGAAGCTACTACTCCCATGTCTGGACATATTCATATGTTTTAATCTATAACATCAACAACTCAAGCAGATTCGGCTTAAAGACGTACACCATCAGGTTAGCAATGTTGTTGCCGCCGCCATCGCATGGCTGTCTTCTCAACATTCTAAGGTTACAACCCCAACATTGAAGAAATTTATTCTCGGGCTTTACCTTAATTTTAGCACTTCATACTGTATAGCTTTCAAAATACACTACCTTTCTAAAATGTGCTGGCCTTTCTTCATGTACTGTTAATTATCTAATATATTATACTTTTGTTGTTAAAAAAAATTAAAAAATAGAAAATTGTACGTTCTCTTTTGAATTTTGGATGATAAGACTCTTTTTTATTATTATTATTATTATTATTATTATTATTATTTTCTCCAGTATCACCAGCTCTTTTTAAAGAAAATTGGTTTGGTTTGATGGGATCTAAGGTTTAAATGCCACTTGGCTAGTTATCGCAATATTAAAATCAAACCCATAAATAGAATTATTTTTTCGATATGAATCCAATTTGACTTACAACTCAACACATGATTTAGATTAAAATAAATAAGCCTCACACAAAGCTATGACATCTGTTGTTGATGTTTTCCTAATTAGTATTCTAAATTTATATTTGTAGTAAATCGTCAATTTTAGTTGGAGATGTGGA
This sequence comes from Mallotus nudiflorus, assembly GCA_947683625.1. Classification (NCBI taxonomy): domain Eukaryota; kingdom Viridiplantae; phylum Streptophyta; class Magnoliopsida; order Malpighiales; family Euphorbiaceae; genus Mallotus; species Mallotus nudiflorus. The sequence goes on along the minus strand of CANTUR010000440.1, from coordinate 989,852 downwards.
TTGCCATCATTTTGTTTTCTCAAAATAAATTCTAATTTTTTCACAAAAATAATTTTTTATTTTAGTATCATTTTAAACAAGTAATACAAATTTAATTAAATTAAAGAAATTCATACATAAATAAGAAATTAGAAGCGCTCATTGAATATCTATTTAGTTTTATTTAAATATATATAATTTTTTCGACACAAATAAATAAAATTTATAATAGTTGATGAGTCATATAAATTTTAAATTTTACTATTATTAATTTAATTTAAAATAAATAATTATTTTTATTATATATTTTATAAATATTTAAATAGTCTGACATTTTGTTAATAAGAAAAGAGCTACTCATGTAGTCATGTTATGCTACAGGAAGTGGAGGAGGAGTTGAAAAGGACATCACAAAGATGTTTGAGTAGGTCTCAAGTTACTCTCCCATTATAGTCCCCAATATTTCATGTGTACTCTCTACTTCTGCTCCGCCAAAATATTAAGTTAGGTCACCTTCCATTACCCAACCAAATGACTTTTTGTGGGTTTCCTAGGTATCCTTATTTATTTATTTTTCTATTTTATAGAGGGGACCAATAAAAAAATAATTATTTTTTAAAAATAAATATATAAATTCAACTCCAAGTAATATAAATTCCATAGCTAATATTTTATTATTATTCATCTTTAATTTTCTGCCACTATTATAGAGAAAAAAATTTTCAATTTCAATTTTTTTGGCTATACTTGGAGAAAAGTTGATGACAAGTAAAATCTATTGTACCTTATAGCCATAATTTTGTCTTTGTAATATTTCTGATTTTTCAACCTAATTTCTTTTTTTTTTTTGAAGATGATGAATTTTGTAGGTCCAATCATCAACACATGCATTGGATACCATTTGATTTGAGGATTGGTTTATGTGTGATGTGGGTATGCCAAAGAAAACCTTTGTGTCCCACAATAGGGGTCATACAGGTCAGTGGTCAAAATCTTGGAGTAAGTGCTGTAATTTTATCAATTTAAGGGGTATTATTTCAAGTATGCTTTAATTATTTTTAGATTTTGTATTTGTTAGTCCAAGATATGGAAATCAAAATGATGCCTAATCTCTTTTATTTTTTGTTTTCTCATGAATTAGCTTTAGACTTGGTATTTTTATAAGTTTAATAAATAAACACTCCTCAAACTTTTATATTTTATTAGTTTTTTAATTACAAATTAATTATTTTAATTTAAAAATATAATTTAAAAACATTTATCTGGTTCAAATAAATATTATTTAAACATTTTAATAGCATTTTTAAGGTGCCAATAGTTAATTTGTAAGTTAAAAATAAAATAAAATAATAAAAGATGTAAAGTAAATAAGAGCACAAATGTATTAAGTCATTCACAAAAAAAAAATGTATTTAGCTATTTTTAACTAAATAAAATAATTTTCAATTCTACTTATTAAGTTGGGATGTGTACTTTTATATAGTACAATATCATTTTGAGTATAGTGGACTCAAGCTTACCCTATGTTGAATTTCTGATTCAAAATTGCTCAAATTATGGTGTAAACAAATATGGGTTAATTTTTATACATTTCAAAATTGCACCGTTATGATATGAAAATTAGCAAATTGAGAATCCTCGGACTTTATCCAAATGGTGACTTATCAGGATGGATGAAGTGGTGTAATAATCTACCACATCGAGTGAGAGGTCTCGAACAAAAAAAATATATCCAAACAATAGATGATCATGCCAAAACTAAAAACTATTTATTTAAAAAACAGCCAAGATTCCTTAAAATTGTATATAATGCAATGAAAATAGTTGATCCAATGCATATTAATCTTGCCCATGTGATTAACAGGTACAAAATTAGTCACATTACATCTATATATATATATATATATATATATATATATTTATATATATTAAACTTAAAAGTGTTATAATCTTTGGCAGATTTGGATGGTTTGTCATGAGCAAACAAATATATAGTTGATAAGAATAGAGGGTTCATAGAAGTGCCCTAACCTACACTGCATTTAGACCTTGAAAAAAAAAAAAAAACTAGACAAAGGTGAATAATTTGGTAAAATGGAACATCAAATGTCCCAACCTTATGTAACATTAAGTTATGTGCTTCTAAATTATACATCATGAATAGTTTTTGTTATGGATTTTGTGTATATTGCCATACACTTGTCATGGCCACTTTGATTAGGAGTGGATCCACATGATTTCTACAATTATTTTTTTTAGATATATATTTTTTCATTTTTCTTTTGGACCATTTTTTGGCCAAATTTAGTATGGCCAAGGATTTGATCTAAATTTTTTTTTATTAAATTATATACAAACATACTTTGCTTTATGCTCAACCCACTAAATGATTGAAGGAATTTTTGTCTGTATTTTTAGAAGCCTATTTTTTTCCCATATTATAAAAAAGGGATTCAATTTGAGATGAAATCAGAAGTTTCGTGACATTTTCACTATCACACAAATACTACAAGACTTTAAAAATCCATTAGAGTGTAAATCATGTAACATATCCCATTTCATTTTTTTTCCAACACTGGAAATTTATAATGAATTTAAATCCTAATTCATTCAGGAATTGAAGTAATTTTTACACATATATATATCAATAAAAATAATATATAAACTTTTCGAATAAAAAAATTATCAACATGAGACACAATGACCCCAAATCATGAACGTTAATTTCATTATTTTATCCATAAAAGAAATTTACGAGAATTGAATATTTATAATTTTGTTAAAAAATTAATCTATCAAGCGAGACTCTTATAGTAATTTTCTTTTTGTGTTTAACAAGCTCTAACATTTAAATATTCACAGCCTCGAACAATGAGTTTACGTGTTTATATCATATGAGAATTGAAATCATTTTTTTTTAATTTCAAAAAATAATATTAACTTTTTTTAAAAACAAATTTACCAAAAATTGAGCAATTTAGTTGTATAATTTTTTCTAAAACATTTATAGATTAGGGATCCGATAATCGCATACAAAGATTTAATGGCGATATAAAATTTCATCCTAAATTTTACTCAATTATTTTATATCATATTTTGACTTATATTTTGTTCAATATATCTTTTAACTTCTATTTTTTACTTATTTAACCTACATAACTTTTATTTTTCATCAATTTTATCTTATAACTTTTTGCACACGAGATAAACAAGTGTATTTAATTCACTTGTATTTATTATTGTATTTTCACAATTAAACATATAGAATAATAATCACTTAATTTTCACTTTTCCCTAATTTAAGGTTTTGACTCCATAATGAAATCCTAATGAAAACAAAAGATTTTTTGATAAAAAAATTCCACCAAGTGACCTCAAAAGGAACGATTTGAAGATAAAAAAGCAAAAGATTGTTCCATTCATGTCACTACAATTACACAAAGATTTGTATTATTTTATAATCCACTGTCACTATTTTGGTTTCAGTTTGACCCAAATAAAACAAGAAGAATTTTTAATACATTTTTATATAGTGATTGGCAAGAAAGAAAGTGGTAGAAAACACAAGAAAAGCAAAGAAAATAATAGAAAAAAAGGGACAAGGACAAATAATGATGTAATGATACATTATTAATTTATTTAGACCAAAGTATGGGGTGTGTGCATAGAGGGACATGTTTACATAGTTCTATGAACAAAAGGAGTTTTGTATGTCGGATGGCCTTGTTTATGCAGATTCTTGGAACTTGTCTGCCCACTCTTTTTTGCTTCACTTTTGACTTGATTCCCTCCAACATGTTCTTGCCATATGATATCACACCTTAATAATTTTCTACTAATTTGTTAATAATTAATCAATCAATATTTGCAATTTAAGTTTAATTGTTCAAAAAAATCAATATTTGTTGATGTAATATTGTATTACTTTTTTGTGTGAGGATGAGAAATTTTGTGTTTAAATTTTCAATAAATTATTATTTTTTTCTTCTGATGAATGCCAGCTTCGAATGAAAATTATTTTTATATTAGATATATTGTAGAAATACTTCATTAGTTTTTAAAAGAATAAATTAATCAAACCATATAAGTTTAAATTTGTGTAGTTAAGTTAAAGATGTAAATTTATTTTTAAGTTTTACTTCATAATATAGAGTTTAGTGTTTTGATTATGTTTCCATGTGTTATGAAAATTTTAGTAATCTCACAAATTAATTCGTGGTTCATTTTATTTTGTTAATTTTTAAGTGTCAAATTATTCTAACTCTCCTTAAGAGTTCACTTGATTCGAATTCCGAAATAGTTAAAACTCTTATAATTACCGAATATCGGGTATCAGATAAAAAAAAGTTAATAATAATAAATAAATATTTTTGAACTTTCATTCAACAACTTGAAGTCTTTGATGGAATTGTCCACAGCTGAAAATTAGTATTTAACCTATGTATAGGTGTAGTATTATCACACTTCCAACAAATACTTATAAGTGTCAGAAATTTCCATATTTCATCCATTGGAGGTTCTTGTCAGAAATTTTCATATAAATAGTATTCAATGGGTTTTTAACAAGTGCTGCAATTCACAGTTCATAATTGCTACAGTTCACACTTAACTAATTAACAATAACCAACGCATGGTTGTTGAGTAATCATGTTTTGTAGTTATAAACGACAAGGGTTGATCTTGGAATGGCTAAAAGAGGATTTTGCCATTTAAATTGACAAATTATTGGTTCATTTGGATGATTAGATTTGATTCTCAAGGTGGGCCCATGTGAATGTTTATGTTTGCCAATTGCAATTTGCTAAGGTGGGTAACCCTCCAATTCCAGGACATCTGCGAGTCTTTGGAAGAGCTTGTGATTCGGTTTTACAACAAAGACTTGCCAGTTGCAGATATGTGCAAATGATGCATTTAATCCTGTCACGGGACTTTGCAGAGTTCGCTAGTGAATTAAATGCCCACAGGTAAGATTTAAGTGCATCATGCACTTCACAGCTCTAGTCATGACAATTATTTCTGGCTTCTTTTCTAGGTTTTTGACTATCCATTAACAACATTTAATATCTCAACATACAAATCCATGACCTGAAAATGAGAATCAGACCCCACTAAGTTGCCTGCAATTGCGAGCTTGCTTGGCGTTGACAGAGCAATATCTAAATGCTGGTGCTCATGTACATGTGCCCATAAGCACAATCTAGCAGCATTATTATGGTAAAATGAACAGGGAATAACAACTTGATGTCCAAAATATAAAACAAATACAGATGAGAATGGAATCTTGGTATTGATTGACTAGAAAAAACAAAATTGACTATGTTACATGACAATTTACATTAGGAAGTACTGTTTGAAACTCTATTTACGGAGAAATAAGCGTAATCACAAACCAGGCTATAAATACTTTTACACATGTTATGCACAATTACAGTAATATATGCAGAAGTATCATGCAATCGACATTAGCTTGGAGTCAAGAAATATTGACATGTAGAGAATGTTGCCCAGAAGAACTGTTCTGCTCATTGCTCTTCTCCAGAGATATCTGCATGAAAGTATTGAAACCAAGAAGTTATACTTAGAAGATGTGTTGAAAAATATGTATCTGAGAAAAAATTTGTATTGTTTCTTGTTCATCCAACTTTTAATCCCATCAAGAAGAGAAACGCATCCATCCAATTGTATTTTCAAGATTCTATTGGGAAAAATTAGTAAAGATCATTTTTCATCCTGCGATAAGGGTGGTAGAGTTTAGGTTTGAGCATAGCCACATCCATGCTGGAATGCTGCTACAGTTGAGACTTTCTGTTCCAAAGACTTTTCATTCACTGAATCCTAAGAATGTTCTAAAAAATTCTGATGCGATATGAGCTAAAAGGAAAAAAAAGTCTATTAAATTAGTTTACCAGGAGAAGATCTTCATCGGTACCAAAGGATTTGCGTGCTTCTTCCAGGCATTTAGATGAAATCCTCTCACTTATCCTGCATTAATTCGCAATTTTCAGTTCTTCCACCAGAAGGTAAAACATAACTTGGAGTCAGAATAGTAGTTAAGGAAAGGTTATCTTCAAGAGGTACTTAATTTTCAGAAAGTTCAATGAATAGCAAATTTAGGAGCCATGCTCTAAAGTGAATCCATATATTTACCTATAGTTAACTAGGCCAATACATTACCAGTATGACCATTGAGCTAAATAACAAGTACATTTGGATTCACTAACATTGAATAACAAGTCCAGTACAGCATAAATGAATTGTGATTAATGCAACATTTCTTTAAGTTTCTAACAGCAGTTCACGGATTACTTGGTAAGGAAATCCACTTCACAGTTACTTCCCCGTTCTCTTGATATGGAAATATGTTAAAAAAAAAACACCAAGGGAGCTCGACATGGTGCACTAGGAGTGAATAAAAAAAGATTGGAGTTCATCATATACTGAAGCAACAGTGTATGGTGCCTTGACCTTTAAAATTGGAGGGAAAGTCCATGCAAGTTGTGGAAAATACATGTACCAATTTAATACTTTGACCCCAAATGACAGTTTTCTTGCATGCCCATACTGGCTAGATTGGCCAATCCCTATTCAAGTACTGCCAATAGCAAGGAAAAGGAAAAAAATGCAAAAAATCAATGTTGTGCAATGCAAGGAGAAAAAGCAGTGAATTGACGGAAATAGGGATATACCTAGAACTGGCAGGATCTCGAATCTCAAACTCATCTGTACTGGCATCATAGCCACATATCACAACATAATGTCCTAATAAGATGAAAGATTTTGGGTAAACTAAATGGTGACACATATAAATAAAATGAAAAAGAACAAGCCCTCTAACATGTGAATGAATAATCAGAAGGCAAACATAGAAAAAGGCAAATAAATTGCTACTGCTCACCTGTATAGCTCAAGTTGCTACCATCTAAGCCTGATAATATAACATCCTCCACCCAAGACCGACTGACATGAAATTTCAACATAATAACTGATATTAAGCTATTGTTATGATATAAGGAGTTGTCCAAAGAGAAAGATCAGGAGCAAGCTTTACAGAACATTATACCTCAATTTGTACTGGTCAACCAATGCAATTGCAATATATTTTCCTGACAAGATCAAAAGAGAAATTTCTTTTTCATTGATCGACCTGCACTGTAAAAGGAAAAGGTTCACAAACTAAACCTACATAAGTAACATTAAAACAACAGCGCACATCAAATCTGTTTGTTAAGGATGTTTGTTTTTTTCTGATTGATCCGACATAAATCCTACTGTTCCAACAATCATAATGTAATGAGATGTTTTTTGATATGAAGACTCCAATGGTTCCAAAGAATCAAGAAACTTTTATAATGAGAAAAATGGTTGATTCATTTTCTTCAATTGAATTGATGTGGCACCCTAACTTACAGTTAATCACTGTGTGTCCATTCACATTATTTGCTGCAAAAATAAACCTGTTGCAATGAATTTTTGAAATGAAAAAACTATGTTCCACTATGAAGCTATAAATTGCATATGATTTTCCCTCCTGGGTGAATTTCATATACCTGTATATTGATCCCCTTTTCTCGTGCTCTTTGAAAGAGCATGTCCACTCGTACTAGATCAGTAGGCAGTTGTTCCTGCAAAAATTAGACTTCTGTGAGTACTTCTATAAATGATTAAGAATAAACTGGTTATCACCAGACAACAAAATTAAAAATAAGGAAGAACATATTTAATTGATAACCTACAAATCATGGATTAAGCAAAAGCAATTAAGAAATAAAAGTGAAATACTCTGATTTCCTTTTAAATACCAGCTAGTGCTGGCAGAGGAATGACACTTTATACATGCAGGATTGGATATTTAATGGCAACCCAAAACAAATGATATAACTGTTGCAAATTTCTAAAAACAAACACAATGAATAATCAGATACTTGACAACTGGGATGACTAAGCATTAATTGTTAATGTCATACTGTTAGGGAAAATGCTAGTCTACAATACAATATCTAATCAACTTGCAAACTACAGATAAGGCCTAGCAATGCTATTGGCTAAGATGTATGATGCCCAAAAAAAAAAAAAGGTTCACAAATATGGAAGTATTACCTTGTAAAATACCTCAGCAGAGTAATTTGGATTTGCCCCAAGCGTTACGGTGTAGTAGGAAAATCTAACAGAAAAGTTCTGCAGTAAATATGCCAGATCGACAGTCCAAATGCTGCAATCAGAAAGCTAAGAGTAAGATTCATACAAATTAATCACACCAACACACAGGACAACATAACTGATTCATGGAGTTACACTTGAATGCAACACTCGACAGACAAAGAAATACATGGCTATATCGTGCAGCTTAACTAGATCATTGAACCAACCACCAAAGTCTCATAGCAAAACCAATAAGATAATCACAGATCATCTGTATTTCAAGCTGACCTCACCTTGACCTTCATTTGCTATCTCCCCAAGATGACTTCACAACGGATAACATAGTTTTAGGCCATTATTGGCCTCTTTGGCATTAAGTTTATAGACTTCTTTTTCAAAAGCTCCATTTTAGATGCTGTTGAAACAAGCAATTTAAAAAAATTGATTCACTGCTTTGAAATTTTTTTCCTACAAGTTGTCATATTGCAAAATGTTTGATACTCTTCTAATTCTACAAAGGTAAGCTAAATCAAACCCACAAATTTAATTCTACAAACAAAAGAAGTTAAATTTCTAATTTCAGAAGCATAATGCACCTAGTTGTGTGGGATAAGTCTGCCAAAGCCTGAATGCTGCAATTGTTAATGCCAAGAGCGTTCAAAGCCATCAGAACACAAGCAAGGCCACAATCCCAGGAGTGCAGCTGGCTTATATGTGGAACCTGGAATGCACCAAGACAAGTTATTGGATTTAAATTAAAAGGTTAATGAAAAACTCTAATGCATTGCACTGCAACTTTGTCAAACCTTACAAAAAGAGAAGCATAAAGTAATCATGCCCTTACTTCGACAAAGTGTGAACCTCTCAAGAAAGCATCTTGGCATTTGCTATTGCTTGATGATGGCTCAAGAGGATGACATTCTCTTGCATTTACATGATCTCCATCTGAAACATTTATTTTATCTTCTGCTTCTTCCACATTAAAAATCTTGCTCAATAGAAAATATAACGGCCACATCAGTGACCAAATTAAACATATAATTTCACAGTAATGTTAACACGCAAACATAGCTTCGGTCTGATTAGTAAATATGCTCAAGCAGCTTCTCTTCCAGCCTTCCAAAAATGTTCCACGACTAGAAGATTCTCACTTGTTGCAGATTTAACACATTTGTAATTGGATTCCACCAATGACTATATAAAAGAAAGCAAGTTAAGATTTTAACTTTTATATCCTGTAGGTCCAATAAATAGCAATAATATGCGCGTGAGCTCTTCCATGCATGTAGCATTTAAAATTAAAAGGTATCAAGAACTGCAAACCATTAACCGAGCTTTTAATAGGTTCTGGAATATCAGAAATCAACCAAAACCTGGAATGTAAATTCTGACACTTCATTCAATCAACCTCGTTGTTTCACTATGTTCAAATTACAACATCATGAAAAAGGGTTTATGTAAAAGCTCTAAGTTTTTTACACATACCGTGATAGAGCTGAAACGTTGAACATTTACATTGAAAAAAGGTCCAGGAACCAATAAAACAAGCTCCAGCTCCACATACATAGCACAAAAGTTTTCAGGAAAACCATTATCCAAAAAGATCAACAATTGGTCAATCAAGTTCTATATATGGTAGCTTAATTAACGATCTAACATGACCATTGATCAAAATCCCAAATGCAACTAATAATACAAAGGCTCAAAACAAGAAAATAAAACTTCCAATCCGTATCATTATCCAACAAATTCTACCAGTTACAGCTCACATATCTCAACAAAATCAAAAGACCAAGAATTCCCTTATGCAGAATAGACTAAAGATTAGTTCATTACAGAAAAATAAACATCAATCATACCTAAAAGTCAATATAAATGCAAGATACATATACCCTTGCGACAAAAAAGAGAAAAAAAGCTTACCTTTGGAAGAAAATTAAATTGCTTTGAATTTGTTGACTCTTTTAATGGAACTTTTTCTTGATCATTATCATTTTAAACTGTGAAAAAAGAAAAAGCAATAAAGCAAGAATTATCTGCGTGATTGGATAGTTCGTGTCGCGAGACAATTGGGTCCTGTTTTGTTGCTGCTGGGTTGCTATTTGTTTTATTCGGATTGCTATTTGCTATTTGCTCGCTGTCAAATGGCTAGCTTGCGGTGGTGAGCGACTTTTTATTGGGCTTTTAGCCCTTTGAAGTTGCCAACTTTGCTTCTTAGACAACTAAATTCATTGAACCCACCTCAACTTGATTCAAACAGGGTGTAACCGAACTCATTTATTAAGTTAAGCAAGCTGAGTCTGAACAACATTTTGAAGTTTAGAGCAGAAATTGAGCAGTTTTAAATTTGACTTGTTTAAACTCCTGAATAAAGCTTATGAATATATTTATGAACAAAGCTTTAGAACAAGTTTATGAGTAGAACAAGTTTATGAGTAGACTAGTAAACAACCTGGTGAATAAGCTTGTGACTAGGATCGTGACTCGTTAAGTAAGCTTGTAAATATGCATGCTAAATAAACTTGTGAACAATATCATTAAATATAATATAATTTGTTAAATATAATATTAATTTTGTATTAGGCAAATACAATACTAAATATATTAATATGAAATATATTACATATGACAGAATTATATATTTATAATAAAACTATATAATTTTTATGTAAATTAACATTAATATAAAATATACTTTTAATTAATACAAAAATATTATATAATACTAATGAAATTCTAGTAAATAAAAATAACTATGTAAAATAAAAATTATGTACTTATGATTTAAGTTATTGTTAGTAATACTGAGCAAATATAATTCAAATTAATTAATAAATGCAATATCAAGTAAATAATATCTAAAACTAATTCAAGATTAAGTAACATAGTATTAATTTTGTTAGTATATGTTATAACCCGAGTTTTTAAATTATTTTATTATAAAATAGGATATGCAGTGTTAATAATTTAAAAATAATAATTGATTATTTCATTATTTTGAAAAAAAATTATTATCGTTATTATTTTACGTTTAATTAATATATTTTACATAAATACATGTTTTTAAATTATTGTTTCGGGAAATAGTATTTTATTAAATCTTTAATTTAGAGTATTAATCGTTTAATATTATTATTTTAATGAATTACATTATTGACCTTTATTTTATGAGTTATATATATATATATATATATATATATGCATAAATATTATTAGGGTTTAATATTTAAATTATGGGTATATATTATATTTTTATTATTATGTGTTATATATATATATATATATAAACCTAAAATTACAAATTTATACCCCCTTCTCCTTCTTCCCCTCCTGACCCTCACCATCACCGTTGCTGCAACTCCGACCAACCACCGTCGGTGTGCCCCCGAACCTCCACCTCCTCCTCCAGCCAGCTCCGCCATCATTTCTTCCCTCCTTCGGCGCCGTTGAAGCTTGTTTTGGCCGAGAAATTAAAAATCCTCACCACCACCGTTCAAGTCGATTCTGGCCGCCATTTTCGACACTGTCGGTCCCATCCTCTTCCTTTCTTGCCGATGAGTATGTTTCCAATCTTTGTTTCACTTGGTTTCGCTTTAGATTTCAGTGGTGATCAATTTCTTCATTTCAGCCATTTTTTATTTTTGAATTTTTTGAGCTTAATTCCTTGTGATTCATGAGAAATTTCTTCACAAAAGTTGATCCCTATAGCTTAATCTACATCTTGGAATTTTTGTGTAATTTTTGGAATTTATTTTAAATTTTGTGAATTTTTCATTATTTTATTATTATTTTATAATTTTCGTAAATTAATTAAATAAATTATGAAATATTGATTTTTGGTGTTTTTGGTGGTTAATATTAATTTTAGAATTTAATTTATAATTTTTGTAATTTTTTTGTAATTTTTATAATTATATTTACTTTATGTCAATTTTAAAAATATAGGTTAAATATATATTTTGTTAGTAATTATTGGTTAATTAAGTATATTTGTTGATTTTAGTGAATAATATGTTGAGAAAATAATTTTTGAGTAATTATATAATTTTTATTGAATTTTTGAATATTATTAGTATTTTATGTGTATTTTTGTATATTAGGGGCATTTTGGTAATTTGGTAGTAATTGAAATATCCCGAGATTTTATTGTCACGACCCAAACTAGGAGTCATGACCGGCGCTAGGGAACGGGAATTCTTTCGAATCCGGAACCCGTAGCAAGCCTAAGAAAATAAAATCATGCAATAATTAAATAAAAGTACGACCAAATTAAAATTTTTCTGAATCAATATATAAAATAAATACTCCAAATCCTTTTATAAATAAATACATATTCGTACAATATTCAAATACAAATTCTCAGAGTATATAATATCCAAACAAAATAATACACTTCCAATATAATAACACTACTACTGCAGTATCTAGAATACAATTCAAAGTTCAAAATATACATTTGCATAAAATAGCCGGGACTGAAGAACACTGGCGAGGAACTCTACAACTAAGGTCTGACGATATGGAATCTCCTGAAAAAAATAATTGAGGGGGATCAGACCTCACTGAGTGAATTATTATACTATATATACATGCAACTAAACCATAACAATCAGGCATTAATATATATGTATGTATATACACACAATTCACACGAATGTCAAACTCTGGTTTTATAAATATACTAAATGTAGAAAACGTTTGTTTTAATTCATGAAGGATCCATAGAACACTAAATAATAACAACCTCAAACAATCCCATCATCACTCTAGCCATACAGGCTCAGTTGATTCCAAATAGAACACTTATTCCAATTTGGACAGTAGACTGGCCCCGAGACATTAAGTCGACCAAGCTCCAGCAGTCTGGCTGTCAGTGTGATTGGCCCCGAGACACTTGGTCAACCGAGCTCCAGCAATCACACTATCCATCACCTCACATCTCAATCAACCCAATAGATCATTCAATTCATTTATGGACAGTAGACTGACCCCGAGACACTAAGTCAACCGAGCTCCAGCAGTCTGACTGTCAGTGTGATTGGCCCCGAGACACTTGGTCAACCGAGCTCCAGCAATCACACTATCTAACATACCATTAATCTTAGTCAAATCAATTAAATCAATTATAATCACCCAATTTTAACTCTCACTCAATCTTTATCTATCGTACCGGTATGTACACGGTCCTAGTGCTGCCCACTAGGAAGCACGTTCTATTAATATCCTTCACTTCGAATGAATCATTTATTCAACAAAATAATTAATGTAGAACAATAGTCATAATAGTAAAACCAACCATATATATATACCAAAAATATACCTAAAATATACCCAGTATATTTCAGGTATATATATATATATATATAGTCAAATAAAATATGAAATAAACTAAAGATAAATCATTAATATAGTTAAAAACAATTTAAATGAGTAACAATAATATAACATGCATTATCTTAAAAATATATTTAAATATGCAAAAGATATACTCTAAGTACTCAAATCATTTAATAAACCATTTATGTATAAATATTCATTTAAATACGTGTTTGTGTTTAACATATATTCACAAATATACTAAAAATAAACCTAATTATCTAGCATGCATATCTCAGAAATAAACCCTAAATATACCACTAATGTGTTAGGTTTAATTTAATAATAAAACATTTATTTATTCGGGAATAAATAAAAAATATACCAAAAATAAACTTAAAAATAATTTAAGTGTAGGTTTATAATTTAACATGCAATTATTTAAGAATAAACCTAAAATCTACTGAAACTATACCTAAAGTATACTAATCATTTAATAAAATAATTATGTCTAAGTGTACATTTTAAAACATGTGTATCTTACTCAAATGTATTAAACCTAAACCTAATAGTTTAATGTGCATATATCAAACTAACATGCATAATTATTTAATATGCATATATATAAAAGAATGCAACCCTAGATATACCAAAAATATTATAATTTAAATCATTTTTTTTAAAACATACAACGAAAATGAAAAATCTAAATAATGCACCCTATATGCAGTGCATATATATACAGTATAATAACTCACATGTTAGCGCTCCACGAGACAAACTCGGCGGGCCTGATCCGTTAGGCCTCGGTCTCGGTGCAGCTAGATAAACAAATGACAATATGAAATCAGAATAAATTTAATGAAAATTTTAAAGACTCGATCTAGAATTTTAGACACAGATTTAGAATAGGAATTTGACCGGATATCACGTTTTACGAGAATTCTACCGAAAATCCGGTAGAACCTCCCCTGTAAAACGGACATCTCTCTACTCAAAGAGTAGAGCCGGTCCTGCAAAGAAATACACTTCGGAATAAACACAGGATTACAATCAAAATCCCTCGGTCGGACTCCAAACTACGATTCACCGACCGAGGTTCACAATTCACAGAATATTTATAAAATACCGAGAATGCCCTTTATATAATAAAAATACATTTTATAAATCCAAATTACGTAATTAACCCTAAAACATACTAAAAATCAATAAAAACCCATTTATTTAGAAAAATAGTATATTATATATAATTTGAAAATAATTTACGAAAAATAGTTTTAATTAGTTAAAAATACTAAAAATTTGCAGAAATCATTTTTATGCCCTAAATAACTATTAAAACCAATTTAATTACATTTTTAACCAATTTAGTGTAAAATTACCAAAATACCCCTATATATATATTCACTATAAATGTTCAAAAATTCACCAAAAATTATATAATTACTCAAAAATTAATTTCTCAACATATAATTCAATAATATCAATAAATATACTCCATTTACCAATTTATTTCAATTAAACACATAATTAACCCTATTTTTCAAAATTACATAAATTTAATAAATTCCAAATAAATACATAAAAATTCACAAAAATTACAAATAAATTTATATAATTCATTTCAACTCCTATAATCACCATAAAACACAATTGTATAATTTAATTAATTAATTTTCGAAAATTAGAAAATAATAATAAAATAATCAAAAATTCACAAAAATCAAAATAAATTCCAAAAATTCTAAAAAAATTACAGCATATAGATTAAGCTTCCAGGATAAACATTTGTTAAGGGAGTTTGCATGAATCCAACAAATTCAACTTCAAAAAAATTAAAAACCCTAGAATACATAAACTAAAACTTGAAGATATCTAAAAATCTAGAGGTTTTGAGCTCAAACGGAGCTCGGAAATGGACTCACCGGACGAAAAGCTTTCAAAAAAGTCTAGTCCGACGCCCTAAGGTGACCGGAATCTTCACCGGCGTGAGGAAGCTCCACCTTCGGTCTCCTTCGTTTTCCGACGTTCTAGGCGGCGATGGACAATGCTAGTAGCAGCTGGTGGCTGCTGGATGGAAGGGGAAGCAGTGGTGATGGCTGGTTGCAGGTGGGGCGGTCTGGTGGTGGTCCGATTGGAAGGAACCGAGAGTGAGGGGAAGAAGAAGAAGAAGAGAAAAAAAAAAAAAAAAAAAAGAAATGGTTTACACGTTGACTTGTACTTGTACCCTATATATATATATATATATATACATAACTTTAATTTAAATATTCTCACACCACACACTATAATATATATATATATATAAACATACACACACATGCACTAACAATTAAAATAACAATTGATAATAATAATATAAAATTTCATACACATTAAATATACACCACACACATATTTTAATATGTTTAATAATTTATAAACTTAAAATTAATTAATACAAAAATTAAATAATAAAATTAAGGAAATTAATTAAGCTCTAATTAATTTAAATAAATACACATATATATTTTATTTTAGCACTTTATAATTATATATGAGTTCATGCAAATTCATAAAACTAGTCAAAATAAATAGTATTAATTTATTTACATGCCAATTTCCCCAAAAATATAATTTTCGGGAAAATTTTACGTAAAGTACTTAAAATAATATAAAATAATTAAAATTAGCTTTAAACAAACAACAAACTCATAAAATATTATAAATATATATACAAAAATTATTAACACTGCATATCCCGATGCAGTATAAAAATATTTAAAAATTCGGGATATTACATTTATATATTTTTAAACTGCATCGGGATATGCAGTGTTAATAATATATATATATATTTTTGATTATTTAATTAGTTTAATATTTATTAAAGTCATTTTTAATTATTTTAAGTCTTTTACGTAAAATTTTTTCAAGAATTTTATTTTTGGGGAAATTAAAACGTAAATAAATAAATATTAATTATTTTAAGCAGTTTTATGAAGTCGTATAAGTTCATGCATGATTTTAAGTGTCGAATAAAAACATATACGTATACATACATTTAAATTAAATTAGGGTTTATTTTAGTTAAATTAAATTATATTATATAGTTTTAATATTAATTAAGTGTGTATATATATTAATAAAATATGTGTGTGGTGCATATTTATTGTGTATATAATATTATATATTAAAGTAATGTAAAAGATAGATATATATATACATATATACATATAATATATTTTGCAAAAATTACAAGTGTGCCATTGTCTTCCTCTTCTTCCTCCCGATCATTCCCTTCACCATTTCCGGCGCCAGTCACGCCATTTTCTTCCTATCACTGTGCTTTCCGGCATGCCACCTTCCCTTCCAGCCCTTCCCGTCACCTCAAGCTTCCATTTCTGGCGAGTTTTGGCCGAATTTTCTTCAAGAAGTCGAGAGTTGCTCCCATCGCTGTTCATCGATTTTTCGGCCACCGTTTTGAGTGCCACCAGTCTCTATCTCTTTCTTGAGCTCCGGTGAGTCTATTTCCAAGCTTTGTTTCACTTAAATTAGTCTAGATTTCCCTAGGTTTTGAATTTTCATTTTCAGCCAACTAGGGTTCTTGAATTTTTTGAGCTTATATTTCAATGATTCATGCAAAATTCCTTCACAAAGATTGATCCTAGTAGCTCAATCTACCTCTGTGAATTTTTGTGGAATTTTTGGGAATTATTTTAATTTTTGTGATTTTTTTATTATTTTATTAATATTTTCTAATTTTCGTAAATTAATTAATTAAATTATGAAATTGTGATTTATGGTGTTTATAGGTGTTAAAATGCATTTTATAAATTTATTTTTAATTTTTATGATTTTTATATAATTATTATGAATTTATTTAGTTTATGTGAATTTTGGAAAATTAGGTTAATTATGTGTTTTATTGAAATTAATTGATTAATTGAGTATAAATATTTATATTATTGAATTATATGTTGAGAATTTAATTTTTGAGTAATTATACTATTTTTAGTGAATTTATATATAGTAGGGGTATTTTGGTAATTTGATACTAAATTGGCTAAAAATATAATTAAATTGGTTTTAATAGTTATTTGACGTATAAAAATTATTTCTAAAAATTATTTAGTATTTTTAACTAATTAAAACTATTTTTCGTAAATTATTTTCAAATTATATATAATATACTATTTTTCTAAATAAATGAATTTTTATCGATTTTTAATATGTTTTAGGGCTAATTATGTAATTTGGAATTTATAAAATGTATTTTGGTTAATATTTATGAATTTATTGAGAATTATCAATTTTTAATAATATTTTATTTAAATTAGGATTTTATTGTAATTATCAGATAAATAATTATTTTCAGTATTTTAAATACCTAGTTTGCTATACTTTGATATATAAAGGGAATTTTTGGTATTTTTGGCATTTTCATGTATTCTATGTTTACCTCGTGAATTATGAACCTCAGTCGGTGAAATTGTAGTTCGCGAGTCCGACCGAGGGGTTATGGCAGTATATTTTTGAAGTGTATTTCTTTGTAAGACCGGCTCTACTCTTTGAGTAGAGAGATGTCCGTTTTACAGGGGAGGTTCTGCCGAATTTTTGGTAGAATTCTCATAAAACGTGATGTTCGATTAAATTCTTATTCTAATTCTGTGTCCGGAATTCTTAGATCGAGTCTCTAGGAATTTCGATAGATTTATTTTAATTTTGTATTGTCATTTGTTTGTTTAGTTGCGCTAAGACCGAGGCTTAGTGGACTAAGGCTGACGGACCCGTCTCGAGGAGCGCAATAGCTATGAATTGTTATTTTATATAGACGTGTTCTAGGATGCATATTTTTAGAAATGTATGATTTATTTTATAAATTATGCATATATGGTTTAATAATTGCTTAGGTTTATTTTTGATATATTTTGGTATATCTTTGGTATATTTTAAAATATATGCATGTTTTATTAATGAATTATTCTTAAAATGTTTTTAAGTAAATTTATAGTTTATTCTATAATTAAATTAATTTATTTGACTTATATATACTCAAAATATACTTGGTTTATTTTTGGTATATTACTAGTATATATATGGTTTATATTGTTATTTTTAATTAATGGCATGCATCATTTGTTTTATGAATGTTTGGATTTATTTTTAAATAAAGGATATCAATAGAACGTGCTACCTAGTAGGTTGCACTAGGACCGAGTACGTATCGGTATGACAATAGATTTTAGGTTATATTACTAACCTATTAGTGGATATTGATCGTATTGATTTGATTTGATTTGATGTGTGATGTGATTTGAGAGTGTGATTGCTGAAGCTCGGTTGACCAGGGGTCTCGGGGCCAATCACATTGACAGTCAGACTGCTGGAGCTCGGTTGACTTAGTGTCTCGGGACTAGTCTACTGTCTAAATGGAACAAGTGAATTATTTGGAATAAGTGAGCTTGTATGGCTAGAGTGTTGTCTAACACTGTTTGAGATTGCGATTTTCTAGGGTTCTATTTGATCCTTCATAATCGGATATTATTTTCAATATATATATAAAATGATTTTACTACATATGTGTGATTTTGCATGTATATATATTTATTATATATACTATTAAATGTGCATTTGTCATTTAGCTATGCATGTATATATATTACAATAATTCACTCAGTGAGGTCTGACTCCCCTCTGTTGACTATTTTTCAGGAGAGTCTTTATCCTCAAATCTCAGTAGCAGACCTTTACGCCGGATTTCTTCCGCCCTGGCCTTATTATGTAAACTGTTTACCTGAGTTTTATTTTGTATTCTAGACACTGCAATAGTTGTTTAAGTGAGCTGTATGTATTATATATGTATGAGATTTATATTTTAAAGATTTGAACTGAGAATTTGTATCAAAAGATATTATATATATAAGATGAGTTTGTGTTATTAAATCAGCTGATGAGTTGCTTTATTATTTTGAGATTTTAAATTTCCACTGCAGATTATTTATTTATATTATTATTATTACATGTTTTTATATTTTATTTTCTTCAAGGCTTGCTACGGGTTCCGGATTTGAAAGAATTCTCGTTTTCTAGCACCGGTCATAGCCCCCTATTTTGGGTCGTGACAGTAATTTTGGTTAAATATTAAATTTAATTGGTTTTAATAATTATTTGAGGTATAAAAGTGATTTTTATGAATTAATTACTAATTTTAACTAATTAAAACTATTTTTCAAAAATTATTTTCAAATTAAATATAATATACTATTTTTGTAAATAAATGAATTTTTTAGTAATTTTTAATATGTTTTTGGACTAATTAAGTAATTTAGATTTATAAAATTAATTTTTATTAATATTTGTGAATTTATCGAGAAATATTGATTTTAATAGTATTATGTTATTATTAGGGTTTTTAAGTAAATATCGATAAAATATTACTTTTAATGTTTGAATATTTAAATTGCTATGTTTTTGTATTTAAAGGGTATTTTTGGTATTTATTTAATTTTAATATATTTTATTGTATATTGTTATGAATTATGGACCTCGATCGGGGGAATTTGTAGTTTGGGATCTTAACTGAGGAGTTGTAAGAATTTTTATGTGAAGTGTATTTTTCTTACAGGACCGACTCTATTTTTTAAGTAGAGAGATGTCCGTTTTACAGTGGAGGTTCTGCCAAATTTTCGGTCAAATTCTCATAAAACGTGGCATTCAATCAAATTCTTATTCTCTGTCTGTGTTTAAAATTCTAGATCGAGTCTCTAGAAGTTGAGTTAGAATTATTATGATTTCGTGTTATTATTTTATTGTTAGTTGCACCGAGACTGAGGCCTAGTGGACCAGGCCTGTTGGACCCGTCTTGAGGAGCACACAACTGTGAGTTATTATGATATATATGCATTATTTTAGGTTGCATGTTTTAGAAATTATATGTTTTAAATGTAAATTTTACATAATTGTTTTATTAAATGCTTAGGTATATTTAAAAATAAATGCATGTTTTCTTTGTGATTTATTTTCAAATTATGTTAAGTATATTATTGGTTGATTTTGAGTATAATACATAATTGAATTGAATTTATTATACGTATATATACCCGAAATATACTTAGTTTATTTTATGTATATTTCTGGCATATATATGGTTTATTTGTTTATTTTAAATGTCATTATGCATTATTTATTTTTCTAAATGTATATTTTAATATAAACGAAGGATATCGATAGAATGTGCTTCCTAGTGGGCAGCACTAGGACCGTGTATGTACCGGTGCGATAGATTAGAGCTAAGTAAAAATTAATTGTGGTAATTATGATTGATTAATATTGATTTGATTGAGATTGATGTGATTGAGAGTGTGATTGCTGGAGCTCGGTTGACCAAGTGTCTCGGGGCCAATCACACTGACAGTCAGACTGTTAGAGCTCGGTTAACTTAATGTCTCGGGGCCAGTCTACTGTCCATATGGATTAAGTGAATTTACTTGAAATTAAGTGAGCCTATATGGCTAGAGTACTTTCTATTGGTATTGAGGTTGTGATCATTTAGGGTTCTATTTGATCATTCATAAACTGATGATTTTCAGTATTAAAATGATTTTTGTTGCATCTGTGTGTATTTGCCTGTATATATATTAATAAAAATACTTTTGAGTGTCTGCATTTGACATTTAGCTATGCGTGTATATATATTATAATAATTCACTCAGTGAGGTTTGACTCCCCTCCATTGATGTTTTTACAGGAGAATCCTCTTCTTCAGACCTCAGCAGTAGACCTGTCTATCGGATTTATTCTGCTCCGGCTTTATTATGTAAATCACTCACTTGAATTTTATTTTGTACTCTAAACACTACAGTAGTAGTTGTATTTAAATATGTCGTGAGTTGTCTTTGATATTTACGCATGTATAAGATTTTAATTCAAAGTGTTTCTATGAAGTATTATATTAAAAGATTTTATTTATGATATGAGAAGTGATTTTATGTTATTAAAGGAAGTTGAGAATTTATTTTATTATTTGAGATTTAATTTTCACTGAATAAATATTTTATTTATTTTATTTTATTTCATGTTTTTCTTTTAAAGCTTGCTACGGGTTTCGAATTCGAAAGAATTTTCGTTCCCTAGTGCCGGTCATGGCCCCCTATTTTGGGTCGTTACAGTATAATATGATTATCATATTTATAATATAGTTATTATATAATATATTTAAATATAATATTCAAATATAGAATAAAAAAAGTAAAATCTTATTTGCTAATTCTTAACTCTAAATTAAAATATCTTGAACGAAATAGGATTTCTGAAATAAAAAATAAACAAACCACCAATATATATAATTGCTTTTTCTTAATTTAAAATTATCTTTTTATACATGTTTGCCTCAATTCAATTGGGGGATCAAATTGAAACAAGAGTTTCATTAGTTGATTTTTTTAGTGAACAAGGAAAATATTATCTAGATTGGTGAATAGATTGAGTTTAAAACAACAAATACTATTGTTATAAAATAAGTTCGTATTTGATTTTCGTTATCTTTTCTTAGTAATAGAAAATAATTTGAAAAAAATACATGACCTAAAATAAAAAATAAAAATTATTTTTATATAAGTCAAAACTACATAATTTTAGCATTATAAGCAATTTCAATATTATAAAGTAATTTATTATTAAATAATACTAATTTAATAGTAGATAAATATAACACCAATTAAATTATTATTGAATCTTAAATTTTAAATTATTATTTAATCTTATTATACACTTATTCAATTACATAGTTGATATTAAGTTAAAACTACATAATCTCAATGTAATGAAACAATTTAATATTATTGTATAGTATTGATTTAGCATTAAATAAATAAATAAATGGTTAAAATTATTAAATAAATAAATTACAAGAATTATCTTATTATAAAAATACATAATTTTAGTATCATAAGTAAATATAACTATAAAACTGTTAAACATTACTATAAAACTATGTATTTTTCAGTAAAACTATGTAGTTTTGGCTTAACTTAATTTACTAAAATTCTTCTATTTACTTTAATCTATTTCTTTCATTTTCATTTCAATTAAACCTAATCCCTTTCTCTTCACATCTCAACAGACTCCGACACCCTTCACCCCCACCCTCTGTGGCCCTATCTCACTGCTGTCCAGCCATCTTATTGTCCTTCCTCACCTTGCCATCCTTCCTCACCCTAACCCTGCCATCCTTACTCACCTTTTGCCAGCCGTCCACTGTCTACTGCCATCGCCGTCAACATCATCATCGTCCATTGTCTCTTGTCATTGCCATCATCTATGACTGCAAGTGATGTGAAATATTCGAAACAGAGCTTGTGCGTCATTAACATTTACCATCATCGTCTATTATCAGTTGCCATCATCATCTAGTAGTCCTTCCTCACTGCCGTCACCACTATCTCAAGCCCAAGGTCGTTCTCTCAAGAAAGGAGGCATGCACTAAGCTCAAGTGATGTGAGATATCTGAAACAGAGCTTGTTCTAATATGTTTAAACAACAGGTATCTATTTGCTTTTTTTTTTGTTACGCAGACCCATGTAAATAGATTTGGATTTTTTCGTGTTTGGTCTTAATTCACATGATCAACACTAGTAGATTGATGAGATGTTATATGAAGGCTTCTAGACCGATATGTTTTTCTTCGCCTAGTTATAATTCCACATGTAATTGCTACATTTATGGGTTTCATATTTCAATTTGACCTCGGATTTATATGTTAATACATTTATAAAAATACTTCATTTTTAAATGTTTTCAATAAAAATATCTTAAAATTTCATGTTTAATAAATTTACCTTATTAAAAATGCAATATTACCTTTTGTATTTTTAAAAATACATCCATACTTTTCTTTTTTATTTTTCTACATTTTTTTATTTTTTATTAATTTTCTTAATTTATTTTTTATTTTTTTATTCTTTTTATAAATTTTTATTTTATCCTTTTTTTCTTATATCTTTTTTTTTACTTATTTTTTCTTTTATTCTTTATTCTTTTCCTTTTTTTTATAAATTTTTATTTTATCTTTTTAATTTTTGTACTTCCCTTCTTTTTTATTTTTATTTCTCTCTTTTTTTTCTCTTTTTTTAAAAAAAATTACTTTCCTTAATTTTTCCTCTTTTTTTATTAGTGAAGCATTAGCATATATATATATATATATATATATATATATAATGTGATGAACAAAATACAAGAAACTCACATGCAACAAATTTTTTGTACATAATTGATTATTCAAGTTCTTAATGTGTAAGAAATGTAATATTCATTATAATTAAACCAATATGATTATTTCTAGCAATAATAGAACTTTAGGTATAAAGTCATAATTTAAATTTCTAATGTTTCTAAAATAGAATCAATTTTATCAATATATTTCAAGCACAAAAAATATAATTTTAACGTTTTTAAAATTTTAAGTAGTCTAATGTATTTGTAAAATACAAAATAATGTGTTATAACTTCAAATTGAAGAACTAATCTTGAAACATATCATAACCTAATTTAATAATGTGTTAGTTTATGAAAGATGAAGATAGTTGTAGCTTAGATAGTAGAGCACTTGCTTAGTATGCGAGAGGTACAAGAATTAATACCCCACATCTTCATTCTTTTATTAGTTAGCATGTATTTTATTTTGTTGCTTTTTGGTTTATTTTTAGTTTCTGATCTTGTTTTAAAAGTGTAGGGAAATGTGAATGTGCTTTTGAAGCTTCTAGTTATGATTTAAGAGATGTTGCTATTAGTGAAAATAGTGCTTATGATTCAAAGTTTGTTGAAACTATTGGTGGTAATGATGAGTTAAAAGATTTTTTGTATTAGGTAGCATGTATTTAATTTTGTTGCTTTTTAGTTTGCTTTTAGTTTTTTTATCTTGTTTTAAAAGTGCAGGAAAATGTGGATATGCTCTTGGTGCTTCTAGTTATGATTTAGGAGATGTTGCTAGTTGTTCGATTCAGAGTTTGTTGAAACTGTTGGTGGTGGTGATAAGTTAAAGGATTTCTTTTATTAGGTAGCATGTATTTAATTTTTGTTACTTTCTGATTTATTTTAGTTTCTGATCTTGTTTTAAAAGTGAACAAAAAAGTGGATGTGCTTTTTGGTGTTTCTAGTTCTGATTTAAAAAATGTTGCTGGTTGTGAAAATGATGCTTATAATTTAAAGTTTGGTGAAACTGTTAGTGGTGATGATGAGTTAAAGGACTTTATTGGGTTATGTTTTGTTTTATTATTTTTGTATTTTTTTGGTTTCTATTTGGTTTCTGATACTTTGTTTTGTGTTTTTATTTTAAGGGTGATAAGAAATTGTTTGAGGATGTTAGTTTTAATTCCAATATTAAAGATAGTTTTGTTAAAGAGGGTGTTGATGGTGATAAAGTGTTGAAAGATTCTAATTTGGTGTGTTATTTTTTTATTATATTAATTTATGTTGGTTTTATTTTATTGTATTTTTTTGTTTTTGGCTTCTAATTCATTTTTGTATTCTTTTGGTTTATTTTTTTTTTGGTGTACTTTTTTTGGTATCCTTTGGGTTAATTATCACGACTTGAACCCAAAGGGCACATGACCGACACTAGGGAATGAAAAAATATAAAGTAACCGAAACTCAT
This sequence comes from Mallotus nudiflorus, assembly GCA_947683625.1. Taxonomy (NCBI): domain Eukaryota; kingdom Viridiplantae; phylum Streptophyta; class Magnoliopsida; order Malpighiales; family Euphorbiaceae; genus Mallotus; species Mallotus nudiflorus. The sequence goes on along the minus strand of CANTUR010000440.1, from coordinate 964,786 downwards.
AGGAAGCTTTAAGGAAAATTTACAATAAAATATAGACAATAATGGAATGAAATGTTTAAATAAAATAAATAACACCAATATCATAATATCCAGAACAATCTTTAATAAAATTTAATAATCAACATTAGTACAAACTTTAATATAGGTAATAATTCATAAAATATAACATAACAGTTAACCATTATTACTATTGTGGTGTTCTAAATTTCAAACACATAATAATACGTCTCATATAGATCTACATAAAATAGCTGGAGAAGAAGAAATCCAGCGTAAAGTAGGCGAACTAACAAAAGACTCCCGGTGTCACGACCCAAACCGGGAGTCATGACCGGCACTAGGGAACGAAAATTCTTTCGAATCCGGAACTCATAGCAAGCATTAAAAATAAAAATGCAATAAATAAATAAATAAATAAAATACACTAGAATTTAAAACTTAAATCGATATAAAATAAATACTTAATGTCATATCATAAAATAAAATATATTCATACAATATTCAGAGAAAAGGTCTCTTATAAAAATAATATTCTACAGATACAAAGCACTACTACTGCAGTTTTCTAAAGTACAACAAAAGTTCAAATAAATAATTTATATAACCTAGTTGGGGTTAAAGAAGTTCGACGTAAGGGTCTACTACTGAGGTTTGAAGATGAGGACTCTCACTGAGGTCTACTACTAAGGTCTTTTGAAAAAAATATTGAGGGGAGTCAGACCTCACTGAGTAAATTATTATAATATATATACATGCAATCTAAGTCATATACAGTCAGACATCAGTATATATATATATATATATATATATACACATGCATTTCACACAGATGCTAAAATCTACTTTTATATATATTGAAATGCAGAAAACATTTTACTTGTGGTTGAAGGATCAAAGCAGAATCCTAACAGTTCGCTACCTTGATCACAATTTCTCATTGGCCATACAGGCTCACATAATTCCAATATATATCTCTTATACATTTTTGGACAGTAGACTGACCTTGAGACACTAAATCAACCAAGCTCCAGCAATCTCACTGTCAGTGTGATTAGTCCCGAGACACTAGGTCAACCGAGCTCCAACAACCACACGACTCTCACTACAATATCATAATGATCAATATCAATCAAATCTCTCATCAAATAATCTCATTATATCACTCCTAACATTCTAACGTACTCGTGCATACACAGTTCTAGTGGAGCCTATTAGGTAGCATGTTCTACTGCTATCCTTTAAATAAATTTAATAATTATTAAAGTAATAAAAATGCATAATTTAAATGTAATAGCATCTATTCATAGCAAAATATACCCATCATATACAAAAAATATACCAAAAGTATATAAGCCACATATATACCAAAATAAACCATAAATATACCAGAAATATACTGATTGCATATTGTGAATATATTGAATATATATGTCACATGTGTATTAAAATGTATCGAAAATATATTAAAAGTATACCAAAAATATATTTTACATTTAAAGAAATATTCTTATTCAATTTCATTATAAAATTTATGGATGCTAATTTTTATGCATTCTATATGCAATGCATATATAAGATAATAACTTACAAGTTTGCGCTCCTCGAGACTGGTTCAATGGGCCCAGTCCAATAGGCCTCGGCCTCGGCGCAACTAAAAAATAAATAATAATAACAATCGGAATAAATTCTAACTTATACTTCTAAAAGAGACTCGATCTAGGAATACATAACTCAGACAAACACAGAAATTTAGAATTAACCCGATATCATATTTTGGGAGAATTCTACCGAAAATTCGGCAGAACCTTCTCTGTAAAATGGGTATCTTCCTACTAAAAAGTAGAGCTGATCCTACAAGAAAAATACACATCTAAAACACAAGACTCAACACCTCGGGTTGGGACCTCAAACTGCATAATTTCTCAACCGAGGTTCACAATTCAACAAAAATATAAATAAAATAATAAATATATTAAAAATTATTAAGTTTCATAAATATCCACAAAATACCAAAATATAATATATTTAAACCTTAAAACACTAAATACAATTTTTTCCACAATAATTAAATAAAGTTCTCAAATAACAATATAATATTAATAAAAATCAATTTTTTTCAATAATTGAACATAAAATAGTAAAAATTCACTTTTATACATTCAAATAGCTTAAATATATATTAAAAGTAACAAAAATCCATTTAATCACCAAAATAGTAAATAATATATTATTTGAATAAAATTTTCAAAAATTAGTATTAATTAGTTAAAAATAGTAAATAATATATAAAAATAATTTTAATACCCTATATAATTCTAAAATCATCCAAAACATATTATTTAGCTATAATTTCCACAAAATTACACAATTAACTCATAAATACAAAATTCACATAATATTAATAATATTCCTAAATATTATATAAATTCACCAAAAATAATTTTAATAATTCTAAAATTATTAACTCAAATTAATAACACTAATTTAACTAAATTTTCATTAAAAATAATTAATTAATATAATTATAAAAAATTCAATATTTAATATTAAAATAAAAAAAAATTACCCAAAATTCAAATTAATTCAAAAAATACACAAAAGATATATTTGAGAAGCTAAAGCACCACAAACAACATTTGTGAAGCAAGTTTTCATGAATCAAACATTATCAAGTTCAAAAAAATTGAAAATCCTAAAACACATAAACTAAAAATTGAAGATATCTAAAAATTGAAGGAATTTAAGCTCAAACAGAGCTCGAAAATGGACTCATAGGAGCAAGAGCATTCAAAAGAGACCAATTGGAGGAGTTGAGGTGGCCGAAATCCTCACCGACGACAATAAAGCTCAGTCTCGGCCAAGTTGCAATTCCGGCGCTCCGACGTCAATATGGCAAGCTGAAGGAGGTGAGGAGGTGGAGGAGGAAGGGAGGAGTTGTTGGTGGTGAGCAGTGGCTATGGTTGGTGGTTCGGCGTGGGTGGAGGGCGCTACACAGACGGTGAGAAGAAGAAGCTGACCCGATTTCACTTTTCTATTTTTATTTCTTATTTTTTTAATTATAAAATTACTAAAATACCCTTCACTCAAAATAATAATAATAATAATAATAATAATAATAATAATAATAATAATAATAATAATAATAATAATAATAATAATAATAATAATAATAATAAATGATAATAATAACAATAATGTTAACAACAACAACAACAACAACAACAACAATAATAATAATAATAATAATGATAACAACTTTAATGCAATTAAGCAATAAAACCCTTAAAATAAATTATTTTACGTAAACAATTTATTAGAATAAAATTAATAAATAATATTCACAAATAACAATATATATATATATATAAAAAAAATTTAAAATTATTAACACTGCATATTTCAAAATAATATTATTTTATTTAAAATACTGGGTCATTACACCCGGGATCCTAAAAAAAATAATTAAGTGGAGTCAGACCTCACTGAATAAGTTAATAAAAGAAATGTATGTAGTGTGAAAACCTCCTCTAAAAATATATTTTATAAAAATATAAAATTCATAATTTATAATTTAAAACGTTTAATTTATTGAAATTCTCTTTTACCAAAATAAAGTATTTGAAATCATAAAATACTATAAAAATATAATAAACTTTCTTAAATCATTTTTTATAAGAAAATTAGGTATAACTCTAGTCTAAAAAATTATAATAGCCTTTCGACTCTCTTATAATTCAAAAACTGTTAGTTCTCGAGAGCAAAACATCCATCAAGCTACCAGCCAAAATCAAATCACTTAAACCAATATTTACTGGCAGTTCCTAAGAGCAAAACATCCATCAAGCTACCAGCCCTGATAATATATAAATCATGTTCGAGAGCAAAGCATCACTAAGCCTTATAACCTTTAACACTCACTCTCAATCCTATTAGTATGTACACAGTCCTGATGAACCCATTTTACCGTAGTTTATTTTAAAATAAATAAAAGTAAATAGAACCAGGAAGATTACAATAAAATAAATAAAATAACAATTAACTAATCATATAAAGATTTAATATAACATGCTTATATAACCATAGCAAATAATAGGAGAATTTAATCAAAATATATTCTTAAAATAATATAATTTTTTTGATAAATTCTCCCATTTATCAAGATCAATAAATTTGTATTTAATATAGAATATCCTACACACAGTTCAGTTATTAATTTACAGGTTGAATGCACTCTTTTGCGTAGTCGCGTTCAACCCCAACTTGTCGAATCGACTGGAGACGCGACTAAGGAAAAGAAATAAATAAAAGAGAATTAAAAATAAAATGCCTATAAATTCTAGATTTCTAAGGAAAGACTCTATTAAAATACGACTCTAATAAACTCAACCTGATGTCACATTTTACTATAAATCTATCGAAAATTCGATAGAACCTTCTACGTAAAACAAACATCTCTTTATAAAAGTAGATCCAATCTTGCATAAAAAAAAAATACCAACAACAACTCAAAATTTCTGGTTGGGCCCCCGAACTACACTTTATACCCAACTGAGAACCAATTTCACAAATCACAATTTATAAACAATAAAATTCCATTTAAGTACCAAAATTAATTTATTTACACAATAAACATTTAAAAGACATTTATTTACAAAATAAATAATAAAATCCACATTAATACTCAAATTATATTATAAAAGCCTTTATATTAATTTTTGAAATTAAATAGCCTTTAATTACCAATAATCATTTAAATTATTCAATTATATAATTAAGCAACTAAAAACTCATTTAATCGTAAAAATCATAAATACAATTTTATTCGGATATTATTTCGATAATTACTAATAATTAGCTAAAAATAGAAATTAATTCATAAAAATTATTTTACCAAGCTCGAGCCTACCCTTTCTGATGTGAGCCAAACTTGAGCCTACCTAAACTTCATTCGACTCGACTCGGTTATATCCCTAACTATACCTATGAGACTCATCCAAAATTAATATTAAAATATAATTACAATTAAATATAGATACTATATGTTTTAGGAAATTTATTAATTAAAGTTATATTAAATTTGAAGTTTGCTCAATCGAATTAATAAGATTTGGTGGGCTTTACATTCCGATGATTTTGACCTAAAAATTTAAAATTTTATAATAGTTTTTGGAAAATGTTACAAAATTTGAGAAATGTTTTGTATACTTAATAGAACAATATGTGATCACAAATTAAATTAGTTAACTCATTATGTTTTTTTTTTCTATTTCAAGAGTTAACATCTATCAATTTTTTTTTAATGTTTTAAATTACATATTAACATATCTTCACGAAGTGCAATACTTTAACACTATGGATTAATTTTAGTGCAATATAACGTCACCACATTGTATATCAAGCCCATGCAATGATTAAATAAATATTCATAACTAGTATATATATATCTAAATGTCATATGTTAATACTATATATATTAAATGTCATATATTAATATGTAATTAATTATTTATATAGCATTTGATTTAAGTGATTGAGGTAATTGATAGAGGTTTTTTTTCAATTAGGTAAAATTTAAGTGGTTAGCAAAACTCTAAAATTATCAATTGATAGTTGTTTTTATTTAAATCAGTTGCGGATTTGATAAATTTTATTTTGAAACTTTTTTTTATTAGTTAATAGCTTATTTGTATTTATTTTTTATTTAAACTATTTTACCCATACTAAAAATAATTAATAATAAATAATTTTATTTAAATTAAATGTATGTAATTAATTTTTATAGTTCATTATTAATAAATATTATTTTTAAATATATTTTAATAATTAAATAATTATAATATTTATAATTATAATTATTTTTTAAAAATTATACGATAATATATATATTTTAAAATTCATTTTTAAATAATTTCTATTAGTTATTTTAATAATATATAAATCAAAGACAATGAATAGTAATTTATTACTGTTCATTATTTTTAAATAATTTACATAATTAAATATTATTTTTAAATAATTTACATAACTAAAAAATATTATAAAAAATATATGAAATTATACCTACAAATAAATCACCCTTAATGGTCATTTGATATACTAACAACAACAACTAATAAAATTTTATCAAATAATTCATATTTATCAGCTAATAACTATTAACTTTTAGTTATTTGCCATCAACTATAATACCTGAGCCAAAGAAGCCCTTAATGTCAATAGTTGAGTATCTGGATAGGAATATATACTTAGATTAGTTAAGTCTTATTTATTTAATTTTTTTATCTAAATAATCGATATTTAAAACTCATTATATTCTAAATAATCAGTTGGTATTATAAAAAATGATAATATTTTTTTAACAACTAATTTAATTTTATTGCATTGAAATTGGGTATAAAAGTAGAAATAGAAATATATGCTTAGTATTATTTATTAATTATTCAAAAATAATTTTTGCTGCAGAAAGAAGTCGGCCTATCTTATCATGTGATTTCATCTTTTTTCTAGAATGTTTCAATGTTTTTTTTTCAAAATGCATATAGAACAAGCGAGCCACCAGCGAAACAAGCGCCGGCCCATCATCGGCATTCGCATTGAACAGATAGCCCAGGGGGCGCGGCAGTGGTCCATAGCAATAAATAAACGTTATGTATCACAAACGTTATGTATCAATAAATAAAATAACAATTGATGGGCAGCTCAAGAATGCGATCATTTACCTAATCTTCAGAAATTGGCAAAATGACACAATTTTTTTGACCATAACAAATTTGTACAAAATGGGCATTTATTATTTTCTTTCCTTTTTCTGGGGCTGAAGATCAAATTCAAAAAGAAAAATGTCTTTCGGGTCAGTATAAAAATATTTGAAAATTTGAAGTCTTTTGCTTTTGAGATGCATGTGCATTATAACGGCAATCTAGTCACTGGCATGTGGTGAAAGTTAGTTGCATATATTAATAGTTGATAATTTGAATATATTAGTTCAATGAATTATCAATTATTTTAGTAAATGCTCATTTATTACAATAACATGTTCTAACATGTTCGTTCTTTTTTAATTGTCATTTTTAGTTGAATTTTTTATTTTTATTTATTTAATATTTTTAATTGTTAATGCATTTTAATTATTATTTTTTCTATCATACCCTTATGTATACATATACTACTTTTTAGAATATATAAAAATAATAATTAATTGAGGGAATTAATATAAGAATTGTATAGTATTTTACACATATATTAATTACATTTCTTAATCTATGTGCATAATTCTTAAACAATAATTAAAAAACAATAGAGGGAGTATATCAGCTATATATATTTTTATATTTTTAGAATTAATAAAAAATTTATTTATTATAACTTACGATGATTGGATAATCAATTTTAAATGAAAGAAAAAATAATAGCCATAAAAATTAAATTGTAATATTTTCTAAATATTAGATAAAACCATATGATTGTTGATAATTTAGTTATAAAATTGCTTATTTTACATTTTCTCCATGCATTTTCCCTCTCATTCCCATTTGGTTTTGACTACTAAAGAAAATGAAAATTATCATTGTAAAACAATTTGAGAACGTTGAAAAGGTTTCCCATAATAATCAAATATTGTCTTGTGGTATCTTAGTTTATTCTCTGGCCATTAAAAGAGGCCAAAAAAGAAAAGGTTGGAGTGGCCATGCCATGCGTCTGTATTTCCATTTGCTTATTATTGCTAATCAAGCTTTAATGCCATATGCATATCATTCCCAATTTCATATCAAACCTTTTATAATCAATCACACTTCACAATTGCTTAAACAAAAAAGCATAGAGCACACACAATGTAGTTGAAGTAGGGACTTTAGCCTTTTGGAAAGTAAGTGAAAGAAATGTCATTATGGCACATGAAATAGTATACACATTTTCTTCCCTTTGTCCTTCTTTTCTTCATGAACACTTTTTTTATATTTCCTCTCGTTTAAACCATATATGTATTCATAATTTATCGGATTTTGATTAATTATGTTCTATTAAGATAAAATCATAAAGTAACAACACTCTCGCAATAATTAATTTAAAACAATTGCATACACTACTACGACTCAAATCTGAATGTTTAAGCAATAACAATTCCTTACCAATTGATTCTGATAGTTATTAACCTTTTTTTTCGTTGGTTTAATAGTAAAAATACTTATCTTGGAAAGCATCATGTCACAAATTTATGATTCAAATTCTAATAATTTCGGTCTATTGCAAGAAAAGTAAAATTACTTATTTTAAATCTGAAAAGCTCAAAAAAAAAAAAATCTCTAATAATTTTAATCTTTTTAACTTATGTGAACATATTAAAGAAAAGCTTTACAAAACCAAAATGCTAATATGCAAGCATGATTGTTAAAATACATTATTTGATATGTGATTGTGGGTAATATGCACCATGCAAGTGTTTTCCATATAGTTTAGGGCAATCAAGTTATTAATACAATATTTTCTCAAAAAAAAAAAAGTTATTAATATTATGAATGTGAATGAACAATATATTGCTTATGAATTAACAATATATTGCTTGTAAGAGAATAGTTCACAAATAGTGAAAAAAAAATCTCTATATAAAGGGATTGAAATTCATTAATGAAGAAGAAGAAGAAAAAGAATAGATTACTCTTCAAATTCTTTCAATATTATTGTTTACCAAATTCTCTTAAAACTCTCTTTAAATTCTCTTAATATCATTCTACTATAAAATATTTTTCTTCTAATTAAATACTACTAAATTCAAGTTTAGTTCTATAATAAAGTAAGCAATTCAATTCTTATTTCACAACAATTAATACAATATTAACTTAATTAATTGATTTGATTCATATGGTAATTTAATTAAAACAACATTATATATTGGCACTAAGGTTGAATTGAAAGGGCGGGATGTGAAATTAAAAGAAGAAGAAGAAGAAAAATACTTAAACTTTGGAAAAGTTATACGACATTATCATATGTAGACATTAAAAGTCAATGCTAGTTGCATGCTTTTGCCATATCACAAAATGCTATAAAGCAAAAGCCCCTTTGTTTTTTTATTTTTTTAATTTAAATTTCAGTTATTTTTTGAATTTTTAAAATTTTTTTCTCTAGTAGCCGTTGTGGGTATTTTGCCCTTTAGCTTTTTGTAGTTGGAGGTTGGAAAAGGAGGTCCATGGAAGCATTAAAAAAGGGTATTGAAAGCTCAACAACTAATTTCAATTCATTGTGTATATGTGAAAATGTCTTTTTCAAAAATCATGTGACATTCAGCTAAAACTTTTCTCAATCTCACGAAAAATTGGGACGTTTAATTTGGAACGTGGCCAAATATTCAATCTTGTCATTTAATTACTATCCAATCATTAATAACATTTTTAGTTAGCTAATGATATAATTTTTAAAAATATTGTTAAATTAAGGGTATGATCATTCTCTTTCTCTCAAAAATTCAAAAAAAAAAAAAAGAACACTACTTATAGGCAAATGATATAATAAGGTAAATTAATTTTTCAAAATTGAAAATGATGGATTCGAAATTTTTTTGTTATAAGTTCTACGAGAAATAAAGTATTTTTTTATTATATCTAAAATAAAAACTTTTTTTATATATTGTTTATCTTTTTTTAAACAAAATTAAAGTAAAAAAAGGTTGAAACCAAATAGTTTCTTTATTTATTTTGAAAAGAAATAGTTAATTTATTTTTGAAGCATAAAAATGGTTGAGTATTACATAATAGTTTATTTCAGAAAGATGTCTTATTTTCTTTTTTGAACATATGAGTATTACAATTTCAGATATCACTATATATATATATATATATCTTATTATTTATTAGATATTAACTAATAATAATATTATTATTATAAATATATAGAATATTAAATATTTATATCTAATTGTGCATATCAAGAATCATAATTTTAGATATCTAAAATTTAACCTCATAATCTAAGGTTATGTGTAACTCACCCTAAACAAATTGGCGTAGGGGTCATCGGCGGAGAAGGTCTTATTCTGTTGCATAGGAAACATCAAACGACACATTCTTATCTATGTCCCTAAAACGGCTACTCTACCAAATCCTCTTGTTTTTGTGTGTGTGTGTGTGTGTGGAGGATGGGGGAGGGAACCAATGTCAAATGTACTTTCTAGCCACTGTTTTTGTTTTCATATAAAAAAAAACATAAAATAAAATTTGCTTTTATCTTATGTGAATGTGTAGGAAGACCACTACACATTTACATTTTAATTTATAGATTAGAAAGTAATTTAAATTATAAATTAAAAAATGAGTTTAACTCTTTATACGTATAAAGTTAAAATTTACTTTCCATCGCACTTTTTATATAAAATTTAATTAATGTATTTTTATTTTTTATACATATTATTGTTATTTATTGACTTTTTTTATTACCTAATTTTTTTTCTTTCTTTATACAATATTCAAAAATTAAAATTAAATGCTTATAGGATAAAATAAAATGAAAAGTGAAATATAAATAGTGTATTAGACTTAAATAAAATTGTTTACTTTTTATATTAAATTTATTTTTAAAATGTTCTTTATTACCTAAAATATATTCTTTTTTTAAAGAATTACCATTAGAGATACTCTTTGTTGATATAAACAACTAAACTAAACAGTCCATAGATTTACTTACTATAAGATGATAAATTAACATTCCTAATTCTTTGACTCATGATTAAGAGATTGATGTAACTATTATAAGATGATAAATTGAAATTTAGGCAATTGCATTTATTTAAGTTTTTTTTGAGGGATAAAAATAATGATCAATTCGGTTTTTGTGGATTTAATTGCCTTTGTAATTTTTACCATTAAATTAAATAAAATTAATCGTGAATCCGTACAATATATAGATTGCAAAATAAATAAAAATTAATTAATTAAATAAATAATTTTAATATAATAACAACTTAATAAAATCAAATCAAAATATATCACATTAATTTTATATTGCCATAATTATTTAATTACTTTAGGATCAATTTTGAAAATTATTAAATTAGCATTAGAAAATGATTAATAGTGTTTTAATTAAAAATAATACTAAACAACTACTGTAATTTTATTATTTTTTAATTTTTTTAAAATAAGATTTTTAATGCTTTAGAAAAAATGTTTGGGTGATTTAAGATAAAAAATATGTAGTATATAAATATATTCAGAATTTGAGTAGTTTTGGGATTTGTATAATAATATTTTTATTAAAAATAATATTAAAAAATATGGTAAATATTTATTTTCAAATTTTTTATAGAAAAATTAAAATTTTAATAATTTTATACATTAGTTTTTAGGAGTGGATACTAAAATATGACACTTATTAAATTTTGAATCTAACAATTTCATAACTTAACATTGTATTTATGTAGATTAAAAATAATTATTTTTGAATAAGAGTATGTTATTTATTAAAATTATACATTAAAACTATATGTTAAAAAGTAATAAGTGAGGGAGAGACAATGAGGCAACTTGGTGCTATTATCAATTAAATATATATATATTTTTATAAGAAAATTTACTATTCATATACCATCATCTACACAATTGCTTACTAGATGAATTGAAAAATGTGATACTATTACACTAACTATATAATTGTAGGCTGTGGTTTTGGTTGAGCGCAAGTGTTGACTACCACGGCACTGTGCGAGCTTGGGCTCACTAAAAAATACATAGTGGGCTTGGGGTCCAAAATAGAGATGGAGTCACCACCGGGATAAAAATTGGGACACATTGTATAACAACTGGATTCTACGGAGGTTTTCAAAAGTCATCATTAGAAATCGGGTTTGGACACTGAGTATGGGCTTTTGAAATACCCACCAAACTTTGCAGTTGGTCTTTGTGTGTGTTTTGTATTTTATTACCTTTGATTATTAAATTATTTCCTTATTAACATGCAAATCACAGTTGGTTTCCAATTTCATATTTTATTCTAAATTTGCACATTAGTCCTATTTTATGTTTAAATCCCTGACATTCAATCACAAGTAAATAAATAAAACAAATAAAAATAATTTACAACTATTCATTCCAAATAAAAGAGGGAAGAGATTAAGGATTACAACTTTTTGGTGTAAATAAGTATAAAAATACTAAAAATAAATCATACATAAACAAAAAATAAACTAATTGATTATGCAAATTAATACCCTAAAAAATAAATAAAGCAAACGTCTAGTGATTAAAAATCACCAAATAATTCCTACAACACATACAAGTTAATTTCATACAACAACCACAATAATATTTACAAATCATTAACAAATATTATTCACAAAAATAAATGAAAATAAATACATAAAATGGCCCACTAAATAACACAAAAAAAAAGGAAAATAACATAGAAATAATATTGATTAACATAAGGAGCATGCGTAACCTCATGAAATATAACAAATTAAACAAGGGAGTCATGCAAAATATGCAGAATACTGATGGAAAATCAAAGCATAATCAGGCAGGATTCTATCAAAGGGGTGATACCTCTTTAAAGAGGCGTCGCCTTATCACGAAGAGGTGTCAACGTCACCTCTTTAACAATGGCAAGAATACTCTATATTTCTTAAATCCTAAGAAACACGATGATCAATCATATAAATGAGAAACAGACGCAAATATACAAATATCAACAATCAATACTCAATATCTCATACAACCATACTTTTCTATAACTTTAAATAAGTAATATGATTCAAGAAAATACTCAAAAGAACAATAAATCAAGACTTTAATGAAGATACAGAATTTAAAGCTCAAAAATGGGGAGACTCAATGTCTTGAACGAGCTGATGCTCCTAACTAAGCCCTTCGAGCTTGGTTGATGGAGGAGTGATTTTGAATGCAAGTAGGTTCCCTTTTCTTCTTAAGAATCAAGTCTCTGAAGCTTCAAAGTCTTTTAAACTTTAAAGTCTCTTCCCCTTCTTCTTCCTCTTTTCTTTTTTTTTTCTATGTCTTTCTCTCTTTTCCAGAATTTTTTTTCTTTCTTCAATCACCTTACTTTTTCTAACAACCAGCCAACCTCCTCAACTTTGCCCCTACATTCCCTTTTAAAGCTGCTCCTATTTTTTCCTTTTTTAAATTCTCAAAAACTCATTCTTACCCTCTCCCATTGCCTTTTTTCATTCCAAGGCTTTTTTCCTGCTTTTTCCCTTTCTTTTACGTCAAAAAATGACTAACTCTTCAGCAGGTGAGCCTCTAACCACTGTCATTAATAACATTTAATGTTGCAGAGAGTGGATGTGAAGAGGCGCCGCCTCTTCGTTGAGGTGATCGCCTCTTCACCTGGGCCAAGTTAGGGCCCTAGGTCAAGAGATGATGGGTTTGGACTTTAGCTTTTATTTTGGGCTTGGATATAGTTTTTGTGGGCTTGACTTAGTATTTAGGCTTTTAGAGAAGTCTCGAGCTCCCTTTGCATTCAAAACTTAAACTTTCTCATCATCAAGATTTTGTTGCGGACCGATCAAACTGACAGTGTCCACAATAATACAAACCTTTAATAGTTAACTATTTCACAACTTTATCTATTGGACCAATCTCTTCTTAAATTGATTATACAAAATGAATTTCTTTCACCCAGAAGATGGCATTAGTTGTTTAAAAAAAAAAAGAGATGGTATTAGTATGTATAAAATACTTTATCAAAAATTAAATTGAAAAAAGTCAAATATTATACAAAAATTATTATAGTAACACTATTGGCAATATATAAAGGCTAAATATACAATTTTACCTTTGAACTTTACTCAATTATTCTATATTACTTATCTACTTTTATTTTATTCAATTTCTCCTCTTAACATATATTTTTTACCTATTTAACTCTTTTTGCATACTAGATAAATGCGTGTATTTAATTCGGGTTGAGTTTGAACAGGTAAAAAAATGAAAGTTAAGAGATGAAATTGAATAAAATGAAAATTAAGAAGTGATATAGAATAATTGAGTAAAGTTCAAGAATGAAATTGTATATTTTGCCAATATATAACCACATATAGTACATAAATATATATATATATATAATACATTATTTATTTTGATGAAAAAAGCAATAATTGGGCTTGCCTTGCAATCTCCAAATGATGCATTTGTCTAAACAACTCTCACTTGCTAATTAATTAATTGGCTAGAAAGATTCAAATAAAAATCCAAGTATTCAACCATTTTAAATTTGCCGAATACATTTTTTCACCCCTAAACTTTACCTTTTTCACCTATTTCACACATCAACTTTTTTTAATTAATAGCACATATAAATTTTTATTTTGAACTGATTTCACCTATGGTCAGACATAACCAAACATGTATGAAGGACGTGCAATGACATGACATAGGTGAACATTCATGTCAAGCATTTCACCCTCAAACTTTATACTTTTAGTCTATTTCACTCATAAACTTTCAAAATTAACTAATTGTACATATGAACTTTTATTATAAATTTAATAAAATATCAGTGATAAATTTAACTGTTTTATTGTTATGCTAATAATTTTCATTTAACTTTAATTAGATAAATATTTTTATTAAAATTGATTAACTTGGCTAAATTAAAATAATTTATTGGAATTTTTATATTAAGATTGGCTAAAATTATTGAATATTAACTAAACTAAAAAAAATTTAAATGAGCAATGAAGCTTGCAAACAAGTTCAAATATAAAATTTCAAGTTAACTTGTAATTTTTATATTTAATAATTTAATTTTAGATATATAATATATAAATTCTTATTGTAAAAATATTTTAAAAAATATATTATTAGAATAAAATTATAATTTTTAGTGTCCAATTATATAATGTTCCTATTAAAAAAAGACCGAATACCTCTTTTCATCCCCTTAGTCCATTTCACTTATTAACTTTAAAAATTAACCAATTAAACATATGAATTTTTTTTTTTACCGATTTTACCTATGAATACATCAGCTCACATTAACATGTCAACTCTTTTTTCACCAATCATGCCCCTCACATTCATTGGGATCATGCGTTTATCCACAATATCAAATGATGTGTGAAATAGAATTAAAAAATGTCATCAATGAGTGAAATCGGTAAAAAATCGAAATTCATATGTTCTATTGGTTAAAAAATTTGATGTGTAAAATTAGCGAAAAGGATAAAGTTCAGGGGTGAAAAAGGTATTTAACCTTTTAAATTCATTAATCAACTTCTAACCTAACCAACCTGTTTTTATAAATTTCTCCATTTTCATTTGCAAGTTCTATAGGTGAACAATTATTCATGTTCAATAATTCCAACTAAAGTTGAACCCATTAACTACATTCAATTACTACATAATTTGTGGTCCCAAATGCAAACATTAGTACTTAGTTAGTACATAAATACCATAATTTTTTAATTTTTAGTATCTTCAGTCGCTTGTCTACTACATGTACTTAGACAAGTGAACTTAATTCTATACAGCACATAGTTCTATTTCATTGTATTAATAGCGATGAATAAAATATTTTAGTTTTGGTAAATTAAATTTGAATTAATTTATAAATATGTATATTTTAGCCAAGAAAAATTTATATCAAATAAAAATAATCGTTTTTCTTACAAAGGTGACTAGAAGAACTTAAAAATAATATTTTATTATATTTTAATTGATTTAATTTAAACAAAGCTATAAAAACAATAAAAATCTTCTAACAACTAATTCAACCTGATTTTATACACTACAATTCAAATATAAAACATTATAATTAGGAGCAAGAACAGTTCTCAGCCAATGAAATCTAATAATTGTTGGTAAAAATTAATTTACTAAATGGAGGTGTTCTTTTATTTTTATTATTATTATAATCAATTAGAGTTTCATTTTTAAAAGAAACATGTTAAATTTAATTTTGAATGTGAATTTTTTTTATGTGACGCACAAACTGATTCGAAAAACTTTTTTAACATTTAAACATGTGGATTAAAATTGAAAAAACAATTTAATGTTCGAGTGTAGTGGAGTAAGATGAAAATTATATGGGTTGAAAAGGTAATTGGACATCCATTAGCACATCCGTCCGCGTAAAGGCGTCGATGGTAATATTTTAATATTATTTTGAACGTGTTCTCTATATGGAGAGTGATAGTGAAAGCTTAAGAAAAGGCACAAAAAGAGAACTAAAGAGAGACGTTAGCTAATAATGGTCATGTGCCCATTGGCAGTTACCGTTTTCAACCCCTTCAAAAATCAAAATTCAAGTGAAAAGAATCACTCAGAGATAGAGAATCAAAAAAAAAAAAAAATCTTTGTTTATAGTAGAAGCTTGAATATTCAGTAACTACACTCGAATCAATTATTCAGTAACTATGAGTTCAAGATCATGTTTTTAGTGAATCTTTCAAGTATTTAAGCTTCTTGGTATCATCAAAATTTGATCTTTTTTTTTTTTTTTGGTTTTGATCAAGAAATGGAGAGTAATGGGAAAAAGATTACTAGTAGTAGTGGTGGATTTGAGAAGAAGAGGGCTGGGTCTGAGTCAATTACTGTGTCAAGGACCGAGTCAAGAGATAGCAATAGTAGCAGGAGCATCAGTAGCAGTAACTCCAGTTCTGAGTCTTCTTCTGCTCAGGATGTGAAGAAGAATGGGTGCGATTCAGTTTCACAGTCTCTTTTAGGTTGGCCTATCAGGAAAGCTGGGGAGTGTAAAAAAAGCTTATTGGTTTCTGTTGGAGATGAAAATAAAGAGAACAATACACCTTTAGATGATTCCAAGTTCAAACAGCTCAACTCAAGAATTTCAGGTTGGTACTTTTTTTTTTTTCCCTGGAAAAGTTTTAAATGCTTCTGTGTTTGAAATTTAAATATTTAAAATTTGAACTTTGAAAAGGTAGAAATTTTAAATTTGCATCTCTACTCTGATCACGGTGTGCTGTACAGTGCCCATTTTGTATTTTATTTGGGATGTTAGCTGATTTTTCCTTGAAAATAAATTCTTGTAGAAATTGATATGATGAAGGAGAGGTTTGCAAAATTGTTGCTTGGGGAGGACATGTCAGGGTCTGGCAAAGGGGTTTGTACAGCTTTGGCTATCTCAAATGCCATTACTAATCTTTGTGGTATGTTTCTTTTTAGTCTATTTTTACGTGTTCTGTTTCATTTTTTTTTTCATTCTATTGAAATTTAATCTTAGTCTTGCAACATCTAGTTACTGTTTTTGGCCAATTGTGGAGACTGGAGCCAGTACCCTCTGAGAAGAAATCAATGTGGAGAAGAGAAATGGAATGGCTTCTTTGTGTTGGTGACCACATTGTGGAATTAATGCCTTCTTGGCAAACATTTCCTGATGGTAGTAAGCTTGAGGTATGCCTAACTCTGCCACCTATTTTATTTACTTTAGAACTGCAGATTAGTACAAACAATACAAATGTAATCATTACAGTACCGTTTTTGGTTTGATTACAATGTCAGTGAAAAAATTAGAGGATTTAGATTTTGTATGTTATGATTACATTGTCAGTGAAAAAATTATAGGATTTAGATTTTGTATCTCAGAGTCCTCCCTGTCTGGGACTTGAGAAAGTTCAATGCTCCTATGGATATAACTAAACTCAGCAACTTGGGCTGTTCTATTAACTGCAATAACATAATGCTGATGCATTCATCTAATGCAGTTGAGTTTATAGCTATTGAGAGTTGCTTTAAGATGTTAGTCCCAAATGCATCTTTCTTTTTCTTTTTTTTCAGCCATACTCAAGTTGGCTGGTGGTCTTTGTTTTTTTTTACTTCATTTCTCCCAAAGTTAACAATTTTCTGTTCTTTTCAGGTCATGACTTGCAGGCCGAGATCAGATCTTTTTATCAATCTCCCAGCTCTGCGTAAACTGGACAACATGCTTCTTGTAAGATACAGCATTGCTTGTTAACTTTTGAACAATTTTAGACTAAAGTAGTCATCTTCTGAATCATTAGTCCTTTGATCTTGAATGGCAGGAAATATTAGATAGCTTTGTCGATGTAGAGTTTTGGTATGTTGATCAAGGGATTGTAGCCCCAGATGCAGATGGATCAACCTCTTTCCGCAAAACACTTCAGAGGCAAGAGGAGAAGTGGTGGCTGCCAGTGCCCCGTGTCCCTGCCGGTGGTCTTAGTGATAATTCAAGAAAGCAATTGAACCACACTCGTGAGTGCACAAATCAAATACTAAAAGCTGCAATGGCAATTAACAGCATCGCTTTGTCTGAAATGGATGTTCCTGACTCTTACTTGGAAGCACTTCCAAAGGTTGCCTGCAATGCATTCAACCATATAGTATTTATCATAAATTTGTCACGTAATTTGGTTTATGGTATTAATCTCCTTTTTTCTTTTTCAGAATGGGAGAGCTTGTCTCGGGGACCTTATATACAGGTACATTACTTCGGATCAGTTCTCTTCAGAATGCCTGCTTGATTGCCTGGACTTGTCAACTGAACATGTTGCTCTAGAGATTGCAAACCGTGTAGAGTCCTCAATATATGTATGGCGTAAGAGAGCTCATTCGAAACCTCTTACTCATTCAAACCGATCGACAGCAAAGTCGTCATGGGATATGGTCAAGGATTTCATGGCTGATGGAGATAAGAGGGAACTACTTGCAGAAAGAGCAGAAGGCCTCCTGCATTCACTGAAGCAGCGGTTCCCTAGTCTAAGTCAGACCACATTGGACACCAGCAAAATACAATTCAACAAGGTTGGCTTTTCTCTTTGCTTACTATTAGTTAATTGAAAGGGTTCTGTTTTGCATTGTACTTCTATGTTTCTCATGCTAACAAAACTTTTTTTTTTTCTTCAATACTTTCAGGATGTTGGAAAGTCTATTCTTGAAAGCTATTCAAGAGTACTAGAGAGCTTGGCATTCAACATTGTAGCTCGTATTGATGATTTGCTATATGTAGACGACTTGACTAAACATTCAGATAAATTATCAGTTTCCACAGTGAGTGTCATTGCTCACAAGAAGGTTACAATCCCTTGCTCTGTGCCCGTCTCAGGCACTCCATACAAAACAACATTCAGTACACCAAGCTTTTCACCTGCGCCACTTATTAGTCCTGCAAGGGGAGAAAGAACTCCATTTCTCCACAACACCACCACCACCAACATCAGCAACAAGCCTCATCGGCGCGGGTTCGGAGTGAAAAGAGCCTTGACAAGTTATCTTGGTGTGGATAACAAAGCAAAAACATGTAACAATTTGACCGAAGGGTCATGCCTAAATTCAAATACAAATGGTACAGAAGGCAGAGGGAGTGAAAATGGGACAGCAAAATCATATCAAAATGTTCTGAAATATACCGTAACTTGAGTGAGATTGTTGGACATGAAAGGAATGATACATATAGTTTGAGAGTTAGGATTTGTCTATGATACAGAATTCTTGTGCTGTAAACAGTTGTTTGTTGTCTAATTTATTAGATCAGTGTTTGAATTGGATTCTTGATTTGATTGTTCATAACAAACCAGGAACCATCATTGATTCCCTTTTGTGTTCTTGTGTCCTCCACATTTTACACTTTGCATAAACCAAAAAAAAAAATACAAAAACACAGTTTCAGGGGGCATTCCGAGAATTGAACTCGGGACCTCTCGCACCCTAAGCGAGAATCATACCACTAGACCAAATGCCCAAGTTGAATGCAGCACAAGCTAGAAATTAGAACAATTAGACTAGCTTGACATGGTTATTTGAGATAAATACTCATGCTTTGTCAGTTGCCTCCTCAATTTACAAAATCACCATTTAAATACTTAAAATTGGTCAAAACAATACTTATCAACACTTTTAGCGCTACTTAAAATGTTTAAATATATATATATGTATATTTTATAAATTGAAATGAAATTATTTAAACATATAAATTAGATGAGAAATACTTGTAAGTGATGTTTTTAGTGAATTGAGATGTTAAAATAATCTATTTGTAATTTGAATGGAAAAACTAAGAAAACATGTTAAATTGTTGGGATGTATTGAAGTGCTAGTGTAATGAAGCGTGTAAGGAACTACAAGAGTTGGATATCAGTAGCATATCATTAATTAATAGATTCGTCTAATAATTTTAAGTATGACAATTATCAATATTCCGTATTAAATCAATATTGTCTAATAGTGTTATTATAATGTCTTTCAATATAACAACAAAGTAAAGAATAATTTTTTTTAATCATAAAAATTGTCAAATATACCAAATGTTTTGTATTTAATTAATTTCCCAATTAATATTTGCACTTAAAGAGTGTGTTTATGCTTGCTGGTGATTAGTAGTGAGTATGATCTGGTTTGATTCGTACAACGTAACTGTTTGCACCAAAAATTAAAACTTATAGATATTATAGTTCAAGACCCAAATACAATTAATTAGTTCATTAAATTAATTAATTATACAGTTATAGTAGAGATAGAAGTTGAGTTAGAGTTGGAAACGTGACTAAAATCGCGGTTTAATAAAAGTGGAGTGGTTGTCAGAGAAGAAGACAGTTGATAAAGGGAATTGGCTCTTGCAAAAGAAGGGGAGACACACACAATTTCTATAAACTCAACAACACAAACAACAATCAACTCTACTTTTCTTTATTTTCTTTTCTATTTCAATGAACGATCTTGTTTGTAAAACTTTCATTTGTATTCAATTTTTCGTTGATTCCAATGCAATCTCTTCATTTTCTTTCAATTATACATTTTCAATGATTGAATTTAACTATTATTTCCAATTAATTCAAGAACCGAGTAGTTTAGGTCCTTTAACTACATATAATCATTTGATAGAAGTCAGAGGTTCCTAGTTGGTGTACCTCACACACCTAACATGCTCACAAAATTACAGTAAATGGCTAGAGGCAAACAAATTTTGGCCTGCTTGGTGGGACCCTACTGAAATGCCATGGACTAGAATTTTTATGGGAAAAGACAATACAAAATCTCAGGACCAGGAGGATGTAAAGGATAAGCTCAAAACTCAGTCAAAAGCTTAGCTCATAGAGTATTCAAATAGTTAACAAACTCTCATGTATAATCTTGTATATATATATATATATATATATATATATATATATATATATATATATGTATGTATCAGTTCAAAGTTCATTAATAAATAAATAACACAATTTCTCTATATAGTATCAGAGTTGCAAACACTCTAACGAGTCCTTCGATTGTGTTTCCTATTTTCTTCCTTCTTTACTACTTTGCCCTGACAATTATTGTTGAAACTTTTATTGTGCACTTAAATGCACCAACTCATTTTCCCATCAAACTTACCACATCTAACTTTCCTGTTTAGAGAAAACAACTTCAATCCTCACTCATTGGTCTTGATCTTGTGGAGTATATTGATGGTACTTTAACTTTACCACAAAAATTTCTTGATAGTGACAAAACTAAGATCAGTCTAATTTATAATATCTAGTATAGACAAGATTAAATTCTCATTAGTGCAATTCTCGGCAGCTGCTCTGACATTATTCAACCAATCATTTCTTTTGCTGTAACCTCTTTTGAAGCTTGGAACCCTTTGCTTTCCAGTTATGTAAATTCCTCTCAATCCAGAGTTATCTCTCTCAAAGCCAAACTAACCAAAAATCCAAAAAGGTACCAAATCCATTACTGATTTTCTTCATGAAATGCGATCCATCGCAGATGAATTGGCTCTAGCTCAAAATCCAATTCTTGAAGAGGACCTTATTTTTCATATCCTTACTCAGCTCGGTGATGATTTCAACCCCATTGTTACGCCCATCAAAGTTTGGGAATCAACAATTTCCTACTCATAACTCTTTGATAAATTGATAGACTTTGAGAGAATGTTGAAAGAAAATGATTCAACTCAGCATTGCAAATCGCAAGCAAGGATATTGTAATGACCTTTTATTTTAAATAATATAAAATTATTTTGAGATATACAGTGTTAATAATATTTTAAATTTTATTTATATAATATAATTATTTATGAATAGTATTTATTATTTTACATTAAATATTTTATTACGTAAAGAATTATTGGGAAGTTTTATTATTTAAAAATATTAAAGTTATTATTATTACTAGTATCATTATTGTTATTATTATTATTATGTATGCATGTGTTAGTGTGTGGTATGTATATATATGTATTTGCATATGTTAAAGTTAGTATTGTATATATATATGCATACATATTAAGATTATATATATAAAGTCAGCATTAGAACCGGGTTAAACCATCTTCTCTCTCGGTCTTTCTTCTTTATCTTTTTCTTTTTCTTCTTCTTCCTTTCCTGTTTCCGCCATTGACACACTAGTAGCACGCCCGAAGCTCCACCAGCCACGCCGTCAGCCACCACCAACACCACTTAAGCTCGTCGCCGCTTAGACGTCTGTTATCATTGAAACTGAGAGGACAACAACAACCATCTATAGTGGAGCCAATGGATTTTTTTTTTTGAATTTATTGGACTCCACTCGATGCTTATTTCTTGATTCTCAACTCATTTCAACTCTACGACTTCCAAATTGTGAGTTTTCTCTAAGCTTTAGTTTATGCTATTTAGGGTTTTTATTTTTTTAAGCTTGAGTTTGAATGTTTCTTGATTATTTCTTTTGGAAATATTGATATATACATCTTAAGTTTCTCAAATATATTTTTAGTTTATTTTTTTTGAATTTATTTGAATTATGGTTAATTATTGAATTTTTAATAATTAAAAATGAATTTTTATTTATATGTTTATTATGGAAAATTATGTTAATTAGTATAGTTAATTTAAATTATTAATTTTAGAAGTGAGAAAATAAATTTTAGTAATTTTGAGTAATTTTTGAATAATATTTAGTATTATGTGAATTTTTTATTAATGAGTAAATTATGTGTTTTTATTGAAATTATACTTAAATTATATGTTTTAAATAATTTTAGAATAATAAGTGGTATTAAAATAATTTTTACAAATTATTTACTAATTTTAATTAATTAATAATAATTTCCGCAAATATATTCAAATAATAATTTTATATACTATTTTTGTGATTAAACAAGTTTTTAACTATTTTTATAATATATGAATCTATTTGAATAATTATTTGTGAATTTTACTATTTTATGTCGAATATTTGAAAAATTGGATTTTTATTAATATGATATAAATATTTTAGATTTTATTTAATTAATGTGAAAATAATTATATTTGGTGTTACTGATATTTATGGATTTTTAATGATTTTATTATATTATTATTATTAAATATTGATTTTATTGTGAATTATGAACTTCGGTTGAGAATTGTGTAGTTCGGGGTCCCAACCCGAGGCATTGAGCTATTGTGTTATTTGAAGTGTGTTTGCTTACAGGATCAACTCTACTTTTAGTAGAGAGATGTCCATTTCATAGAGGAGACTCTACTGATTTTTTGGTAGAATTCTCCTAAAACGTGACATCGAGTCGATCCTGAACTTTTGGTTTTATGGTTAAGTCATGTCTAGATCGAGTTTTCCTATAGAATTCTTAAAAGTGAAAGTTAGGAATTTATCCTGATATTTGTTTTTATTTATTTTTATAGTTGCACTAAGATCGAAGCCTATTGGACCAGGCCCGTCGAGTTTCTCTCAAGGAGCGCAAACCTGTGAGTTATTATTTTATATATGCATTGCATATATAATGCATGATTATGACCATTCATATTTTCATTATGCATTTAAACAAGAATGATTTCATTAAATGTTTTGGTATATTTTTAGTATATGTGATATATTTGTGACATATATGCTTAGTATGTTTTTAGTACATATTTTTTATATATGTGACATATATATGTTAGTATGTTTTGGTATATATTCAGTATATTTTAACATATACTCAACATATATATTTGGTATATTAGTAGTATATTATTTTTAAATGAATGCCAATATGTTTTAAATGATGCATTTTATGATTTCCAATAATATGTGATTTATATAAAGGATATCAATAGAATGTGTTACTTAGTGGGCTACGCTAGAATTGTTGTGCAACAATACGGTAGTTTTGGATAAGACTATTGGCTATTGATTTTACGATTAAGGTTGTGAATATATTAGGGTTCTATTTGATCCTTTATTTAAATAAACATTTTTATGCATTTATATATATAAAAACGGATTTTAGCATCTGTGTGAAATGTGTGTATACGTATATTATTATACTAATTCTTGACCGCATATGACTTTACGTTACATGTATATATATTATAATAATTCACTCAGTGATGTTTGATCACCCTCAATACTTTTTTTACAGGAGATTCTTCTTCCTTCAAACCTCAGTAGTAGACCTTTTCGCTAGTCTTCTTCAGCCCTGGATAGACTATGTAAATTTATTATCTAAACTCTTATTGTACTCTAAAGACTACAGTAGTAATGTTACTATATCAGTAGTGTATTGTTTTGGTTTTGAGATTTGTATTAAAAGAATGTATGAGATATTTTATTATGATATGACATATGAAGATTTCTTTTTATATTGATTAAAGTTTTAATTCTGGCATATTTTTATTTATTTATTGCATGTGTTTTTATTTTTAAGGCTTGCTACAGGTTCCAGATTTGAAAGAATTTTCGTTCCCTAGCGCCGGCCATGACTCTCAGTTTAGGTTGTGACAGATATAACTTATCTTTTCGTAAATATCATGCTAGAAATAGTGGAAATAATCCTCGATCCTCATGGAAAAATCAAAGTGGTAGTAAGTCTTATTGTGTAAATTTATTTTGCCATTTTTATGAAATTGTAGGTCATGACACCCGTGATTGTAGAAAACTTGTTAAGTTTTTTAAGGACAACAATATTTCAATCATTAACTCCTTCAATTCCAGTCCTATGGCCAATGCTACCATGTCAATGAACACTAATACTACGCCACAACCTTGGCTATTTGATAGCGATGCTTCACATCATGCCATCTCTAATCCTTCAGCATTACGAACTTACTCTGATTATGGAGGTCTAGATGAGATTTTTTTGGGTGATGGTAACAGTCTTTCCATTTCACATACTAGCCATACTACACTCTCCACACAATGAAGTCCACTCTCCTTATCTAATGTTCTATGTGTTCTAAATTTGAAACATAATTTGCTTTTAGTAGCAAAATTATGCAAATCTAACCCCGGGTTTGTTGAATTTTTTTATTCTTATTTTCTTATGAAGGATCTTCACACGGGGGCGTCTCTACTTCTGGGAGAGAACCATAATGATGTTTATTGCGTAACCTTGCCTTGCCGTCCTCCACTCAATATCACTACCGAATTCTCTATATCTGACTAGCATCACAAACTTGGACACCCTTTGTTATAAGTTAATATTTTAAATTATTAAAATTTATTTTGGGATATGCAGTGTTAATAATATTTTAAATTTTTATATATTATAATTATTGTGTGTAATTTAATTTTAGTGTGTATATGATTATTTATTCATTTATTAATATTATTATTGTTATTGTTGTGAATAGTATTAATTTATTTTATTTTAAATATTTTACTACGTAGAGGAATTAATTTGGAGGTGACTATTATTTAAAATTGTTATTATTATTATTATTATTATTATTGTTATTGTTATTGTTATTGTTATTGTTGTTGTTGTTATTATTATTATTATTATTATTATTATTATTATTATTATATTTGTGGGAATTTTTGTCTTCTCTTATTTTTATAAAAAAAATCAGGACATCAATTTTTTTCGGATTTTCTCTCTCCCCTTCTTTCTTTTTTCTTTTCTTTTCCTTTTTTCCTTCTTCTTCCTTTCTACGCGATTTACAGACCCACTATGCGCCTTCGCCAGTCGTCGCAAACCACCACCAAGCTTCACCCCTTCCTTTCTTACCCTCTCGCCACCGTCAAAAGCCCCTCTTCTCCCTGTTTCTGGTGTGAAACAATGTAGGCAACATTAGCTTATAGGATTTGCCGATGATGATTCTGATAGTACTAGCTCTTGGTCCGGGCAAGCTTGTTTTCAACTCGATTCAAGCTAGAAACGTCTGGTAATCAATATATCTTTAAGTTTTAGTTTAGTTCAACTTTAGTTTTTATTTTTTTAACTTGATTTTTTGTGATCCATGCTTAATGTCTTTGCTAATGTTATTGTTTGAAGCTTGAGGTATACAAATATATTTTTGGTTGATTTTTCTGAATTATTTTGATTTTTGGGTGTTTTGATTTCCGGTGAGTCACTTTCTAGTGACCTTCGCCGGAAAAATTTTATATTTTTAATAAATTATTTAGATGATAGTTTGTGAAGGAAGTATATGAAAATTGTGATCCGATTATTTATTACAAATTTTTGAAGGTTTATGTGAAAAATTAGTTTTTGAAAAAATTAATATAAATGAGTGAATTTGGTGTTTTAATTGAAATTATTGTTAATTAGTATGTTTTGAATAATTTTGGAATAATAATTAGTATTAAAATAATTTTTACGATTTATTTACTATTTTAACTAATTAATAATAATTTTTGAAATTATATTCAAATAATAAGTTTATTATTTAAACAATTATTTATGAATTTTACTATTTAATTTTGAATAATTGAAAAATGAATTTTTATTAATATTATATATAATTATTTGAGATTTATTAACTAATTTGAAAATAATTAGCTTTAAGGTATTTGTTATTTAAATAATTTGAATTGATGTATTTTATTGATTGTTATGGATTTTAATGATTTTTATATATTATTATTATTAAATTATTGATTATTGCGTATGTTGGTTCTCAGTTGGGCGAATTGTGAAGTTTGAAGGTCCAACTCGAAAAGTTGTGCTTTTGTGGTTATTTGAAGTTTCTTTGCTTGCAGGATTGGCTCTGCTTGCAGGATTGACTCTATTTTGTGGTTATTTGTTATATTATTCAACAAAGTCTCCTCTGTAAAATGAATTTCTCTCTACTTAAATTCTCATAAAACATAACGTTGGGTTGATCCTAAGTTTTTGAATTATGGTCAAGTTGTGCCCTAGATCAAGTCACTCTTTAGAATTTCTAAAAGTATAAAATTAAGAATTCAATTCTAATATTGTTATTATTATTTATTTTCTATAGTTGTACCAAGATCGAGATCTATAGGACCAGACTAATTTACTTTATTTAGAGGAGCGCACAACTGTGAGTTATTATTTTATATATGCATTGCATGTAGAATTAATAATTATGAGCATCCATGTTTTCATAATGTATTTAAACATGAATTATTTTATCAAATGATTATGTATTTGTTGGTATACTTTTGGTATATATTTAGTATATACACAACATAGATGTTTGGTATATTTTTAGTATATATTTGGTACATTTATGGCATATATTTTTAATATATACTGTCACGACCCAAACCGGGAGTTATGATCGGCGCTAGGGAACAAAAATTCTTTAGAATCCGGAACCCGTAGCAAGCCTTAAAAATAAAAGCATGCAATAATTAAATAAAAATATGAAGGAATTAAAACTTTTCAAATCGATGTATAAAAATAAATACTCAATATCATATCATAAATAAAAATATTCATACAATAAAATGGATACAAAGTATCAATAATAAAACAATACTCTACAAATACAATAACACTACTATTGTAGTTTCTAGAATACAAATAAGAAATTAAATATAAATTTTACATAATCTAGCCGGGACGAAAGAACAACAGTGAAAAACTATACTACTAAGGTCTGACAATATAAGATCTCCTGAAAAAAATAATTGAGGGGGGTCATACCTCACTAAGTAAATTATTATAATATATATATACATGTCATCTAAACCATATACAGTCAAGCATCTGTATATATAATATTATTTACATAATATTCCAAAATTTATTATTTAACATAATATTCCAAAATTATCACAAATTAACTAATAAAATCACAAATATTATACAATATTAATAAAAAAAACCAATTTCTCAAATAATTGACCTAAAATAGTTAAATTCACAATTAATTACATAAATAGTTTAATTATATAATAAAATTAATTTAAAACCCATTTTTATCACCAAAATAGTAAATAATATATTATTTAAAAATAATTTTCAAAAATTAGTATTAATTGGTTAAAAATTACAAATAATTTATAAAAATCATTTTGATACTCTATATAATCATTTAAAATATAATATTTGACTATATTTTTAACAAAAATCCATAGTTAACCTATAGTTTCAAAAATTAAATAATAAAAATAATTTCCTCAAAAATTATATAAAATCACAAAAATTATTTTATCAATATATAATATTCTAACATTACTAAAAACATATAATTAACCAATGTTTTCAATAAAAATATAACTTTAACCCAAAATTCCAATATATACATACTACAAAAATATTATTAAAAATTATATAATATTCTCAAAAATTATTTTCTCAAAAATAAAATTAATAAAGATATATAATAACACTAAATTAACCAAATTCATAATTAAAATAATTAATAAACAAAAATTCAATAATTAATAATAAAATAATAAAAAATTAACCAAAATTCAAATAAATTCCAAAAATTAAAAAATATATATTTCTAGGAAGATTAAGCTACTCGGATAAACATTTGTTAAGGGAGTTTGCATGAATCCAACAAACTCAACTTCAAAAAAATCAATAAAACATATAAACAAAAACTTGAATATATCTAAAAATCTAGAGGTTTTCAGCTCAAACAGAGCTCAAAAATGGACTCACCGAACAAAAAGCTTTCAAACAAGTTTGGTCCAACGTCCTAAGGTGGCTAGAATCTTCATCGGCGTGAGGAAGCTCCACCTTCGGTCTCCTTCATTTTCTGGCGTTCTAGGTGGCGGTAGACTGTGCTGGTGGTAGCGGCTGGCTGCTGGAGGGAAGGGGAAGTGGTGGTGATGGCTGGTTGTAGGTGGGGCGGTCCAGTTTTAAGGAACCGAGAGTGAGAGGAAGAAGAAGAAAAAAAAAAAAAAGAAGAAAAAAAAAGGAGAAAAAAAAAAGAAAGACAGAAGGAAATGATTTTTTTTTTACCCCGTGTTTGCTGCTTTTGACTTTTGACTTTGTACATACATACATATATATATATATATATATATATATATATATATATATATATATATATATATATATATATATATATATATATATATATATATATATATATATATATATATATATATATATATATAAACATACACACACATGCACTAAAAATTAAAATAACAATTAATAATAATAAAAATAATAATATAATTAATATTAATGAAATAATTTGATAATAATAAAAATAATGTTCAAAATAATATCAAATAATAATAATAATAATAATAATAATAATAATAATAATAATAATAATAATAATAATAATAATAACAACAACAACAATAATAGTAATACACAAGCATACTAGTAACACTAGTAATAGTAATAAAAATAATGATAATAAGTTCAAAGCTTTTAAATAATAGAATTTAATTAAATTATTTTACGTAAGAAAATATCTATACAATAAAATAAGGATTATTAGTCACAAATAAATAATAACATAAAAATAAAATTTAAAATTTATTAACATTGCAAATCTCGAAATATATTTATTTAATTTAAAATTCAGGGTCATTACATATACTCAGCATATATTTGGTATACAATTGGTATATATTCATTATTTGCTTGGTATATGTTTGGTATATAAGTGATATATTTCTTTAAAAATGGATGCTATTTATGTTTAAATTATGCATTTTATTATTTTAATAAATATACTATTTATTTAAAGGATAGTAGTAGAACGTGCTATCTAGTGGTCTATATTAGGACTGTGTATGTACCAGTGTGTTAGATTTTAGGGTTAAGATTATGAAATCATTTGATGTGAGACTTGATTGTTGATTTTTGAGAATTGTGGTGAGAGAGTAGTGTGATTGTGGGAGCTCGTTTGATCTAGTGTTTAGGGGCCAATCATATTGACAGTGAGACTACGGGAGCTCGGTTGACTTAGTGTCTCGGGGCCAGTCTACTGTCCAAAAATGAAAAAGAGAATTATTTTGGAATTAAGTAAGCCTTTTGGCTAGTGAGATTATTGATCGAGATTGTGTAATATTTTAGGGTTCTACTCACTCAAATAAACTTTTCTGAATTTATTATTATATAAAAATGGATTTTAGCATTTGTGTAAAATGTATGTATATATATATATATATATTTATACTGATGCTTGTCTGTATATGACTTTAGATTGCATGTAATATATTATAATAATTCACTTAGTGAGGTGTAACTCCCCTCAATATTTTTTTTATAGGATCTTCTTCCTTAGACCTCCCCTGTAGTACTATTTGTCGGACCCTTTCCTCCCCGATTGATTTGTGTAAATAATGAACTGTTGTTTTCTTATATTTTAGTAATCACTACAATAGTAGTGTTATTATATTATAGCGTGTTGTATAATTAGAACCTTGTACCCGAATATTGTATGAAGATATTTTTATTATGATATGATATATAAGATTTGCTTTTATATTAAATAAAATTTTAATTTTGACATATTTTTATATTATTATTGCATGTGTTTTTATTTTTAAGGCTTGCTATAGATTTCAGATTCGAAAGAATTCCCATTCTCTAGCGCCGGTCATAACTCCCGATTTGGGTCGTGACACCCTTCCAATAAAATTCTTCATGCTATTCTTAAGCATAATTTGGCTTCAAAATCATTGTCTTTATCTAATTGTCATTGTAATGCATGTTCTATCAATAAAAGTCATAAGTATTGACAATTCTCTTTCTAGTGCTCAACCTTTTGAACTTGTGTATACAAATGTCTAGGGGCTAACCTAACGATCTATTGATGGCTATGAGTATTATATAATATTTATTGATTTTTTCACTAAATATGTTTGGCTTTATCCTTTGAAGAAAAAATCAGATACTGCTAATAACTTTCATTTGTTCAAAAAGTTAGTTGAGAATTATTTCCAAAACTCAATTTTGTATGTTTTTTCTAAAAATGGAGGAGAATATCCAAAACATATTCCAACCTTTAATTCTTGTGGCATTTCTCATTTTAGTATACCCACACACACCTGAGCATAATGGCACAATTGAAAGGCGTTATCGGCACATTGTCAAAACTAATCTTAATTACTTCACTTTACATCTCTTCCATATAACTATTGGTCTTATGCATTTTAGGTTGTTGTCTATCTCATTAATCATTTTCCCCTGCCAATTTTAAAATGCCAAGCTCCATTTCAAATGCTCTTCCATACCTCTCCTAACTATGTCAAACTCAAGCCCTTTGAATGCCTATACTATCCTTGGCTGCATCTATACACTAACTCTAAGCTTCAACCATAGTCATCTTCTTGCATCTTTGTTGGTTATTCTACCTCCTAATCTGCCTTCAAATGTCTTGAACCTACTTCAAATCATTTTTATTTATCTTGACATGTCAAGTTTATTAAGGATATATTTCCTTTTTCATTACATAATAAATCTCATGAGTTCTCTAACCTTGTTCAAGATGCTTGCTATGTAGGTTCATTCTAAGATGTTAAAAATTCTTTTGACTCCCACACCAGCTCCTTTTTAAGTTGTTTAGTTCCCATCGCCTCTCATACCCTTATTCCCTCACCTCCGGTCACTATATTACCACCTTTATATACCACTATTGAATCAGTTTCAGCCCCTATACCTCCTACCTCACCCCATCATACATCTGTTACACTTGCCCCTACACCACCTTTGTCCTCTTCCACTTCCTCTCCTCTACTCTCTTCACACATACCTCCTTCTCTTTCTTCAATTATTGAACCACGACCAGTTCGGATTTGGCCTCAAAATCCTAAATACTATAGTGGAAAATTCATTAATGTTACTACAAATCACCCTATGCCAGCCTGTCTTGAACCTTCCATTATCACTCAAGTAATGAAAGATCCACTTTAGCGTAAAGCTATGGATGCTGAATTTAATGCCCTCCTTCAAAATGGAACTTGGGATTTGATTCCATAATCACATCATGCTCTTATTAGTTACAAATGGGTATTTCATGTTAAAAGGAAGCTTGATGGATCGACAGACAAATATAATGCTCATCTTGTGGTGAAGGGATTTTTACAAGTGCCTAATAGAGACTATTTTGATACATTCAGTCTTTTGACAAAGCTGACCACTATCTGTATTATTCTCTGTGTTACCTTATCTCATAATTGGCCACTTTGCCAATTGGATGTTAACAATGCATTTTTACATTGCACTTTACATGAAGATGTCTACATGTTGCAGCCTCTTGGTTATTTTGATTCCCAATATCCTCATCATATATGTAAACTCAAAAAGGAATTATACAGTCTTAAACAAGCTCTGCATACTTGGTACACTGATCTAAAAAAATTTTTAGTTGCCTTTGGTTTTCAAAAATTACTTGCTAATGCCTATTTGTTCATTTATAATCACAATGATATAACAACCTTTTTCATGGTTTATGTTAATGATATTGTTTTAACTGGCAATAATAATATCTTCTTAGATCAATTTGTTTATACATTGGCAAGGCAGTTTTCTATCAAGGATCTTAGTTCTTTACATCATTTTTGTGGTGTTAAAGTCATCTCTACTTCAACATGTCAGTTTCTCTTCTAACACCATCACATAGTTGATATGCTTACTTAATTTAACATGGCTGGTGCAAAAGAAGTTGTTACTACTCTTAATACATCTAAAACCTTAACTCTTGTTGATGGTTCACCACTTATTGATACCACTCCTTATCGTCGTTTGGTTATTTCTCTTCAGTACTTGGCCATCACTCATTCGGATATCTCTGTTGCCGTTAATAAATTATCTTAATTTATGCATGCTCCGACCCAAGTCCACTAGCAAGCTCTTAAACGGGTTCTCCTTTACTTAAAAGGCTCACTTCATCATAGGTTATTTCTCACTTATGGTTCCTCTTTGCAATTAACTATTTTTTCTGACTCTAATGGGGTGGTGTTCATGACAAAGGCCACTTAACCACTGTCTATGTGTTATATCTTGGTTCCAATGTCATTTCATGGCGATCAATTTGTCAAAAATCTATTTCCCGTTCTTCTATTGAAGTTGAATACAAGGCTTTGGCAAATGCAACAGTTGAAGTTCTTTGGGTTCAGAATTTACTTTATGACTTGGGTATTTAACTTCACCAGCCTCTTAGTTTGTTTATGAAAATATAGGTGCCATATAACATAATTTCTCTATAGAGGAGGCATTTATTGTAGTAGGGCTAGAAGGCTTCGTTCCCCGCATGGTAAAGAATTTTGAGAAACAGATTCAAGACTAAGTTACTAAAAGTACTCAAGTTCCAACAGATCTATTGTTTGAACAACTGCTATTGATGATACAAGTGTATTCAAAAAGGTTTTTGAAAGTTTCTGTTAGGAACAAAAGGGAGTCACAGTCAAGGTTCTTTGAATAATGATGAAAACTCTAGAGGAGAGTCAAAAAGTACTTTCTCAAAAACTTGATCATCATCTTTAAAAGACTACTAATATAGTCCAATAAAATTCTAAGAGTGAAAATGTTTTGACCCCCCTAAAAAAGGCTAATAAATAACCTGAGGAACTGAGGGGGAAATACTCTAGATTATCATCATCATAAGAGGTTGGCGACTTTCATCGCCCAGTTGAAGTGAATTTGGAGGAGAAAGAAAAATACACACCCTTACACAGAAGGGAGGAGATTCCTGTAAAACCCAAGGTTTTTAATAATGGTCGTTTAATAGCAGGCCAACACCCTCTCTTCCATATAATAATCTTTATGCTAATACTAATCGAATGGTACATCCTAACTTGTATGATTATGATAGTACTGTATGGGGAGGCTCAGGGGGATGCCACTTGGAGGAGCTAGAGGGATCCAATAGTTTCCCTAGTTATATGTTCTCAGAAATCAAGTCCCAATTAATCTGGATGCAGTAAGAGAGTTGGTGCAGGAATTGTATGGTCCTAGCTTAAGGTAGATTAATCGACCTGAGTTTCACAAACCCTATCCTATTGCAATAGATCGTAACAATCCATATCCTAGAGGTTACAAGATCCCAAAGTTCTTTTTATTTTCTGGTGAAGAAGGACAATCTACTATAGAGCATGTTGTTAGATTCACTATTCAGTGAGGTGAATTAGTAAATTATGAGAATTTTTGTAATTTAAATTAAGATTGTTCCCTAATTCACTAACTGGTTTTGCTTTTACTTGGTATAAAATATTGCCAAGGAACTCTATGTTTACATAATAAGAAATAGAGAGGGCATTCCATACATAATTTTTCAAGATGGAGCTTGAAGTTTGTGTAGCAGAACTTTCAAGGATGACACAGAGACCCGGGGAGAATGCAGATTCCTTCATTACTCAGTTCAAGAAGATAAGGAATCATTGTAAGATCTTCCTACTAGAAAATGAGTATGTGAATATGACTTAGAGAGGATTGGACATTGAACTTTGAAAGAAGTTCCAGGGAATGGAGTTTAGGGATTTTTATGAATTTTCTGCAAAAGTTGTTGAATATGGGAAACTTTTTAGAGAGGAGAACCAAAGAAGAGAGGTTGCTATGGGGACTTATTTCCTAAAGGTTCATAACCATAAGGTTGTTATAGCATATCTCACTACTCAGGGTTCCTATGTCTGCCTTATATTTATAAGGAAGACGCTTGATCTATGGAAGAAAACTCATGCTACAAGTGCCCAGCCATATTACACATTTGAGGTAGAGACAGAGGAGATTTTTAATTTTTTGTTAAAGGAGAAGTTTATTACCTTCCCTGAGGATTAAAAAGCTCCAACAAAAGAAGAACTGAAGGGTAAAGAGTACTGTAGGTGCCATGGTTCTCATAATCATTTAACTAACAATTGTTGGGCTTTTAGAAATGTGGTGCAAGACAGGATTAATAAGGAAGTTTTGAAGTTCCCTGAGAAAAAGGAAACCATGTTAGTGGATGAGGATCCTTTCCCTCCAATGACCATTGTGAACATAACTACCTTTGATTTACGAATGCTTATTAATCAGAAGGAGATGATCTATGAGGAAATGAAGGGGAGATCAAAGCCTCCATTCAAGAATGTCTTGGTTATAAAACTTCAACTAGGAGAAGGTTCATCAGATCCTCAAGGAGCTGAGAAGATTTAAGCAGCTCTAAAGAAAGAACTTTAAGATAAAGCCCCAAGATTTATGGTTCCCTCAAGGGTGGCACCAGGGAATCAATGACATAGAGTTCAGCATATGAAGTTCCTCTAGTCTCCTACAAAGATGCATAATAGGAGACTTTAAAAATAAAGAGCTTTAGAGAGCAGAGTGAAGGAAATGGAGCTATCCCCATAGAAATCTAAATTTAAAAGGAGGGACACTAAGGATGAAGATGTCGAGATGGAGGAAAATTACCTCAAAGATGTGGATGAGGTGGAATTTATTGCAAGTTCTAAAGAAACAGGTTTTGTAAAAATAAATTATTTCTTTATAGGTAGTATTTTTGTAAATTGTGCTATTGGTTTTATTGCTTTACCTTTTAATTTTAGGTTTGTAGAAGTATAAGAAAATGTGATAAAGATTCAAAATGAGGTTTCTCAAACTAAAGTTACTCATAATTCAAAAAATATAGAGGAAGAGATACATATAGAAGATCTAAAGGAGACTCTACCAAAATTTGAGGATACAATGCCACAAGTAGCAAATCCTTTGGAAGAGGTGAAAAAGATAAGATTTGAGGAAGGGAACCTAATAATTCTCTGGAATTAAAAAAAAACCTATAAGTTATCAAGTGTAGATGGAGAATTACACAGAAGGAGCATCAAAGAACATCTTTCCCATTATATGGGAAATGATGGAAAAGTAAAAGCTATAGAGTAAGGCCATCATCATGGTCATTTAAGGAGAATTCCTGCTCTACTAAGTGATATAGAGCCGAACTATGACTGTTTTAATGAGTTTTCCTATAAATAGGCCATAAGACATGCTTTCTTGTATATATTTTCCTATTTTTAACTAAATAATGTTGGCCTAATGGCTACCTTTATTTATTGGTTGTTGTTGTTATTGTATTAATTAATGTTGGCTAAAAAGCTCTTGAGAATCTCTTATTATTATTGTTCAGAGGGCAGCAAGTGTGGAGCACTAAAGAGAATCATAGGGAATTCAAGGAGATTCTAGAAAGCTGTTTAGTAGGATTTTCTCAAGGGTTCTTTTAAGAAAAGAATCTCTATAAAGCTGTCTTCAAAATAAAGATCTTTACAAGGATTCACATCATAACTAAGAATCTCTGCAAGACTTTCATCAAAGAGCAGTATTACTATACATATAAATAGGTTTTCACAAGCCATTTATATGTAGGGGGTAAATGTTTGTACCACAAATTAAAATTTATAGATATTATAGCCCAAGACTCAAATACAATTAATTAATTCATTAAATTAATGTCACGACCCAAAACAGGGGCCATGATCGGCGCTAGGGAACGAGAATTTTTTTGAATCCGGAACCCGTAGCAAGCCTTAAAATAAAATAAAACATGCAATAATAATAACATAAATAAAATATTTTATAGCGGAAATTAAAATCTCATATGTAATAATATAATCCACCATCTCATTTAAATAAACAAACTCATCTCAAATATATAATATCTTTAAATACAAATCTCAGTTCAAATCTTTAGAATACAAATCTTATACAATCATAGTACATAAATCTCACAATTGACTACAACTACTGCAGTGTCTAGATTATAAAATAAAGTCAAGTGAGCAGTTTACATAGTAAAGCCGGGGCAGAATAAATCCGACGTATGGGTCTGCTACTGAGGTCTGAAGACGAAGACTCTCCTGAAAAATAGTCAACGGAGCGGAGTCAGACCTTATTAAGTGAATTTTTATAATATATATACATGCATACTAAATAACAAATACACACATTCAATAGTATATATAATAAATATATATACAGGCAAAATCACACAAATGTATCAAAATCATTTTATATATATATATACTGAAAATAACATCTGTATATAGAACCCTAGAAAATTGTAACCTCAAACAGTGTTAGACAACACTCTAGCCATACAGGCTCACTTATTCCAAATAAATTCACTTATTCCATTTGGACAGTAGACTGGCCCCGAGACACTAAGTCAACCGAGCTCCAGCAGTCTAATTGTCAGTGTGATTGGCCCCGAGACACTTAGTCAATCGAGCTCCAACAATCACACTCTCAAATCACATCACACATCAAATAAATCAATCTGATCAATATCCACAAATAGGTTAGTAATATAACCTAAATTCTATCGTCGTATCGGTACGTATTCGGTCCTAGTGCTGCCCACTAGGTAGCACGTTCTATTGATATCCTTCATTATTATATAAAAACATACATTCATAAAAAAAATGATGCATGACATAAATTAAAAATAACAATATAAACCGTATATATTGTCATGACCCAAACTAGGAGTCATGACCGGCGTTAGGGAACGGGAATTCTTTCGAATCCGGAACCCGTAGCAAGCCTTAGAAAATGAAATCATGCAATAAATAATTAAAAAGTACGACATAATTAAAAAATTTTGAATCAATATATAAAATAAATACTCCAAATCTTTTCATAAATGAATACATATTCGTACAGTTTCAAATACAATTTCTCAGAGTATTTAATATCAAAAAAAAATAATACTCTTCCGATACAATAACACTACTACTGCAGTTTCTAGAATACAAATTAGAGTTCAAAATATACATTTGCATAAAATAGTCGGGATTGAAGAATACCAGCGAGGAACTCTACAACTAAGGTCTGACGATATGGGATCTCCTGAAAAAAAATAATTGAGGGTGGTCAGACCTCACTGAGTGAATTATTGTACTATATATACATCCAATCTAAAACATATCCACTCATGCATTCACATATATGTATATATATTCACGCATTCCACACATATGTCGATTCTGCTGGTATAAATATACTAAATGTAGAAAACATTTAATTTAATTCATGAAGGATTCATAGAACCCTAATAATAGCAACCTCAAACAACCCCATTATCACTCTAGCCATACAGGCTTACTTGATTCCAAATAGAACACTTATTCTAATATGGACAGCAGACCGGCCCCGAGACATTACGTCGATCGAGCTCCAGCAGTCTGGCTGTCAGTGTGATTAGCCCCGAGACACTTAGTCAACCGAGCTCTAGCAATCACACTATTTATCACCTCACATCTCAATCAACCCAGTAGATCATTCATTCCACTATGGACAGTAAACTAGCCTGAGACACTAAGTCAACCGAACTCTAGCAGTCTGACTATCAATGTGATTGGCCCCACAATCACACCATCTAACATGCCATTAATCTTAATCAAATCAATCTAATCAATTGTAATCATCCAAAATTAACTCTCACTCAACCCTTATCTATTGCACCGGTACGTACACGGTCCTAGTGCTGTCCACTAGGAAGCACGTTCTATTGATATCCTTCGTTTAAAATAAATATTCATTCAGAAAGTAATTCATGTAGAACAATATTCATAATAATAAAATCAACCATATATATATATACCAAAAGTATACCTAAAATATACCCAGTATATTTCGGGTATATATATATATATATCAAATAAAATATGAAATATAGTAAAGGTAAACCATTAATGTAGTTAAAAACAATTAAGTGTATATCAATAATACAATATGCATTTACTTAAAAATATACTTAAATATACAAAAGAATATATCCTAAGTACACAAATTACTTAATAAAACAATTATGCATAATTATTCATTTAAATATGTGTCTAGGTTTAACATATATTCACAATATACCAAAGTGACCTAATTTTCTAGCATGCATATATTCCAATTAAACCCTAAGTATACCATTAATGTTTTAGGTTTAAATTAACAATAAAATATGTATTTACTTGGAAATATATTAAAAATATACCAAAAATAAACTTAAAAAAAACAATTTAAGTGTAGGTTTATAATATAACATGCAATTATTTAAGAATAAACCTAAAATATACTGAAACTATACCTAAAGTATTCTAATCATTTAATAAAATAATTATAACTAAATGTACATTTAAAACATGTATATATTACTAAAATATATTAAACTTAAACCTAATTGTTTAATTTGCATATATCAAATTAACATGCATAATTATTTAATATGCATATATACCAAAAATACAACCCTAGGTATACCAAAAATATTATCATTTAAAATCACTTTAAAAAAACATATAATGAAAATGAAGAACCCTAAGTGATGCATCTTATATGCAATATATATATATATACAGTATAATAACTCATTGGTGTGCGCTCATCGAGACAGACTCGGAGGGCCTGGTTCGTTAGACCTCGGTCTCGGCGTAGCAAGAAAAAGAAAAATAAAATAATAATAACCGTCAGAATAAACTTCTAACTTTATACTTTTAGGATTATTATAGACAGATTCAATCAAGAATTCAGAATTAGACTAGGACCGGTTGTCAAGTTTTATGAGAAATCTACCGAAATTTTGGCAGAGTCTCCTCTATAAAATAGACATCTCCCTACAAAAGTAGGGCCGATCCTGCACAAAAAACACACTTCGAAAATACACAATCACAACCCCTCGGTCGAACTCCCAAACTACAATTTCATCGACCGAGGTTCACAATTCACGAGATAATTACAGAATACATTAAAATGCCAAAAATACCAAAAATACCCTTAAGTAATTAAAACATAACAAATCATGTATTTAAAACACTGAAAATAATTATTTTACCGATAAATACATAAAAACCCTAATTTTAAATAACATATTATTAAAAATTGATAATTCTTTATAAATTCATAAATATTAACCAAAATATATTTTATAAATCCAAATTACACAATTAACCCTAAAACATATTAAAAACCGATAAAAACTCATTTATTTAGAAAAATAGTATATTATTTATAATTTGAAAATAATTTACGAAAAATAGTTTTAATTAGTAAAAAAAAATACTAAATAATTTGTAGAAATCATTTGTATGCCTCAAATAACTATTAAAACCAATTTAATTATATTTTTAGCCAATGTAGTGTCAAATTACCAAAATACCCCTATTATATATAAATTCACTATAATTATTCAAAAATTCATTAAAAATAATATAATTAATCAAAAATTAATTTCTCAACATATAATTCAATAATATCAATAAATATACTCAATTAACCAATTAATTTCAATAAAACACATAATTAACCTAATTTTCCAAAAATCACATAAACTAAATAAATTCAAAATAATTATATAAAAATCACAAAAATTACAAATAAATTTCTAAAATTAATTTTAACACCTATAAACGCCATAAATCACAATTTCATAATTTATTTAATTAATTTTTGAAAATTAGAAAATATTAATAAAATAATAAAAAATTCACAAAAATCAAAATAATTCCCAAAAATTTCACAAAAATTCTAGAGTGTAGATTAAGCTACTAGGATCAAATTTTTTCAAGGGAGTTTTCTTGAATCATTCAAATCAAAGCTCAAAAAATTTGAAAACTCAAAGTGGCCGAAAATGTAAAATCAAAACCTAGGGAAATATAGACCGTTTCAAGTGAAAAAAATCTTGGAAATGAACTCACTGGAGCTCAAGGAGAAGATAGAGACTGGTGGCGTCGAGTTTGGTGGCTGAAAACGGCTTGATCGATGGTAGGATTAATTTCGGCTTCTCAAGGATATTCCGGCCAAAACACAACAAAAATGGAGACTACAGGTGAGGGAATGGCTGGAGGTGGTGGTGGCAAGCTAGGAGGCACACCGACGGTGATGGTGGAGCTTGGCAGCGGCGGTGATGGTGGTGGGATGCGTCAGGAGCTTGAAGGGAAGTGAATGGCACAATTCGTAAATTAAGTGAACTTTTATATATATATATATATATATATATATATATAACTTTAACTTTAAATATTATAATATTTTAATATAATATTCAAAAATAATTTTACACCACATGTTAAAATATCACCCAATATTATATACACACACACACACACACACACACACATATATATATATATATATATATATACATATTAATTAAATAAAAATGTTTAATATATAATATTTACTTAATTAATATAAACCCTAAAATTATTAAATATATGTATATATATATGCATGTATATGTATATATATAAATATGATAAATAAAATCATACATGGAATCATGCAATTATATAAAACGGATTAACGTAAATCATAAATATTTATTTAGATTTTAATTTTCCCAAAAATAAATTTCTCGGGAAATTTTTACATAAATGTCTTAAAATAATTAAAATAATTAAAATGACTTAATAAATAACAAACTCATGAAAATAATCATAAATATATACAAAAATTATTAACACTGCACATCCCGATGCAGTTTAAAATTATTTAAAAATCCGGGATATTACATATATACTAGAAATATGCTAAAAATAAATCAAGTATATTTCGAGTATATATACGTCAATAAATTCAATTTAATTATAAAATAAACTATAAGTATACTTAAAAACATTTTAAGAATAATTCATTAGTAAAACATGCATATAATTTAAAATATACCAAAAATAAACCTAAGCAATTATTAAACCATATATGCATATTTTATACAAATAAAACATACATTTCTAAAAACATGCATCCTAAAACACG
This sequence comes from Mallotus nudiflorus, assembly GCA_947683625.1. NCBI lineage: Eukaryota > Viridiplantae > Streptophyta > Magnoliopsida > Malpighiales > Euphorbiaceae > Mallotus > Mallotus nudiflorus. Next base: position 923,044 of record CANTUR010000440.1, on the reverse strand, counting down.
TATATATAAGATAATAACTCACAGTTATTGCGCTCCTCGAGACGGGTCCGACGGGCCTGGTCCACTAGGCCTCAGTCTCGGCGCAACTAAATAAACAAACGACAATATGAAATTAGAATAAGTCTATCGAAATCCCTAGAGACTCGATCTAAGAATATCGAACATAAAATCAAAATAGAAACTCGACCGGACATCACATTTTACGAGAATTCTATTGAAAATCCAGTAGAACCTCCCCTATAAAATGGACATCTCTCTACTCAAAGAGTAGAGTCGGTCATGCAAAGAAACACGCTTCGAAAATATACTGCCACACAATCCCTCAGGTCGGACTTCCAAACTACAATTCCACCGACCGAGGTTCACAATTCACGAGATAATTACAGATCACATTTAAATACCAGAAATACCAAAAATACCCTTTAATACTCAAAATATAGCAAATTAGAAATTCAAACGCTAAAAATAATTATTTAACCGATAAATATATAAAAACCCTAATTTTAATAAAATATTATTAAAAATTTGATAATTCTCAATAAATTTATAAATATTAGCCAAAATACATTTTATAAATCTAAATTACATAATTAGCCCTAAAACATATTAAAAATCGATAAAAACTCATTTATTTAGAAAAATAGTATATTATATATAATTTGAAAATAATTTATGAAAAATAGTTTTAATTAGTTAAAAATACTAAATAATTTGTGGAAATCATTTTTATACCTCAAATAACTATTAAAACCAATTTAATTATATTTTTAGCCATTTAGTGTCCAATTATCAAAATACCCCTACTATATATAAATTCACTATAATTGTTCAAAAATTCACCAAAAATAGTATAATTACTCAAAAATTAATTTATCATCATAGAATTCAATAATATCAATAAATATACTCAATTAACCAATTAATTTCAATAAAATACATAATTAACCTAATTTTCTAAAAATCACATAAACTAAATAAATTCACAATAATTATACAAAAATCATAAAAATTAAAAATAAATTTATAAAATTCATTTTAACACCTATAAACACCATAAATCACAATTTCATAATTTAATTAATTAATTTATGAAAATTAGAAAATATTAATAAAATAATAAAAATTCACAAAAATTAAAATAATTCCCAAAAATTCTACAAAAATTCACTGAGGTATATTGAGCTACTAGGATCAATATTTTTTAAGGAATTTTGCATTAATCATCAAAATTGAAACTCAAAAAATTCAAGAACCCTAGTCGATCGAAAATGAAAATTCAAAACCTAGGGAAATCTAGACCAATTTAAGTGAAAAAAAAGCTTGGAAATGCACTCATCAGAGCTCAAGGAAGAGATAGAGATCGGTGGCACTCAAAACGGTGGCCGAAAAGTCGGTGAACGGCGATGGGAGCAACTCTTGGCTTCTTGAAGAAAATCTTGCCAAACAACGTCGGAAATGGAAGCTTAGGGTGGCGGGAAGGGCTGGAAGGGAAGGTGGCACACCGGAAAGCATAGTGACAGGAAGAAAATGGCATGACTGGCGCCGAAAATGGTGAAGGGAACGATTGGGAGGAAGAAGAGGAAGACAATGGTACACTTGTAATTTTTGCAAACTTTATATTAGATATATATATTATATGTATATATATATATATCTATCTCTTATATTATTTTAATATTTAATATAATATGCACAATAAATAGGCACCACACACATATTTTATTGATATATATACACATATACATATATATACATATTTAATTAATATTAAAACTATATAATATAATTTATTTTAATTAAAATAAACCTTAGTTTAATTTAAATGCATGTATACGTATATATTTTATTCGACACTTAAAAATCATGCATGATCTCATGCAACTTCATAAAATCGCTTAAAATAATTAATATTTATTTATTTACGTTTTAATTTCTCCGAAAATAAAATCCCCGAGAAAATTTTATGTAAAAGACTTAAAATAATTAAAAATAACTTTAATAAATAACAAACTAATTAAATAATCATATATATATATATATATATATATATATTATTAACACTGCATATCCCGATGCAGTTTAAAATTATTTAAAAACTCGAGATATTACAATTAATTAATTGTATAGTTATAGTAGAGATACAAGTTGAGTTAGAGTTGGGAATGTGGCTAAAAACGTGGTTTAATAGAAGTAGAATGGTTATTAGAGAAGAAAACAATGGGTAAAGGGAACTAGCTCTTGTAGAGGAAGGGGGACACACACATAATCTTCATAGACTCAACAATGCAGACAATAATCAACTCTACTTTTCTTTGTTTTCTTTTCAATTTCAATTAACGATCTTGTCTATAAAAATTTCCGTTGTATTCAATTCTCTGTTGATTCCAATGCAATCTCTTCATTTTGTTTCAATTAAACATTTTCAGTGATTGAATTTAATTATTTATTCCAGTTAATTCAAGAACTCAGTAGTTTAGGTCCCTTAACTATATATAATCATTTGATAGTTGGTGTACCTTACACACCTGACATGTTCACAAAATCATAGTAAATGGTTTTAGACACAAACAGTAACTTTTTGAAATTGCTTCAAAATATTATAGATTTAATAATTAAAACTCCGAAACTGCTTCAAATTTTTTGTTTGATTCAACTTAGAGATTAAAATTTTTAGTTCAATTTGGCTCGAAAATTGATTATTCTCTTAATTAAAATTTTTGATTCAATTCGATTCGGAGATCAGTTTTTCTCTGATTTAAAAATAAGTATTAAACTACGAACCACTTCATAATTTTAACATAAAATTAAATAATTTTTTTATAGTTTTATTTTTCATTATTTATTACACTCTAATAAAATTTTTTTAAAATAACGATCATGACATTAATTTAGATCACATGTTAAATTAATAGGTCTAATATTAATAAATTGAACGCAATTATAGGAATTTTTTTTATAACATAATGTTAGTTTTTATAATATATATGTATATACAACTCTAATTCTATTAATTTACCTGTTCTAATTTTAATTCTTTACTTTGGTGAATTTAAAGCGGTTCGAAACGGATCCTAATTTGGAAAATTTAAATTCTTCGAATATGTTATAATAAAATTTTTTGTGACAATTTAGTTCGGAAGAAGTCAATAAATCAACAGTCTAGAGATTTTTAATTGGATTTCTTGGTTCTCAGGACCCATGTTTATTCCTACGAGTGACAAAATTCTATTAAGATTGACTGAATATCTTCTTTTTATTAATTTAAACTATTTATCTTATAATGTTCAACGCTTTCATCAACCGGTCGTTGTAGTATAGTGGTGAGTATTCCCGCCTGTCACGCGGGTGACCCGGGTTCGATCCCCGGCAACGGCGGAAACTTTCTTTTTCGAATATTTTATTTCTTTTTCAACAAAAAGTAAAGTTAAAACGGTAGCGTAGTTGTTACTCCATCGTTCACTTTCGCCGCTTTCCCACTCATTTCCTGAAAAAGCTAAAAACAAAAAGCAGCAACCAAGCCACCGCCCATCCACACTCAACACTCAAACAAAAACCCACCCAAACCGTCCGATCGTCAAAATCACAGATCCCGATGACCACCAGCATCCATATCACCGCACTCGACGGCATCATCAACGTCAACTCCCTCTTCACTCTCGCCGTCTTCCTCGGCCTCTCTTGGAACCCAAGCGACCCGAACAACTCCTTCATCACCGACCCGACTTCCCCATGTGCTGCCTCACGCGCCGTTGTCGAAAACCTCGTGGCCTTCCACGTCTACTCCTTTAGTTCCTTCCTCTTCTCGAGCTTACTCGCTCTCGCTCTCAAGCAAGCTCTCCGGATTGCTAAATCCTCAGACGTTTCAGCGCATTTTCATCACTTCCCGGAATTCTTCACCCATATCAATAAGGATTTGGTGCGGGTCGGGATGCTGATTTCGGGTATTGGGTCGGTTTGTGGGTGTGTGTTTTTGATGTTGGCTTTGATTAACGTGGTTGAGTTTAAGCTTGGGAGATTGGCTTGTGGAAGTGGGCATACTTATGCTGCTGTTGTTCCTCTTGTTATTTTTGTGCCTATTGCTCTATTGATTTATGTTTGTATTGTTTTATATGCTTTTACTAGATAAATTAATTATATGATTAGACCTAATCATAAAATTAATGTATTTTTGTAATGTTGTATTATATCTTAATGTATTTGTATGAATGGATGAAATTTTCACTTTCAATTTGTTGACATTTTGACGTGAATTTAATGAAAATTTGATGGTTTTGAGGTTTTGGATATGAGAGTTAAATTACTTTTGAATGGAGTTTTAACTTTATTAAATTGAAGCTCAATTTTTTTTTTTAGCTTAGAGCTTAATTAAGTGAATAAAAAGACTTGTCTCTAATGAATTAGAGCTCAATTTGTAGCTTAATTATGTGAATTTATAATCTATATTGGAGCTCAATCAAGCTTTAATCCTTTTAGTTGAGTAAATTTTTAAGGGCATGGTGGGTGTGGGTTGGGAGTTTGAACATGGTTCCACTTATGTGATTAATGGAGTTTTATTGTTGTTATTTGTTTAGTGGAAAAAAAGTGTTCTTTGTATGTGGAAGTTGGGTTTGAGATAAAATAAATGAGTGGATTTATATTAGGAAAATTGTTAAGTGGGGGGATAATGTATTATGTGGAAGAAGAAAACAAGATGTGGCACATTTTAGATGCATTGTGATAAAATATATGATAATTTTGTTTTTGATATGAATCTGTAAGAGAGTTTCTTTAGATCTTGAAGTGTGAAAAATGAACATGTTTTGTGATATTAGAACACAAGTTTGGTGAACTATGACATGCTGGATTGGAGTTATGTGATGGATTTTTGCAGGCCATGAAGTCTGTTTTTAGTGACACTTTCAGGGCAAAAAGCAATCTTTTTGGCTAAGGACAAACATTGTAGGCACTGTGTATTCTGTGACGATGCTCATTTTCATAATACTCCACAGATTTTGCTGTAGGTTCTTGGTTAGAATCTAAGCTGGTTTTTTTGTGGGATGATGGGTGGTAAGAAAAAATAGCCTTGCAAGTAGCATATATTCCATATCAATTTCTTGTACTTGGACCCTTTTGACAGGGAATGGATACCATGAATTTGTGTTCGAGATAGACGTTTTTGGGAAGAAGGAAGTCGATGTAAAGAAGAGTATATTGAATAATTCTATGTGAACTTATGCTATTCTAGTAAGCATCATTTTTGTGTCTAACGGTGCAATTGTACAAGTGTTGCATCCCAGCAAGCCAGGCCTTGTTATGCTGCTTAATGAAGCATGACAAGAGCACACGGAGAACAAATTGAGGCCTTGGCATTAAAGAAATTGAAGGTAATGTAGCTAGATTGAAGCAGTACCCTGGTATAAGATGTCAACTTCCCATGGAAACCCCATTTCTTTTTGTTAAATATAGTAGTGAGAGCACTCGTCATCAACGGCTTAGATTAGTCAGGTGGTTTGTAATCTATTATGGAAGGAGTAGGTGTAGGTGTATGTGCTGCAATAAACAAAAATAACTTTTGTTCTAGTGCTACTTCCACTATAACTTATTGGAATGCACGTGTAATCATCTTTAACCTGCCTGTTTCAGTATAAAATGGTCTTAAAGATCAATGTTCAGGCATTGCGTTGACAAATGGCAGCTCCAATGAAGTTTGTTTTGTTTGTTGTGTTTCTTGCTGTTCTGGGAAATGCAGGGTTTGATCGTGTCAATGGAGCTGGTGAATGTGGGAGATCCACCACTCCTGACAGAGAAGCTTTCAAGCTAGCACCTTGTGCATCAGCAGCACAAGACCAAACTTCTCCAGTTTCTCGTCAGTGCTGTGCTCAGGTCAAGAAAATTGGCCAGAACCCGGCCTGCCTTTGCGCTGTTATGCTCTCTAACACTGCCAAAAGTTCTGGAGTCAAGCCTGAAAATGCAATTACCATTCCAAAACGGTGCAACATTGCTGATCGTCCTGTGGGTTACAAGTGCGGAGGTTTGTTGACGAATTCACATAATATTTCACTGCTCTTTTCATTGATTCAAATCTCACTGTGAGTTATAGAACTGATATCAATTTTGACTCTAAAATCTGCTCATTTCTTGCAGATTATACATTGCCTTGAAGAGCAAAACCAGTCATGGTTACCCTTTATTATACTTACTTCTACTGATCTGCTGGAGTCTGCAACCTTGTAGCTAGTTCATTCTAGCTAACAAATATACTTGTAGCATCCAAGCATCTGATAATAAATAAACTAATAATGCTTTATTTTCATTTTTGAGTCCTTGCTTGCTTCTTTTTTTGTCCAGTGTAAATTAGTCTACAACCACATTCCAGGACAACCTCACAGCCTGGAATCTTGATAAATAGCAACACTAGTTAAGTTTATGCTCGTCCTGAATGGGTTTCTTATGCTGTTAGGAATCAAGGATTAATGTACTGGACTGGAAAACGTATATATGCCCTGGTTTCTGCTAGCGCACTTGTGGGTGCATGCAAAATCAGAGACAGAAATGGCAAGTACAAAATTCCATGATAAATAAGGTTACTAATAAAAAAAACACAGAAATCATATTGTTCATACTAAGAAACAGGATTTAGTTAGCTGTGCAAAAAGAAACTTTAGTATACAACAACAAGGCATCAGACTCCTACAAAAGCTCATGTGTAAGACTTGTTGGGACAAAATTTGAAGAACCCAACACAATCAACACAAAACGCTTCAGGTTTTTGCCATAATATACTCTTATGTAGTATCATCTTTATTTCTGTAGTATGAAGGTAGGTAGATCATATATGTAGCCATCAATCCTGCACCATAGCAGACCAAAAAAAAAAAAAAACTTTGGTCAGCCAAATGATGGATTAAAGGTAAAGAACAGAGCACAACATAAAAAATCAAGACTAATTTATGTGGCTACTTGTTTTTTGAAGAGGCTCAACCAACCTTATCTTATCAATACTGATTGATTTTTTAATGTCATTGGCATAGAGCTAGTAATAAAGTGAACCTGCCAAAAAAAAAAAAAGCAATGTTTTATTTTAATTGAACTATCATTGAAAAGTAAATAAGATTAAAGATTGAATATTAATTGTTCGATATTATTAACCTGATGGTTAATGTCATGGAACATCTGATTTTATCCGAAATCGAGTCTCATTCTCTTTTGTATATAGTAAAAAAAAAGAAAAATACTTACTAATGCTATAACATACCTTGCCACCAATTTCCTCTTGAAGCACTGTTTGAATTGTTGCCATTTGGATCATCATTTTTATCATCTTTCTTGAACTATTCATTCCAAGAAAATAAAAATTTTTAAAAAGTAAGTATCATATTACTAGAGTGGTTGAAATAATATATTGGGTGCATCAATTTGTTTTTTTTGGTAGTAGTAGTAGTAAACCTACATTCTGAGATTCTGAATTCCTGGTCCTTGGAGAATAATTTTCTTGGCCACCATAGTAGATTGATGAGCTGAAATAACATGGTTCTGCTGTTTCATTTTGATAAATAGAACTCGAATCTTTGCCAAATACCCCACTGTTACCTCCCTTATTGCTTTGAGAATAGCTGTCTGAAAGTGAAAAACAATTAAATTAGTTTATGTAGAATGTCACTTTCAATTTATTTCAAAAAAAAAAAAAAATCTCACTTTTAATTATGCAAATTTTGAGTTCAATAAACTAAATTTACACTAACTCTGTGAAGACCGGTGGTGAAGTAGAGGAGGAGGAGCCTCATAGTTCTCGTTAAGTCTCTACCGCGTATTATGCATCAAATGATATATTTTTCACAATATTTTTATGTAATGATAATCAGCCTTTTCATATATATTTTTCGGAATCATTTTCTCAAGGGAAAACAAATTTTCAAGCTTAATTCATATTCTATCCAAGGAATTTAGAATAAAAAATCAGATAAATAATTCAATAGTGGACAACTTGATTATTGCATGCTCTTGATACTGGTAGGTACGAACTTGGCTTATACGATGTTAAAAGTAAAAAGAAGCTGACCCATGAAAATAGTTAATTTTGCAACAGACCTTGTTATGTATTTATGCTTACAGAACACTTAAATTTCTATGTATCCTTTATTGAATTATTTATTTAGGATATTTAAAATTGATAGAGATTTAATTAATTCGGTTTGATTAGAATAAAATTATAAAATTAAAAAAAAAATTTCAATAATTAATTTAATATAATTGTATTCATCACGAAAACGTGGTTATACAATTTCTGAAACTTCCGGATATTAGAGCATGAAATGAAAAAAAAAAAAAATTTTAGAACCATGTGTACAATATCGCACAAACATATATAATTTCTTTTATAGCATACCTGGATTTCCATACTTGCTATTCCCAGCTTGATTTCCCATAATTCCTGAAGAGTCTTTCCCCAGCCCCTATAAATGGATCACAAATTAGAATAATTAAATAAACTTGCGAGAAAAATTACATACAACTAGACATGCATGATGGTGTTTACTTCAATATATATTTTTTTCTTCTACTCGCTATAAACTGCTATATTTATTAAGATGTTATTAACATGCAATTATACTCATAATCTCATTACTTACATGTCATGATGATAAAAATAAAGATTATTGCTAGACAATGATGTTATGTTGGAAAAATATATACATGCCAGAGATGAATATAAGGGTGGTCCACAAATTAATGCAAAATTCCAAATTCCAAATGCAAACTGCAGCCTATTCATGCATCAAAATATCAACATCAATTAGTCAAACTGTGCTGCAATATGGCAGGCAGCAGCATTACAAAGGCCTCAATTTACATTTTTAATGGATGCCATAAAAAGAGAGGATAATAGTCTATCTATGAATAGGATATAACAGAAGACTCGTTGAATCTTTTGAGCAAACTAGTGACAAAAAAACAGTTGAAACTATCTACATAGCTACAAAAAAAAAAGTATTATCTTTCATTTTATTACAGGAGTTAGTTCAACCTCATCTAAAACCACCCAAAATCACAGTCTAAAAGGGTTTCTCTTTTATTTATTTTTTATTTCACATATGCCTTTATTCTATCCCTTTTCTCAACCTCCCAACTACCCTAACCTTTCCTTTTTGGAAGTTTGTTTTTTTTTTTTCTAAAAAAAAATTATTTATTTGGGGAATAGATAAAATCCCATGAAAACTAATGCTTAAAGCTATCAATTTCATTATCACCCACCAACTGTTTTTCATAGCTCAAACACACACACACACACACACAAGTGATAAAGGCAGAGCAAAATACCGTTGGTGGAGAAGAGAAAATGGACTCAAAAACACTTGATGATGAAGAAGCTGAAGAAGAAGAAGAAGAATCTTTAGGACCAAAAAGATGATCAAAAGAGGAAGAACCAGTCTGTCTCTTGTTTTCCATGCTAAAAATAACCAAAAGCCTTTGTCCCCAAAAAAAAAAAAAAAAACCCTTAAACCTTTCTTTGTCAACCAACGAACAAAACTGTACTAGTCTTTGATAGATATATGTATCTTTTTAACCAGCTATAACGACCTCACTGACCCCCAAATATAAAAACAAAGACACCAAAAAAACACAAAATAGGTAGCAGCTGCAGCAGCAGGTAGATGGGTGGATATATATATATATATATATATGTGGGTGGATAAGGTTTTGCAATATGAAAAACGAAGGAAGAGACGAAAACAGATAGTATTATAGCGAACAGAGAGGAGTAGCAGAGAGCACGTGAAGTTTTGCAGTTGCGGAGATATGCAGAGAAAGACCAAACCGTCTGTGCTTTTTATAAGCCCCAAAAGACGCTCTCTTTGGATTCTATTGACTCTCCTGCCCCAACCCATGTGCTCCCATTTCCTTTTTTTTTTTCCCTAAGACAAAGAGCTAAGCTACATATATCCTTAAAAATTTTATGTATTTAGAGAATATTTCTTAAATATTTGTTAATAAAAATTAAATTTTAATAATAATTCAAAATAAATTTAACGATCGTTCTGACCGGTTAACATCGGATTGAATAACAAATCATGTTAATGTTAATTTTATATGTATATTATTTAATTAATATATTACAAAATACTTTAAATGTATGCATAATTTAAACTAATTATTATAGAGCTTAAAGAGAAAATGAGAGTAACTTCATTTTATAATATTTATCACTACTCCAGCTATTAAATTTGAGCCATTAAATTATAGAAAGGGCACGAACGATTTTACAATTCAAGTTTGAAAAATGTGGATTTAGAATTTAATTATGAAGAGAAATTCAACAAGAAAGCTAAGTTGTTGGTGTTTAGGGACGATTTGACACATGGGTTAAGCAATTCAAGTACAAGTGGACATCCTGCCAACTCCAGCCCCTTGTTGCCATGTGGCTTCCATGCTCATATCTTTGACTTTCTTTATGTTTTTCCTTCGCTGCTGTTACTTTCATGCATGAAGATAAAATGGATAAGGTCGTTGGGGTGAAGTTGTGGCTTCTTGGGATATGCCCTTTGCATAGACAAATATGGTTGACCCCTTCCCTCATTGACACCGATGGAGTTACCAGATTACACCATGCAAATAACGATAAGTTTAAAGTGTGTTAGTTAGGTAAAAGATTTCGAATGTGTCTCGTAAAAGTTTTATCTCTTTTATCAAATCTATTCCAATGAAATTTTAAAATTATTGAAATGCAAATAATTATAGAGATCTCTTCTACAATAACTAATTTTATTATTAAAAATATGAAAATGTAAAAGTTTTTCTATTTTATTTCTTGTGAAATAATATTATTTTTTATAAATATAAGAATTAGTATTTTTTTTTATTATGGCATAGTTTATAGGTACTTTATTTTTTATAGAGTACATTTTACTTAATTAATAATTATCGTTAAATGATTTTATATACTTTCATCTTATGATGATAAATACAAATGAAAATAAAATAATTAAAAATTAAAATTTCCATAAATTTTCTCTTTTATTTTAACTTAATATATTTTTAATCATTTAATTTTGTATAAAATTAAACCATTTTTATGGAATTAATTGTTATGATTATTGAATTTTTTTAATAAATGTCATTGCGACTTTATCAATTGAAAATTAATTTCATAAAAAGTGGTTTGTTTTACAATGCAACAATTTAAAATAAATATATCACGTTATAATGAAAACCACTTCAATTTTTATATTTATAGAAAATTATGTTAATTTAAACCAATTTTAGAATATCAAAATATTAAATGAAAGTTATTTATTTATAAAAAAAAAAGGAAAAGGTGCAATTTGAACCTTGAACTCAGATCCAAAATTTACATTGGACCCTAATATTTATTTTTTTAAAAATTGGACCTGAACGTGTGACAATAAGGCTAAAAAAGCTAAGCTTATAATGTTGGCCCAAACGTCTGTCAATCAGTGGTGATGTGGAATTGTGGGGTCCAATTTTTTTGGTGACTATATGGTAAATGTGGCAAAGTGGAGTCCATTGCTCCTAAACCAATTAGAAGGGGAGGTAAAATTGGAGCCAAAATTTTAGGGTTTTTATCTTCCTTATACCCATTTCACCATTATTAATTTCATGTTTACTCACTCATTTCACCTATACTAAAAACGGTTGTGTTTCTCACTTAAGAAGAAAATAAATTCACTTCTTTTAGTTTGTAAAGAGTAAAAGCACATGAATCAGGTTCATCTTCTTATGCAGTAAAGTGATTCTCTGAGCTGGATTTTTTTTTTATTAAATAAATGGGTGTATAGAATATTGAAAAGCACATTTGGCAATCAATAAACTATCTTTCTTCTTCTATAGTTGCTTTTTTGAACTTAATTTTTTACTTTAATAAACAAATGGGTGTATAGATTATTTGTTTGTTTTTTTCACATGCATGCAATCATCATTGTAAACTATCTTTATTTTTTAGTATATATGTACAGTTTGTGGTCCTATTCATGCATTTTTAGTGGTCCAATTGAAAGAAAATTAATGATTTTTTGTTGGTTTAATTATTTTTGTGGGGTTGATGATGTAAATGATTGTTTGTATTTTGCCTTTTAACAGTATGGAGATTGTTGATTTAATTTTTCATTACGGGGAAAAATGGGAATTTGGTGCTGATTTAGCTTATATAAATGGTGAAGCAGAGACAATTAAGAACTTCAACATCAATTTCTTGTTATATATGCATATGATGAAGATGTATAATGAGGATTTAATGTGTCAAAACTATATGCTCTTGAACTTGAAAAATTATTAAAAGATGGGTTGTGTTTAATAAAAGATGAAAATAGTATTAGATGCATCATAAACTACATAAGGACTAATATGGGGGTGAAGGAAATGCATATTTATGCCCACCATGAAGTTGATCAGCCTCAGTATGTTGGATTAATTGAAAATTTTGTTGATTGCATGAATGAAATTGCTGAAGGAGACTATAGTAGTGTTGGGGTAAAAGAAATAGGTACAGTGCTATAGGAAAAAATGTTGGACATAGTAGGGATACCAGGAAGACAAACAGTAGGGATATGAGGAAGACAAATAGTAGTTTTAGTGGTTGGTATAAATAGTTATTTGAAAATAGACTTGAGCCATGAATTAGTGAAGTTTTGAATAAGAGTGTGCATAACATTGATGCTAAGGACTTAAATGGTAAGGAAGTTGATAATGTAGAACCAAATCAGCCTCATGTTGTACCTGAATTTATAGCTGAAGATCAAAATAAAGTGATTAATGAGAATGCAGAAGGTGATAAGTCAGACGAAGAAAATATTGAAGTAAATGAAAATGAAGAAAATGTTAACGAAAATCTTGAACAAGAAGACAGTGTTGAGGAGGAGAAAGCACTTGATGAACCAACTATTATTATGCAACAAAGGAAGGTCAGATATAATATGGATGATGATAATCCACACTTTGGACTTGGTATAAGTTTTACTGATGCAAAAGACGTTAGACAGGCTTTAGCTAAGTATAAAGTAGCTAAAAGTTACGATTTAAAACTGAAACCAAATGAGCGAGTCAAAATTAGAGGAAAGTGTCGAGCTCCTGGATGTCCGTTTGTTATTCTTGTTTTAGAAGATGGAAAAAGGGGTGGAATGGCTGTTAAAACATTGCATGTAGAGCACAATTGTCTTAGAGTTTACAAAAATTATAGAGCCACTACCAGTTTCCTAGCTAGCCAATTTAAAAAAAAAAGATTTATGCTAAACCTAAAATTTCAGTGAAGGACTTGGTTAAAGATACTAAGTTGGATATGAGATTGAATGTCTCTTATGCAAAATTTAAGAGGGCTAAAAAGTTAGTTATGAATGAGTTTAATGGTTCTTATATTACTGAATTTGCTTATTTGGAGGCATATGCTACTACTATTAAAAATAGTAGTCCAGGAAGCTCAGCTGAGATTGACTTGTGCCCATAGTCTCTTAAAAAAGGCAAGAGAATTTTTCGAAGGATGTTAATTTGTTTTGATGCTTTAAAGAAAGGGTGGAAAGCAAGCTGCAGAACTATAATTGGTCTGGATGGGAGTTTTTTATGGGGAAAAGTGAAAGTACAAGTTTTGATTATTATAGGCAAAAATGCTTGTGAATAGATTTTTCTAATAACTTGGATAGCGACAGACAGAGAAAATAAAGTTAACTAGAAATGGTTCCTTCAATGGTTGGTGAAAGAGCTTGATATTCAAGACAATGGTAGCTCCGTTACTCTTATATCAGATATGCAAAAGGTTTGATTTGCTGCATTTAAAAAGCTATATTTTTATTTGAATGATGATAAGGATAGGATTTATAATTTTTTTTTTAATTTGTTGTAGGGACTGTTGGATGCTTCAATGGATGTGTTGCCTAATACTGAACATAGATGGTGTGCTAGACATATCTATGCGAACTGGTCAAAGAAATGACATGGTGTTGAAATGAAGAAAAGGTTCTTTACATGTGCTTGGAGCACTTATGAAGAAGAATTCAAAGATCATTTGTAGACCTTGTGGGAAGTCAACAAGAAAGTTGCTGAAGATTTGCTTAAATATTCACCATTGAAATGGTGCAGGGCCTACTTCAATAGTAGATGCGTATCAGACATTGTTGACAAGAATATGAGTGAGTCATTTAATGCAAGAACTTTAAATGCTAGGTTTAAGCCAATTGTGTCAGTGTTAGATGACATAAGACATAATGTAATGACTCGGCTAGGAGCATACAAGCAGGATATTGAGAAGTGGAAAAATGATTGGAGTCCTCAATGCATGGAAAAATTTCATGAGAATATGTCTAATGCTTTTGGGTGCCATGTATTTTTCAATACAGATGAGGGATATGAGATAATTGATGAAAATGAAAGACACAGTTTTTTTAAAGAGAAAATTGTGTACATGTTGAGCATGGAAACTCACTGGGATTCCCTGCTCACAGGCAATTTGTGTTATGAATCATGCAAGGATCGATCCACTATCTTAGATTTAAATGTGGTACCATAGGACCAAATATGAAGCAGCTTATGCATTTATGATGCAACCCGTGCCTGGAAAACAATTTATGAACTATAGTGAGTACGAACCAATCTATCCACCTAATGTGACATTGTAGCTATGATCTTTTTCGTTGTAGATATGACTATTAATTGACAATTTTAATAACAAAAAGTTAAAAATTGAAGAACACTTTCTGATTTTAGATTTTCATCTTCTTCTTCAATTTGGGGGTAATTATACCTGTTTTGCGGACCTTCTTTTCTTCTTCAACGGTTCATTGTAAGGTGGGACTCTTCCAATTAAAAAATTATAGACCGTATTTCTACGTCAGCTTTCTTTATTAGATATTTGGACCAATGTTATAAGCTTGATTTTTTTAGCTTTATTATCATACGTTAAGGTCCAATTTAAAAAAATAAATAAATATTAGGGTCGAATATAAATATTAGGATCCTGAACTCCAACCCAAATTGCACATTTTTCCTAAAAAAAAAAAAAAAAAAAAACCCAGAGCCAACCCCACCGCACTACCAAACTACCACTAAATCTTTGGTTTCAAATCTTTTCAAGAATCAGTGGTGGAACTGGAATATATATTTTTTCCCAAGAAACAGACGTGTTCACATGCATTCTCATGCCTTTGTCAATGCTCATGGCATTCAATGTACTGACCTATTTTCAGACAGTGGGATATATATGGATGCTCAGCTGAAAGCAGTAAAGAAAATTCATTCAATATATATAGATACATTTATTGGACCTGATTCTTGAATTTAAGAACCACATCTCCCTGCATTAATAAAAAGAAAAAGCTGCACATGGATGAGGGTTTTGTCCTTTGGATCCTATCCAACGGCCTCAATTCACCCATGCCATCATATTTGACCAAGATCAATCTCATAATTTCATTAAAAAGTAGATATAATTTTTGGTATGGTAAAATGTTATATTATAAAACAAAAATATTTAGTTAAGAGTTAATTTCCTTTTCTTTTGCAATCCCTGAGATTTAGTAATTTAGAATATCTGTTCAACAAAAAAAAATTGTTTTAATAAATCCTTATTATAATTTTTTTTTTCTGCTCTAACATTCAATAAAGAGAGAGAAATAATAATGAGAACCCAGAATCTTAAATTGCAACATATAAAATAGTATATAAAATTTATCTACAATTCAAACTAAATTTAGAATCCATGCAATATGTTATATAACATTTATCTAAAATTCGAACTAAATTTAGAATCGATCAATATATATTCTCACTATGATAAGATTTAACATGAGGTTAACTCAAAAAAAAAAAAAAAAGTTAAACTGAAATATTCCAAAGCACTATCGGCCACTAATTAGTAAGATCCCAATTAACAATAGAACATGATTAAGGTATAGAAAAGAGAATAAAGTGGAGATAATGTAAATAGTTAATTAATTAAGTTGATAAGTTGCTTGTTACTGTTGCCATAAGATAATGACGTAATATTTTAAATGATTGTAAGGTGTGGAATTCAAGATAACAATGATATTAGTCTTGAAAAAATTGGAGATTAAGGGTCTCTTAGTCATTGATTAATAAATCATTGGCACTTTTGATGAGGACAAAGAACATAATATTATTAGTATATGAGGAGAAAATAAGAATATAGATGAACATGCATTTTCTTGATAAGGTTCTATGGTTTTAAGGAAAGGAAACAATATCACACATATAACAAATTTGATGATAATGTACTGATCCATATCTTCCAATTCCTTCTTTTTCTTTTGTATATTTATTTTATACATTAAATAAAAGGTAAAACTTTGGCCTATAGTATGATCTTGTAATTTAAATATCTATTTTTATATAATTATATTCAATATCAAATTAATTCCGATCAAATTGAATAAATTCTATTAAATTAAAAATTCTTTCATAAAGTTGTTAAGGGAATAAGAATTTGAACTCTTAACCTTTTATTAATACCATACTTCGTGAAAGGAATAAATAACCATCCCATTTTAAATGGACTGACAAGTTAAATAAACTTTAATAGAAAATAAAACTCTTTTACAATCTATTTTTTATATATAAAATTTGAAATGCAAGAAATTTAATTCAAATTTTTATATATACTATTGCAATAATTTTTTTTTCTTTTGAAAAAATTATATTTATTTGCCACACACATTTATCAAATAAAGATTTTGATTTTTGCATTTTTACTAGAATGGAAACTTGTAATATTTTCATACACACCAAAATTTAGAGAGAATTAGATATGAAGAATTAAGATCATGATTTTTAAAAAAAAAATGCTTGTATTAAAATCCTAATTGTAGATTACATGTCACCCTATTATGTTGTTATTGATGGGCAAAGGTCCAATTTACACTCAAGGTTTGTGCTCTAATATCACTTTGGATCTTTTATTTTTTTTGCTTAATCGAAACTTATGATTTAGAAAGTGGAGTATATTGAAACTTTACTAATTACAATCAAATCTTATAACTTTTTTTAGTACAATTAAATGCTATAACTAATGAAAAACTAAATTGATAATTTTTTTTTTAGAAATATATATATAACCTAAATATTAAATTTTAAAATTTTTTCAACCTATAAAATAATTTTTTTACATTTTTTTTAAATTTTTAAAAATTTTAAAATTAAGTGATATAAATTTCATAAAATTATCAAATTTAATCGTTAATGTAAATATGAAATTGATAATTGACCTAAAATTTAATTTTAATTGTTGAATAAAATTTTTAAAATTTTATTCATTAGTTTGAATTTTTAAATTTACACAATAATTTTTAATCCTACACAATAATTGATAAATAATTTTTTTTATTCAACAATTAAAATTAAATGTTAGGTCAATTATCAATTTGCTATTTATATTAATGAATAAATTGGGTCATTTTTTGAAATTTAAATCACTGGATTTTAAATTTTTTAAAATTTATAAAAAAATTATTTTGTAGGTTGTAAACTTTTAAAATTTAATAATTAGGTTATATATATATATATTTTAAAAAAATTATCAATTTAATTTGTTAGCATCCATTAAAATTAGTTTCTTATTAATTTATAGGATTTAATTATATTAAAAAAATTTTAAAATTTAATTATAATCAATAAAGTTTGAATATGCACCACTATCTGAACTAGAAGTTTCAATTAGAAAAGGAAAAAAAAAAAAATAGAGAGTTGGAAATGAGATTAGGGCACAAACCGGTGCAAATTGGACCTTTCCCCTGCAATTGATAGTCTATGTCCATTTGAAAGTGACAATCAATGAAACCCTACAGCCAAATGCAGCAAGGGCTTAGGAGGGATTGCCACATATGTGGTATCATTGTAAGGATAATGACCACTTTGCTTTAGAGTTCATATATATATATATATGAATTCTTTTTTAATTTGTTATCATTGCAATTTATAATTTATTAAAATTTAATGATAATCACAACAATGATAATTTTTTTTAATAATTATTTAATATAATAATATATACTATAATTTAAAATTAAAATACTATTTAAACGACTGTAAACTGATCCAACAGCCACTAATAGAATTCAATGATATTTAAATTGAGTCTTTTTTTCCCTATAAAATCTTTGAATAGTGAAAAAAGGGAAATGAAAATGCTTGTAATGATGATACGGTCCCTAGATATCATTCTTTTAGGTTCTTTTCGGATAGCTCAGGATAAGTGCATCTAAATTCTAAATTCCAAAGTGTATATATATATATATATTTTATGGCATTTCGTCCCAATCCTTTGCATTCATCCTTTACTTTTCACAAAATTCTCGTTTGCCTCCACCAGCTCATTTTTGTTTGGGCTTGTACATGATATGTTTTATTTTTTTTGGGTTGAATTATATGCTGTATTTTAAGATTATCTCCTCCTCCTTTCTTCAACCTTTTATTTATTTATTTATTTTTCAATATTAAATCATAAAGGAAATAATAATAATAATTAAGCTTCTTTAAAGGTAAGAATGAGTTTCCAAAGTCATTTAATTAGAAAAATTTATTTTATTTTAATTGTTTATGTGAATTTATGCTCACATGCAATGAAATTTATTAATTTTTTTCTCATAGCTTGAATGTATATGTTTGACGGATAAATTTATAACACATAGTTATATATCTCATTTTTGACCAAATATCAAACATTTGTAGTATGCATGATAAATCTAACCATCATATGTAATATATTCTAAATAAATAAAATTCTCCAAAAATTTAATGCATATATATATATATATATGAATGCATAGTTTCCAGATGTTAGAATTCCAAATTCTCCAATATTCAATTCAAACCCAAAACAAGTTTTGTGGGTGTTCATATCTTGAACGTTCTAGTAGCGCTACCAACTTTATATATACATATATATACATATTTTCATTTGACATTGAAATATATATATATATATATTAACAAAGAGAAATACTTTTCATTTTTTTTAAAAATTTATTCAACTTAAGCTACAACATATCACGAAATTAATGATAATAAATATATCTAGCAAAATTGATACTTAATATTTTAGCAGAAGAAATTTTTTTATTATTTCAAAAAATATAAATAAATAAATTTATTTGCTTTTTTTTTTCCCTGATGGAAGATGTTGATATTAGATAAAGATACAGAAAAAAGACATAACATGTGGTCAATGTACGAAATTTGTGTTACCATTTGCACATTTGGTAATGGGAGGAATATATTCTTTAGAAAATGTACAGCTAATAGAATAGAAGTAGAGAAATGTTGCTTTAGACCTTTCATGGCTGATATTTACGAGGGAATTTTAGACGTAAAAAATCTGTGGTATTTAAAAATGAACAGAAGAGATAATAATAGAAAGAATTAATGAAAAATTGGAAAATGATAGTTGAAAAAATAATGATATCTAGAAGTTGTGAGCTTGGTCTTTCTTCATAACTTTTTGCAACTTCAAGTTATGTTTCAGAAAGCTATTGGTATTTAATTGCCAGTCTAATTGGGTGATAGATTTCCATATGTATCGACTCTGTTTAGGCAAAAATATTTACTTTGAGTTTTGTGATTAATATATATTTAAAAATGTCGATTAAAAAATAGTTAAATAATTATTTTTTCAAAAATAGTTAAATATTTTTTCATTTTTTTTACTATACAATCTATTGTTATTCAAGTCATATATATATATACACACCACGTCAAGTCTGTTTATGTATGAAAACAATATAAATTGTCAAATTGGCTTATATTCCAAACCCACAAAATTCTGGAATGCAACATGCGGTATTCTTCACTGCAATTTGACTAGTTGCTATGGAAGATATTTATTTCCTCTCTTTTTATCAAACAGATTCAACACTTGATGTTGTTTTCATTTTCTCAAGTTAAAAGTCAGATATACATACATAAATGTATACATAGAAAAAAGAGGAAAAAATCTTATCTCCGAGATGATATTCATTTATGTAAATTCTGTTTAAATTTTCGTTATTAATATTCCATTTTATTCAAATAATCCAGCAATATATTCTAAGAAGAAATTAAGATGCAATACATAGAAGCGTTCAATACTATACATCAATATATCTCCCTAGTTGAAGAATCTATATGATAGATTTTGAAAATTAATTAAAAACAATGGACAATATTTACTAAAAAATTTTAGTTGGTCATCATAGCTGGGCCAATTCTCATTTAAATAACATTTTGAGTTTAAACTTGATGAATAAAATCATATTAAATTAATTATTAAAAAATATTTATTATATTTTTAGTTATGTTCCAAACTCTAAATAATTTTGATTTACACCAAAAAAATTTTTGTTGCATAAAATTTTTTATAATTTATGCACTCATATTTAATATTCAGATATAAAATATATAACACAATTTATGTTTAGGTGAAGATGGATATTTTTATTTTAATGAAAGTTATTGAATAGAAAGTTGGCTATAATAATTTTTTTAATACAATTTAATAAAAAGAACAATACTTTTTTAAACAAAACAAAACAAAAAATTATTAAGAAAAGGTTTTGGAATTTAGATATCTTGAATCCATCCCTTTAGAATAATTAATGTAGAGCTCATGTAAAGCTGCATGTAGTATTCAAGAAACTTATCATCAGATTTTATAGCAAATTGGCAAGCTTCTCGAATCCAGTTTAAGTGGGTACTTCTTAAAGTGACAAAGAAGAGGCTACGTTTGCTCCAATTGCTTAAAGATATAACCAAAAATCATTGCTTCAGAAGAAAGTTGACAACAATAATTTGACTTTCATTCTGAGTTTATATTATGTTGATCTCTTATAATTCTTTCAAATACCCTCTCCCCCACTGTTAATATTTTATGTATGTTTTAGAAAAATTAATTGATTTCGATACTGACGGATATATAATAAAAAATAATACTCTTTTTTTTTTTTTTCAAATTAAATAAAGATTATAATTTTTTATAAAATTACGAGATGTTCCTTCAAAAGTAATTTTCGTTTATGTTGGTCTAAAATAATTCGATATGATAAAAACCTGAATATAAAATCTTTTACTTAAGCAACAAAACTGAATGAATTAACCCTTTGAATTAGATATAAATTACTATGATTTAATTTATCATAAAGAAAGAAGAAGACGGAAAAAACACATCATCATTATTATTATTATTGGTTGTATCTATTATAGAGATATTTCCATATAATTAACAGAATCCAAAGTTGAGGCTTTATGCAGCATTAAAGTCTCTATTATAATAATGCAATATGCAATTAATGACTCCATAAGTAATTAAGCTTGTGACAACAACATGAAAATGCAAACAACAATCCTTCATTATATATATACTTAATATATATATTAGTTAGACAGTTTCCATGGACGGCATTGGAGCTTGGAGTTCAAGCAGGGTGAATCCCACGAGCTTCTGCATTCTCCTTTAGCACCATCACAGCACTTGCAGACCAGTCCTAAGGTGGCAAAGAACTTCTTTGTATCTCCTGTAACATGTTAATTAATTATAAAAATGATCAATTATATGTACTAATATCTCTATAATTGAACTCAATATATAAAATATTTAGATGGGTATTATTTTTTCTTCAGCCTGTAGTTATTACCTTTCTTGAGTATTAATTCTCTGGCTTCACCATCTCTTGGGAATTGAAGAACAATCAACAGGAGCAAAACAAAAGCCATAATACCCTTAGACACAGCCATTTCTCTAAAGTTGATCTCTGTGTTTGAATGAAATCTTTATGTTGCTTCTTCAGATATGAGAGAATTTTTATTAATTAAAAGGTTGCAAGATGCATTTATATAGTGCAGATATCATAGCTTGGAGAGTATAAATATTTAATGATAATAATTTCAAAAACGGAAGGCAAAAATGATAGGCAACGCGTTTCCACCTTGCCTAAGTCATCTCTGTTTGGTGGGCCAGAATTAAAGAAAATGACCTTGTTTCTTGCTTAAGGGTTTCTTGGTGGGTCCAATTTGGAGAAACTTAGATTATGATGAAACGTCTCTATATATTTATTTATTTAAGTGACAAAAAAATTTAATTTTTTTTAAAAAAATTTTGAATTCAAATTTTATATATAAAGAAAATGAATGTTTTATCTATTTTATAAGTCGATGTAATTAGAGATAAAAAAAATAAAATATAATATATACACAAAAAGTAATATGTCATGATGATTTTTTTTATTGATCATAATTTGTTTTTTTTTATGAAAAGATACAGTTTATTTCGTGGGTGTAAATGAACAATAATTAGGAAGTATAATAAAATAATTTCATTTAAACAGTTCAGGTGTGTTTTAGCAATCTCTAATTATAGTTATTGTAGCTTTTATAAATTGCAACTTGGCGAATAATGCGCTTAATTATATATATATATATTCTTTACAAGAAATTTTCATAGTTTTTTTTTTTCTTCTGATGGTTACTTCATGTGAACAAGGGAATATTTGTCTAAAAGATGAATACATATAATTATTAGAATATTAGGGATTCATGTCATTTTGTTCATATATTTATTAGAATATTATGGATTCATGTCTTTTTGTTCTGGCATTTGAATGTTACTTTTTGTTCTAGAAATTCCGATCTTTTATATATCTATGTGTGTGTTCCCATTTGTTTAGTTTGAAACATTTTTTTTTTAAAAGGAAATAATTTTACTTATTGAAAGATATTCATGATAATTTTTTTTTTGGTTTAATGGATTGCATAAATTTTGATTTTTGGTGATATATAGGAAATAAATCTAATAATAATAAAAAAGTTTAAAAGATTGGTAATTGTAATTTTAGCTTTTCATAATCAATAGTAACGTTTTACTTGTAAAATTTTATTGTTAATATCTAATGAAATTTTTTATTTAATTTTTAGTTAATAAAATAGTTAAAGGAGTTAAAAAATATAATAATAAATAATAAATTATTCAACAGTTAATAATTCTTATTATGAACTACATAATAAAAAATAACTAGTACTTGTACAATATATAAAAAATTAATTTTACAAGCTAATGTTTGCAGTATCTAAATCGTAATGTTCTTGAAAAACAATGACTATTAGACCATTAATTTATCAGAACTATTAATTTTTATATAATAAAAAGTTACGTATAAAATAGAAAAAGCTAATAAAATATAATTACAAAATTTTTTTGTGGAGTGAATTAAATCCTATGTGTTAATTGGGGTTTTATAAGTACATAAAATTTCATCATGATTGATATCACTTCACAAAAGCTTTTCGAATTTCTCAAGTGAAAAGAATGGTTAACCTTGTTCAAGTACACATAAAGTAAAAAGAATGATTCACACAGTACTTGTTAATTAACTTTATATAATATGAATTTAATATGATGCTATATATTTGAGCCAAATTATTACTTTTAGAAGCATGCGTTAGTTGGATTTGACTTTTGTTTTTCTTCCTTTAATGACGCTATAAGTGAAAAATCAAAATTCAATGTTACCAAATGTGTCAAAATATTACGTGTTATTCGTCTGATAATTAAAGTATAATAAGACTTTTGATCCCATTATATAAAATTCCCTTTATAATAGTGACTGAGACCAAGATAAAAAATAACTTGCTGGGCAATATTGCTAAGCATACTTTCCATTATTTGAATCTTATTTTTACCTATGGCTAAATATTTGCATATTTAGTCATATCATGCATCAGGGCCTTTAGTTATAAGCAAAAAAATGGGAGTTAATTCTCACATTTTCCAGTATTATAATAATCCAAATTTTATAAAATTAAAATCATTGTATATTTCTTTAAAACCTTGAGAATTTGTTATTATTCTTTATGAATTACGAAGAAATTTGTAATAGATTTAATAAATTACCTAATAAATGCGTAGCTATTGGGTCAATAAGAAAATAGTCTAATGACTACTTTTTATTCAGGACATCGTACAATATAAAACTTAAATTCTACATTTGATTTAAAAAATAGGTAAACAACTCGATAATTGTTTTGATATTTTGCTCCACTAGATGATGCCCATATGAAAAGACTTGACTGGAAGGTCACCCAAGAACTTAACTAAAAGAAATGTTTTTCTTTTTCTTTTTATTTTTCAAACTCCCAAGGGAGAGAAGGAGGAAGGGATTCGACCCTGGTTTCCTCAATCGGTCCACACTTCTGTATATATACCGTGGGAACTGGGAAGAAACTATCAAATGTTCCATTTAGTCAAAGCTACGAAATGAAGCATCTTTGTCACCATTTTGGTCAAAACGAATATATTAACTTGTTTTACGGAGGGAGCACAGATAGAGACTTGATAATCTAGAAAATAAGAAGCTTTAGTGCAACTAAATTTCAACATTTAAAAAATGTGATAATCAAAGCTAGGTTTTGACTAAGTATAACTTTAAAGCACCGAAATCAATTTAACCTACGATGCAAAGTCTAGATTGCTTACTGGGTTTTCCTATAAGTTAAAAAACAAGTGTCATTTTATTTAACTTACTATAGGGGTTGAGGATGCAGGTGTCATGATTATTTCATTATGAGGGAATACAATCACGACAAACATTTCCACAAATTAAAAATATGTAGAATTTTATTGTTTGTTTAAAAAATAAAGAATTCAGATTTTCTTCGATAAAGTTTCATATTGAGTCTTATATACGAAAAAAATAGATACCTTAAATTTACCCGGCTGAATTTCTAAATACTGAAAACATCATATGCAATAAATGTTTGATAACTTAGATTTTGAATTATAGACAAGTTTTCTGCAACGGCATGTTGTTCAAATGGTGAAGCACTCCTTTTGGATGCAGAGGTAAAATTCTGCTTCAATAATATAAACTGACCGTACCATACCCGTTCAACAATTCTTGAAGATTGTTTCACTTCAGGATTTAGTAAAATCTAGAAAAATTTTCATGTTTAAAGCTAAAAAATTTTTGTCCCCAAAAATATTACCGTTTGTCGCTAAATATATATATATTTTTAACTTGAAAAATGATTACCTATTTGTTATATAAACTCATTGCCCATACATAAAAAATAGTGATAATTTATTTTCCTTGCGGAGCTATTTACAACAAAAATAATCATCCCCTGGTCGTGTAAGCCCTCAAAGGCGACAAAGGTTGAGTTTGTTCCTCGCTAGAAGATCTTTATTGTTTCAGTTGATAAATTGTATGGAAGGAAGCATGAATCTTCCTTGCAGATCATCCAAACATCTTAGACAAACAGCTAAAATGAAATCAGAATTGGGTACATAATCCGAAAAATCTTGACTTAAGTCAAAGTAAGTCAGCTAGGGAAGATCAAAGAAGATTTGAAGGATCATAAGCAAGAATAGGGCTTCTCACTTGATGAACTCCATCATCCCAAACCAAAGAACCAGACAATGAAGTATTGCCCATCTTTGCTGTTACCGAAACAACGAAGGATTTCTGCTCTCCAAGTTTACTGAAAGAAAGAACTTCAGGTGTTACATTGATCTTGAGCCGTTTTGGAGCTTTCACAATTGCCTTGTAAGAAGAAACAGCTAAGCCCACATTGGTGACTGTCCTGTGAAAGACACTGCCCACAGATTTGCCTGACGCGGCCGATAAAGTGAAAGAAGGAAGGTTTAGATCTGAAGCTGTGATATTTGGTGCTTTAGAACAGCTGTTAGGGTCTCCGGTGACAAGTTGTAGTAATTTAGGGCCATATCCCATTCCGCATAAGAATTCTATGAATTGTTCCTCCCCAGCATCGTATACTAAACCGGGGTTGATCACCTTCACAGGATTTAGTTGTCCTGCTCCATATGCAAGCTCTGCCTCCGGATTTCTTTTACGACTCATGGGAGTGGCTGCAAAAATGAAAAGAAGAAAAATAAAGATCATCATGTAGAAAAATTAGTCATAAGTTACAACCCTGAGTCTAAGATTAGAGATTTTGCAACGAGCCCATGTGCTTTGACTTAATGGTACTGTCTGAAAGTTTATCAGTTCGAACCTAATAAGTAATTATAAAATAAGCGCTAGACGAGTTTTGTGCCTTTTATGGATTCATTTAAGTCAATTCAGATTAATTGAAGTTTTTGTAACTGCAGGATACCGGAGGTAACTATAAAAAAAATAAAGAGACTTGGCTCGCTAGGAAAACATCTTTAGGAGCTTAAAACTGAACTTGTAAAATTAAACTGAAATAATCCTAATCATTGAGTATATATACTCTTGCAAACGACGGCCAACAACAGTTGCATATATCTGGAATTAAATTACCTGTTGTCATTAGAGCTGACTTAATGGCGGCAGGAGACCATGTTGGGTGAAATGATTTAATGTAAGCTGCTGCTCCTGAAGCATGTGGGCAAGCCATGGATGTGCCAGATAAAATGTTGAATGGTAGTACTCTATCATCCCCATCTACATCTGTTATGGTGTTGGGTAATGGGGTCCATGCTGCTAAAATGTTAACTCCAGGGGCTGTAATGTCAGGCTGTGAAAGACAAACAGGTTACGATGCAGCAACAGGACTGTAGAAAGTAGCGAAATAAGAAGAATAGATCCTTCAATTTACCGTAAGAATGTCTTTTGTTACAGGATTTGGTCCTCGCGCAGAAAATGATCCCACAGATGGGGCCAATTTTTCCTTTGCTGCAGCGCTCTTAAATATAGTTGCTGTTGGTTTTCTGTTAGTAAACAAAACAGCTAGATTAATATCATACGGAATCCATAACCTGTCATTTTTACCAGGAAATTTCGTGATTGTGGTTACCTAGTTCTGTTCACATAGTTTGTAACATAAAATCCATCACGCAAGTTCAAATGTGAAGCTGATAAAGGAAATTCGTACGCTAAATCTTGGAAACTTCCATCTTGCATTATAGTACCAATTGCTCCAGCTGCAAATTGTGTCTCTCCAGTACTTGATAAATCACAAAGAACAATTTTCCCTTTCACTAAGTTCTTGTCCAAAGAAAAGTCGGTGCAGTACCTGTATATAAGCATTCATTAAAAATGTCTTCAACAATTAGGCCTAGAATGCAATCATTTCATTCTTCTTTTTACCTAGATGTAGACTCATTGAACCCTTTCTTAACGTCAGGGGCATCTCCACCATAGATCAGAGGGTACATTTTTTGTTTAAGGTCGAACGTGTTGATAGATACTCCCTACATGTTGCAGATGTTTATAAAATTACAATTATAAATAGTAAAATAGATGACTGAGAATGAGGTAAGCTTGCTCACCTCATAAGTTTTTCCATTACCCAATTTAACTTTTGTCAAAAATCTCCTGTCTATGGTGCTAGCAGCAACTGAGAGAAGCCAAGGTGCCAAATTTGTTACAGTTTCAGGATAAGGACCTGAATTTCCTGCAGAAGCTGATGTAAGTATACCATGCTTCATGGCGTGGAAAGCTCCGATAGCGATGGAATCATTTAAGTAGTCAGTTGCAGCAAATCCTCCAACAGAAATTGAAATTATATCAACTCCATCTGCAATAGCGTCATCAAATGCTGCAAGGATATCAGCATCAAAACAACCATCAGACCAACAAATTTTGTAAACTGCGATTCGCGCAGAGGGAACCCCTCCTCGAGCAGTTCCTGAGCCAAGTCCATCCATGCTTGCATGATGAACTAAATTGCCAGCTGCTGTTGATGCAGTATGAGTCCCATGGCCATCTTTATCTCTTGGAGAAGCAAAATCTTTTGGACCAAGGGGCCCAGTGCTACGATAATATCTAGCTCCAATTAACTTACTGCAGTTACATTAAAAAAAAAAGAGAATCTGATCTTCAGGACTGCTGTTCAGGATTATGTCAGGTTGTGTTAAAAATTTGGGAGTCAATAATTACTTGTTGCAGGTGAAATTGGAAGACTTTTGGCAAATGCCCTTCCATTTTCTTGGAGGAGGACCGAATCCTTTGTCACTAAAGCTTTCAGACTCTGGCCAAATTCCTGTGTCAAACATTCCAATAATGGTGTTGCCTTCAGTTACAGTATTTCTGGTAACCTTTCTGGAGAAGCCGAGGAAGTCCCATGACCTTGTTGTATGCATCGTTTTCTTTTCACTTGGAAACACAGAGACCACTCCTTCCATGCCTGAAAAAGTCTAACATTTACAATTTCGATATTTTAGATGACATTATTTAAGGAAATGCAGTCTGCGTACCAGCTAGTTTAAGCATCTGCTCATTGGTCAACTTTGCAGCAAACCCATTGAAGCCTTTTGTATAGCTATAGATCATTGAGTCTGATATATTACTGTTGACATGAAAACCATCAGAAGATTTTATCATTCTTAAATAGTTCCAGTTGGATCAGAAAATAATATATACTCATTTTGTTTAGAATCCTAAGCAACCTGCCAACAGCTTGTTTTAGCATGTTTGCATGAAGAGACGAAGAAGGGGTTTGTGCTTTCTGACGATCACCCATGTATACAATATACACCTGCTTTCACAAATTGATCATGTTCAACATTAATCACTTGCATATATGTACCTCTGAATCAATTAGTTAGGGGCATGAAACATATTAAATAGTAATCATTAAGCTTCATTTTAGATGTTAAAAAAAAAGTTTGAAAGTGTTTCTTTTTTTTTTTTTTTTTTTAATAACGAAACGAGGCAAAATTGAAACTGCTTTCTTAGTGCAACCACGAGGTATTCTCACACCACACTAGCCATGAAACCAATTCTTAGCACTTCATGGATGGCACTAGTCTACACCAGTAATGGGCATGAAACCACGTGAAGATTCAAATATGGTCCGACATGAAATGTGCTCATGTAGAAACTTAATGGGGTATTGCACTACTAAACCAAACCTTTGAACTCGAATTTTTTTTTTTTTGCTTCATTTTATCATCAAATTAAGTTATGTCAAGAAATCTAATAGTGGAATAACATAACAAAAGAAGAAAGAACTCTATGCACAAGGACAACAAAAGGAATGAGAGAAAACAAATAATATTAAAGCAGTTGCATGTCACAAAATGAAAACTATGGAAGAAAATATTTTGCCTTTCTATCATCTTGTGCACCATGGCAGCTAATTAGCAAGCTAGTAATTAGACCAATTAGGATAAGCTGTGAAGAAATATGCAGGTTTGCCATGAAGTCTTTTTGGGTCTATTACCGATATATTTCTTCGTGCAAATTATGAAAACATAATGTTGGCATTATATAGGTAGCCATAGGAAATGTTGGACGGCTTTTACTAAACTTTCTCCAGCAATTGACCCAAAAACAGCGAGGAAAGAAACTATGAATGGTAAGGAAAGAATTATCTGTTAATAGTATGTTCTTTATTTAAGTATTATTATGGAAATAAGAAAAAGAGTTCCGTAGCCGAAGGCACCAATATTGCTAATTAATGACTTTCACATCCATTGAATTAATAAATGGCCAGAAGTGTAAGCTTCCACTAACTCATCAAATATTAAAATAACCGTTAATTAATACGGTATATGGATACACTATTGAAAATTCTTACCTATTTTGGTGTGCGGTTTGCATTTATACAGCAAACTAATAGATGAATACACACCATGCATATATTTGTTGGTGTTAGATGATTGAAATACACTGCAACCGTGTAACTCATTTTAAAAAACATGTACACCATGCATATATTCATTGGTGCCCGACGATTGAAATACACTGCCAACGTGTAAATCATTTTAAAAAACATGTTTTTCGCCTAATTGTTGAGGTGTATATATCTGATGCAGTTAAATCTTAACCTAATGTGTTTGTAGATGGATGCTGAAAAAAATTATTATATGCTATGCATATTATTATAAATCATAGTTTTACTTTTACTTCTACTTCCATTGTAACTGTCACGTACACATTTAGTTGGCGGACATGCGTACCTAATAAGGAAAAATTTTATAATAATTTGAAAAATTAAACCAATAATATTAAATTGTTGCTATTAAGTTTTATTTTTACCACTTTAATTAAATATTAAATATTTATTAATTTAATCTTTTAACTTATTAAATGCCAAGTTTACTGTATTCTCGCTAACAAGCGTATTTTATCAAATTGGCTTTAGCTCAAGTGCTTTACTGAAATACTCTCTAGTAGACGGACATTAATGGATGTTAACGAAATTATATAATAAAAATAATAGCTGATTGGTTGTTGGTAGAATCTATAAATCAATTAAGTTCACTTTGTTTTGACATATTGAAAGAAGAAAATGGTTGTTAGAACTTCGAATTTTAACCTCCAACCTCCTCCTGCATCACGAGGCAAGCACTCGGCTACTAGAGTACTAGATCAACGATAATTTTCTTTATTATCAAGCAACAAAATTAGATATAGGTCAATAATCATTGGAATTAATGGTATAAGCTATTTTTTTGGTTAAGTAATATTTTAATTTTAGATTGTGATATATACAATCATGTTAAATAGTTTGTCGTTCTTATATTTTTTTATCAGAATTAAATTGAATTAGTTAGAATATAATTAAAATATAATGAATTTTAATTAGCGATCGTTGATTAAAAAAAAAATATAACCTTCCCTGCATGGAACCTGGAGGGTGGAGGGTAAGTTAACAGTTGATATCTTAAGCAAGTAAAATTTCAATCAATAAGCGATATTTTTTACTAAGACTTTTTTAATTAGATAGGAATCAAAGCACAAAAAATAGCTGCATACATTTGCTACCACAATTATGTAGTTGTGGCACACTTAATTTGCAACAGAAAACATCGTGCTTATTTGAACTTGTATTTGAAAAGAAATGGATTCAAAACTACTGTTCACGATTGGAAGCAAAGGCTACAACTGGACTTCTCACTTGATGCTCCTTATCATCCCAAACCAATTGACCAGATAATATTGCATTTTTGCTAGGCAATGTAGCTTCAACTGTCACAACAAAGGATTGCGTTTCTCCAATAGAGTTGAAGGTAAGAGTACCCGGTTCAACTTTAATATTAAGTCCCGCCGGCGCACTTGTAATTGCCGTATAACTTACTGAGGGTGATCCGACATTAGTGACAGTTCTGTGAAAAATGCGAGTTATAGATTTTCCTGACCGGCAGATAGAGCGAAAGAAGGGTAATTTAAATCCCACACAGTTCCATTTGTCTCTTTAGAGCATGCGCTACTATCTCCGGTAACAAGCCGAAGTTGTGTAACATTATACCCTTGTCCACACAAAAATTTAACATAATCAATCTCTTCAGCATCATATACTAAGCCCGGATCCATTGCCTTTACAGGATTTATATGACCTGATCCATAAGCAAACTCTGCATCGCTGTTTTTATCACGACACATGGGATAAGCTGCAAATGACATTTAACGTAATTAGAAGAATATATATCACTGTGAAATAAACAATTTCGTGCAAATCGAAACATTACCTGTTGTCATTAGAGCAGATTTAATGGCAGAAGGAGACCATGTTGGGTGAAAAGACTTGACATAAGCAGCAGCACCGGAAGCATGTGGACAGGACATTGATGTGCCTGAGATTATATTGTAGGGAACTACTCTCGTATCTCCTTTTGATCCTGTCACGGTAGTAGCTTCGGACCATGCTGCCAAAATGTCAACTCCAGGCGCTGTCAGGTCAGGCTGTAGGTGGAGAAGAAGTCAAAAATCGAGAAAGTAGGAGATTTAGAAATGAAAACGGAGAAATTTTTTTTGACACATACCTTGAGAATCTCACTTGTTATTGGACTAGGTCCTCTCGACGAAAAGGAGACTACAAATGGGGATAATTTATCCGTGCTCTCAACACTCTTAAATATTGTTGCAGTTGGTTCACTGATATGGTGAAAATATCAAACAGAAATGGAACTGAATTAGCACTATGTATTAACCGCTATATTTTCACTAATTTGCCGCGAATTTCAGTAGATACCTGGTTGAATTCAAATAATTCAGGACGTCTGTTTGATTGCTGGGGCTTATGGGGGAAACAGGCAAAGTATAGGTGAAAGCGACATCTGTGTAATATCCGTCTCGTGCTACCAATCCAGCTACTCCAAGGGCTACTACATCTTCCTCATCGAAACTATCGCAAACAACAATTTTTCCGTTGACCAAAGTCTTGTTCAATGAGTCTACGCTGCAAATACTGCAATTCAGAATAAACTCAGCATAGTTAAAGAGTTTTTTTTTGGCTATCCCATTTTTTGAATTCTTAATTCAAACACTGTTGAACTGAGCTTTCAGAGATTTAACATATTTTGTGGTGGTCTATACCCAGTTTTGGAACCCTCATGTGCCGTCTGGTTTACTGCATCTGCAGCATAGATTATTGGGTGCATAAAATTTCCACGCTCAAAAGTATTTATAGAATTTCCCTGCATTGGAAGGATTGTATAGTTTTGGTTTAATTATCAGTCCAGGGACAACACATTAATCAAATCACGACATAAAATGCATCCTTACCTCATAAATTTCACCATTGCCTAATCTAACAGGAGTCACGAACTTTCTGTCTATAGTGCTAGCAGCCACAGAAAGGGACCAAGGTGAACAATTTGAGACTGATTGAGGATCAGGGCCTTCATTACCAGCAGAATTGGATGTGAGTATGCCATTCTTCATCGAATGGAAAGCTCCGATAGCGATTGAATCCTCGAAATAGTCCATTGGCGATCCTCCAACTGATAAAGAGATTATATCAACTCCATCAGCAATAGCATCATCAAATGCTGCAAGAATGTCAGCATCTGAGCAGCCACCGAGCCAACATATCTTGTAAACAGCAATGCGAGCAGAGGGAACGCCTCCTCGAGCTGTGCCTGAGCCAAGGCCTAGTAAGCTTGCCTGCTTAACTATGTCCCCTGCCGCTGTTGATGCAGTATGAGTTCCATGTCCTTCTGAGTCTCTCGGAGAAGGAAATTCTTCCTTAGGATCTATTTTTCCTTCACTGTGGTAATATCGGGCTCCAATTATTTTGCTGCAAATGCATTACAGATGCGTGTAAGTGGGCTTCAACAGCACATCAGGGTATAGTTTAATGCAGTAAGATGCTTGGCAAGGTTTTACTTGTTGCAAGTGAAATTGGAGGATTCTTGGCAAGTGCCTTTCCATTTGGTTGGAGGCGGACCGAATCCTTTATCATTGAAACTTTCAGATTCAGGCCAAATTCCTGTGTCAAGCATTCCAATTATGATGTTGCTTTCATAAGTTGATCTTCTAACATTCAGAGGAAAGCCCATGAAGTCCCAAGACCTTGTTGTGTGAAGTTTCTTTTTTTGACTAGGAAACACTGACACTACACCTTCCTTTCCTGAAGAAAAATTTGACGAAAGACTATATCAAAATTGTTGAAGGTATCATTAGATTTCTTTTCTGTTTCAAAATAATGTGAAAAAAATATTTTTGTCGAAGCAATTCTACCAGCCAGTTTCTGCTTTTCCTCTTCAGTGAGCCTAGCAACAAAACCATTGAAGCTCCTGTGGTAGCTGTGGAGCAGAAAATCTGATGCACCACTGATCAATGCAAACCATGTATTTACCAAGTTAGCTTTAAAAGAACCTTAACGTTTCTCATACAATATGACTAAATCTTTTTATTCTGTTTGGTGTGATGCTTATTCTTTTAATGAACTTTCCCATTCTAACCTTAATTGGATTTGTATCTACAAACTTGATCCTGCAATGTCTTTTACTAACTACTTGATCCTGATTATTCTAGATTTGTATGAACCCCTAAAGTGTAAAATTCTTCCAAAATTTGTTTTTTCATATATAAAACTGAAATTTGAAATATTATTCAAGAAAAATTACACTTCTTACCACTTGCAAATCGTAACCTTTAATTAATGTGATGCACCATTAGAAAAAAAAAAGTTATTTTGTTAACTTAATAGTAAGACTGAGTAAAAGGACAAAAGATCAAGATTTCAAAAAAAATTTCGAATACATTTTATGTAAATGAGACTCAAATCCAAATTAATATATTACATTGAATGTATATATTTTTAATTATCTTAAGCTATTATTATCACCATAAAAAATTTTAATCAGATGAAATTGAAGATCAACCTGCCAACAACTTCTTCTAACACACTGATGTGAAGTTTTGATGCACTAAATTCACCATTTGGACGGTCGCCCATGTACACAATATATACCTGCATCCATAAAATATGACAAATGTAGAATCCATTTTTATCAGCATTATAATTTTCATCATCATCTGAAATCGTGTGTTATGAAGAAACAGTATTGTACATTTCTAAATAATTACAATCAATAAAATTAAAACTGATCAACTAATAATAATAAAGCTTTATACTACTGAATTAATTTCCTAAAGTCAACATAATTCCTTGAGGCCAATGCCAGCTATGAAACGCAGCCGAAGATTATTTCCGTATCCACGGTTGTACGGAGACACCTAATAATAGAAGATATTTATCCATAGCAATGACAATATTAAGGACTATAAAAGAGAAGAAAAAAAAATTGCCTTTCGATCTTCGCTGGCTGTGCCATGGCAGCTGACAAACAGACTAGAGGTAAGACTTATAAGGAGAAGCCAGGCAAGAGGATGATTCCTGCTAGCCATTTTAGTTAAGACCTTAAAACAGGAGCTTCTTTCTAATTATATTCTTCTACTTGTGCAAAATGTAAGTAGCCACAGGTTTTATATATAGATGGATATTGTTCAACTAGTACTTTGGTTCCATAGGGTTCTCAGAAATGCATTGTTAAGCTCGTCAACCAAAGAAAAAAAAAAAAAAAGCCAACGCAGAAACTTCACAATGCTGAAGCCAGGAAATTCCAGTACATGCTGAGTTTTTTTAATTAAATTGTTTAATGATCGAGTATTTATCTTTTAATACAGAAAAATAAAAAAACTGAGTAGATTGTTATAAAAAGTATATATGATACTTATTGATGGCGATGTAATACTACAGGATGAAGTTAAAACTTTGCAATGTTTAAATCTCAGAAGTTGTCAACAACTAAGTTTCAGGATTATTTTCATGCAAATACGAAACATACAAAGATTGACTTTTATAGAGGCAAAGGTGCTGACTTTTTGTCATGTCATTGTTCAAACTAAGCAAGATTTTACAAAGCCGGCCACTTTTTAAGATGAATGCTGATTTATTTTTCTCCATCACCTATGTAAAATTAATTCAACATTGTCCAAATCGAATTCATTAAAAAAATTGTAATGATGAAGTAAACTAGCAAAAATTCATCCACCACAATTGAAATTTTATAAAAATTTCATTAGGAATAAGAATTAAAATTTCCCTAAACTTTTTGACAAAGACCAAATTAGCCACTTTGTTACTTTTTGGGCTAATTTAGCCACTCAACTATCTAATAAAGGACAAATTAGCCCTGACAATTACACTTGCCCCCTTATTTTTTGATAGGTAAACAAAATACATCCTAGATATTTACAAAAACCTCTCTAATGTTTTACTTATTTAACAAATTAGTCCATACATTTTAATTTATTTCTATATTAGTTTTATTTTTTAAATTATATATATATATAATTTAAAAAATAAAACTAATATAGATATAAATTAAAATGTATATATTTTTAAATTACTAAAAATTATTGGTAAATAATTAAATTTATATAGTACAAAAAAATTAAGGTTTTAAATATAATTTCAAAATTTTATTTTTTATTAAAAATATTTTATACTAAAATAAGGACTAATTTATTAAGTAAAATATTAGAGAGGTGTTTATAAATGTTTAGGGGGTCTTTTGTTTATCTCCCAAACAATAAGGGGGAAAGTGTAATTATTCAGGTTAATTTGACCTTTATTGGATAATTTAGTGGTTAAATTGGTCCAAATTGTAATAATAGAACTAATCTGATCTTTGTCAAATAGTTCAAGGGAGAAATTGACCTTTATTAGATAGTTGATTGCATTTTTTTTTTTTTGGTTATATTGGAGCGAAACATGAATATTTCTCATCGTCTTGCGCCTTCTTACAATGTTTCTCTGATGTAAATATGACGTGCTTAATGATAAAATATTTGAGGCAGAAATGTGGCTTTCATTGAATTATTATTGTGATATTGCTGGGTTAATACATTTATAATCCCCAATGCAGTTATCCTCTTTTAAAAACTTGCACTATGTTTGGAATGAGAGGAAATAAAAAAAAAAAATAACATTATTTTTCTTTATATTTCTTTCCTAATTTTCTTTTCTCACTTTCATCTCATTCCAAACCTAGTGTTAAACTCTGAACTCATTCCACTTTTTGTAAGTGTCCAAATATATATATACATTTTTATAAATTAAAATGAAACTATTTTGATACATATGAAACGATTCTGATACTGAACTAAATGGACAATGTTTATAAATGATATTTTTAATAAGGTAAAGGTAAAAAACGTCTTTAATATTTATGCCCAGGTATATATTAGCCCTGGAAGATTTTTTGAATTCAATTAGACACAAAATTTCAGAGTAATGTCATTTCGGGTTCTCCTTTTAACAGAGCAATTTTTAGAGGATGATGTGACAAAAATTGTTCCCACAAAACTTAAAATAAATTAATTAAAAAAAATAAAAATAAAATAACGAAAACTTCTGCTGCCCAAACTTCTCTTCTCTTCGCACTTAAGCAAACTTCTGGTTCAAGCATTTTATCGAATAGTTGGTGTGCATATTTGAACTCTCTATAACATGATTCTCCAAAAAAAAAAAAAAAAAAACACCCACCCACCATGATCACTTCACATCCAAAAAATAGAACTAGAAACATGTTAAATGTCGAAGTTTGCTTTTAAAAAAAAAAACTCAAGTACTTACGAGTAAAGTGGAAAGATGTTGTCCATATATTTTGGACCTCCATCACTTCTAATGATATCTCTTAAATGTATAAGAATCACTAGTGCTACCAGTAGTGCTCATGTGCAGCCAGTGAAGAAACCTGCAAGTAAAGAAGCAGCAAAAGTTCATGATAAGGATTTTTCGTATCCAAAGAACCAAAATTCGAACGTTAAAGTTGCAGATGAATCTTACCCAGTGTGAATGTGATTCTGTGCCCTTCCCTTTTGGCCTTTGGTCTTAAAGTTCTCATTCCTATATTATGATTCCCATTTGCAAAATGCTTAATGAAGGTCGCCTCCACTCTTTCCACGAGCTTATTAACCTCTTTAGAGCTTTGAAGATAAGAATTGTCCACCATGTTTAGGCATGCTTTCAATGCATTTCTTGAAGTAATCTGCAATTAATATAGCTAATAATCAGTACAATTCAATCCAAACCTGCAGCTGAGAGTTTTCTTTATTGCAAATAGCAGCTATAGTACACTGTCATATTTTTTTATGATCTTGGAGAATGCTAATTGGTTCCAGAAACTGCAACATCATTCAACAACACAATCAATTGATACGAAAAAGATCCAAAATTTTCGATTCTTATAAAGGGAAGTAAACTCAAAGAGAACATTACCAGTAGCTTTTCAGAAGTCTTAAGCTTTTGATAGAATGTGATAAAAGCTTCAGTCATAAGTTGCTCCGCTTTCCTCAGTTCTTCCCTGCTGTATGATAAGTCTGACTTCGAACTCGAGATGATATTCTCATTGTAGATACTGGAGTTTCAGGTTCAACATTGATCTTTAAACGATCAAAAACCTCTAATGAAGCCGGCCTAAAGCCCTCAATGTTACTCTTGCTCCCATTTGTCTTCCTCCGGCTATTAGATGCAGAGTCCTCGTTGTCGTTGCCTCTCTTATCATCATCTGAATTCACTTCGCTGCTCATCTCAACTTCCTGAATCACTTCCATTTGAGACCATCCTTGAAATGGGAAATTGAAATTGAACAATTAAGCAATTTTTCACAGAATCAATCACAAGTACGATAAAAAACAACTGCCAAATTTTTTAGCTAACCTGTGTTTCTACTATTAATTGGTTGAACAACTGATGCTGAAACCACAGGAACTCCTCTATTAGCACCTCCTAGAGCTCGGTTGTCTACCTTAACGCGTACCGAGATTAAAGCATCCATTTGCCTGCTCAAATCATCAGCTTCTGCCATAACTTGCTGAACCTTTTTCTTGTAAAATTTAACTCAAATTTCAGCGAAATGAAACTCCAGGAACAAAAAGAAAATCTTAAAATCTAACAATAATGTAAAATTTGTGGAGGACTAATTTGTAATAAATTTATTTTTATTATTGCAAAGAAAATTTAGTACAAAAATATTTGTACATGCCTCACAAAATATTCTCAACTCACACTCTTGCACTTTCATATACTTTATTTTAGGAAAAATGATCAAATCTATCATGAACTGTAGACCAATTATTAATCGAATTTTAATTTTAAAATTGTATCAATTTGTTTTTTTAATTTTGGGAGTTGTTCAAAATCTATCCAAATGACATTAAACTTGTGATATAAATGACATGATAATCTGACGTGACATAAGAATGATTGACATGACAAAAAATTTAAAATTCACTTAATCAATTGTATCCTTAACTATAAACTAATTATCAAACTAATCATAATTTTAAAGTTATTTAAATTTGTTCTTCCAACTTTTTGAGTTGTGCCAAATCTATCTAGAAGTCAATAAGCTTGTGTCAGATAGCTACAATGATAATCTTACGTGGCATAAGAGTGTCTGACATGGCAAAATTAAACTTTCTTAAAGTAGGTGTAAAATTAAATTCAAAATTCAGTCATACTTTTGCATTTTTTTTATCTAATACATACGTAATGACTATAAAACGGTCAAAATTTTTCAAACATCTATTTTCTCTATATATAAAGCTTGATATTATAACTTTATTTAATGATATTTAAATTTCTTATTACTTGCACTTCATGATACTTTTTAGTGTTTTGATTTTGCATAAATATTTCAAATTTTCATGGGGTCCTTTTGTTGAAGCCATACCTCAAAACGGAGACAACACCAAAACAATCGACCTGGATTTGCATTAGTTTCAAGATGTCTTTAAATGAGCTATGTTTCCACATTTGCATATCATGATCTTATTATTCAAACTATATATTCTTATATTTTACGATTCTGATTTGGAAAACAGTAAGTTTTAGGTTTTTATTTTTTTTAATTGTTAGATGCTTTTATGCCACGAAAGATGGTCATTGCAGTTATCTGGCACAAGCTTATTAACTTATGGATAAATTTAGTACAACTTGAAAAGTTGGAGGAGCAAATTGAAATGACTTTAAAATTAGGATTAGATTAATAATTGGTCTATAGTTCATGATAGAATTGATAAGGTGAGTTTTAAATTTTTTGCTATGTCAGCTACTTTTATGCCACATCAGATTACCACGTTATCTTTGTCACAAGCTCAATGTCATTTAGATAGATTTGGAACAACTTTCAAAGTTGGAGGAGCAAATTGGTACAACTTTAAAATTTGGATTAGATTGATAATTAACATATAGTTCAGGATAGATTTGATCATTTGGCAAAGAAAATTTAGTACAAAAATATTTGTACATGCCTCACAAAATATTCTCAACTCACACTCTTGCACTTTCACACATCACAACACATGACACATACTTTTTTTTTTTCCCACTAACTCTCACTCTTTATTTCTCATACACTTTTACACTTATTTGATTCTCATGCACACACCCATGCACTACTTATGCATAACACACACACACTTATTATATGCATACTATATTTATTTATATTAGTTGTAGGTCGGTTGTTGGAGACTTTTATAATTTTCTTGAATGGCGGTGGAGAGACAAATTGTCCAACTCATCTTCAACTTGTCAATTTTTTCAACTTGCCAACTTGCAAGCTTAGATACTTATAGGTGGTTCTAGAATAATATGTAGAAAAAGAGAGAGTCGGTGCATTTTTAATACTCCCCCTCAATGACTACTCTCTCTTAATATATGCTTGCTCACTATGTCAAGGTGCCTTCTAAAGTTTTCAAACTTTGCACCATTAAGTCCTTTAGTGAATATGTCTGCTATTTGGTCTTCAGTTTCAATGTACTACACCTTGATCTCTCCACGTAGGACTTTTCTTGCACAAAGTGATAATGCACCTCCACATGTTTAGTTCTTGCATGGAATACTGGATTTTCAGTCAAGAGTATAGCTAACTGATTATCATAGTGTAGTTGTACTGTGTGCTTAATAGGTTGATGGAGATTCTTCATTAATTGCATCAACCATGTATATTCTTGTGTTTCTGTAGCTAATGCTCGATACTCTGACTCAGTACTTAATAATGACACCATCGGTTGCCTTTTACTGCACTAAGAGATAGATCCTGATCCAAGATTGAACACATAACCTATAGTCGAACGCCTTGTATCATGATCTCTAATATAATCAGCATCACAATATCCAGTTATCTCACTTGCTCCATCCTTTTTGTATAAGATACTATAGTTAATGGTTCCTTTAATATATTGCAAAATTCTTTGTACAAATTCTAAGTGAGGCTTCTTCAGATTATGTATAAATCGACTTACTAAACTCACTGTTTCTGCTATATCTAGCCTTATAAGAGTGAGATAGATTAGGCTGCCAACATGTTGTCGGTACATGGTAGACTCCTCTAAGTTCTTTCCTTCAGTAGAGCATAACTTTGTATTAGCCTCCACCGGTGTTGAAATAGGCTTGCACTTTAGCATCCCATACTTCTCTAGGAGATCTTTAATATACTTCTATTGGCATAAAAAGATTCCATCCTCCACTCCTTTAACCAAAGTTTCCAATTCTTATAATAGTTAAGGTTAGTAGAACATGCACCGTTGTAATCTTTGCCATTGGATTGAATGTCTCTTCATAGTCTAATCCATATTTATATGAGAATTCCTGAGCCACCAAATGCGCCTTATACCTCTCTATTGATCCATCAAAATGACTCTTTATTTTATAAACCCATTTGCAGGATATGGGTTTTACATTTTTACTCTTTGGCACTATATCGCAAGTCTTATTTTGCTTTTGGGCATCTATTTCTTCTTTCATAGCCTTCCTCCATTCCTTGCTTATGGATGCTTCCTCGTATGTTGTAGGGTCTTTTGTATTGTCTTCTTCAACAAGTGTTGCGTTAGGATATTTGAGATTCTTCTTAATTTTTCTTGATGTTCTTCTCAAATGTGGCTCATATTCTACTACACCTTCCTCCTTTTGAATTTCCTCAAGTTGGCTTGGACGTGCTTCTTCCGACGTCTAATGATGCACTCTTATACGCCATGGGGAATTTGACTTCTCAGGTGACTTGTCTTTGGCTATTTCTTCTTTTAGTCCCTCTTCTTGAGTGATTTTTTCACCTTCTTCTACTGCTTCATCTTTTTCAATTCTCTTTTGTAACTTCTCCTTAATTTATTTTAAGTTTGGTAGAACTACTTCTTAAGGGGACCACCACGATGAAGCTTCATCAAATATCACATTTCTTGATATGTGACATTTTCTTGTTGTAGGATCACAACACTTTCACCATTTTCTTTGATCATCGTAACCTATAAAGATTCACTTTATTGCTTTCTTATCAAACTTGCTTCGTAAATGATATGGTATAAAAACATAGCATACACAACCAAAAACTTAAAAATGACTTACAACAGGTTTTATATTCCTTAGCTTCTCAAAGGGTGAAACAGATCCAAATGGTGCTAGTGGTAGCCTATTGATCACATGTGCAATTGTATTCATGCATTCTGCCCAAAACTGAGGTGGAACATTCTTTGTATGTAGCATACTTCTGCATATCTCTGCAAGATGTCTATTCTTCCTTTTTACTACTCCATTCTATTTTTTCATATTAGGATAACTCAGTTATCGATGTATCTTACAATCTTTTAAATACTTTGAGAACTCATGTGAAGTATATTTACCCCCCATTGTCAATACGAAGGCACTAAACCCTTATATCAACATTTTTTTAAACTAACTCCTTAAACTCTTTAAGCTTGTATAAAGCTC
The DNA here is from genome assembly GCA_947683625.1 of Mallotus nudiflorus. Lineage (NCBI taxonomy): Eukaryota > Viridiplantae > Streptophyta > Magnoliopsida > Malpighiales > Euphorbiaceae > Mallotus > Mallotus nudiflorus. The sequence continues at coordinate 881,152 of CANTUR010000440.1, read as the reverse complement.
CAGATTTTTCCTTCATAAAGTACACATATACGTACCTTGAGAAGTCATTAATGAAAGTTACCATATATCGAAAGCCACTTATGGATGGTTGCTTCACTGGGCTAAATACATTGAAGTGAATCAGCTTAAGAGGCTCCTTTGCACGGTACTCAGAATCTTCATATGGAAGTTAGCATGCTTTTCCATACTGGCATCCAACACATATAGTGTTGTCTCGAACATCAAGTTGAGGAAGTCCCTTGAGCATAGATTTCTTCATTATCACTTTTAACTTATAATAGTTCACATGTCTTAGGTGTGTATGCCATAGGTTAGCTGTCTCATTCCTTTTAGTCTTGTCTACATAAACCGTTTATGCTGACATTACATAGACAGACTCTAGTTTTCATCCCTTCATAACTGGTGTGCCTATAATTTTTAAACTTTGACAAATCTTTACATCTTAGGCCTGAACAACACATAATCTTTTGAGGATGTCAGTTGTGGCACTGATATTAAGTTATTCTTTATCCTAGAAACATGGAATACATTATTCAACTGTACCCTTCTCGCATTGTATCGAGGCACTACCATCATCTTGTCGATGTGAGCAATGCATAGCCTTGAGTTATTTGCTGTGACAATAACTCGCTCCCTTTTATATTTTGACATGCTTGAAAGTTTTCCTTTATCTCCTATTATATGGTTAGAGCACCTAGAATCTACTATTCAATCATCATTATAGTTTATGGATTTATCACTTATAGTGACAAGTTCTTGCTCCTCTTTTGACTTAAGTGTGACAGATGATGTAGCCTCATCAGAGTTACTTGTAACTGGCTCTATAATGGCATATGAAGCTTGAAAATCCCATTCATTTTCACTTTCAACTCAGAACCGATAGGATGTTGCAACATTTCCTTTGGCTCTCCTATACTGACAGCCTCGAGCATAATGGCCTCGTTTGTAATAGTTGTAACACTAGTCATTCTTACGACGACTTGTTTTGTTCTCTAATTGATGGTTATGATGAGCTCCCCCTTATTGCTAACTCCTTCCTTGTTAATGTTTCTGTCATCCTTCTTGCTTTGGCTTGCCTCTGGAGATTATTCCCGTAGCCCTCCAATCTTTACCCCTTTTATTGCTAAAAAGGGCTTTTTCATCTTCTTTAATTGAAACTTTATCCATTTGCATGTTTAAAGCCTCTTGATTAGCCAATACGTTCTCTAACTCATTTAGAGTCAGCTCCTTAGCCCATCCATGAGTTGCTGTGATGAGTGCATTAAACTTGGGATGCAACCCATGATTATGATCCTCCTTATCCTTGTCTTCGTGATTTGATTTTGAGGATCCAATTTAAAATTTCTTAACATAAAGCTTTACCTTTAGTGACATATTCACTCACTGTCGTGTCTTGCTGCAAGATTAACAATAACTCATTCTCAAGTTGTTGGAGCTTGGCGTCATTCGTCCGAGCAAATAATCCAGCAAGAATGTCCCAAGCCTCTTTAGGTGTCTTTGTTTCCTTAATGCGCTACAACAAGTCATCCTCCACTGATATAGACAAAGCATACATTGCTTTCTCGGCCCTTACCTACCACTTCTTAAGATCATCTTAACTTGTTAGAGGTGAGGTCTCACTCCCTCCAACAATCTCCTATAAATCTTGACCGAGCAAGTAGAATTGCATACGAGTGCTCCAAGTACTATAATTATTACTATTAAGTTTTTCAAGACTATTTACTGAAATAGTCATTTCCGTCATTGTGACTTGGTTTTTTAACTCTAATTAACTAAGTTTGGTCCCAAACCAACGAACTTTACAATCCTGGACTACACTATAGTGGCACCTCGATGTAACATGATCCTTAATCGCTTGCTCCGAATGCACTTGGTAGTCGGTCCTTGACCGCTTGCTCTGATACCACTGGTAGAATTTATGGAGGACTAATTTGTAATAAATTTATTTTTATTATTGCAAAGAAAATTTAGTACAAAAATATTTGTACATGCCTCACAACATATTCTCAACTCACACTCTTGCACTTTCACACATCACAACACATGACACATACTTTATTTTATTTTTCCACTAACTCTCACTCTCTATTTCTCACACACTTTTACACTCATTTGATTCTCACACACACCCATGCACTACTCATGCATAACACACACACACACACACACACTTATTCTATGAATACTACATTTATTTATATTAGTTGTAGGTTGGCTGTTGGAGACTTCTATAATTTTCTTGAATGGCGGTGGAGAGACAAATTGTCCAACTCTTCTTCAACTGGTCAATTTTTTTCAAATTGCAAGCTTAGAAAGTTATAGGTGGTTCTAGAATAATGTGGAGAAAGAGAGAGAGTCAGTGCATTTTTAATAAATAAAGCAAAAAAAAACTTGAAATCTATCAATACAAAAATCGTAAATAGCAGCGAGTTCGTCAACATCAATAATATCATTTCCAAACTCTTTTAACTTCATTACGAATCTTATCAAGTCTTTGCCGCTTAGATTCCTTAGTACACCATCGTCCATCTTCTTTATGATATTCCACTGATGTTATTTCCATTTCATTATCTTCAAGTTCGTCGGAAGACTCATTGGAAAAGTAATCGTATTCATCTGTAGTTTCTTCATTCTCATTATCGCCGTCTTCTTCTTGATCTTGTTCGTCGTTGTTGTCGGTATTAGAGAGGTGAGAATCAATGGCGAGAAGAGGAGAGTTGGATGGATTTTTTTTTTTTTTGAGAAAGAGAGTTGGGGATTTGATAGAGAGTATTTTCATTAATTTATTTTAAGTTATGTGGAACTAATTTTTGCTACATCATCCTCTAGCTAATGGCAACATTAGATGAGAGGCTTAAAATGACATTATTTTGAAATTTCATATTTAATTGAGTCTAAAAAATTTTTCAAAATAAATATGCACCTGGGCATAAACATTAAGGGCATTTTTGTATCTTTACCCTTTTTAATAAGTTGAAGTGTCAAAATAGTAAATTATAAGTTGAATGAGTAAAATGATAACGTGTGCAAAGTGCAAGAGGCTGCAAATATATTAAAATAATATTATTAATTATCATTTATTATTATTATTATTATTTGATACAAGGGAGGGCTGCCAAGGCCCAGAGACAAAAGAACAAAGCTATTGCTAGAAAAAAAAAAAAAACTGAAGTTTAAGGAATTAGTTGAGGATTTACTTGAAGAACCCTTTTCAAATCAGCAGGAGGATTCAAGAAAAAAGTATTTTTATGTGATGGAATGCATTGAATGTATGATTGCTTTTAACTCCCTTCTAAAATTGTACGATTTCTTATATGTTTAGTACATATCAATGTCTTTTTCTATCTAGTATCATAAAAGAGTCAAATCTATTGAAAATTTTATGTTTAATTTAGACCAAAGGGTTGCAAATGTAGAAATTGGATTCCTGACGACCGAATATACTTCAAAAACACAGATTGTATTGCATTAAATACCAACAAAATTGTTTAATTCTTTATTGCATCTGAAAGAGAAATTGCGGTACAATAGCAAAGCTTAATCAAGGATAGGTAGAATGTGCAACAACAGGACTTCTCACTTGATGAACTCCATCATCCCAAACCAAAGAACCAGAGATCATGGTTTTAATCAATGTAGCTTCAACTGTCACAACAAAGCTCTGCTGCTGCCATAGTGACTGGAACGAAAGAACATCAGGTTGAACTTGAATTTTAAGTCCTGGTGGAGCATTTACAATTGCCTTGTAAACAGATTTTGGTGACCCAACATTCGTGACAGTTCTGTGAAAGGTTCGAGTTATAGATTTCCCGTATTCGGTTGACACAGCAAAAGATGGGTAATTCAGATCCCATACAGTTCCATTCATTTCTTGAGAGCATGCAATATCATCTCCAGTGACAAGTTGAAGTAGTTTATTGCTGTACCCGTGCCCACAGAAATTTAACATAATCAATCTCTCCAGCATCATATACTAATCCAGGGTCAGCTGCCTTAACAGGATTTATGTGACCTGATCCGTAAGCAAATTCTGCATCTGCGTTCTTGTCAGGATTCATTGGATAAGCCGCAAAACAATAATTATCAGAGTGACCATGTCAGAGATTCACTTATTTGAATGCTGAATCTACTGTACTATTTTTGTGAATAGACAATATACCTGTCGTCATTAGAGCAGATTTAATTGCATCAGGAGGCCATGTTGGGTGAAAAGACTTGACATAAGCTGCTGCACCGGAAGCATGAGGGCAAGACATTGATGTTCCAGAGATTATGTTATATGGAACGTGTCCGTTATCTGACTCTGATCCTGACACTGTATTAGCTTCTGAACATGCTGCTAAAATGTCAACTCCAGGGGCTGTTATGTCAGGCTGCATATGATATAAGAAAAAAAAGATCAGAAGCCATAGCAGAATCAGTGATAGAGAAAAAAAATAAATAAAAAACACAAAAACAGATGAATTCTCTAAAAGTTACCTTGATAATGTCTCTTGTTAGTGGATTAGGCCCCCTTGACGAAAATGAAGCAACAGAAGGGGCCAATTCACTCTTATATTCAATGCTTTTCAATATAGTTGCAGTTGGTTCACTATCGAAAATATATACAAAAAATGCAACCCAATCAATGCCATTTTAATCTCTATCTGCAAATTAAGAGCATGAAAAAGAGATAATTGCAGATGTAGAGCTACCTAGTAGATTTCAGGTACTCTAAAATATCAGCTCCATCACTCATGCTTAACATAGTAAGTGGCAAAGCATAGGAAAAGCCACATCTTTGAAAACAAACAATTCTGTGTTATAGAACCGATTGCACCAGCAGCTATTGCTCCACCTGAAGCTTGAGCATCACAAAGAACAACTTTTCCTTCCACTAAAGTCTTGTTCAAATAGCCATCCAAGCACAATCTGCATTTTAATGTAGATGTTAAGTTTGGTAAACATCCAAATCAGAATACTGTAGATTCATTATCTTAACAAGCTCCTTGCACCTGGAAGATTCCCAATCATATCCTGAAGTTAAGTTTGGTGCATCTCCACCATAAATTATAGGATATGTAGCATTGCCAAGATCAAAGGTGTTTACGGAGATTCCCTACATTGTGAAGAAAGTTAATGTCTAGAGTCATAGTTTAGCCACTAATACTGAAAGTGACATATTGATTGAGACATGCAGGCATACCTCATACACTACTCCATTACCTAACTTAACCTTGCTCACAAACTTTCTGTCTACGGTGCTAGCAGCCACGGAAAGAGTCCAAGGTGCAAAATTTATGACTGATTCTGATAAAGGACCTGAATTACCAGCAGAATTGGATGTGGGTATACCATGCTTCATTGCATGGAAAGCTCCGACAGCAATTGAATCTTGAAAATAGTCCAAAGGCCATCCTCCAACTGAAAGAGATATCACATCAACTCCATCAGCAATAGCATCATCAAATGCTGCAAGAATGTCAGCATCTGAACCAATGCCTAGTAAGCTTGCTTGATTAGCAATATTCCCTCCTGCTGTTGATGCTGTGTGAGTTCCATGTCCTTTTGAGTCTCTTGGAGATGCAGTTTCTCCGGGACGTGTTTCCCCATCACTATGGTAATATCGAACTCCAATTACTTTGCTGTAGGAACAAAAACGGAGATGTCAAAATAAGCGTATTTGCTTGTGCAAGTTATATATATTACGTAAGGCCTAAAGTTTACTTGTTGCAAATGCAATTGGAAGATCCTTGGCAAGTGCCCTTCCATTTGGCTGGGGGTGTACCAAATCCTATATCATCAAAACTTTGCGACTCGTGCCAAATTCCTGTGTCAAGCATTCCAATAATGATATCACTTTCATGAGTTGATTGTTGGGAAAATTAACAGAGCTGATGTAGTGGAATAATATTTACAGAGATAAAATAAATTTTTGTAGAATAATCAATCAAATAAATAAATGGACGCGATTAAACCGATCAATAGGTTAGAAAAATAGATGGTAAAACCTGTCATATTAATAATAAAAATAACACTAATATTTTATCGTGGTTTATCCTTAATTCTTGGATTATGTCCACGGGACAAAATTTAAGATTTTCTTCTACTATAAAATAAGTAGATACAAAAGAGAGTATTCTCTAGATTAATACTAAGACATACAATAAAATAGTTCTCACCAAAATAGTGACACTTAAAGTGTTTCCTAAATATCCCAAAAATAATTACTTCGCTATTTTCACTCACTCTTTGAGAAAATTTCTCAAACTCTTAAAATTCTCTCACACTCATCAAAGAAAAAATTACTTCGGCCACCCTCACAAGCACAGACCTCACACTCGAGCTTTTTCTCTCGCTCTCTATTGCCTATGCTGCTTGCCTATACTCCTCATTTCACTCCATCTAAATGCCTTTATATAGGCATTAGGCATTAGTAAACAAAAAAAAAAACATATTTTTCAACATTTGCTACACCAAATTCGGTGCAGCAAAATGTGACTTTTTATTTTTATTTTCAAACTTGTGAGCTCTACTTGGAGGGACCCACAACAATTCTCCCTCCCTCGACTATGTGGAGGACATCACCATTCTGGCGGCCAATCGACATAATTCAAACTTCTCCCTTGGTAAAGTCTTTATTAACATGTCTGATCCATTTTCATCTGTATGGATCTTCTCAAGCTGCAATAACTTCTTCTCTAATACATCCCATATCCAGTGATATCTCACATCAATGTGCTTTGACCTTGAATGAAAGGAGGAATTCTTACCAAGAAGGATAACACTCTGACTATCATAAAATAGCTCGTATTTGTCTTGTTGAAAACTGAGTTCATTTAAGAACTTCTTTATCCATAGTAACTCTTTACAAGCTTCCATTGCTGCAATAAACTCTGCTTTAGTAGTAGACAAAGTAATAGATTTTTATATTTTTGACTGCCAAAACACAGCTGCCCCTGCCAAAGTAAAGTAATAAGGTAACTAGAGGTTGATTTTCTTGAATTAACATCTCCCGCCATATTTGCATTTATGTATCTAGCTGATATAAGTTTTCATCTCCAAAACATAAACATATTTTGGATGTTCCATGAAGATACTTGAAAATCCATCTCACTGCAACCCAATGCTCCTTTCCAGGATTTGAAAGGAATCGACTCACAACTCCAACCGAGTGTGCAATATCTGTCCGTGTACACATCATGGCATACATTAAACTACCAACTGTTGAACCATATGGAACTCTATCCATCTCTTCCTTCTCCTTATCAATGGAAGAACTTTGATGAGAAGTCAATCCAAAGTGATTAGCAAGAGGACAACTAATCGCTTTAGCATTGTACATGTTGAACCTCTGAAGTACCTTCTCAATATACTTCTCTTATAACAACCACAGCTTCTTGATGCCTTTTTCTCTAATAATCTTTATGCCAAGAATCTACTTTGCTGGTCCTAAGTCTTTCATAGCAAAAGACTTACTCAACTACTTCTTAAAGTTGTTGATTCTGTTAGCATTCTAACTAACAATTAACATATCATCCGTATAAAGTAATAACACAAGTCATCATTAGAGAATTTTTGAAAAAATACATAATGGTTTGAAGTGGTCTTCTTGTAGCCTTGCTCCCCTATAACAGACTCAAACTTCTTATACCATTATCTTGGTGTCTGTTTCAAGTCGTTTAAGCTTTTCTTCAATCTAAAAACATAATCCTATTTTCCCTTTTCTTTGAAACCTTATAATTGCTCTATAAATATTTTCTCTTCCAAATCACCATGAAAGAAGGCAGTTTTAACATCCATTTGCTCGATCTTTGGATCAAAACTTACTGCTAAACCCAGTACAATACAGATGGATGTCATCTTCATGACTGGAGAAAAAATCTCATCAAAGTTGATACCCTTTCTTTAGTTGAATCCTTTTAAGACCAATCTAGCTTTGAATTATGGTTGGAGACTATGTTCTTCATGCTTGATCCTGAACACCCACTTATTCTTCAAAGCTCTTTTGCCTTCAGGCAACTTCACCAGCTTAAATGTCTTATTCTCATGCAGAGACTTCATCTCATCCTATATGGCTTCAAATCATTTCTGCTTATGTTCGTCATTCATAGCTTCTTCAAAAATTTATGACTCTCCCCCATTAGTTAATAACACAAATTGGTCTCTAGAATATCTGGTAGAAGGTTGTCTATTTTTATCAGATCTCTTCAGTGGCACTAGAGAAGCCTCATCTGTCGGTGGTTGGTCATGAATACCATCATTATCATTTTCAAATGGAATCTTAATGGAAGCATCTTCATCACTTACATTTGGCAGAATAACTTTATTTTCATCTCCAACTTCCCTTGGCACCGTTGTTGGAAAAACTATCTTCAAATTTGAATCATTTTCAGAGTTGGGAATGTTCTTCTCAACTTTGGCAATATTTTCGATTGTCTTATCTTCAATAAACACAACATCACGACTTCTAGTAAGCTTCTTCTAGATTGGAATATAAAATCTATAACCAAGTTGATCTTAACTATAGCCAACGAACACACACTATCATATCTTGACATCGAGGTTAAACCTCTCATCCTTAGGAATATGCACAAAGGCTTTACACAAAAAACTAGCAGATTACCATAGGAAACATATTTTCCTGACCACACCCTTTTTGGAGTGTCAGACTATAGAGGAACATATGGTGAAAGGTTTAGCACATGCATTGCTTTAAGTAGAGCTTCACCCTAAAATGTCTTAGGTAGCTTTGAATGTGAAAGTACTCTCTCCATTAAAGTCTTATTCATCCTATAAGCTAAACCATTCAACTGTTGCATCTTTGGAGGTGTCATTTGGTGTTGTATACTATGCTCTTTACAATAAGCATCAAATGGTTCAGAATACTCTCCACCGTTGTCTGTTCGGATGCACTTCAGCTTTTTGCCAGTTTGTCTCTCCACCAGGGTGTGAAATTCCTTAAAGACATTTAGCACCTAATCTTTTAACTTCAAGGTGTATGCCCACATCTTCTGAGAATGATCATCGATAAAACTCATAAAGTACTGACAACCACTAAGTGACTTTGGCATTGGCCCACACAAGTTTGAATGAATTAAATTCAGTATATTCTTCATTCTAGAAAGAGGAGAAATCCTAAAATCAACCCTATTTTGCTTTCCTATAAGACAATTGATAGATGCACAAGATTTACTCCAGATAACAAATTTTTCTTAGCCAACACTATCATCCCTTTCTTATTTATGTGGTCAAGTCTTTTATGTCATAACTCAACTGTATTGTCTTTCTCCATAACATTCACTTTGTCTTTGGAGATATTTGCATGCATAAAGTACAATTTGAGTCCTTTTTAGTGAGTTTCTATTGACCATTATGGAAGGCAATTTAGAAACCTTTATCATCAAGCTTGCTTATTGAGATCAAATTTAGGTGAATATCTAGAACAACCTTCATCATCAAGCTTGCTTGTTGAGATCAAATTTAGGTGAATATCTGGAACATGCTTAATCTTCAAGATTAATCTTGTGCCATTCGCCGTTTCCAAACACACATCTCCTTTATCAACAACTCTTATTCGATTGCCATTTCCCATCTTCACAAATCTAGAATCTCTTGGAGTGTAGGTGATACATTGCAATTAGCATAGCAGTTTTAGGATGTTTCATGCATATTAGGTTGCATTTAGTACACATTTGTCACGACCTAAAACAGGGGCCATGACCGGCGCTAGGGAACGGGAATTCTTTCGAATCCGGAACCCGTAGCAAGCCTAAAAAAATAAAATAAATCATGCAATAATAACAATAACAATATTAAATAATGCAGCGGAAATAAAAATCATACATATAATAATAACATTTCCATCAACTGGATTTAAATCAAATCTCATCTCATATATATATAAAATCTTTCAGTACAAATCCAGTTTCAATATAATACATCTCTTTAAATAAAATACATGAAATCCCACATTTTAATTCATAACTATTGCAGTGTCTAGATTATAAAAATAAGACTCAAGTAAATAATTTACACAAAGAAGCCGGGGCGGAAGAAATCCGGCGTATCGACCTACTACTGAGGTCTGAAGATGTTGACTCTCCTGAAAAATAGTCAACGGAGGGGAGTCAGACCTCACTGAGTGAATTACTATAATATACATACATGCATACTAAATGACAATGCATACAATCAATAATACATATCTAATATGTATATATACAGGCAAATTCACATAGATGCAGTAAAATCATTTTTATATATTTTATTGAAAATCACAGTTTATGAAGGATCACATAGAACCCTAGAATATCGCAACCTCGGAAATAGTATTAGACAACACTCTAGCCATACAGACTCACTTATTCCAAAATATATCCACTTAATCCATTTAGACAGTAGACTGGCCCCGAGACACTAAGTCAACCGAGCTCCAGCAGTCTGACTGCCTGTGTGATTGGCCCCGAGACACTTGGTCAACCGAGCTCTAGCAATCACACCCAAATCACATCTCACACATCAAATAATCATAGCCAATCAATATCCACAAATAAGTTAGTAATATAGCCTAAATACTATAGGCGTACCGGTACGTACTCGGTCCTAGTGCTGCCCACTAGGTAGCACGTTCTATCGATATCCTTCATTAATAAATATAAAACATTCATTCACAATTAAATGATGCATGAATTTAAATAAAACAACAATATAAACCATATATATACTGAAAATATACCAAAAGTAAACCACGTATATTTCGAGTATATATATGTCAAATAAATTCAATCAAATTATAAATTAAGTTGGAAATATATTTAAAAACATTTTAAATATATTTTATTTACAAAACATGCATATAATTTAATAAATACCAAAAATAAACCAAAAATATACTTAAATACAAATCATATTATTTATGCATTTTAATCAAAATAAAACATATATTTCTAAATCATGCATCCTAAGCATATATATATAGTATAGTAACTCACCTAGTGCGCTCCACGAGACGGGTCCAATGGGCCTGGACCACTAGCCCTCGGTCTCGGCACAACTAAACAAATAAATAATGATAGACATTAGAATAAACCTAACAGAAATCCTAGAATTCGATCTAGAGTATTAAACACAGAATCAGAAATTAGGGTTCGACCGGATATCACGTTTTACGAGAATTCTACCGAAAATCCGACAGAACCTCCCCTGTAAAACGGACATCTCTCTACTCAAAAGAGTAGAGCCGACCCTGCAAAGAAATACACTTCGAAAAACAAGCTCAACACAAATCCATAACCCCTCGGTCGGACTCCAAACTACAGTCTACCGACCGGGGTCCATAAACATAGAACAATACAGAAAATACCAAAAATACCCTTATAACATAGAAATTCATTTTATAAATAGAAATTACATAATTAACCTTAAAACACTGTAAAAACCGATAAAATACTCATTTTATTTGAAAAACCGTATATTATATATAATTGAAAATAATTTACGAAAAATAGTTTTAATTAGTTAAAAATACCAAATAATTTATAGAAATCATTTTTATACCTTAAATAACTATTAAAACCAATTAAATTACATTTTTAGCTAATTTAGGGTAAAATTACCAAAATACCCCTATATATATAAATATACTAAAATTCATTCAAAAATTCACCAAAAATTATACAATTGTCAAAAATTAATTTTCTCAACATATTTATCAATAATATCAATAATTAAACTCAATTAACCAATTAATTTCAAATAAAAACATAATTAACCCTAATTTCCCAAATTTACATAAACTTCAATAATTCAAAATAAATACTTAGAAATTCATAAAAATTCCAAATAAATTCCTATAATTCATTTCAACACCTAATTTAACCATAAAACACAATTTCATAATTTATATAATTAATTTCCGAAAATTAGAAAATAATATTAAAATATTCAAAAATACCCAAAAATCCAAAAAATCTCCAAAAATTCCAAAAAAATTCATACATATATATTAAGCTACTAGGATCAACATTTGTGAAGGGAGTTTCATGAATCAATCAATTCGAAGCTCAAAAAAATCAAAAACCCTAATGTGACCGAATTGGAAAATTCGAAACCTAAGCAATTCTAGACCATTTAAGCTCAAACCAAAGCTATAATCACACTCACTGGAGCTCAAGGAGAAGAAAGAGACTGGCGGGGTCGAAAACGGTGGCCGAAAGAGGAAGAAACGACGAAGAGAAGATTTCGGCCAAAAAGGGAAAACGGGGGCTAACCGGCGCCGGGGAAGGAGCTAGGGGCGGCAGAGTGGCTGGCTGGGGAAGGCAGAGCTCTTGGCGGCACACCGACGGTTGGGAATCAGGAGTTGCAGCGGTGAGGGATGGGTGGTCGGGCGCACGGGAGGGAAAGGAAGAAGAAGAAGAAGAAGAAGAAGAAGAAGAAGAAGAAAAAGAAAAAGAAAAAGAAAGAAAAGAAAAAGAAAAAGAAAAGAAAAAAGAAAAGAAAAAGAAAAAAGAAAAAAGAAAAAGAAGAAAAAAATAAAAAAATAATAAAAAAATAATTTTAATAATTTAATAATAAATAAAATAATTAAATAACAATAAATTAATAAACAAATAATAAAATTTTAAGATAATATATATTAAACCCTAATTAAATAAATATTTACGCACATAGGCTTTATTTAGTATTTTAAAAATAGGTATGAGTTCATGCACGTCCGAAAATATATATAAAATAATTAATAATAAATTATTTACGTGAAAATTTCCCCGACAATGCAAGTCCCGGGAAAATTTTATGTAAAGCACTGTAAATAATACACAGTAATTAAAATAGGTTTTAAATACATATCAACTTGTGAAAATATCATATATATATTCAAAATTTATTAACACTGCATATCCCGGTACAGTGTAAAAATATTTTAAAAACACGGGATATTGCAGTCTTCCCCCCTTACAAGAATCCGTCCCCGAATTCCAGAAAGAAAAGATTACAGGATCAAAAAGGAAAGAGATACGGGTAAGAAGCTCGCATCTCAGCTTCAGTCTCCCACGTATGCTCCTCAACTCTGTCGCTGCGCCACAAAACCTTGACCATCGGAATCTGCTTCGAACGCAACTGTCGAACTTGATAATCAACGATCGCCACAGGTTCTTCCACAAACGTCAAATCTTCACTCACTTCTACACTGTCGGGCTGCAACACGTGAGAAGGGTCTGAGATATACTTCCTTAACATCGAGATATGAAATACTGGATGCACCTGTGACATACTCGGAGGCAAATCCAACCGATATGCAACAGTGCCAACTCTCTCCAGAATCTCAAACGGTCCAATATATCTTGGTGCTAACTTACCCTTCCTGCCAAATCTCATCACACCCTTCATCGGAGATACTTTCAGAAAAACAAAATCTCCAACCTGAAACTCCACATCTCTGTGCCTAGGATCCGCATAACTCTTTTGTCTGCTAACTGCGGTCTCTAATCTTCGCTTAATCACGACGACTTTCTCTGCAGCATCCTGAACCATCTCAGGTCCAGTCAAAGCTCTCTCACCAATCTCATCCCAACTCAACGGGGATCTACACTTCCTTCCATATAACGCTTCATACGGTGCCATACCAATACTGCTATGGTAGCTGTTATTATATGCAAACTCAACAAGTGACAAATGATCATCCCAGCTACCTCCCAAATCCAAGACACACATCCTCAACATATCTTCCAATGTCTGGATCGTCCTCTCAGACTGACCATCTGTCTGAGGATGAAAAGCAGTACTGAAATCCAACCTAGTGCCCATCGCTTCCTGCAACTTCTGCCAAAAATGAGAAGTAAACATTGAACCTCTATCTGACACAATGGACACAGGTACTCCATGAAGGCATACGATATGCTTCACATACAACTTCGCCAATCTAGCAACTGAATATGTGGCTTTCACAGGCAAGAAATGTGCAGACTTCGTCAATCTGTCTATAATCACCCAGATGGAATCATATCCATCCTTCGAACGAGGTAAACCGACCATAAAATCCATAGCTATCCTTTCCCACTTCCACTCGGGAATAGGAAGAGGCTGAAGCTCCCAAAAGGCTTCTGATGCTCGGCTTTCACTTGCTGACACGTCAAACACTTAGCAACATAATCAGCGACATCTTTCTTCAATCCGTCCCACCAGTATAAATCTCTGATACTGTGGTACATCTTAGTAACACCCGGATGAACGCTATAGGCTGTAGAATGTGCTTCCTCTAGGATCTCTTCTCTCAAGTCATCCACATCAGGAACACACAGTCTACCACTGATCCACAACACACCATCATCATCGAGTGTAAAATCAGTGAACTTCCCTGCTCAAACATTCCCTGCAAGCTCTTCCAGAATAGGATCTCGGCTCTGAGCTGCTTTAATCCTATCCTTCAGTACAGATCGTACTTTAAACTGAGCTAGCAGTCCACCTGATCTACTAATCTTCATCATCAGACCTTGATCCACCATCAGATGCAATTCCTGGATCAATGGTCTCCTCTCAACACCAATGTGAGCAAGACTACCTGAGGACTTTCTACTCAAGGCATCTACTACCATATTAGCTTTACCCGGATGATATAAGATCTCGCAATCATAATCCTTCAACAATTCCAACCATCTTCTCTACCTCAAGTTCAGATCTCGCTGCTGAAAAATGTACTTAAGGCTCTTGTGATCAGTAAATATCTCACAAGTCACCCCGTACAAATAATGTCTCCAAATCTTCAAAGCAAAGATCACTGCAGCCATCTCAAGATCATGTGTAGGATAGTTCTGCTCATGCTTCTTCAACTGCCTCGAAGCATATGCTATCACCCTTCCATTCTGCATCAACACACAACCAAGACCAATTCTAGAGGCATCACAGTAAACTGTGAACTTATCCACACTATTAGGCAAAGCTAATACTGGCGCTGTGGTCAACTTCTCCTTCAACAACTGAAAGCTGTTCTCACAAGCTTCTGACCACTCGAATCTAATATTTTTCTGAGTCAAGCGAGTCATAGGGGCTGTAATCTTGGAAAAATCCTGCACAAACCGCCTATAATACCCGGCTAAACCCAGAAAAATTCGAATCTCTGTAACAGAAGTAAGTCTAGGCCACTCAGATACTGCCTCAACCTTCTGTGGATCAACTTGAATACCTTCTTTAGACACTACGTGTCCAAGAAAAGAAACACTCTCCATCCAGAAATCACACTTTGAGAATTTAGCATAAAGCTGATGATCTCTCAATGTCTGTAGTACAATCCTCAAGTGATATACATGCTCTTCCATACTCCTCGAATATACCAGTATATCATCGATGAAGACTACTACAAACTAATCCACATACGGTCTGAATACTCTGTTCATCAAGTCCATAAAAGCTGCTGGTGCATTAGTCAAACCAAAAGACATCACCAGAAACTCATAATGGCTATATCGAGTGCGGAACGCTGTCTTAGGAATATTAGATTCACTGATATGCAGCTGATGATAACCCGACCTCAAGTCAACTTTAGAAAAGAACTGTGCATCTTGTAGCTGGTCAAACAAATCATTAATCCTTGGGAGAGGATACTTGTTCTTCACTGTCACCTTATTAAGTTCTCTGTAGTCAATGCACAGTCTCAGGGTACCATCCTTCTTCTTCACAAACAGGACTGGTGCACCCCAAGGAGAAACACTAGGTCTAATGAAACCTTTATCCAACAACTCTTGCAACTGTTCCTTCAACTCTTTCAACTCTGCAGGAGCCATACGATAGGGTGACATAGATATAGGAGTAGTACCTAGTACCACATCTATACAGAACTCAATCTCTCTGTGAGGTGGTAAACCTGGCAACTCCTCGGGAAAAACATCAGGAAACTCACAAGCAACAGGAACATCTGTGAGTAACAACTTCTCCATTGACGTATCCCTGACCAATGCCAAATATCCCTGACAACCTTTCCTCAACAACTTCCTAGCTGTAATAGCAGAAATAAGATTCTGAGGTGCTGAACTCCTATCACCAACAAACTTAAAATCTCCTTCATCAGGAATTCTAAAAGTCACCTCCTTATTCCTGCAATCTACCACGACATAGTGCTGAGATAACCAATCCATTCCCAAAATAACATCAAACTCCATCACATCCAACAGAATCAAATCAGCGGGTAATTCTCTACCTCCCACGAGAACTGGACAACCAGAAAGAACAATATCGGTGTCCAAGGAATCGCTCAGAGGAGTGGCAACGGAAAAAGGAAAAGCCATCCTCGAAGCTTGCCAACAAGATTTAGAAGCAAAAATAGGAGAAATGAATGAATGCATGGCACCCGGATCAAAAAAAACCCAAGCATCCAGGTAACAAATAGAAACAATACCTGCCACAATTGCATTAGATGCTTGAGCATCCTGCTGAGTGAGATGGAAGACTCTGGCCTGACCTCGACCTCCCTGTTGACTGGTAGAAGCCTAGCCAACACCTCTGGCACCTCCTCTAGTACCTATACCACGACTCTACTGTGGAACAAACTGAGTGGAACTCTGATGCTGGGCTGGTGGTAACTGAAATGGCACGGGTGCAGCACTAGCAATCGACTGCTGTGGGAATCGCGGAATCTGCTGCTGTTGATACCCGAAATAAGGACACGATCTGGCAAAATGTCCTTTCTGCCCGCATCTGAAGCATGTCAATGGTGTCAGATAACACGGTCCCTGATGGACTCTACCACAAGTTTGGCAAACACTGGCCGCTGATCCAGAACTACGACCACTGCTGTTGCTTGAAACACCTGATCCAAATCTGAACGATCTACGCTGACCTCCACGGCCATGTCTACTGCTCCGATGCACTCGCTGCTGCTGCCTCTGACTCTACTGAGTTGGACCTCGCTGCTGACTACTCGATCCAACATGAAAACTCGAATACGGAGTAGCCTGCAATCCACTCGACTGAACTCCTAGCTGGTAATAATCAGGCATCGCACCCTACCTAACTAGTCTCAGCTCAATCTCCTTGGCTAACTCGATCACAGACTCGAGAGTAAGGCCTGCTGTAGGCATACCAGCAAAAGCTGAACCCAAACCAGTAACATACGTAGTAATCATGAAATACTGATCTCGCATCAGATCCTCAGCATATCTACCCAGATGAAGGAACTCTCGGGTATACTCCTCTACAGATTTATCTCCACGAGAAATACTAGTCAGTCGAAGACGATAACTCAAACGAAGAGGCTCTGGACAGAATCTCCTCATAAACCGCTCTCGAAACTGAGCCCATGTCATCGTCATCATATAAGGCTGGATCATTTGAATGAACCAATCTAGAGCTGGTCCCTCAACAGACAACTCAACGATCATAATCCGCTGGTACTCGGTATGAGCAGTCCGAGTCCTAGTCTCGATCGCGTACAGAAAGTCTAACGGATCGAAAGTACCATCAAAAGCAATCCTGCCAACTCGGGCATAGAACAAAGCTGCCTCAGGGTCAGACATACCCTGCTGATAGGCAGGCTGAACAACTGGAGGCACAGGAACATCAAACTCAGGCTCTACAGGCTCCTTGTCCTGTAACTCTCTCTGCCTACGGTGACCTGCCGCTCCTCGAGGTCTACCTCTGCCACGACCTCTACGCCTAACTGGCTGCTCAGGAGGTAAAACCTCGTCCTGGAAAGACTCATCATCCTCGGCCTCAACGACTGGTGGAGCGACACACGCTCGCCTCCTCATACTGAAAAGACAAACAGAAAGATTCAGATAAAACAGACAACAGAGGAATAACGTTGAAAACTACAGCAAGGAATACTTATCAAGACATACTCGAACCTAATTCACTGCAGTAGTTCAACAGAAAACACAACTTAAAAACTAGGGCCACGACTCACATAACTAAGCCCTGACACAGAACTCCGCTCTGATACCAACTTTGTCACGACCCAAAACAGGGGCCATGACCGGCGCTAGGGAACGAGAATTCTTTCAAATCCGGAACCCGTAGCAAGCCTAAAAAAATAAAATAAATCATGCAATAATAACAATAACAATATTAAATAATGCAGCGGAAATAAAAATCATACATATAATAATAAAATTTCCATCAACTGGATTTAAATCAAATCTCATCTCATATATATATAAAATCTTTCAGTACAAATCCAGTTTCAATATAATACATCTCTTTAAATAAAATACATGAAATCCCACATTTTAATTCATAACTACTGCAGTGTCTAGATTATAAAAATAAGAATCAAGTAAATAATTTACACAAAGAAGCCGGGGCAGAAGAAATCCGGCGTATTGACCTACTACTGAGGTCTGAAGATGTTGACTCTCCTGAAAAATAGTCAACGGAGGGGAGTCAGACCTCAATGAGTGAATTACTATAATATATATACATGCATACTAAATGACAATGCATACAGTCAATAATACATATCTAATATGTATATATACAGGCAAATTCACACAGATGCAGTAAAATCATTTTTATATATTTTATTGAAAATCACAGTTTATGAAGGATCACATAGAACCCTAGAATATCGCAACCTCGGAAATAGTATTAGACAACACTCTAGCCATACAGGCTCACTTATTCCAAAATATATCCATTTAATCCATTTAGACAGTAGACTGGCCCCGAGACACTAAGTCAACCGAGCTCCAGCAGTCTGACTGCCTGTGTGATTGGCCCCGAGACACTTGGTCAACCGAGCTCCAGCAATCACACCCAAATCACATCTCACACATCAAATAATCATAGCCAATCAATATCCACAAATAAGTTAGTAATATAGCCTAAATACTATAGGCGTACCGGTACGTACTCGGTCCTAGTGCTGCCTACTAGGTAACACGTTCTATCGATATCCTTCATTAATAAATATAAAGCATTCATTCACAATTAAATGATGCATGAATTTAAATAAAACAACAATATAAAACATATATATACTGGAAATATACCAAAAGTAAACCACATATATTTCGAGTATATATATGTCAAATAAATTCAATCAAATTATAAATTAAGTTGGAAATATATTTAAAAATATTTTAAATATATTTTATTTACAAAACATGCATATAATTTAATAAATACCAAAAATAAACCAAAAATATACTTAAATACAAATCATATTATTTATGCATTTTAATCAAAATAAAACATATATTTCTAAATCATGCATCCTAAGCATATATATATAGTATAGTAACTCACCTAGTGCGCTCCACGAGACGGGTCCGACGGGCCTGGACCACTAGCCCTCGGTCTCGGCTCAACTAAACAAACAAATAATGACAGACATTAGAATAAATCTAACAGAAATCCTAGAATTCGTTCTAGAGTATTAAACACAGAATCAGAAATTAGGGTTCGATCGGATATCACGTTTTACGAAAATTCTACCGAAAATCCAGCAGAACCTCCCCTGTAAAACGGACATCTCTCTACTCAAAAGAGTAGAGCCGACCCTGTAAAGAAATACACTTTGAAAAACAAGCTCAACACAAATCCATAACCCCTCGGTCGGACTCCAAACTACAGTCTACCGACTGGGGTCCACAAACACAGAATAATTCAGGAAATACCAAAAATACCCTTATAACATAGAAATTCATTTTATAAATAGAAATTACATAATTAACCTTAAAACACTGTAAAAACCGATAAAATACTCATTTTATTTGAAAAATCATATATTATATATAATTGAAAATAATTTACGAAAAATAGTTTTAATTAGTTAAAAATACCAAATAATTTATAGAAATCATTTTTATACCTTAAATAACTATTAAAACCAATTAAATTACATTTTTAGCTAATTTAGGGTAAAATTACCAAAATACCCCTATATATATAAATATACTAAAATTCATTCAAAAATTCACCAAAAATTATAAAATTGTCAAAAATTAATTTTCTCAACATATTTATCAATAATATCAATAATTAAACTCAATTAACCAATTAATTTCAAATAAAAACATAATTAACCCTAATTTCCCAAATTTACATAAACTTCAATAATTCAAAATAAATACTTAGAAATTCATAAAAATTCCAAATAAATTCCTATAATTCATTTAAACACCTAATTTAACCATAAAACACAATTTCATAATTTATATAATTAATTTCCGAAAATTAGAAAATAATATTAAAATATTCAAAAATACCCAAAAATCCAAAAAATCTACAAAAATTCCACAAAAATTCATACATATAGATTAAGCTACTAGGATCAACATTTGTGAAGGAGGTTTTCATGAATCAATCAATTCGAAGCTCAAAAAAATAAAAAACCCTAATGTGACCGAATTGGAAAATTCAAAACCTAAGAAATTCTAGACCATTTAAGCTCAAAATAAAGCTAGAATCACACTCACCGGAGCTCACGGAGAAGAAAAAGACCGGCGGTGTCGAAAACGGTGGCCGGAAGAGGAAGAAACGACGAAGAGAAGATTTCGGCAAAAAAGGGAAAACGGGGGCTAACCGGCGCCGGGGAAGGAGCTGGGGGCGGCGGAGTGGCTGGCTGGGGAAGGCGGAGCTCCTGGCGGCACACCGACGGCCAGGAATCGGGAGTTGCAGCGGTGAGGGATGGGTGGTCGGGCGCACGGGAGGGAAAGGAAGAAGAAGAAGAAGAAGAAAAAGAAAAAGAAAAGAAAAAAGAAAAGAAAAAGAAAAAAGAAAAAAGAAAAAGAAGAAAAAAAATAATAAAATAATAATAAAATAATTTTAATAATTTAATAATAAATAAAATAATTAAATAACAATAAATTAATAAACAAATAATAAAATTTTAGGGTAATATATATTAAACCCTAATTAAATAAATATTTACATACATAGGCTTTATTTAGTATTTTAAAAATACGTATAAGTTCATGCAAGTCCGAAAATATATATAAAATAATTAATAATAAATTATTTACGTGAAAATTTTCCCGAAAATGCAAGTCCCGGGAAAATTTTATGTAAAACACTGTAAATAATACATAGTAATTAAAGTAGGTTTTAAATACATATCAACTCGTGAAAATATCATATATATATTCAAAATTTATTAACACTGCATATCCCGGTACAATGTAAAAATATTTTAAAAACACGGGATATTACAACATTTTAGTTTAGTTTTCATGCATTTCATTCATAATTATAAATGCTTTTGATCTCTATTATTCTTGGTAAATTTATATGAATTTGAATGAATTATAGATTTTTTAAAGTTTTTTTGAAGCTTATAAAAGTTATATGGACATATTGAAGTCATTTAAGGTCAAAGGAATAAAGGAATCAATCTTTTGAGTGTTTTTGGATTGTCACGACTAGGTATAAGATGTCTCTGGTGAGACAACTCAGCACGGTGTGAAGAGACACAAGCCTTTAGACCATATTGTATTTATTTGACCATAACTTCCTTTATAAGACTCGGATTCAAGTGGCTGTAAAAAGCTAATTTAGAAGGCTATAAATTTTATGAAGACATCTAGACCTAATTTACTCATATGGATTGCCAAAAATGCCCTTGAAATAACTACCAATGTTGAAGCAATGTGATCCTTCACTAAGAATTATAGCTTATTATTTGTCATGACTTATACCCTATGGTTATCAACTTTAGAACATATAAGTGCTTTATTTTTGTCTCTGAAAAAAGGATGGAAAGATAGATATAATTATAAATTAAAGAGAAATAAAGATTATTAGGAGAACATTCATAGTTGGAACTTGAAGTTGATATTGAAGAAAGATCAAAAGAGCATTGGCCTTATACATATTTTCATTCATCAAGTTACTATCTAAAGAGATTATTGGAGACTTTAAATTCGTTTCTAAGTGTTTCTAACTCTTCCTTTCAATAATTTTCTTGGAGTTTAAATATTATTTATTGTGTTTATGCTATTATTAATTATGTATCAAGACTAATTGCTTAGGAGGTTGGAATTGCAATCGATGATAGTTTCAATGAATTATATTATTTGTTTTGCATTTTTAAATAAATGATTTGATTTCAATTGAGTACTTAATTGTGTTATATATGCTTGATCACCATTTATGATGTTTTACTCAAATATTCACAATGAGAGTTGGGATATTTGACAGAAAAGCAATTGAATTCGCTTAAAGGTTAGGAAAGTAGTTGGAGACAAGAAATCCACTTTGAAAGATCAAAGAATTGGCAAAGAACTTCATGGTTTTTGTTTATCTCTACAATGATACGAGAGTGCTTGTAGACTCTAGATGGAAACACCTTTATTTGGCAATGAGAGTTGCTTTTAAGGATTTTAAGTCATATTGTCTAATCATTACATTCATAGTTAATATAATTGTTTTGTGTTAATAAATCATTGTTCTATTCTATATTGTAATCTTTACCTCCACTTCTTTGAATATTGTTTATTATTATTTTATTTCTTACTAATTGCATAATTTAGGATTTTACTATTTAAATTAGATCTATAATTTAATTAATTACTACTTGATTATTGGTAAACCTATTCATCCTAATATTTATCCGGTTAATACTTAATTTCCCATTATTCCTTATGTTCGACCCCTTGCTTATCCTATATTTAGCAATAAAAGCTAGGGTATACATTCTAACTCATATCAGTAGGATAAGAAGGATTCTCTTTGAGATGTAGCGTGAATGGAAGCACCATTATTAATCACGCAACTAGTCTCATGAGTAGTAAGATTAACAATATCATTATAAAAAATGACATTGAATTCTTCGAGAAGATTTGCTTCATTATTATCACTGTTGTCATCTTTTCTCATATCTTTGCCTTTGTTCTTGTCCTTGAACTTTTGATATAACTTCTTGATGTGGCCTTTCTTTTTGTAGTAATGGCATTCAATATTTGTATACTTGTTTGAGCTTTGAGTCTCACTTCTCTTTATCTCTTTATTTTGAGCTTTGAGTCTCACTTCTCCCCCTGGAATTTATAACAAGGATATCTAAATGTGTTGAAGAGGCAACCTTTGATTTGCGTCTTCATCTTTTCATTAAGAATACCACTTTTGAAAAATTCCATATTCACTACACCCGTTTGGTGCAGAGTTTGTAAGTGAGATCTTCAAAGTCTCCTATGACTTTGACAGAGAAGCCAACACCATAAGAGCAAGAATTTCATTTATGCTCATTCTTGACAACTGATCCATAATCCCTTGCATTTCATTCAAGTGATCGACAATAGAAGAGTCTTCTTGATATTTTATTTGCATTAATTTTTATTAGATAAAGTAATTTGTTGTTGCCGGTCTTTGAAGCGTACAAATCCTCAAGCTTGTTCCACATCGTCTGTATATGAGTTTCATTATAAATGTGGTTATAGACACTGTCTTCAATGAACTGTGGGATATAGCCACACACTTGCTCATGCTCAAATGCTCATTCTTCATTTGTCTTACCTTTGGGTTTTGTTGTAGCAAAAACCAGTAGATGCAACTTTATCATAAATAGAAGATCGTTCATCTTGTTTCTCCATATATGCTAATTTGTGCCATTTAAGCTAACCATCTTGTTAGTCTTAGCTTCCATCATTGCAGTATTTAATAATACCTCCATAACACAAACCAACAGCTATAATACCATTTGTTGGGAAAATTAATAGAGTTAGTGTAGCGGAATAATATCCATAAAGAAAAAATAAATTATTGCACAAATAATCAAACAAATAAATAAATGGAGGCGATTAAACTGGCCAATGAGTTAGAAAAATAGACGATAAAACATGCCGAATAAATAATAAAAATAACACCAATATTTTAACGTGGTTCACCCTTAATTCTTGGGCTATGTCCATGAGACAAAATTTAAGATTTTCTTCTACTATAAAAATAGTAGATACAAAATAGAGTCTTCTCTAGATCAACACTAGAGATATACAATAAAAGAGTTCTCACCAAAATAGTAGCACTTAGAGTGTTTTTCAAACACCTCAAAAATAATTATTTCACTATTTTGCCACTCACTCTTTGAGAAAATTTCTCAAATGCTTAAAACTCTCTTATACTCATCAAATAAAAATTACTTTAGCCACTCTCATAAGTACACACCTCACACTTGAGCTTTTTCTCCGCTCTCTATTGCCTATGTTGCTTGCTTATACTCCTCATTTCACTCCATTTAAATGCCTTCATATAGGCATTAAACATTATTAAACAAACAAAATAAAATAAACATATTTTTCAACATTTCCTACACCAAATGTGACTTTTTATTTTTTTTTAAATTTGTAATCTCCACTGAAAGAGAACTACAACATTAATCTCGTAACATTCAAGGGGAAGCCCACGAAATCCCATGACCTTGTTGTATGGAGCTTCTTCTTTAGATTAGGAAACACTGACACCACACCTTCAATGTCTGTAAATAATAAAAACGCCAAAACTCACTAAAATATTTCTTCTTTCTCTATTTCAAAATAAATAATAAAGGGGTGGTTAGAACCCACCTTCCAATTTCTGCTTCTATGCTTCAGTCAACTTTGCAACAAAACCATTGAAGCTCCTGTGGTAGGTTGTGGAACAAGAAATCTGATGCATCCCTGATAGATGAAATTCATACCCTTAAGAGTCATGAAAATTTTCAATATTTAATTTATTAGCTCCTTCGCAGTAATTACACTTTGCCACTCCTGTATTTCTCTCAGAGTTAAACTGGCTTAGTTGGAGCCAATGGACTCTGGATACTAGAAAAAAAAGAAAAAAGAAATATATATACAACCAGTCTACGCATCACATTTTAGCTATCAATACCAATAACTAGCAAAACTCAACTTTTCCATATAAAATTAATGAAAATCTAAAGTAAGGTAACAATTAATGTGAGCCTTCCAAGAGCATTTTGTAGCATGTTGGTATGAAAAGCTGATGCAGAAAAATCACCCTTTGGACGGTCACCCATGTACACAATATATGGCTGCATCCACAAAATGTCAAGACTTAAGATACTTGGTATGTAAATGATTATTACAAAACTAAAAGAATCTCTCAGATTTTAGTGTTCAAGAATTAATGGCAGCACGATAATGAAATAAAAAGGTCTAAAAGCTACATGGGTATATTTGCAAAGGGGAAAAAAAGGGATGTATATGAGTAAATGCCTTCCTATCTTCACTGGACGTGCCATGGCAGCCAATAACAAGGCTAAAGGTGATGATTATAAGGAGAAGCCATGACAATGGGGAATGTTGGCTTGCCATTGAAGCAAGTCACAATATGAAAGCAACTACGATTATCAATTAATTTTATCACAAAAAAATGAAGAGTACAGTATGGCGTTTATAGAAGCTAAATGCACAATTCAATTTGACTTTTGCTCTATAATTTTCTGAAACCATCGATACGCCCGTCACCTAGGAACGTCCTCATACAGCCGGCCATTTTCTAGGCTAGAAGTTGATAATTAACACTATTAAAATGTTACCAAAGTACTGTCATTACCTACACAACATATAGAGCAGTCAAGATTCCACCTTGTATTTTTCCACCCTTAAATTAATTAAACACTAACATTAAATATAGCAAATATATATGACAAATTTGGAAGAAAGTCACGTATATTCAACTTTCATTCAAGTCAAATCCGCTCATAGTTGCTGTTTGCAAGATCACAAGCCTCCGATTCTATTTTGTTCGATTAGTAATGTTGTTATTGATGCAATTATTCTGGGGCCGAACTAGGTGGATGCTTAAGAGGGCTATGGCCCATGACCCTCCTCTATTTACATTAAATATATAGAGGAAATTTCATTACATGTCCTGATTAAAATCAGTAACTTCGTTTATGACCGGACCCTTTTTTCTTTAACTTATTCTTCGCTTTCAATTATGTCATGGATTTAGTCTATTTTTGAAACTTTTTTCAAAGTTTCGGCGTTTAGCATGTTTCTTTTTTTTATATCTTTTTCTTTTTTTATAATTATTTATTATTTTTGAAGGCATATTTAATTTAAGTTGATTTTATATATTTATTTGATTTATATATTTTAAATAATTTAACTTTATATTCATAACAATTTTTTTAAAAAATTTTGAAACTTACTATTATTTAGAATATAAATATTAATCTAATTAACCTAAAAATTATTAATAGTCTTCAATAATTATATTTTCATAATTATTTAGAATTTAAAAATTAAACTAATTAAAG
The DNA here is from genome assembly GCA_947683625.1 of Mallotus nudiflorus. NCBI lineage: Eukaryota > Viridiplantae > Streptophyta > Magnoliopsida > Malpighiales > Euphorbiaceae > Mallotus > Mallotus nudiflorus. The sequence goes on along the minus strand of CANTUR010000440.1, from coordinate 854,988 downwards.
TAAAAATTACCCATAGTATTCAATAATTATGTTTTCAATAAAAATAACAAAAAATTATAAAATATATCAAACAAATTATTATTTTTATTATTCATGCTAATAAAAGTAAAAATTATATTTGTGGTCTTAATTTTATTATTAATGATGAAAAAACTGAAAAAACAATAAACAGTAACAAAAATCAACACAAATAAACAAAAATCAACAACTGTAATTTTTTGTTGCTTTTATTGATTTTGTTATTTTAGTTGTTTTTCAATTGTTTTTGTTATTTGCCTTTATTTATATTTCTTGATTTTTGTTAAAAATAAAAAAATAAAAATTATGAGATATATAAAAAAATTATTATTTTTATCATTAATACTAATAAAAGAAAAAAATTTATTTATGGCCTTGATTTTGTCGTTAATAATGAAAAAAATTTAAGAATAATAAAAAATCAACAATTGAGAATCAACAACAACCAATAATATAAAAATTTGTTGATTGTTGTTGTTTTGTTGTTTCAGTTGTTGGTTTTAATTTTTATTGTTGTTTTGGTTTGTTGATGTTACAACTGAAACAACAAAACAACAACAATCAACAAATATATTATAAGGATAGTAAACTTGTTATATATTGATAATCAATAAGTATCAAATAATTTTTTTTTTAAAAAAAGAAGTTGTTAGACATTTAAATAAATAAATTAAAGTAAAAAAATAAAATCCTTATTCTTTAAGAATATAAAAGGAGAAAATTTTGTTTATTTATTGTTGTTATAACAGTTGAAGATATTTATTGTTTGGTTTAATAACAATTGAAAATGTTTAGTTTATAATTATTCATTTGAAAAAATAAAGTTTTAAGAGAAAGAAATATATAGCAAAAAAAAAATGTTGAGAAGAAAATGAATACAGCACCTTAAAAATAAAAAAGAAAACATTAAGCAAAAAAAAGTTGAGAAAAAAGTTGAAAACATTAGAAAAAAATGTTGAGAAAAAAAAGATAAATATAGTCCTATAAAAATAGAAAAAAATGTTTAGCAAAAAGATGTTGAGAAAAAAAAATGATGGTAGTAAAACATAATATTGAGCAAAAAAACATTGAGAAAAAAATACATGAAGATATTAAAAAAATATTGAGAAAAAATAAATGAAAATAGTATAAAGTAAAAAAAAATGTTGAAAAAAAAAGAAAACAAATAAAATGTTGAAAAAAATATAAAGTAAAAAAAAGTTGGAAAAATAAGTAAAAAGGAAAAAAAAAAGACAACCCTAAAAATAAGGGTAACAATGGAAATATGCTATAGTTGAAAGAAAAATGTTCAAAAAGATAATTTTGGAAGTTTTTCAAGTTAACGACATTTTTGAAAGTTTTTTTGTTTTGTTTTTGGTACATTTATTTAAAGATTTCATATTTATATCTATATGAATATCATAAAATTTGAAATTTCAAAAATTTTAAAATCGCAGCCTCATGAAATTTCAAAAATTGAAACAAATTTTTTGTTATTTTATAATTTTCAAATCATTTTAAAGATTAATTTTTCCTTGTTTTTTCAACTTTTATGTGCATATGTTTCTCTGCCTTTATTTATGATAGTTCTGAATTGATATTTTACTTGTGGAACCTACATTTACGAGGAGAATGGGTAAAGGAGCAGGCGGTTTTCCTCATAAACACTTTGAAACTTAAGTTAGTAATGGTATGAGAAAAAATATAATAAAGCAAATAGGTAGAATATAATAAGAATAAAGGATGTATAATGTTGGATTATTGCTTATATGGAGTGATGTCTTGATGTAGAATAGTGTGAATGAGGAGATGAGTGAATATGAGAATGGGAAGACGAGAATGAATGACATGAGATGTCATTAGATGTATTTATAGGAGAAGATATTGCTTAAAACCTCTTAGGAGTATAATTCCTTAGTCTTGTAGGATTGCCTAGTTTAGGAGAGAAGGAGACTTCCTTTGTACAATAATCTTCCTAATTGAAATATGCTTCCTTATTAAGCTTTCTTCTTATTCAAGTAATCCTCCTCTTTATGGGAATATAACCCTTATTAGAATAGGATATTGATATGGGATATCAAGTGTCCCCCTGAAAGTCTGATCGGATATTTATGTCTGTTGTGTTCGGGTTTGTAAGATGATGGAAACGTCATTCTTTTGCCTGGAGAGAGACTGCTTGAGTAATTGCATCTAATATGGAAGGGTGAGTTGAGGTGGCTAGTGTAGATGGCAGGGTTTAGCACACGCCCAAAATTTTAGCAACTATGACACTATTGGGCTCAGGGCCCTAGGAAACACACTACTATGTCACAAAGGCATAGCGTGGAGATGAGGGGTCACCACCTAAGGTAATAATTGGGACAAATCAAAAGGTGGTACTCGATTCTCTAAAAAAAAAGGTAGCACTACAACCAGGAGATTATGAGAATGGAGTACTAACTTCTCTTGGTCTTGTGTTCATTTAGAATTACTTTATGAATTACTATCTTATTCTGTAATTACATGCAATTTTATTTAAACCCAAATTAAACATCCATCTAACTTAAAAAAGGCAACAAGTCATAAAATTATATGTAAAAAATACATATAAAAGGTAATATCCCTAAGTCTAAACTAGGTTAATTTTATTAATTAAAATTAGCTAATTCTACATATTTATTTACAAGTGAATTGGAATAGAGATATGCCTACATTTTAAGATAATTAATGAGTCTAAATCTACTTGTTTTAATTCTAAAAAGTGGGCCTAAATCTATTAATTTTAAGAAACAAAATAGAAATTAATTAGTGGGCTTAATTTTACTTAATTTTAAATTAAGTGATGTGATCCTAAATCAATTTATTTTAAAAGAAATGAAATTAATGTGCCGAGTAATTCTACTTAATTTTAAATTAAGTGTTGTAATTTTAAATCTATTTATTTTAAAAGAAATGAAATTAATGGCTGAGCTAAGTCTAAATTAATTTTAGTTAACCTAAAAATGGGTCTAAGTCTAAATTAATCTAATTGGGCCAAAATTGATTTTAGAATTAATTAAACCTAAAAATCCAATTAAAAGCCTATTTATTAAATGAGTTAGAACCTAATTTGGGCTTGAGGCCCAAAGATAATAAAAATATGCAAACAAGCTCCAACAATAAATTAAAGCAAATAATGAATCAAAAACATACATTCAGTGATTTCTAATCTAATTTTAATTGCATGCGACCTAAATTAATCTAAAGCCACCATTGATTTTAATTGAATTTTACCAACTTGAACCTAGATTACTAATCAATTTTTAGTGCAGAGAATATAAAATTCTACTATTTCCTACTACTGGGACTATTACAAAATACTGTGCAGAAATTAAAATCAAATTAATTACAACCTAAAACAAAAGCAAATTAAAAGAGCACATAAATCATAAATCCTAAATCCTATGGGGGTTTTACAGATCTTAATCCATGGTGTTCCATGGATTCTTCCAATGGTTACTGCCCAAAATCATATATCTACAACCTCACCTCCAGAATACCACAGAATATCAATCAAAACAAAAAACATAAAAAAATTTAATAACTACTCAATTAAGAAATAAAATAATAAAAAAATCAAATCAAGAAAAAAGAAAGAAAGAGTAGAAGATGTTATGCAAATGTTGTTTGAATGCCCCTTAGATTAGGATTGTGACCATTTTGAGATTAACTTTGGTGTTTTTTTCTTGATTCTTTGGACTTTAAAAGCAAAAAATGTGTTTTTTTTGTTAATTTGACACTTGTAGTAAAAGGTCTGAGTTTTTCAATTCCCTCCCTTTTTGCAATAGCTAATTAAGGTTTTTATTCTTTCTAGTTTTTTCCCAACTCTTTTTTCTAGGTTTTTTCGTAGCTCTTTTTTTTTTAGGGTTTTCTCATAGCTTTTTCCCCCTTCACAGACTCTGTCTCTTGGCTTTTAAAGTCTGGCCTATCAAACCCCAACTCTTGTGATCACGTAGGGAAGTTGTGTGATAGTTGGGAGCGAGATCAGTATTCTCTCAGGAGTCTGCATTTTATTTTTTGAATTTTCAAAATCAAGATAATGAGATGATGAGCGATAGGGTTTTGAAAAATAAAAGACTCACATGTAGGGACATGTGGTGTCCTAAAGCAATGAAAAAATTGAAAAATGACAAAATCAACGTAAAAATCACTTTTTTAGGGAAAATCAGTATTCTAGAATGCCGATTTTCAACCCATAATGTCGATAAACAAAAATCAGTATTCCAGAATGCCGATTTTCAACCGGTAATGCCAACTGACATTAATGTCAGTCAGCATTACATAATACTGATCGACATTACATAATACTGGTCGACATTAAATGCCAGCCGGCCAATTTTCATCATTTTTTTAAATTAAATTATAAAAAAAGTCCTCAGAAGTTTCTAATTTCTACAATTAAATCCTTAAAAACCAATTTTGCAATTAAATCCATAAAATGTTGCAATTTAGTCCTTTAAATTGTGAAACTCGAAACTAGAGATCAATTCTCTATTAGATTTTCATCATAGGGGCTTTCATCGCATACGTGTACAATTGCATCTCGAAATTGGGTGCTTACAGTTGCCCCCATTGTCGCTATTTACTTAACAAATTGCGGCAAAGCAATAGTAGCACACAATTTCGAAAGAAAGAATTTGGGTACTTCATTGTATCCTAATTGACCTACTGATGCTTAAATTACTGAGCAATTTTAAGCAAGATGCTATATTTGGCATACTTCATTATATTTCTTGTAGAATGTCTAGTGAGACATATGCAAATGAGTTTCGCTATATTCCTTGTGGACGTTTAGTGTTTCATGATTTGAAAACATGTTATAGTTCTTGTGGAATGTCTAGCAATAATACCATAACTACTGTGTAATGTCTGGTGGACTGCACTATATTCCTTTTGGGACGTCTAGTGATAATGAATTTTGTTATATTCCTTATGTGACATTTTAATGAAATGAATGCAACAATTCTCGTTATATTCCTTGTGAGACATCTAGTGAGCCTTGATTTGAAAAAAGTACTATAGTTCTAATGGAAAGCCTAGTATTTCAGTGATTTAAAATTTCACTATATTCCTTGCAAAACGTTTAACGATTCATGATTTGAAAAATGTGCTATAGTTCCTGTAGAATGTCTAGCAATGATATTATAACTACTGTATAGTGTCTAGTCATAAAAGGTTTGAAAAATTTCATATTATATATGCTATTGAAGCATATAACATGCAGAATTTGGAATTCATGTTATGACTATTGTGCATTATATAACATGATAATTTTGAAATTTATGTTTTAGCTACTATGTAACATGAAATAAATTTTGACATTTAATTGAAATGGTGTATGTGGAAATGAAAAACTACATTCCGTAATTATATTCTGCATTTTGTATTTGACAGAAAAAATTTAAAATTTAAATACAAACGCAATTAATAATAATTCATTTATTGATGACATGAGTTGAATGAATTAATTTAGGAATCAAATCCTAATCAAGATGAAATTATGGATGAAATTGTAAAGAAAAACTTGATTTTGAATGCATGCATAATCAAGGGACCAAAATGGATATTTTTTATTTATAAGAAGCCTTGCCTTTATTTTCGATGCTATTCTTTCATTTCCTTCTCAATTTCTTTCTTTTTTCTTTAATTTTCTTCTTTTGATTTCTTACTCATCCGAATTTTGATTCACGATCTATTAGATCCTATGGCTGACGCACAACATAGGCGATACAGAGGAGCAGAGATTCCAGTTGATCCAACCATTGTGCCTCTCCATTTTTCTCAGAACAACCTTGGACTCTGAGAAGGTTCTACTGTGCTCCTTTGACTCACCTTCACCTTTATAGGTGCACAGATATGGGCAATGAGGTAACACTTCCCTGCTTCTATTTATTCTTGCAAAAATTTATTCATACAGTTAGTAATCATAATTAATTTCATAATGTAAATTAGTGTGTATATTGTTAAAATTGGATTAAAAATCACTCAAAATGCATGAAAAATTTAAATTTAACTCGGGAACATAGGATTTTAATTAAATGGCTGACCGAAAGTTTAAAAATCGGAGTTGGAAGTCCAGAAATTGATCGGTGTCGACCGGCATTATGGAATACCGATCGACATTCTACTTTGATGATCTATTTTTTTAAAAAAAATTTATCTTAAATTTTTTTCAATTAATTATTATTTCTCCCTCAAAAATCTCCTAGCGACTGATGAAATTCATGGGTTGTTTTCACATAGCTTGTGAATTATTTCATGGGCTATTGGAGAATGTGGCTCAGTTAGTGTGGGCCTTTAAGTTTAGACGATTTATTGCTAGGCTTTCGACAGCTCGAGGGAGATCCGATCGCCATTCTTGATTTGAACTGATTGAGCAGTGGATGGACACCACTCATACGTGCCATACTCATATAGGCGAGTTGACCATTTCACTTATGAGTTTTTTTTACGATCACTAGGATTGCCTTCGGAGGGACTCCCATTTCTTTCGATATCAGCTACTGCAGTCTCCTCGAGCACGTGTGGAGTCAGTATGTGCGAGATTTGATTGGATTTATCTTGACATGGAAGAATTGAAAGAATGTTGTTCTTTCATCATTAGTCAAGGGATTCAGACGTCTTCCCAACACCACAGCTCGCTAGATTGCTCATAAGGTGAGGTGCTTCCTCTTGATCTTGCTTGGCATAACCCTCTTCTACGAGACTGGTCACGAGGTCAGCATTGCCCTTCTCGACCCTCTTTGAGACTTAGACCAAGTTGTCACCTTTGACTGGGGATCTACTGCATTGGCTTATCTATATTATAGACTGGACATTGTCTGTAGAGGCATTGTCACCATTTACGGCTTTTGGCATGTCCTGTATGTGCGTTTTTCCCCTTTTTATTTCTCTTCTTCTGTTTTTCTTTTCTTTCTTTTTATTGACTTACTCTCTCTTTCAAATCTAGAGCATAGAGATTGGGTTGATTCATGGCTTTGAGGCTATTAGCTCTGACAGGAGTCTCCTCCTGATGCAGAGATAGGGTTCTTCTCGTCTAGCGAGTGTTAGGAATTCTTTACAGACCTACTGCAATCAGCTGAACACCATCAAGTAGGACTTAGTAAAAAAACAAAATCATTAGTACTTCATGACTTAACACAAGTTAAACTTAATTAATCTTATTTTTGCAAATCTATTTTGATTAGCTAGAGGGAGTTGATGTCATCTAACGATATGATTTCATGGATGCTGCAGTATGACTTGAGGAGATGAGGGTTCTGCTCTCTGGTTATGGCTATCAGATGTGGTATTTAGGAGAGCGAGTATACCGGTGGCAATTTGGTCCTTCCTGATACCATATTCCTGTTGTTGTCCCCCACTCGATGCTTTATAATTCCTGGTTGATAGGTTCAAAGTTGAGGGAGGCATTATAGGATTATGATGCCATGATTTCTCTAGAGCGATCCTATCATTATCGGCAGTTTGTCCATGAGAACCTCTTATAGCAGGTTCTTATTAATCAGGCTGAGGTAACTTCTTATCATTTCTCTTTGGAACTCTCTAATCACTTATTCTTTTCTCACAGTTTGCTTTTCAGAGATTGAGGAGGTTCGCTCCCCTACTGATGACGTGATGGAGGAGGCAGTCAGGGTTGATTAGGGGTTTGAGACTGTGAAGGAGAATGAGGCTGCCCTTGAGCCTGAGATTGCACCTGAGGTCCTCGGGCTTAAACCTGACCATGCACAATGCACTCAGCATGTTAGGACCAGCCATGAGGGAGCTTTTGTTGGTGCTATTTTTGGTGATATTCCCTTTTCTAACAGATCTATACTCTATTGGGCTCTTGCTGTTTAGGCTTCGGTTAAGCAATATATACATTTCGGTGATATTCAACTTCCCATCTTTTCTTTTGCAAATACTTCTCATGTGAGTTTTTCTAACTTATTTCTTGTATTACATGTACACTTGGTATTGATGTTAGTACAAGTTTATAAAATAAGTCCCCTGAACACACTCGCCTCATCGCAGAGGTTATTTTCCATGCAGGTCATAGATAGTTGGTGGGTAGGTATATATACACTTATTATGCAAATGTATGCATTGTGTGTTTGAAGTGCATATGATATAATGCTTCATACAAATGTAGAGTTATTCACAGGATCTGGAGTGGGAGATTGAGATGCTTCATCGACAGCTTGCTAACTCAGGCTTTGACCCCTACAGTACTGGTACTTCATCTGTTATACCTCCAGATACTTATCATTATGATGACCCTAGTAGAGGATGGAGCCTATGGCTTGATTTTGGAGCTCGGGATGACTGATTCCAGGTTATTTTCTATTTTGTAGTTAGGATAAGCTATCTTTTGTACTGCTTTATTTCAAACTTCCCTTTCCTAAAATTAGACTTGGATGAACAAATGATCTTAAGTGAGTTAATTATTTTTTTTCTATACCTTAACTTTTGCTTAAGCCGCCCTTCGGGTTTTCAACTTAGCAGGCATGCCTTAACTTTTGCCTAAGCCGCCCTTTAGTTTTCAACTTAGTGGGCTTCTTATTTTTACTTTTCAAATTTAGGTTGTGATATAAGCTACAGAGCCACCTGGATTTTCTAGATACAAGAGGACCCAAGCTCAAAAGAAAAAACATAGGCACCATTAGAACAAAATGGTCTCATAGAGCTAGTCTTAATCTTTTATGCTTTGTTTTCCTTTTTAGTGCTTATGTATTATAAATAAGATAGAACATGGAATGTCATAAAAAAATTTCAATTTCAATAAGATTCATTAATTAGAGTAAAAATGAGTACATTTGCTATATCACATGGCATAACTTCTGTTGTCAGCTAGTCCTTTTGGATTTTTTAACTGAATATTTTTTTCTCACATTTTATTTCCTTAATTTTTACCTAACCAACCCTTTTTGGGTTTTCTAATTAGTGGGACCTCTTTTATTTTATTTTATTTCCTAATTTTTGCCTGCCAGCCCTTTTCAGGTTTTCTAGTCAGTGGACTTTTATTTTCTTTATAATACTTTTATTTATTTTTATAGATAGTATTTCTTGAGGAGATCTAGGTTAACAAGCTCCATGAACTCATTCCCTTCAAGATCAGATATCTTGGCAGCTCCTTTTGGCAGAACTGACTTGATTAAGTATGGTCCTTCCCAGTTTGGTCTGAACTTTCTTCTTGGATCGAGCACCACTACTCTGGATTGTTTTAGTACCATATCCCCAGCTTTTATCTTCCTTGGCTTTACCTTTTTGTTAAATTCCCTTGCTATCCTCTTCTAGTATATATGGGTATGAAACAAAACATTCATCCTCTTCTCATCCAAAGACACCAGATGGTCATATCTTTTTCGTGCCCATTCATCCTTGGGTGTTTTGGCCTCCATAACTACTCTTAGAGACTTGATCTCAATTTCTATTGGCAAAACTGCTTCACAACCATACACCAGGGAGAACGGATTTTGGCCTGTGGTAGTTTTAGTTGTAGTTCTATATCCCCACAAGGCAAATGGAAGAAACTCATACTAATCCTTGTAAGTTTTGACCATCTTAAAGAGGATTTTCTTAATATTTTTATTTGCTACTTCCACTGCTCCATTAGCCTGAGGTCGATATGGTGAAGACTTATAATGCTCGATCCCATACTTCTGCAATAACTCTATTGTTTCTGCTTGAAACTGAACCCCATGTGGAACCCTATATTTGCAAATGAGATTCTTCTTAATAAATTGGGCCATCTTTTTTTCCTTTAGAGCATTGAAAGACTCAGCCTCTACCCATATAGAGAAGTAATCAATTGCCATAACTATGTACTTATGCCCATTCAATACTATTGGCCTTATTTCCCCTATGATATCAATCCCCTATGCTGCAAAAGGCCAAGAAGATGATAAACTATTTAGTATGATTGGAAGAAAGTGGTTGAGACTTTAGTAGATCTAACATTGATGGCATTGCCTTACTATCTTTATGGAATCTCTTTCCGTGCTCATCTAGTAGTACCCTCATCTGATTATCTTCTTAGTTAGGATTATTCCATTCATGTGAGAACCACAAGCTCCTGCATGAATCTCTTTCATCATCTCTTCTGCTTCAACTTTTTTGAGAAATTTGAGCTATATCCCATTCGGCATTCTCTTATACAACACCCTATCGTGACTTGCAAAATTACGTGCAAGAACATGTAGGGCATATTGTAAGCACCTAATTTTGGGATGCAATTGTACATAATTATAGCATAAGCCCCTATGATGAAATTCATTCAAAAATTGAACTTGGTTGTCAATTTTCTGGACTTTAAGGACTAAATTGCAATATTTTTTTAGGATTTGATTGCAAATAAGTTAATTTTATAGGGGTCTTTTGGTAATTAAAAATCAAAATTAGGACCGGCATTTAAAATGCTGATTGGCATTAGTGTAATGCCGACACGTAAAAGTCTCATTTTTTGATTTTCACGTATTTTTTCTTATTTTTTGTCTATTTTTTCAGTGTTTTAATTGGTTAAAAATTGAATTTTTATTATTAGTTTTATCTGAAAAAGATTTTTGACACATTCAAAACATGTAACTTTCAAAAATCAAATCCTTATCAGAGGAGATGAATTCGTTCCTCCTGATAAGGAGATAAGTCTGTTCCTTCAAAGGAGGAAGCCAGTACACACAAACTCTGTATTTAAAAGCAGAGTTTGCACGCGTGTGAGGAGAGGAAAATTTTTGGATACTCATATAGAAAGAAAAAAAATGGAGACTCACACACAAACCTTAGACGCCACTGAGAACGCCCTGTGCACCAAAATCTTGATTTTTTTGTCAAAGCTCTTTTTGATACGGTTCTTTCAACAAGAACAGTCCATCATTATTTTTTAAGCCTCTGTCCAGAATCAAACAACAAGTAAAAAATAAAGGTGAAAATCTCAATCTGAGGGGCTATCTTAAAGCATATGCACAACATTCATTTTTTTCTTTTCTTCTTTTTTGTGATTTTTATTTTATTTCGTTATTATTTTATTATTCAATTTCATTACTAATCTAATTATTTCTATGTTTTTGTTTTGATATGCGAATGTGGATTGAGGAGGATGCTGCTTGTGTTTAAACTGACAGAAGGTCCATGGAATGCCATGGAAGAACCTGTGTTGTTTTCTAGTAGAATTTAGGGTTTTATCTTTATTTTTATTTTGGTGTTCTGTGTAGTTATTTTAATTCATGGGTGTATAATTATTTAATTTTAATTTTTATACGTAGTTTGTAATAGCCCCAGTAGTGGGAATAGTAAAAGATTTAATTTTCTGCATTCAAAATCAATTAGTATTTAGGTTCAATTGGGTAAAATTAATTAAAATTAATGGTGGCAGTAGCTTAAATTAGGGTTTGCTGTAATTAATCTAGGGTTTCTAGAAAATCACTATAATGTTTGTTTGATCCATTTTTTTATGTTTTATTTGATTTGAGTTGTGTTTTTTGGGTTTTTTTATATTATTTTGGGCCCCAAGTCCACGTTTAGGTCTAACCCACTTAATAAATAGGTTTAAAAATGGTTTAGAACTTTAAATAATTAAAATCAATTTAGGCCTATTAGGTTAATTATATTTTAGGCCCACTTAGTTAATTAAAACTTGTTTAGACTTAGCTCAACCCACTTAAATTCATTTCTTTTAAAATAAATAGACCTAGGCCCATATTTCACTTAAAATAAAACCAAGTTAGACTTAGGCCCACTAAATTAACTTTCCTTTAAAATGAATAGACTTAAGCCCATTTCTTAGACAGACTAAAATAAATAGATATAGGCTCACTAATTAATAAAAATGTAAATCTAGCTAACTTTTTAATAAAATAAACATAGTTTAGACTTAGGGACAATGCGATCTTGAGTGCATTTTTTATGTGTAATTTTATTGACTAGATGCCTAGGGTTAGATGGATGTTAAATAGGGTTTTAATAAAATTGAATATAATTAGGGAATGAAATAATCATTTATAAAATTATTTTAAATGAACATGAGACTAAAAGAATTTAGTATTCCGTATCCAAAATCTCCTGGTTGTGGTGCTAATTTTCTTCTAAAGAATCGAGTACCACTAATTAAATTGTTCCAGTTATTACCCTGGGTGGCGACTCCTCATCTCCACGCCATGTCTTTGTGACAGTAGTTAGTGTGTTCTGTAAGGCCCTAAGCCTAAATAGTGTCGTGGTTGCTAAAATTTTGGACGCGTGCTAAACCCCACCGTCTACACATATCTTTCTTTTGAAGTGGTCTCATCTGGATATTTTCCTTCCTTAATGAACTTCTGAACATCATAAAACCGTGGCTTCTCTTGAGGCCTTATCTAAATTCCCATAATCTGCTAACTCCCATAACACGAAGCCTTTGATTTTATTATCACTAACGGCCTTATAGTCAACCTAGTCACACTATCCCATATTGAAGAGAGTGTTGCCAGTGCATCTGCCATCTGATTGTCATCTCTTGATAAATGGATAAAGAGACACTTGGTGAAATTCTTTATTAAAGCTTTTAAATAGTAGACGTAGGGTTTCAGCGTTTTCTCTTTCACTTCCCATTCCTTATTAGCCTGGTTGATAACCAATATAGAATTCCTATATACTAACAACTCCTTTGCTCTAGTTGCATCACCACTTTTACTCCATGAATGCATGCTTCATACTTAACCATATTATTGGCTACTTTGAAATCTAGTTTCTTCGCCATTGGTATGGTTTCTCGCTTTGGCATGATGAGGATCACTCCTAACTCGGCTCCTTTATTGTTTACTGGACCATCAAAATAAAGCTTCTATTCTTAATGCTCTACAACTACTAGATTCTCATTTGGGAATTCTAGGCTCCACTATTCATCGCCCTCTACTACATTTTGAGCTAGGAATTCCGCTATTACCCTTCCCTTAATAACCTTTGTGGTAATGTACTCTATAGCAAATTCAGTCAAGAGAATGAGCCATCAAGACATCCTTTCAGTCAAAGCATGTGCCTGCAGTAAGTATCTTAAGGGGTCTAATTTTGAAATGGCCTGAACACCATAAGACTGAAAGCAATGTCTCAATTTCCTTATTGCCCAGATCATTATCAAACACGTCTTCTCCACTAAATTATACTTTTCTTCATACAGTAGGAACTTCTTGCTGAGGTAATACACTGTGTGCTCTATCCTATCTAACCCTTCTTATGCTAACATTGCCCTCATTACCTTTTCTTCTATAGCTAAATATAGGATCAAGGTTTACCTGGCCTCGGTGGTTTAAGTACAAGTGGATTAGTGAGATACTCCTTTATCTTATTAAAGGCCTTTTGACAATCATCATTCCACTCTATAGGTTAATCTTTTCTTAGAAGCTTGAAGATTGGGTCATAAATATTAGTAAGCCTTGCAATGAACCTATTAATATACTGCAACCTACCTATGAACCCTCTCACATCTTCCTCTATCCTTAGTACTGGCATTTCCTGAATAGCTTTCACTTTATCTGGATCCACTTCGATTCCTCTACTACTGACTATACACCTTAATAACTTCCCTAAAGTAACTTTGAAAATGCATTTCTTCCAGTTGAGTCTTAAATTATACCTCTCAATATGTGCCAAGAATTTTTCCAATGCTTCAAAATGCCCCCCTCTTATTTCTGACTTGACCATCATATCATCTACATATACTTCCACTTCCTTATGCATTATATAGTAGAAAAGAGCGGTGGCTATCCTTTGATATATTACATCTACATTCTTCAACCCAAAAGGCATAACCTTATAGTAGTACGTTCCTTATTCCGTGATGAAAGTTGTCTTGTCTTATCCATAACTGTCATCATTATCTGATTATATCTAGAGAATCCATCCATGAAGGAGTACATCATACTTGACACCGCACTAACTACTATCACATCAATATAAGGAAAAGGGAAGTCATCCTTTGGACATGCTTTATTTAAATCCCTGAAATCAACACACATTCGCAGCTTACCATTTTTTTTGGGTACCGGGACTATATATGCTAGCCATTGAGGATAATCTACTACCTCTAAAAAGTTGGCCTGAATTTGTTTAACAATTTCTTCTCCTATCTTTTCAGTCCATTATGGTCTCAGCCTGCGTAATTTCTATTTAATTGGTTTTATTTCTGGATGATTTGGAATGTGATGCTCTACAATGTCTTTGTCTAAACCTGGCATGTCTTCGTAGGTCCAAGCAAATACTACCTTTTTTTTGTTAGTATTGTCTCAAAATTTTCCCTCTCTTCGGGAGTTACATCATGTGATATAGAAATGTTCTTTGGATTATCATTCATGCCCATGTTAAATGAATCAAATTGAATTGAATTAATGTCAAACATGCATGAATGATCAAAATTATAATGCACAAAACTATCAGGATGCACATCACACAAATAACAAAACCAACATTCATATCATTGACCATGGAAAAAACACAGTATTCATCCTCATAGAGACCGAATGTTATTACATCAGTTTCTTTATAAAAAACATTAGTAAAGCTATCACTAATAAGAGTTTTTAAATCCTAGTGGCTCCTCTTCAGGTGGCAGACTTAGCAGCTCTTTGATAGTAGCATCCCACATTCTTCCAACTACTTGCTTCATCACTTCTTCTTTCTTTTTTGTAACCTTTACTACTATAGCCTAAGGTGTGGCTGCTATTTTAATGTTCATGTTTGAAAAAGCTTTCACTAGAGCTCTTCTGTGGCTGCCGGAGTGCATAAGTAATTCCTAAATACTGACATTTGCCTTAGCCTTCTTTAGTTATTCCATAATTAGGTCTTCCCTTTCCCCTTCTTCTATTTTTGCATCATTTGTCTCTTTTCTTTCTGTAACTCTCTCAATCTTCTTTTTTGCTACCTTGTAATTCCTCCCACTTCTAGTGACATGATTCACTTTAGGGTCATCGCTCCACACATCCAGACTAGTGGGACTCTCTTCATCAGAGTTATACCAGATGTTTACAACTCCAATAATTCTGTCCCTTTTTCCATCCTTCCATACTTTTTACTGTGCACATTTCCTTTCCCTCTATGCTAAGCTTTCCTAAATGTTCTCTTAGTAATTCCCCAATCTCCTTTTCAGGAGTTAGAGACTCCTTATTCTCTTCTTTTGCTGGCCCATTACTAAGAGGTATATCATTGGAAGCATGCTTTGAATAGAACACCCTATAATCAAATTTGCCTAAGGGCTACCTTAATAAATACTTAACTTTTGGTTGTTCTAGGGTTTTGGATTCTCTCTTGTCATTAAACTCATCACCCCATCATGAGGGCACAATTGATTCAATTGAGATATATGTAGAGGGCGGTTTGGAATAGAACACCTTATAGTTAAATTTCCCTAAAGGCTGCCTCAGCAAATCCTCAACTCCTTTAGAGTCATCAAGAGATTCTCTATTAGCTATAGGGTTTAGGTTTTCAGAGGAGTTTAGCTCTTCTTCTTCGCTCACTCTTGAATTAATCATCATGGTGGTCGATGGTGGAACATTTCAGTAGTCAGGGAAATGATTGTTTGTAGTGTTTGTGTTAGAGTTGGATTTTTCAGGGTCTATGATTTTTTTGGAGTCTATTAGGTTTTGGATCTCATGTTTGAGGTGAATACAGGTGTCTGTGGAGTGACCAGCTACTTTATGAAACTTGCAGTAGCTATTAGGGTCATTGCTTGGGACATTTGGGTTAGGTGATTTAGAGAAGGTTAAGGGTCGGGGTAAGCCTTTATGGATCAATTGTTCTAGGACATTGAAGAGTGGTTGGTTAAAGTTGGAGAATCTTCAGTGTTGCTGAACCGTGCGCACCTCCACAGCTTGGCTAGTACTTCCCTGTTGTGTGCCCCTGATTGGGTAGTTTCGGGTTCTAGTGCCTCTAAAGCTTCTTTTCTTGTCTTTTTCAATCTTTTCTACTTATAGACCATCATCATACAGGTCTATGAAATTTTTGGGGTTCATCATCTATAATCTCTCCACCAAATTAGGTGACACATTCTGAACTATCATCCAAACCTGATTTTTCTCTGCTAGCTTATTCTTCATTAGCCCTGCTTCATTCATGAATCTGGTAAGGAAATCAGAGAAAGATTCATTGGGTTTTTGCTTTGTCAGTTCTAGATCTCTAAAGGACACTTCCAACTAGGTGTTATAATCATATTGTCTTAAAAAGGCAGTACATAGTTCTTTCTAATAAGCTCTCATAGATTTTTCCAGCCCATGATACCGGTTTATAGCCATTCCCTCTAAGGATAACATAAATAACTTAGTAATAATTTCTAATGGTGCTTTAGTAGTGCTTATGGTTGTTGTGTACTGGCTGAGATGAATCCCCATATCTCCTCTCCTATGAAATTTCTGCAGTTGTGGCATCTTGAACTTGTTAAGTAGTATATCATCTTCCATTTGTAGCATGTCTATCATGACCCAAACTGAGAGTCATGATCGGCACTAAAGAACGAGAATTCTTTTGAATTTGGAACCCATAGCAAGCTTTAAAAATAAAAACACAATGCAATAAATAATATAAAAAAATACTATAGAATTAAAACTTAAATCAATATAAAATAAATACTAAATATCATTTCATAAATAAAATATTCATATAATATTTTAATACAAATCCTAACATCAAAATAACACACTATTTATACAACAACACTACTACTGCAATTTTCTAGAATACAATAAGTATTCAGATAAATAAATTACATAATCTAACCGGGGCTTAAGAAGACCGACGTAAAGTACTACTGGTACGGTTTAACGAAGAAAACTCTCCTAAAAAAATGGTTGAGAGGGGGTTAGACCTAACTGAGTGAATTATTATAATATATATACATGCACCTCCTAATGTCATAAGTAATCATTCATCATTATATATATAAATACATATAAGCACTTCACATAAATGTTAAAATCCACTTTTATATATAATAAATGCATAAAACGTTTATTTAAGTGAGGGATCAAATAGAACTCTAAAATTATTCGCAACCTCAAACAAATGTCTCACTAGCCATGCAAGCTTACTTAATTCCAAAGAAATTTTCTTATTCCATTTTTGGATAGTAGACTGGCCCCGAGACACTAAGTCAACCAAACTCCCACAGTCTCACTGTTAGTGTGATTGGCCTCAAGACACTAGGTCAACCGAGCTCCTGCAATGACACTACTCAATCATATCAAATCTCAATAATAAATAAATAAAATGTCACCTTAAGTGATTCTCATAATATCAACTCTAAAGTCTAATGAACTAGTACATACACAGTCCTAGTGCAGGCTACTAGGTAGTACATTCTATTAATATCCTTCAAATAAATCGTAATTTAATGGAAAATACTAAATTGCACAATTTGAATATAATGATAATAATTTAAAAAGGATATACCACTTATATACTAAACATATACCAAAAATATACTAAATGTATATGCTAAGCATTTGTCAAATATACTGAATATATACTAAAGCATCATAACATATATATGTCACATATATATGAATTCTATACTAAAAACAAATTAAGTAAGATGTCACATATATATCAAATATACAAAAAATATACTAAAAGTATACCAAAAATATACTTATTCATTTAATGAAATAATTCATGTTTAAACTTATATCAAAACATGAAAACTCATAATCATGTATCTATATGCAATGTATATATAAAATAATAACTCACAAGTTTGCGCTCCGTGAGACAAACTCGACGGGAGTGGTTCGATAGGCCTCAGTCTCGGCGCAACTAGAAAATAAATATAATGATAGTATCATAATCAATTCTAACTTAGACCTCTAAGAATTCTAAAGGAAGACTCGATCTAAGAATTCAAAACTCATTCAAACACATAAACTCAAGATCGACCCGATGTCATGTTTTATGAGAATTCTACCGAAAATCGATAAAACCTCCTTTGTAAAATGAACATCTCTGTATTGAAAAGTAGAGCCGATCCTATAAGAAAATCACACTTCTAAAACACAGAGCGCAATACCTCGGGTTGGGACCCCAAACTACACAAATCTTCAACCGAAGTTCACAATACATAATAAAAATAAATATTTAATAATAATATAATAAAATCATTAAATATCCTTAAAATAATCAAAATGCCACAATATAATATATTTAAATATCAAAACACTAAGTATAATTATTTTCCCAAGAATTAAATAAAAATCTCAAATAATAATATAATATTAATAAAAATCCAAATTTTCAATAATTCAACATAAAATTGTAAAATTCACATTTAATTACTCAAATAGTTTAAATATATTATAAAAGTAGTTGAAAAACACATTTGATCACCAAAACAAAATGATATTATTATTTGAATATAATTTTTAAAAATTATTATTAATTAGTTAAAAATAGTAAATAATTCATAAAAATTATTTTAATAATAATTATTATTCCAAAATTATTTAAAACATATTATTTAACTATAATTTCAATAAAAATACAGAATTAACCTAATTTTCCAAAATCACATAATACTAAAAATATTCCCAAAAATTATAAAATCACTAAAAATTATTTGTCAATAGTAAAATTACTAACTTAAATTAATAACACTAATTTAACCAAATTTCCATTCAAAATAATTAAATAACATAATTATCAAAAATTCAATTTTTAATATTAAAATATTAAAAAATACCCATTGATCAAAATAATTCAAAAAAATATAGAAAAAATATTTTTGAGAAAATTGAGCTACCTACAACATCATTAACAAAGCAAACTTTCATGAATCAAACCCAAAAATTAAATAAAAATTCAAAACCCTAATAACACATAAACTAAAAATGATGAAAACTCACAAACAAGAGGATTTAAATTTGAACCAAGCTTGGATTTAACTTCATCGGTGCTAGAGCTATCAAACAAGATTGGAATGAAAGGCTGAGGTGGCCAGAAGCTTCGTCGGCGATCATAGAAGCTTAGTTGTTGCACTTTCAGTTTCAGCGCCTTCCGATGACTCTCAGTAGCTTTGCTGGTGGTGGTCGATGGCTGGAGGGAGAGGGAAGTGATGGTGGTTGTTGGTGGTGCAGGTGGTGGTCCGCGCGTGGGTGTGGTGGCATAATGAAGGTTGTGGGGAAAAAGGAAGAAAATAGGAAAAAAGAAAAGAAAAAAAAAAGATTGAGAGGAGAGTACCCGATTTTTAATATGTCCTAACCCTTTTTTTTCTTTATATATATATATATATATATATATATATATATATATATATATATATATATATATATATATATATATATATATATATGTATGTATGTATGTATGTATATTAACTTTAACAATAACAACATATATATATATACACATAAACACTAACATAAGATAATAATAATGGCAACAATAATACTAACAATAACCCTAGTTAATAATAATAATAATAACAACAACAATAAAAATAATAATAATAATAATAATAATAACAACAATAAAAATAATAATAATGACTTTAAGACTTTTAAATAATAAACTTTCAAAATAATTATTTTACGTAAATAAAATATTTAGAATAAAATAAATAAATAATATTCACAAATAATGAATATATATAAATAAAATTTAAAATTTTATTAACACTGCATATCTCAAAATAATTTTATATTATTTTAAATATAGGGTCATTATAATTTTCCCTCCTTACAAGATTTCATCCTTGAATTCAAATAAAATAACAGAAATAAGAAATCATTGAGGATAGAGGTAAGGATAAACAACTCGCATCTCGACTTCTGTCTCCCAAGTATGATCCTCCACGTTATTGCTCTGCCACAACACCTTGATCATCAGAATCTGCATCAAACGCAACTGTCTAACTTGATAGTCCACTATCGCTATTGGTTCCTCCTTGTATGTTAGATCTTTGTTCACTTTTACACTAGCAGGCTACAATACATATGAAGGGTTTGAAATATACTTCCTCAACATGAGATATGGAACACTGAATGCATTTGTAACAAATTTGGAGGCAAAGACAACTGATATGCAGCCATGCCCACTCTCTCCAAAATCTCGAACAGTTCAATATATCTCGGTGCTAACTTCCCTTTCCTACCAAATCTCATTACACCCTTCATCGAAGACACTTTTAAAAACACAAAGTCTCCAACTTGAAACTCCACATCTCTACGTCTCGAATCCGCATAGCTCTTCTGTCTGCTAGTTGCGGTCTCTAATCTCCTTCTAATCACAGTAACCTTCTCAGCGGCATCCTGAACCATCTCAAGTCTAGTCAACGCTCTCTCTCCAATCTCATCCCAACTCAAAGGGGATCTACACTTCCTTCCATAAAAAACTTCATACGGTGCCATCCCAATACTGCTATGGTAGCTGTTATTATATGCAAACTCTATGAGCAGCAAATGATCATCCCAACTACCTACACAATCCAATACACACATCCTCAACATATCCTCAAGTGTCTGGATCGTTCGCTCAGACTGACCATTTGTCTAAGGGTGAAAAGCAGCACTAAAATTAAGCCCGGTGCCTATTGCTTCCTGCAACTTCTGCCAAAATTGAGAGGTAAACACTGAACCTCTATCTGACACAGTGGACACAAGTACTCCATAAAGGCACACAATATGTTTAACATACAGCTTCGCCAATTTAGCTACAGAATAAGTGGCTTTAACAGGCAAGAAATGAGTAGACTTAGCTAACCTATCCATAATCACCCAAATGGAATCGTATCCATCCTTAGAACGAGGTAACCCAACTAAAAAATCTAAAGCAATTCTCTCCCACTTCCACTCAAGAATAGGAAGAGGTTGAAGCTTCCCAGAAGACTTTTGATGTTCAGCTTTCACTTGCTAACACGTCAAACACTTAGAAACATAATCAATTACATCCTTCTTCAATCCATCCCATCAGTACAAATCTTTGATGTTGTGGTACATCTTAATGACACTTGGATATACGTTGTAGGCTGTAGAATGCGCTTCCTCAAGGATCTCTTCTCTTAAATTATCCATATCAAGAATGCATAATCTACCACTGATCTATAAAACACCATCATCATCAAGTGTGAAATCAGCGAACTTCCCTGCATGAACATTCTTTGCAAGCTCTACTAGAATAGGATCTCGACCTTGAGCTGCTTTAATCCTATTTCTCAACATTGATTGAACTTTGAGCTGAGCTAACAGTCCTGCTAATCTACTAATCTTTATCATCAGACCTTGATCCATTAACTCATGCAACTTAAGGATCAAAGGTCTCCTCTCCATACTAATATGAGTAAGACTACCTGAGGACTTCCTACTTAAAGCATTTGCTGCCACATTAACTTTTCTTGGATGATAAAGAATATTGCAGTTGTAATCCTTTAGGAGCTCTAACCATCTCCTTTGCCTCATATTCATATCTCTGACTGAAAAATGTACTTAAGGCTCTTATGATCAATGAAAATCTCATAAGTCACCCTGTACAAATAATGTCTCCAAATCTTAAAAGCAAAGATGACCATAGTCATCTCTAGGTCATGGGTAGGATAATTCTGTTCATGCTTTTTCAACTGCCTCAAAGCATAAGCTATCACCCAACCATTTTGCATCAACACACAACCTAGGTTGACTCTAAAGGCATCATAATACATAGTGAACTTATCTACTCCATTAGGTAAAGCCAAAACTGGAGTTGTGGTCAACTTCTCCTTCAGCAACTAGAAACTGTTCTCATAAGTATCTAACCACATAGTCGTCACATTTTTCTGAGTTAAGTGAGTTATAAGAGCTTCAATTCTAAAAAAATCCTACATAAATCTTCTAAAATACCCAGCCAAACCCAGAAAACTATGAATCTCTATAACTACTGTTGGTCTGTGCCACTCAGACACTGCCTCAATCTTCTTTGGATCAACCTGAATGTTGTCTTTAAATACTACGTGTCCAAGGAATGCAACACTCTCTAACCATAAATCACACTTTAAGAATTTAGCATAAAGTTGATGTTCTCTCAATGTCTGCAGTACTATCCTCAAGTGATATACATACTCCTCAATACTCTTCAAATACACCAGTATATCATCAAAGAAGACTACCACAAACGGTCTAAATACCCTGTTCATCAGGTCTATAATGCAACTAGTACATTAGTCAACCCAAATGACATCACCAGAAACTCATAATGGCCATATTGAGTGTGGAATGCCATTTTAGGAACATTGGCCTCACTAATTTTCAACTGATGATAACTTGACCTCAAGTCAATCTTAGAAAAGAATTATGCACCCAGAAGTTGATTAAATAAATAATCTATCCTTAAAAGAGGATACTTGTTCTTCATTATCATTTTATTCAATTCTCTATAATCAATGTACAATCTCAGTATACCATCCTTCTTCTTCATAAACAAGATTGTTGCACCCCAAGAAGAAACATTGGGTCTGATGAAACCCTTATCTAGTAAATCCTAAAACTGCTCCTTCAACTCTTTCAACTATATATGAGCCGTTCTGTAAAGTGGCAATGAAATAGGAGTAGTGCCTGGAACCATATCTATACAGAACTCAATCTCCCTATGAGGTGGTAAACTTGGCAACTCCTTGGGAAAAATATTAGGAAACTCACAGGCAACAAAAACATCTGTGAGTGATAACTTCTCTATAGAAGTATCTCTAATAAGTGCCAAGTATCCCTGATAACCCTTCCTCAACATCTTCCTAGTCGTGATAGTGGAGATGAGATTCTGAGGTGTAGAACTCTTATCATCCATAAACTTAAACTCCTTTTCATTTGGAATTCTAAAAATCACCTCTTTACACCAACAATCCATAATGGAATAATGCTGAGACAACCAATCCATACCAAGGATCACATTAAACTCTATCACATCTAACAATGCTAATTCTACTAATAATTCTCTACCTCCAACAAACATCGGACAACCGAAGAGAACAACATCGGTGCCTAACGAATCGCTTAGAGGAGTGGTGATAGAAAAGAAAAAGCCATCCTCGAAGCTTGCCAACATGACTTTGAAGCAAAAATAAGGGACACGAAAGAGTGTGTAGCACCTGAATCAATAAAAACCTAAGCATCTAAGTAACATACTGGAATAATACTTGCAACAATAATAATAGATGCTTGAGCATCCTGCTGAGTGAGATGGAAAACTCTGGCCTGACCTTGACCTCCCTGCTGATTGGTGGAAGCCTAGCTAAAACCTCTGGCACTCTCTCTAGTACCTCTGCCACACCCCTACTAGGCAATTATCTGAGTTGTACTCAGATGCTGAGCTGGAGGCAACTGAAAAGGCGCTGGTGTTGCACTGGTAATCGACTACTGTAGGTACTATTACTGATAACCAGAGTAAGGACATGCTCTAGCAAAATGTCTCGTTTGTTCGCATCTAAAGCATGCTCCAAGAGCCATGTAGCATGGTCCCTCATGGATTCTCCCATATATCCGACAAGTAATGGTTGTTGATCATGTGCTGCCATAACCAAAACTTTGACCACTGCTACTGCTAGAAGCACCTGACCTAAATCTGATAGGTCTACCAGATCTACCACGGCCATGTCTGCTATTCCTATGGACTCTCTGCTATTGCCTCTAACTCTACTGACTACCAGAACTAATATGAAAATTTGAATATGGAGTAGTCAGGAATCCTCATGACTGAACACCTCCTAACTAATAGTTTTTAGGCATAGCTCCTTGCCTAACTAGTTTCAGCTCTATCTCCTTAGCCAACTCAATCACAAACTCGAGAATAAGGTCGACAGTAGGCATCCGAGCAAAAGTAGAACCCAGACTAATGATGTAAGTCGTGACAGCAAAATACTAGTCTCGCATCAGGTCCTCTGCATATCTACCCAGTCTGAGGAACTCTCTGGTGTAGTCCTTAATAAATCTATCACCTCTGGTGATGCTAGTCAGTCGAAGTTTATAACTCATCAGGAGTGTCTCTAGATAAAATCTCCTTATAAACCTCTCTTTGAACTGAGCCCAAGTCATCACTATCATATCCGGCTAAATCACCTAAATGAACCAATCTAGGGCTGGTCCCTCGACAAACAACTTGACTATTATAATCCGTTGATACTCAATGTGAGCAGTCCGAGTCCTTATCTCAATGGCATGCATAAAATCCAGAGGGTCTGACGTCCTCTCGAATGCAATACGGTAAACTCTGGCATAGAACAATATTGCCTCAGGGTTAGACATACCTTGCTGATAGGCAGACTACATCTGTAGTGCAACTGGAGGTATCTCAGCTTCTTCGTACCCTAGCTCTGTAGGTTCCTCATCCTATAGCTCTCTCTATCTACGATGACCTGTTGCTCCTCGAATTCCATTGATACCTTGGCCTCTATGCCTAACTGGCGGCTTAGGAGGTAAAACACCATCTTGAAAGGACTCATCATCCTTGGCCTCAACGACCAGTGGAGTGACATGCATTTGTGTCCTCATTTTGAAAAGACAAATGCAATAAAATTCAGATAACAGACAACAAACATATAACCTAATGCTTATGTAGAAAAATAAATCAAGAAAAACTTATCAAATATATGATTGAACCTAATTAACTACAGTAGTTCAAAGAAAGCACAACTCTGAAAACCTAGGTCCATAACACTAATAACCTAGGCTCTGATACCAACTTTGTCATGACCCAAACTGGGAGTCATGACCAGCACTAGAGAATGAGAATTTTTTTAAATCTGAAACTCATAGCAAGCCTTAAAAATAAAAACACAATGCAATAAATAATATAAAAAATACTACAAAATTAAAACTTAAATCGATATAAAATAAATACTTAATATCATTTCATAAATAAAATATTCATGCAATATTTTAATACAAATCCCAACATCAAAATAACACACTATTGATACAACAACACTACTACTGTAGTTTTCTAAAATACAATAATAATTCAGTTTTCTAGCAAGCCGGGACTGAAGAAGACTGGCATAAAGTACTATTAGTATGGTCTGATATAGAAGACTCTTTTAAAAAAATGGTTGAGAGGGGGTTAGGCCTAACTGAGTGAATTATTATAATATATATACATGCACCTCCTAATGTCATATGTAATCAATCATCAGTATATATATGAATATATACAGACACTTCACACAAATGCTAAAATCCACTTTTATATATAATAAACGTAAAAAAAAATTTATTTAAGTGAAGGATCAAATAGAACCCTAAAAGTATTCACAACCTCAAACAAATATCTCACTAGCCATGTAGGCTTACTTAATTCCAAAGAAATTATTTTATTCCATTTTTGGATAATAGACTGGACCCGAGACACTAAGTCAACTGAGCTCTTGCAGTCTCACTATCAATGTGATTGTCCCCGAGACACTAGGTCAACCGAGCTCCCGCAATCACACTACTCAATCATATTAAATCTCAATAATTAATAAATCAAATGTCACCTCAAGTGATTCTTACAATATCGACCCTAAAGTCTAATGAACCAGTATGTACACAGTCCTAGTGCAGCCCACTAGGTAGCACGTGCTATTGATATCCTTCAAATAAATCATAATTTAATGGAAAATACTAAATTGCACAATTTAAATATAATGGCAATCATTTAAAAAGGATATACCACATATATACTAAACATATACCATAAATATACCAAAAATATACTAAATGTATATGTTGAGCATTTGTCAAATATAATGAACATGCTAACATATATATGTCACATATATATGAATTCTATACTAAAAACAAACTAAGTAAGATGTCACATATATATCAAATATACAAAAAAATATAATAAAAGTATGCCAAAAATATACTTATTCATTTAATGAAATAATTCATGTTTAAACTTATATCAAAACATGAAAACTCATAATCATGTATCTACATGCAATGTATATATAGAATAATAACTCACAGGTTGGCGCTCCGTGAGACAAACTAGACGGGCCTAGTCTAATAAGCCTTGGTCTCGACGTAACTAGAAAATAAATATAATGATAATATCATAATCAATTCTAACTTATACCTCTAAGAATTCTAAAGGAAGACTCGATCTAAGAATTCAAACCTTAGTCAAATACAGAAACTCAGGATTGACATAACGTCACGTTTTACAAGAATTCTACCAAAAAATCAATAGAACCTCCTCTGTAAAATGGACATCTCTCTACTGAAAAGTAGAACCGATCCTGTAAGAAAATCACACTTCTAAAACACAGAGCTCAACACCTTGGTTTGGGACCCTAAACTATATAAATTCCCAATTGAGGTTCACAATAGACAATGAAAATAAATATTTAATAATAATATAATAAAATCATTAAAAATCCTTAAAATAATCAAAATGCCACAATATAATATATTTAAATATCAAAACACTAAATATAATTATTTTCACAATAATTAAATAAAAATATCAAATAATAATATAATATTAATAAAAATCCAAATTTTCAATAATTCATCATAAAATAGTTAAATTCACATTTAATTACTCAAATAGTTTAAACAAAAGTAGTTTAAAAAACCCATTTAATCACCAAAATAGTAAATAATATTATTATTTGGATATACTTTTTCAAAATTAGTATTAATTAGTTAAAAATAGTAAAAAATTAATAAAAATTATTTTAATAACATTTATTATTCTAAAATTATTTAAAACACATTATTTAACTATAATTTCAGTAAAAATACACAATTAAACTAATTTTCCAAAATCACATAATGCTAAAAATATTCCCAAAAATTATAAAATCACTAAAAATTATTTTATCAATACTAAAATTACTAACTTAAATTAATAACACTAATTTAACCAAATTTCCATTCAAAATAATTAAATAACATAATTATCAAAAATGCATTTTTTTAATATTAAAATATTCAAAAATACCCATTAATCAAATTAATTCAAAAAAATATAGAAAAAATATTTTTGAGAAGATGTAGCAACCTACAACAACATTAACTAAGCAAACTTTCATGAATCAAGCCCAAAAATTAAATAAAAATTCAAAACCCTAATAACACATAAACTAAAAATGATGAAAACTCATAAACAAGAGGATTTAAGCTTGAACCAAGTTTGGATTCAACTTCACCAGTGCTAGAGCTGTCGAACAAGATCAGAATGGAAGGCTGAGGTGGCTAGAAGTGTCACCGGTGATCATGGAAGCTTGGTTGCTACAGTCTTAATTTCAACGCTTTCTAATGACTCCTAGTGGCTCTACTGGTGGTGGTCAACGGTTGGGGGGAGAGAGAAGTGATGGTGGTTGTTGGTGGTGGTCCAACGTGGGTGTGGTGGCACAGTGAAGGTTGCAGGGAAGAAGGAAGAAAATAGGAAGAAAAAAAAGAAAAAAAAAGATTGAGAGGAGAGTACTCGATTTTAAATGTGTCCTAACCCTTTTTTTTCTTTATATATATAACTTTAACAATAACAACATATATATATATATATATATATATATACATACACATAAAAACACTAACATAATATAATAATAATAATAACAATAATACTAACAATAACCCTAGTTAAATAATAATAATAATAATAACAACAACAACAACAATAATAATAATAACAACAACAACAACAATAATAAAAATACTAATAATACTATTAAAAATATTATCAATGAAAATCACTTTAATACTTTTAAATAATAAACTTCCAAAATAATGATTTTACGTAAATAAAATATTTAGAATAAAATAAATAAATAATATTCACAAATAATGAATATATATAAATAAAATTTAAAATTTTATTAACACTGCATATCTCAAAATAACTTTATATTATTTAATATATCGATCATTACAATGTCATCGAAATCAAATGAATACCCCATGTCTTGTCCCCTAATAAGCTCTTCCATCTTGGATATCTTATGGGTCAGTGCTCGCATCTACTTGGACTTTTGGTCGTGTACTAGTTCAAGGGATTCTTTCTTTGCTTTCTTTATCATGTAGTCTTCAACACCCTCAAGCTTCACGTCAATAGCAAGTGGGTTTTTAGCAACAGGTTGTCCCCTAGCATTATTGGTGGTAGGTCGAGCATCTGCAGCAGGTGGGACAGTAGCAACAACATGTGGTTATTCAATTGCAGGTGGTGGTATGACAGCAGTAGGTTGCATCAATCCATATAATGCTTGTCTCAGCTCATCTTGCGTCATATCCCTCATGTTATCCATCAGAACTCCCTTGATGTCTTCTAAGGTCCAGTTCCTTTACTGTTGTTCCATTTATTCAGATTCAGGTGAAGTTGGTTCAACTTATAAGTAATGTGGGTTGATAGGGCTTCTTTCCAATCCATCCAGTCTATTCAGTATTTCCTTTGCAAAGGCTTTAGGACTCTAACTCGTTCTTCTTAGTCTACTACCTTGTTGTCCCTAAATACGAGAAGACCCAGATGTATCTATGATGGCAGCAAAACAACGTGTTAATATGATGAATAAGATGCATGTATGCATGTATGCGTGATGCATGTGCTATGCAATAAGTAATAAATAACAAGTATCAATCAAGTGTACAACATGCATCCTTCCAACCTTATTCCTCTGACACACGTGTTCAATGGCGAGTCTTTTATCCTAGAATTTTTGGTCTTGGTCTTAATATCAATGGGAAATATCAGGGACCGACGCGCATGCCAAATCTCTCTTAAAGCAGTAAAGCATAGAAATAACATTTATAGGTATAAAGGTCTAGCCCAGTCTTTATTATCCTAAAGGGCTTCAAAAGTATGGGCTTGGACTTTTATAAATAGAAATACCTCATGATAATAAGCATAAAAACATCATTTATATGTATAAAGGTCTAGCCCAATTTTTATTGGCCTAAGTGGGCTTTAAAAGTATAGACCTAGGCTTTTATAGATAGAAATACCTCATGGCAAAAATCATATAAGTAATTTTTGGTAGATCCTAAGGGAAGTAACTAAGCCATTATATGTGGTTAGGGTTTAGTAAAAAGTCAAGGTTCCCTTAGCAAGATGTCTTCCTTTAGGACTTGAGTTACAGGCCAAGGTTAGAGGGGCCCGACATCCTTTACCAACTCAAGGGAAGACTACCTCATTTAAGACTTAGGTCACAGACTCTAGTCAGATGAGCCCATTAATCTCTCTTGGACCGAGGTAAGGCTAAGAGTGATGGTTAGCCAATCTACAACCCCATGAAGCTAGTGGAATTATGGAATCATAAACCAATGCCATCAGGAAATAGGGACATGTAGAATGACTGCAAAGAATAAAATAATAATCAATAAAATAATTCTAAAGAACACAAGTAGAATCAATATCTCTTATCCTAAGTGGAGTCACCATTGTAGATGGTGGGGTTTAGTGCTCACCAAAGATTTTGGCAACTGCAACATTGTTTTGGCTCAAGGCCCTAGGGAACATACTACTATGTCACAAAGACATAGCGTGGAAATGAGGAGTCGCCACCCAGGGTAATAACTGGGACAAATTGAAAGGTGGTACTTAATTCTCTAAAAGAAAGCTAGTACCATAACCATGAGATTTTAGGAATGAAATACTAATTTCTCTTGGTCTCATATTTATTTAGAATTACTATATGAATTACTATCTTATTCTCTAATTACATGAAATTTTATTTAAACCTAAATTAAACATCCATTTAACCTAAAAAAGGCAACAGGTCATAAAATTACATGTAAAAAATGCATAAAAAATGCAGCGTCCCTAAGTCTAAAATAGGTTAATTTTATTAATTAAAATTAGTTAATTCTACATATTTATTTACAAGTGAATTGGACTAGAGATAGGCCTACATTTTAAGATAATTAATGAGTTTAAATCTACTTGCTTTAATTCTAAAAAGTGAGCCTAAATCTATTAATTTTAAGAAATAAAATAGAAATTAATTAGTGGGCTTAATTCTATTTAATTTTAAATTAAATGATGTGATCCTAAATCTATTTATTGTAAAAGAAATGAAATTAATAGGCCGAGTAATTCTTCTTAATTTTAAATTAAGTGATGTAATCATAATTTTATTTATTGTAAAAGAAATGAAATTAATGGGCTGAGCTAAGTCTACATTAATTTTAGTTAACCTAAAAATGGGCCTAAGTCTAAATTAATCTAATTAGACCTAAATTTATTTTAGAATTAATTAAATCTAAAAATTCAATTAAAAACCTATTTATTAAATGGGTTAGAACCTAACGTGGGCTTAGGGCCTAAAGAGAATAAAAACATGCAAACAAGCCTAAACAACAGATTAAAGAAAATAATGAATCAAAAACATACATTCAGTAATTTCCAACCTAATTTTAATTGCATGCAACCTAAATTAATCTAAAGCCATCATTGATTTTAATTAAATTTTATCAAATTGAGCCTAGATTACTAATCAATTTTTAGTGCAGAGAATATAAAATTCTACTATTTCCCATTATTAAGGCTATTACAAACTACGGTGCAAAAATTAAAATCAAATTAATTAAAACCCAAAACAAAAGCAAATTAAAAGAACGCAGAAATCATAAATCCTAAATCCTACGGGGGTTTTACATATCTTAATCCATGGCATTCCATGGTTTCTTCCAATGGTCACTGCCCAAAATCACATATCTCCAACCTCATCTCCAGAGTACCACAAAACATCAATCAAAACAAAAAACATAAAAAAAATTAATTAGTAACTACTCAATTAAGAAATAAAATAATAAAAAAATCAAATCATGAATAAAAAAGAAAGAGTAGAAGATGTTATGCAAATACTATTTAAATGCCCCTCAGATTAGGATTATCACCATTTTGAAATTGACTATGTTGTTTTTTTCTTGATTCTCTGGACTTTAAAAGTAAAGAACATATTTTTTGTTAATTTGACATCTATAGTAGAAGGTCTATGTTTTTCAATTCCCTCCCTTTTTGTAGTAGCTAATTAGGGTTTTTATTCTCTCTAGTTTTTTTACAGCTCTTTATTCTAAGGTTTTTTTACAACCAGCCTCAATCACAAAAAGAAATGAAGCTCAGTACTGAGTCTTGAAATCATCGCATAAGAACATCGTTAAAGTGCTAGCTGGACTTGAGTGCATAGAACTTGCAATAAAAATGCTTAGTGTAAGGGATTGACCCGCAACTATGGAGAGAATTGGTGAAACTAGTCATCATTGGAGTTTTAATGCTCAATGCATTAAAAGTGTGGCTCGGTGCTAGATAATCTCGGTGCATTAAAAGAGTGGCCTGAGTGCCGAACCTTAGTACTATGGAAGTGACTTGAGGGTGCCAGTTTCAGTCACTAGACTTAGATGCTCAAGGTTTAGATGTTTAGGGCTATGGCCCGAGGCTTATATGCTCAGGGCTATGGCTCGAGGTTACATGCTCAGAACATTAGTACTATAGAAGTGACCTGAGGGTGCCAACTTTAGTCATTGGACTTAGATGCTCAAGGCTTAGATGCTTAGGGCTATGGCCCGAGGTTTACATGCTCGAAACCTCAATATTATAGAAGTGACATAAGGGTGCCAGCTTCAATTACTAGACTTAGATGCTCAAGGCTTAGATGCTCGGTGCTAGGACTCGAGGCTTATATGCTCGATAGTGTGTCAAATGGCATTTTTCTGCATATTGATGCCGAGTAAGGTGATCAAAATGTCTGACTACTTGGACTAATTTGTGCTTAAACTAGCATCTTCAGTAAATACATTTTCCTTATTTGTAGTGATAGATAAAAGAACAATAATTTTGGGATCATTGATCAATATTAATTAATGGTCAATCCTCATATAATAAATATATCAATATGTTTGGTGTATGTTTATGTATAGATAATAATCATATATTGGACGAACATCTAGGTGTAGATGTGTGATCATGTTTGTGTAACAAGCAATAGTTATTCTTTATAAGAATAAATAATTAAGTAAAAATAAACGTAAAAATAATAAATAATTGAGAAGGAAAACTTATCTCTTGATGACCTTTTGTCCCGCCTTTAAGTTTAATGAATATTTATGTTCGTGTTTACAGGCTCAATCGTTACTGAGTACTTTTAAAGAAAATTAAGGACTCCAATATGAAGCCTACACGATCTGGACTCCAAATAAACCAAACTCAAGTGTCTGGTTGTCCCCCTATTTTGTTGCTCTAAAGCTCGATGCTCAAAGCTCTGTGGATAAGACTGAGCATCAGGCGGGTTGGTTCGGCTCAGGTTCCAGATATCCATTTTAATCGGGTTAAAAAATGATGAAATTAGAGGCCGAACCAAGCCTATTTGAGGTCTGAGACCGATGGGTCAGTTAACCGATTAAATCGGATTGGACGGTTCAAATGTATCAGTTGGATCAGATTTTGATGGCCCATTAAAATTGAGCCCAGAACTAATAACCCTTTAACTATATTAAGCATATTAATGGACTTGGCCCAACTTTACATATTTTCAGTTTGTATATTCCAAAAAATATAAGCCCTAAGGCAACAAAATAAATAGCCTAAGGGCCCCAAACTATACATAATAGACCTATAATTAAAGCCCTATAATTTTCCATATAAAATTAAAGCCCTAATTTTATAAATTTACATATAAAATTAAAGCCCTAATTCTATAATCTATATTAATTACAGGCAATAAAAAATCAACTTTACATAAAGTTAAGGGCTCCATCCAAAATAATAGGAATCCTGCTTTGTATTTCTGCAAAATAATTGGACAAAACAAACATAAACTGCAAAGTATTAAGTGAAAGAAATGAATGTTAAAAGAAATATTAATGAGATGAGTCTCAGGGCAATTAGTTTTAAATCAAAAGCCTATTAGTAAAGTTGTTCCTGAGAATAAAAAAAATGCCACTTAAGGAACATTTGACACCAATAAACATTTTTATCATACAAGTAAATGAGGTGGAAGCCTCATCATTGACTCATCTCATTTGAAACATAAAAATAAACACAGGAATGAATAAATGATGTAAACATAAAAAATATAAATTTAGCTACAAGCCTATAATGAGCCAACAAGTCTCCAGCACAACAGTAAGTCCTTCAATCAGTAACAAACATGAACCTTAAAAGTCCTTAACAATATTCAAATAAGTCAGTAACACTACCAGCAATTGCCTTGAAAAGAAGAAGCAACAAGCATTAGTATAATAAATCAAAATAAGCAATAATTTGAAAACAGAGAGGGAGGCTCATACTCACTTAGTATGTAAAAAAAGTCATGAATAGCAAATGCAACCATATTTCCAGCAACATTAATAAATTGAGCTACCAGGGAAACTTAAGCATATCATTCACTTTTTTGACTTAGTTTAAATTGAGTGGAAGCATTCATTAAAGCCTCACATATACAAAAAAAATGCAATATCAACACTGAACAAATTCAAATCAGCAGTGGAGGTCACATCTGAATGTAAAAAAATGCAACATCAACACTAAAGCATAATCAAATCGGTAGTGAAGGTCATATTTTAATGCAAAATAATGCAACAGCAACCCTATATCTTATTCAAAAATGCAGTGAAGGTCACATTTAATTGCAAACCCTACAAGCAAACAGTAGCACAAGGAAAAATTAGTATAGGCAAATAATAGAAATAGCACAGATATATCATCAATATAAAAGGTAACCAAGGTTAGCAAATTTACTCAAAAAATTTTGTTAGCAAAATTTATTATATGAATTAAGTGGAGGCATGGTCAACACTCTGCAAGGGCATGTTTGGCCCTATTCCAACTGATGAAAAATCTGCACAAGTAAAATAACAAACTTAGAAAAGATTAAATGAAAAACATGTATTTATTAAGGCATATAAAATTAATACTTACCTTTCTCAAAGTCTTCTAAATCTTCAAGTGCCTCTTCAACATACACAGGTTGATTACCCTTTCTTAGCCAATCTAAATTACAGATAAAAGGTTCCACTATCTTTGCAGTCAAGGAGCTTCGAAAGACATCAAGGACTCTCCCACCTGTGCTAAAAACACTCTCTGAAGCAATTGTAAAGATGGGAATAGCTAACACATCTCGAGCAAGTTTAGAGAGGATGGGGAATCTCTTTGAATTCAACTTCCACCACCTCAATACATCAAAGGGACTTGAATCCTTAATAACTGCTTCATTTAGGTATAAGTCAAGCTTACTTTTCTTGCTTCCACCTTCTAAACCCTTATCAAATTTCTGTTTTTTAAAATGAGCTTTCAAAATAGATATATTTTTCCTATAAATAGAATCAGAGGCACCTGATTCAGATTAGCTAAGAGGTTCAATAGAGGAATCTAAGAAAAACAATCAGTTGAGGGTTTGTAAAAGCCAACATAATCTTCAAACAGCTCATAAAGAGAACATTTGACACTATTGAATATGCTTCCACCAAGTATTTCTCCATAAATAGTGTTTAAGGAGAAATTCATGTATTCAATTTTGTCCCTAGGATCTAAAATGTTGGCAATAAAAATGAGATGGTTCATTTTTTCAAGGTCACCCCCAATATTTGTCAAACTTAGTTTTCATGCTATTTTTAATAAGCCTCATTGATAAATCATCAGATTTTTACCACTCATTTGGAATGCAAAATAAGTCAGTAATTTCAGTGAAAAATATATTGGTGTTAATGTATTGAGAACCATAAATTCTCAATGTTAACTCATAGAAATGATGCAGAAATGTCACATATTGCTTGACAGACTCCCAATCCAAATCAGTTGGTACATTATCACCCAACTCTGACCTAAAAAAAATTTCATGTTCCTCATAAAATTGAAAGGCTTTTTCATAAGAAGAAGCAGTTTTTAAAATCAAATAGGTTGAGTTCCACCTAATGGGAACATCAAGGCACAAGCTTGATTTACATTGAACCCCAACTAAGTCACTAAATTCCCTAAATTTCCTCAATCTAGATAGTGAGTTCTTAATATACCTAACAACATCCCTTACTCTTTAAATAGAAAAGTTTGCATCTTTCAACCATTTATTCACTACAAGATTCAAGATATGTGCAATGCAATGCATGTGTGCATACTTAGCTCTAATTGTGCTCACCCCCCAATTTATCATTTTTTTTGAAATATGACAAAGTTGTGTTATTAGAGGAGGCATTGTCAACTGTGACAGTGAATATATTCCTCAAACCCCACTCTAGCAAGCAGTTCTCTAAAGTTTTGGCTATGTGTTCCCCTCTATGTGAAGAAATAGGTACAAAAGAAATGATTTTTTTATTAAGCCTCCACTCATCATCAATGAAATGTGTTGTAATGCATATATAATTGATTCTCTAGATAGATGTCCAAGAATCAGTGGTCAAGTAAACCCTATTAGAATGAAATTTGAAATAATTTTTCAGTTTAAGTCTCTCTTCTATATAGGAATTAAAGCAATCCCTACTCATAGTCCACCTAGAGGGAATCTTAAACCTAGGGCATACAACTGCTAGAAATTTCTTAAAACCCTCCTCTTCAACAAACTTAAAGGGTAACTCATCAATGATAATCATTTTTGCAAGGGCAGCCCTAATTTGGTCTTGGTCAAATTTCTAAGTCCTAAATAAACCCATATTTTCAGAAGCTTCTACATCAGGTTTAAATGTTAAAAGTGCTTGCCTAGTGTCTTTGTTGTATGGATTTTTTTTTTGCAAGCAAGCATGTGATTTCTAATTAAAGATGTGCCATGTATTTTTGAATGACAGAAAATAATTTTAGCACAATATATACACTTAGCTTTTTATGTTATGTCTTTCTCATCTTTCAACTTCTCAAAGTGCTTCCAAGCCTTAGATCTAGATTCAACCTCTTTCCTTTTATTCTCAGCAATAACATTCTGCTTATTAGAAGCAGAATCAGTAAGTTGTGCTTCCACCTCAATCCGAGATTCAGAATTAGGGATAGGGACACCACCACCAACAGTATTACTGCCACTAGGGGGGTGTCAGATTATCCATTCTGCATGCACAGGCAATAATATAAAAGAGTTATAAAAATTTTGTGAAGAAAAAAATACATGTTAGTCAATCAAAATAGCAACACATAATATCACCAGAATAGTAGCACATAAAATCACCATAATAGTGTTACAATGCCACAAATAATAACATCAGATTGCAACATAGAATATCATCAGAATGCAACACAGATTGTATCAGAATAACAATTCACAATTATTCTATCAATCAGAATAGGAGAGAGAAACATAAATTTTGATTTCTAAAAATATTTATAAATACTTACTTTTTGATATCAATCAATAAATTCAAAGAAAATTTTTATACTTTAAATAAGATTAATTAAATCAAACAGTCATGCATTTTTTTTCTTAAGCATTATGATTAGAAACCAAAAGTTTAAAAAATTAATATAAACCTAAATTTTACAAAATAAGAACAACTAAATCAAACAATCATGATTAAATACATGAAAAATAAGATTTTATTTTCTCAAAATAAATTAAACTTTCAAAAAAATTTTAAATAATGCAACTCAACACTTAACAGAATCAAAATAAAAGTTTAAAAATTGAAAATAATTTTAAATAAAAATAAAACATCATCTTTAAAAAAATAGAATCAAAAGAACTACAGGTTTACCTTAATTTTTTCACAACACTAGTTTAGTCACAGAAAGGATTTTGATATAGATAGATCAACTCAAATCGGGACAGATATGGATAGATCAACTCGGATCGGGAAAGATCTACTTAAATCAGCTCAGATTGGCTTAGATCGGGACATATCAGCTCAGATCAGGACTAGATCGGAAGCTTCCACCGCTTTGATTGCAATGAACTTCCACCACTTTTACTCAAAAATAAAAGCCAAATATCAAATTAGATAAACCGATTCAACTTATTCAAGTTTAGATAAACAGAAAAATATTCAAAATCGAAACTATATTGAATATCTCACCTTATATTCTGAAAGATCTTGAACTTTTTTTAACATGCATGCTTAAAAATGAATAAATAAAGTCCTATATGTTATAGCTCTGACATCAAATTGATTCTGTAGTAATAAACACAAACATATAATGAATGAATTTAGGAAAGAGACATCATTATCCATAAAGGCTTTGTGCGAAAGAGAATTAAAAAGAAGAGAAGACGAGATTAAAGAGTGAAAAAGATGAGACTTTGGTTGAAGGAGATTAGGAGACTAAGGTTTAAAGGAGAAAGGTCAAGAGAAAATAGAGAGCGGCGGGTGGGTGGGTAAGTGACTGAAGAAGAGTGGAGTAATGAGGCTTTTAAGTTTAGGTTTAGGTTTAATATATATATATATATATATATATATATATATATATATATATACATAATGTCTTTTAGGTATAGGGTAATTGTGTTTTTGAACGGTTCGAGTTCTTTAAAACTCATACCGAACCACCCTGTGATTTGTCCTCTCCTTACTTGTTTCTCCCAACTCGCCTACTCCACCCGCATTCAACTGAGCCAGCCTAATAATTCAAATCAGATCGGGTTAGAAATTATAGGTTGGCCGGGTTTTGCTCAGTCCTATCCGTGGATGCTCATGAAGCAAATGTTCAGTCAAGAATAAAATCAAAATAATTCAGAATCAAGTGTGTAAGATTTAAAAAATTGAGAATCAAACCTTAAGGTCTAAGTGTCGTTGAGTTTTGGATGCTTGGATCTTCGATGTTCAATGCTTAATGCTTGCTTGGATATCCATGGTTACAATTACAGAGACTCGAATGTTCAAGAGTTGATAGGCTTCAAAGCTGTGATACAAACTTTTGATGTTTAGACTCTATGATGTTCCGACTCGAATACTCAGATTTTTTGATGCTCAAACTCGGATGCCTGACTATCTGTGTACTTTGATGCTTTAGAGCTCGATGTTTAGAACTTGATGGATGTTTGTAAGAGCATATATTATAAGCAATGATGTTGCACTTTTATATTTATTCTTGTTCCAATCTTCTCATCTTGTGTAGTTAGCGATCTGTCAAAATCCATTGATTAATTTAGTGCTTCGACTTGCTCTATCTTTATGTCAGTTATTTCAGAGTTTTTTTTATCTTATGTCCCAACTATCATAAGATCTCCTTTCGTTGGTCTTGTTCCTTATTGAGAAATCATTGGTGGCAGTAGCAATCTCAGCCAAATTGAAATCCTTTGCTCTAATCTATCTTGAATCTTGAACTGGTAACATGTGTGTTTCTTTGACAGCCTAAACCTCTCATAATATTTTGGGTAGAGGTCCATTTTGGCTTCTTTTCTCTACTTATGCAAGAGATTTTCAAGCTCATCCATGTCATGATGGTAGATGGATAAATTTGTAGGTTGTTCAGCTTTCTCTCCTGCATACCTTCACATTCTTTTTTTAACACTACTTATATTTACATGACTAAGGACCCAGTTATTCCATCTTTTATTAGATCTGATTCCAGATCAATGAATGCATCTTCACCGTTATAGAGGTAGAAGCTCTCCAAAATAGCCAAAATCATACTCGTCTTCTTGATTTTAGTTTTCAGTGCTTAGTGCTCATTGCTCGGTTAACTTAACCTTCGATGCCTGGTGATGTGGTCGATGCTCAGAGATTATGGATGCTCACACTTGGATGCTTGAACTTTTTGATGCTCAGACTTAGTTGCCTAGACCTTTTAATTCTCTATACTGTGATGCTTAGTTCTTTAGTTTATGGTGCTTGCATAGGGCTGATATTTGCATATCTGATGCTTCGATGCTCGGATCTTATTACTCGAATGCTCGATCATCAATGTTTGGTGAAATAGCCTTCAATGCTGGTTAGCAAAAAATATATTACTACAGTTAATGAAGAGCTGCTCAAGGTACGGCTCGAAGTTATAGCTTTATGCAGTTTTAAGCTTCACCACTTGATGTTCAACCTGAAGCTTCAAATTGGTAATTTGTTGATTATGAGTCTTATAACTAGTCATGCTCGATAAGGTACCACTTTAGTTATCTCAAATTTTATTGTTCAAGGTTCCACCATTCTTTACTCTTGCTTCATACAATGAGTGGATGAGTTACCTTTTTCAGGAAAAGTTATTGATTCCATATTAAAAAGCTTCCTTATTCTGCTAAGACATTATACTCGGATGCTAAGTTGTCAATAAAGTGAAACATTATCTTCAAGAGAATACAAATCAAGTCTGAGTTCTCTGATGCTTAAACTAGACAAACATGGCCTGAGTTTTGGTAATGAAGAATCCATACTTCAGTAGTCAAGCAAGTTATATGCTTCAAAAAATAGGAGTGAGAACCATACTTAGATGTCTGACTATTTCTAAGTATTAGTGCTTTCATGCTAGTCCAAAGTTGATGTTTGGATGTTCGGTGTTCAATGCTTGACGGAAGTCATTACTTGGATGTCTAAGGCTTCGATAACAAAGACTTGGATACTCGAATGCCTGAGGATCGATAGGCTTTAACGCTGTGACTCTTCAGAGCTCAGTTTCATAAAGTTGGTGTCGAATGAATAAATAGACACTAACAAGGAGTCTGGGCTATGTTTTCTTATAATGTTGTTGTCACTGTTTTCAATCTTCTTTCAACATAAGTTGCCATGAACATGTTCCAAAATTGAATGTGCTTGATCCTTCTTTTTTCCTAAATTATGTTTGCAAGGGAAGCACTCAACCTTCTCTTTTCAGGAAGACCATCATCGCCATTAGGAGCTTTGTCTTATTTCTATTTCTCTCAGCATACTACGAAGAGCCATTCCTTATGCAAAAACATTATCCAACCTTTATATAGCTTCATATCTTTAGTAAGCTTGGTGTCTTCATGTCTTTTAGAAGATAAATTCAACAATTCCTTATGCCCATGAACAATGAATAAAAGCTTAACAGTTTTATGTTGATGCCAGTATTGACATATTTGACTGTCCTTTCTACATGAAGAAATCATGTCTCATGGTAACACAGATTTAGTAGCTTCTTTATCTCCTAAACTTTCCTTGTCATTTATGGACTATGAGATCTCGTTAACTGAATTTTACCAATATGTCCATTACTGGTTGAGTAGAGAATTTGGTTCTAGCAAATAATGATAATTCAGAATTTAATTCAATTTTTCCCACAGACGGCGCCACTTGATAACTCTGAATTGATATTTTTCTTGTGGAACCTACATTGACGAGGATAATGGGTAAAGGGGTAGGGTTTTCCCCATAAACACATCGAAACTTAAGTTAGTAATGGTATGAGAAAAAATATAATAAAGCAAATAGGTAGAATATAATAGAGAATAAAGGATGAATAATGTTGGATTATTGCTCGTATGGAGTGATGTCTTAATGTAGAATAATGTGAATGAGGAGATAAGTGAATATGATAATAAGGAGATGAGAATGAATGACATGAGATGTAATTATAGGAGAAGATATTATTCAAACCTCTTAGGAATATAATTCCTTAGTCTTATAGGATTGCCTTGTTTAGAAGAGAATGAGACTTCCTTTGTAGAGTAATCTTCCTAATTGAAATAGACTTTCTTATTAAGTTTTTTTCTTATTCAAGTAATCCTCCTCTTTAGGAGAATATAACCCTTATTAGAATAGAATATTGATATGGGATATCAATTAATTTCCTCCAATTTCATTTTATTTTTAGTTATATATATGCTATGAAATTCATTGAACTAAATTACTGGTATTCGAGTTTGCTTAATTTGACTAATCCAATTCATTTTTACTCCCAATTTTTTTCACCTTTTTCTATAGATCAAAGCCAATTATTTTTCTAAGTATATTTCTATTACTTGATTACAATTCTACACTTAAAAACTCAAATGGTTATGAAAAGCTTAATGATTAGGTAACTTAGAGGAAGCAATACCATTACGTCAATTTTAATTCTATTTTCAACAGTACTTAAAAGGAAAGAAAAAAAGTTAGTTTTTAGTAAAAGGCTAGAGTCCAAAAATCAGTGAATGCACCCAATCATCTTAACTAGGTTAACACACTCTTAGTGTTCTGATCATTTTCCTGTTTTCCAAAATATTATTAAATAGAAAGAAAAAGTCATACAAAAATAAGAAAAAAAAAATCCCAAAGGATTAACTAAAACAGTAGTTAACCTCTCTACTAAAATCATTAGCAATAGCAGAAGATAAAAGTCTGGAGCCGAATCCCACCAAGAAAAAGAAGAATCTGAGACTTCATGTTTGGCCAACAAATCTGCAGCAGCATGTCCTTCCTTGAGAATGTGGGAAACCCGAAAATTCATTTTAGAAATGTGAGCAAGACATTGACTCCATAAAAATCACACTTCCCATGGGACTTGCTTTGATTTGGAGATGAACAAACTAACAACATACTTGGAGACACACTCCAACCAAAGATTATGCCATCCTTTATTCCAAGCCACCTTGACAGCCTTGATTGCATCATGTAGTTCGGCAACGTAAGCAAAACTACAGCCAATACCAAAAGAAAGAGAGCCTCTTGGAAAACCTTTAGACATTCTAAAAATAGCACTTGAATTTGTTTTTTTTTTTATAATTTTGTTTCACATTTTTTGCGCCATTAGTGTAACGGCTGTACCCTCAAGCACACATCAAACATTGCACATGATTATGTTAGGGCTTAAGGTCAAGCCGTGGTCTATACTTGGACAAAGAGTGAAAATTTTTGAATTTGATGACACTCAAAATGAATAAAATTAGGCGAAAATAAAGAATATGAAGTTGAACTACACTAAAGGAAAAGGAATGTCAAGGAAAGATGCGGACTCAATTGTGCCAATTGAAAACTTAAGGACAATTAAGTAAGCTTGAGGGCTACATTGAATATATACTAGGGTGTTTAAAAAGGAATTGAACAATTAGGAGGGTGATATTTGTGTGTGAGGCTGTGATGAGGGAGACATTAGATACAAGTTCTGGCTTTTAATGAGTTCAAAGGTCAAACCAATAAAAAAATTTAAAATCTAATAATAGCACATTAATAAATCCTAAATGACTACATATTATTGGTTTGGTCCTCTAAATCATTAAAGGTCAGGATCAATATAAAATTTCTGGTGTTGAGGGATGAAGAATGAGGAGGAGGTTGTGACAAGAAAGTAAAGTGAACTCCACACAGCACTAAATTAGATTAAGTCAAGGAAGGGAAAGCCATAAAAAAAAAGGCTCAAAAGAACGTTAGAGCTTCATTTTTTTGAATTCTTTTAGACAGAAGCAATGCAAATATACAAATTAGATTCCTGACGATCGGCTATTGCATTAATTACCAACAAAACTGTTTCGTAGTTTATTTCATCTGCAAGAGAATTTTAGCACAACAGCAAAGCTTAATCAAGGATAGGTAGAATGTGCAACAACAGGACTTCTCACTTGATGCACTCCATCATCCCAAATCAAAGAACCCGAGATCAAGGTTTTAATCAATGCAGCTTCAACTGTCACAACACAGCTCTGCTTCTGCCCTAGCGACTGGAACGAAAGAATATCTGTTTGAACTTGAATTATAAGTCCTGGTGGAGCATTTACAATTGCCTTGTAAACAGATTTTGGCGACCCAACATTCGTGACAGTTCTGTGAAAGGTTCGAGTTATAGATTTCCTACACTTGGTTGATAGAGCAAAAGATGGGTAATTCAGATCCCATACAGTTTTGTTCCTTTCTTGAGAGCACGTAAAATCATCTCCAGAGACAAGCTGAAGTAGTTTAGTATTGTACCCTTGCCCAAATAGAAATTTAACATACTAAATCTCTCCAGCATCATATACTATTCCAGGGTCAACTGCCTTAAAAGAATTTATGTGACCTGATCCGTAAGCAAATTCTGCATCTGTGTTCTTGTCAGGATTTATTGGATAAGCTGCAAAACAAGAATTATCAGAGTGACAATGTCACAGATTCACTTATTTGAATGCTGAATCTACAGTACTATTTTTGTGAATAGACAATATACCTGTCATCATTAGAGCATATTTAATTACATCAGGAGACCATGTTGGGTGAAAAGACTCGACAAAAGCTACTACACCGGAAGAATGACGCCAAGACATTGATGTTCCAGAGATTATGTTATATGGAACATGTCTGTTATCTGACTCTGATCCTGACACTGTATTAGCTTCTGACCATGCTGCTAAAATGTCAACTCCAGGGGCTGTTATGTCAGGCAGCATATGATATAAGAAAAAAATATCAGAAGCCATAGCAGAATCAGTGATAGAGGAAAAAAACAAACACAAATAGATAAATTCTCTAAAATTTACCTTGATAATGTCTCTTGTTAGTGGATTAGGCCCCCTTGACAAAAATGTAGCAACAGAAGGGGCCAATCTTCTACATAAATATATAAAGCTGAGCTTTGTAAGTGATACTTCAAAATTTCGACCGTAGCTTGCTAGAATTTCAACACACCTTGCTCTCAATTTGGTTTTTTCCTCTACCCACATAATAGTAATAGAGCAACCCAAGGGTCCCTTATTCAATTTCCTCTCATTTTGTCTTTTTTTCTATTCCTGAAAATCTTGAAAAGCAACCCACGGCTACTTACTCACTTTCCTCTTCTTTTTATCTTCTTTTTTTTCCCCCTCAAACTCACAAAAATGGTGGAATGGAGAGTGGCTTATCATCTCAAAATACAGTTCTTCTTCTTCTTCAATTATATTAATATTTGTCATCCATTTCATACTAATTTGTCATGCCACATCAATATCATTCAACTTCACAAGCTTTCATCCGAGTACTTAGGATATAAAGTGTAAAGGAGATGCATTCATTTCTGAACATAGGTGGCATGACCTGTCTGAAAAGTTCTCATCATTATTGTGGCCTGTGGCCACTCCACATGTTGCTAAAAAATGAAAGGTCAGATGAATTAAGATTTCTTTTTTTTGGTCTTATAGTAATTAGGGGAGAGGGGAACACTAATTTTGGGGATATGCGGTCTCGAACTGGAGACCTAGATGCCTGTGGTAAGGCTTGGCCAACTCGGCCAAGCTGCGCTCTTAAGATTACTATAATATTGTTTCTTAACATTTTTTTCTTTGAACTTTTC
Organism: Mallotus nudiflorus; assembly: GCA_947683625.1. NCBI lineage: Eukaryota > Viridiplantae > Streptophyta > Magnoliopsida > Malpighiales > Euphorbiaceae > Mallotus > Mallotus nudiflorus. Next base: position 811,035 of record CANTUR010000440.1, on the reverse strand, counting down.
AATAAAATTTCCTTCTCTATGCTCTCTCCATTTCTTTTTTTTATTTTTATGTTTTTGTTCTTTCACCTTTCACATTTTCAGTTCACCACAGCCTTTAATTTTTAATTCCCTTCAATTTCAGCTTTATTTAATCTTTCATTTATTATTTTATTTTCAGGTTCTTGAGCTTCTTGCAGCTGAACATGGTTGTGTTGATGGTTGTAAGAGCTTCAAGATTGGAAAATCAGGATGCAATTGATGCGGCTATTGTTTCAATGCTTACTGACCCTAAAGAGGTATTTGATCTTCTTAACTACATGAAACATCGAATCTTTATTTTTCGGTCCTATTAAGTGAGTTCGTTATATTGTTCTATTGTTAGGCTGGAGCTGGAATTACTGAAGTTCACTTTCTTCCATTCAATCCAATTGATAAAAGAATAGCAATTACTTACCTAGACAGTGTAGGCAAAATGCATAGAGTGTGCAAAGGATCGCCAGAGCAGGTTTACTTTTATAAACCTACAGTACTTGATGTCCTCACCACATGTGGGAGATTAAGCAGTGACTCAGCGAAATTGGGAAAGGAATATCTTCCTTAGGACTCCCTTTTCTCAACATCTCAACGTTTTAAAAAAAAAAAGGGCAGAGCAGAAAGAAGATCGAGAGGGAGCGGTATTGCGCAATTGATTTGTGAGTGATTTTTTTCCTTCTTCTTTGACTGGACAGAGTTCTAAATTAATCCTTTTCTTGTTTGAAAGTGTGATTCTATGTACCTTCCTCCTTGCTTCAAGTCAAGTTTGTTTCTTATGGTGCTTGTTCATGTTTGCTACAGGATTTGGTTTTGATGTTGGCTTCATTCTTTTTCTTTTAATACTTGTTAGAGCTCTCCTAACTTCGTGTTCTTGAAACTGCAGCTTTCATTGATAATTCTCGTTGTGTTATTCTTATGAAGCATTGTTAAATTTTTGTTATTTGTGACCTTGTGACATCAGAACCTTACCTTTAAAGTGAGTTGATTGTAAACCGACAAAACTCATGAAATTACTTGCATAACTTCTATGGAAATAAGTTTAATATATCTACAAGTGCTTAATGTAAACTTCATGTGATTTGATTTAAGAACTGAAAGGTTAAGTTTTCCTTAGTGTAAATCAGATAGAGTTTGGTTTAGAATACGTCAGTGGCAGAGAATTGAGAACCTGGTATGGAACAACGAAGATTTTACCAAAATGTAAATATAGCAAAGAACAAATAACATGTGAATTAAAGAAGTGGGTTCTAAGGGGCTAGTTAGTAGCTTACACCTGGGTTGTCTAACTATTAAAGCTAATAACATTTCACTGGATCACTTTACACACCTGTTTGAATTAAATACCCACTCAAGGATTACAAATCAATAGAACAATTTGGGCCAATACAAAATTGAATGGTGCGGGAGCCTTCAAGGTATCAAACTGAAACTTGTATACCATTAATAACTGTAAATCAATGAAATTTAGGAGCTTGAAAGACCAATACAAATAAGAGAAAATTTCACCCAATAGCCTATTTAACCTATTTAATTTCATTTTTGTTTTTTTCATTTATGTTTTCCGCTTTTCAATTTTAGTGTTCTTTTCATTTTTTTTCTGTTCTAGATTTAGTGTTTTTTTTTTTTTTTTTTTGATTTGGTTGCATGCAAATTGCAGAGGTGGTTTTTTTCAATATCATGATCTTTCAGTTTTTTGACAATTTTCTTAGTTTCTTTGTTTTTTTAACTTCATTTCTTTTCATTATTAGCATCATTGTTCACTTCTTAACTTTTAGTTTGAGTTAAATTCTTAGAAATGGTTAAATTCTACTTCTTCCTGTAGTTTAGAGAAAAGTGTTTATTCTTCTCCTCCATCGGTAAAGAAGAATGTCACTCATTCTTCATTATTTATGAAGAAGAGTGAACATAAATTTTTGAAGAAGAAGAAGCATGTTGTTAAAGTTTCTAAGAAGAAGCAGTTGAGGTTTGATGAAGGAGCTTTGAAGGGAGTTGATGTTTCCTTTAAGGTACTTATTTATTATTATTATTATTATTGCTTTTGTTGATTTTGTTGATTTTTTGTATAATGGTTAGAAATCAAAGATAAATTTTTGTTGATTGTTGTTGTTATTAATTTTGTTTGTTGATTTTTTCCTTGCTAATTTTTGTTAATTGTGTTTTATTTTTCTTCTAACAGTTATTATATCTTTATGATGTTAATTTGTGTTGTTTTTTTTTTTTTGTTGATTTTTAGGTTTTTTCTCTTTTTATTTTCTAGAAATTTGAATATTTCATTAAACCTGAAGCTCGTTTTAAGAGTAGTGTCTATACAATATGATTACGAAGATAAATGAGCATTTAACTGAAAATCAACTAAAGATATTTGGAAGTACCTGTTTTGGGCACTTTTTGGATATGAAGGAATTAAAACTTCAAGGTCAAGTTGTGCATTACTTGTTGTTGAGGGAGTTTAGTTATCCTGCCAATGATGAGATTTGGTTTTGTGGTGGTGGTTCTAACATGAGGTTTTTCTATTAGAGAGTTTGACATTATTACTGGTCTTAAATGTGTTGATGATTTTGATAGAAGTAGTATTGCTAAATATGAGAAAAATACTTTGATTAAATAGTATTTTGATGGTGCTAATAAAGTTAAGAGGGAAGTTAAAGAATGTTTTTTTTTTTTGGAAATTTTGAATGTGATGAAGATGTTGTGAAGATTGCAGTGCTTTATTTGTAATGATATATTTGTTTATATCACCAAAGGATAAATTTGTTATTAAAGAATATCTTGATATTGCGGATGCTGGTTTGTTTAATGAATATTACTAGGGCAAAGATGTTTTTTTTCTTTTACTCTAGAACCTATGATGGGAAAGATGTTGAGGCTTCATAAGAAATGGGTTGGTTATTATTATTATAGGCTTAATGGCTTTCCCTTAGTTCTTCAGGTTTGGTTTTATGAATGTTGTGAGTATTGTAAGAATGTGTTAGCTTATCACGAGGGTTCTACAATTCCTCATGTGTTGAATTGACATACAGAAATTATTCCGAGTTTAAGAAGCTAAATGCTGAGATTCTCAGTTTAGATTCTTCTTAGATAAATTTTTTAGATTTTTGTTGTTTTTGGTTTATATTTCTTGAAATCTTCATTTTTTTAAAAAAAAATTTATTATTTTTTTATAGTTGAAGTTAAGTGATATTGTTTCTACTGCTACTAAACTTGAGAAGTTCAATTTTGGTTGATTTTTCTCCAAAAAAAATGATGAAAAATTGAAGTCTTCTAGTGTTCATGATGATGCAAAAGCTATTGTTGAAGGTGATGACAGTGTAGATGATTTTGATTCAGCACTTGTTTTTCAAAAATAAAAAAAAGTTCTGAAGTCTACTTCCAATAAGGATACATCTAGTGCTCAACCCTTTAGTTTTGTTAGTGATCGTGCTTTGATGAAGAAAATTGACAATTGGTCTAATAAGTTTAATAGAGAAATTTCTTCATTGAAAAGTTATTTTGATGAGAAGCTTTCTATTTTAGATGCAAAGTTTGATAAAATTCTTGAAAAGAAATTGAAGTCTACTTCTGATGACTTCATTGAAGTTGTTGATGATGACAAGTTAAATGTTAATGGAGGTGCTATGGATGTTAATGATGTTGAAAAAGATGACTTTTTTTATGAAAATTTAAAGGTTGATGAGGAGAAGAAAGAAAGTGAGGTTAAAAAAATGAATATGAAATTCAGTCTCATGGTGATGATCATAAGACGACTGAAAGTGAAGCAAAGATTATTGAGGAAGAAAAGATTGCAGATGATATTGCTTTAAATGTTGATGTTGATGTTAATGTTGATGTTGCTGCTCCTCAGGGTCTTCATTCTATCATCTCTATTGATTTAGATTCTGAAGATAGGTTTTTGGAAAAGGTTCATATTCTTGTTAGCAATTTGACTAAGGTAAATTATTATTTTTTATTTTGATGATGTCTGTTGATTTTTGTTGATGTTTGTTTATTATTGTGTATATATATATATATATATATATATATATATATATATATATATATATACGAGTGTGAAGATGTTAATCCAAGTAGGGAGATTATTCCATTTATTCCACTTGTTTCAGTTTATTTTCCATTTATTTATGAAATTGTGGTTTATCAAAAGAGGGTTGCAAAGCTTGATGTTTTTTTGAAATCTCCATTTTTTACTGAAGAAGTAGAGCTTGCTAAATCTATTGCAAGTAGCAAAGAAGCTATTCAGCCTTCTAAATCTTCTTCTTCAAGTTTTCCATTTAATGATAATGTTGAGAATGGTCTAAATTATGAAGATTTTTGTGTTTTAACACTTGGATTGATAAAGGACTATTGAAGCGGAAGAGGAAGAAGTAATTCTATATGTCTTTTTATTTTATTTTATATTTGATTTTATGTATATTATTTTTATTGATGAATTTTTAATTTTTTTGGTAGATTAAATGTTAAATACACTGAGAAACATGAGAAGATTGATCTTGGGTTCTACTTTGCTGTTACTATTATATGTTCAAAAACTTGGTTTCATTCCTTATGCTACATTGGGGATCTTCTTTCTAACACTATATGTTTTTTTAAAAATTTTATTTTGTTTATAATTGTTGTTTTTTTAAATTTTGTAGCACCTTGATGTCATTTTTATTACTTGAGAAAGAAGGTCAATTTCTTTCCAAACTCTGTTATTTCATTCATTACAGTAGATACATTATTTGATCAGACTATTCAAAGAGAGTTTTTTTTTTAATTTTTTAAAGTACAAGGATTTTAGATTTAGTTTTGAAAAATTGGTTGCTCAGTATGTTTAGGTGAAACAATTCTTTATCTTAAGCCTTAGGTTGATATTGATGATATCTTATTTCCAATTCATATACATTTTCAACAGCACTTGATTCTTGGTAAACTGAACATTAAGACCATTGTTTTTGTGTGTATAATTCTTTGAGGTCTGCTCATGGAGATGCTCTTGTTCTTGAAGTTGTAAAGAGTTATAGTGTGATGCTTCCTTTTTTTTAAAAAAAAAACGCTTGATTTTTTAATGGCCATAGAGATATTGATCGTGATGCTGGACCATATGCAAATAAGAGGGTTTCAAATTCTTTTAGTATTCAAATGGTTGATGATTTGCCACAACGGACTACAACGTAAGATTTTATTAATATTTTCTTATTTTTTTATTTATTAAATTTATTTTTTTAATGCTCTTTGTACTGATTGTGGAGCCTTTGTTGCTGCATATGTTGAATATTTAGCTTATGAGAAAAAAATCGGAAGTAATTTTAAACTTGAAGTTTACCGAAGTAGGCTTACATATTCTATATATATTTATGGTATGAAGAAGGTTTAAGGTGAAATTGTTAGTGATTATGAGTAGACTTTGAAGGTGAAAAAGAGGAGGAGATTGAAGAAGTGAATGTTAAAAATTAAAGAATTGAATGTTGTTTAATTTTTTTTTATACAAAGTTTAGTTTTATGTTTTAAATGTTTTTAAATACAGTGTATAGTTATTATTGTTAATATAGTATGGTTCTTCTTTATTTCTTCGTTTACTTTGCTATTTTATGTTGTTTATTTTTGTTGATTGCTGTTGATTTTTCATTCCAACAACTAAAAAAAAATTTATAAAACTTTTTGTAATATAAGAAAATAATAATTAACCTTAAAAATTATTAATAGTGAAGAATATTTTTATAATATTTTGTTGTTGTTTTTTTTTTGGCATTTGTTGATTTCCATTTTTTTTATCTTTAACTATTATATAATCGTTAAAAATGAATAAATGAAATAAAATAAAATGATAATTGATTTAAAAATTATGTAATAGTGATTAAGGTTGATAATATTGTGTTGTTTTGTGTTGTTCTTTTGTTGTTTTGATTTTTTTTATTTTTTCTACTGTTTACAATGTTAAAAAATATTTAAATTTGATACAAGCAATTCATAATTAATATAAAAAAAATTAATAAAAAGAACTAATAAGGATAGTTCTTTTGTTGTTTACTGTTGTTTTGATTTTGTTTATTTTTATTAATTTTATTTCCTACAGTTAAAACTAGTACAAAATTATAACTGAAATAAAAGACATTGAATATTTAATCTAAAACAGTTATATTTATTGACCAACGATAATAATTTTTGAATATATCAAAATTTGAAATATTAATGTTTAAATTTTTTTAACAAATGATGAACAACAATGTTTTTATTTCCTTATTGTGGCATTTCTACATATTTTTTTGTTATGTCCAAGCTGTCCACATTTTCTACTTTTGTTATGTTTTATGTATTCCCATAGAGATTTGATTCTTCTTTTCTTTGGTTTTCCAACTTTAATTTTTCCTTCTGGTGGTTGTATTGTTATTTGCTGCTCTTGAATTGGTATGTTCCATATTGTTTGATTTGGAATTGAATGTACTATTTCTTCATATGTTGCTAATAGTGTTTCCTTTATGTAGAAATTTGAGCAACACTTGTAAGGATCTTGGTTCATTTGCTTCAAAATTGCAAGTGCATGTGTACATGACAGTTGATCAATTTGAAATTTGTTTCAGCTGCATTTTCTTATTTGTATGTTCACAGTAGAAGCTTCATTGAAGTCATACATAGTGAATATGCCTTCAGTTGAAGTTTTGACATGTCTGTAAGTAAAAATATTACATCATAAAACAATAAAAAACATCAAAAAATTATAATTACATTAACAGTAATTGAAAAAAGAACTGAAATCGACAAAAATAAACAATAATCAACAAATATCAACAATAAAAAAAAGGTAGAAAACAACACAAAAAAAATTAAAAATTAGAAGATTTTATTAAATTTAAGTAAAAAAAGAAACTGCAAACAACAAATCAACAACAATCAACAAAAATCAACAAGAATAAACAATAGTAATAATAACCATAATAGTATTAAAATTTTAACTTGAAGTTTCAGACTTTTCATATAATTCTCATTTATCATATCTTGTGGCCTTTTTTAAAGCTTTGTGAATGTTGATCTTGCATTGCTCCTATTTGTATAGCTCCAATCTTGTACCAAAAAACGTAGATACTCTAGTAATGTTGTGATCGGTAGCTCTCTAGCTTCTATAATAACTAAATTGAGATTCAGCTATATTTAAAGTCATTGTTGAGTATCTGTTGTTGATTGAGAAAGCTCTAGCCAATGTTATAAAGGTATGACCTAATTCTTTCGTCAATCTTGTCCAAGTCGTTCATATGGTACTCAAATTCTTCAATAATGTATTTCTTTGCTGCTAGATAAAATGAATCCTTGATGCATTTTAAATTTTTTTTTTGTAGCTATTCTTCAGGTTGTTTAAAAAATGATACATACAAAAACCATGGGCAGCTTCAGGGTATATTTTTCTAATTATTTTTTCTAGAATTTAATGTTTGTCAGAAATAATGGTTATTTCTTGTCAACAACCAAATGTTTCTTTTATTTTTATGACGAACCATTCCCAAGATGCATAATTTTTGGAGTCAACAATAGAGAAAGTTAGAGGAAAGATTTTACCAGCAGCGCCTTGTGTTGTTGCTGAAAGCAATGTGCTACCATATGTTCCTTTTAAAAATGTGCCAACAACCACTACAATAAGTCTGCAATATTTTCATCATTTTATTGATGCATTAAGAGCTATAAAGACATAAAGGAATGATTGGTTACTTTTTATTTCAACTTGAACAACTGATCCCAGATTTATTGTCCTCAATATATATAGGAAACTTAGTAGAATTGCATAGGATTCATCTGGTTTTCCTTTTAACATTTGAAGTGTCTTTTCTCTTGATCTTTAGGCTTTTAAATAGCTGATGTTGATCTCATATTCTTCTCTCATTTCTCTGACTATATCTCCTAGTTTGTATATGGTTTTGATATTGTGATACTTTGATTTTACACAATCAGCCACTAAAGATGTTGTTGCATGTCTTTGATCACCCAATTTGATGTCCATGCTGCAAGAGTGACTGTTGTTGAATTTTTTAACAAAAAATTTATCAAATTTTGCATTTCTTGTAGCCTTTATCCTCCAGCTGAAATTTTCATCCAAGTATTTAGCAACATACATCTCTTTGTTTGATCTTATTATTCTAAACTGAAAATGGTTATTGATTGCATAAAACTTTAATATTTTATTAAAATCTTGTCTGTTGTTGTATATTTTTTTTCTTCAGGTTATGTTGTTGTTATGATGCAGATTACTGAAGATTCTTTACTCTCATATTCGGGTTGTTTATCTTTACTTATGCTTTATTGATGTAGAATTAATGCAGTCATCGTGTTTGCATAATCCATAAAATTTGTAGGCTGATTATTTTCTTCTGTATTTGATGAGTTATGTTTAGAAGCTGACATTTATTGTGCTTGAGATGTTGATTGTTGTTGAATTTGTAGTATATTGTTGTTATTGAAGCTTTTATCTTGAAATTGTTTATCAACAACATTGATGCATATAGGAAATTTTGTGAAATTTGATTCCTTCTTCTTTAGCTGTAAATAGAAGAACAGTGGATAACCATCTCTAACTTTATATTGAATTATCACTTTTTCTAATTGTCCATCAATTTGTTGTTGATCTAATAGTATTTTTACTATTTCTTCAAAGTTGTAATCTGCATGCATTGTAATTCCAGTTACTTCAAAATCAACATAATTCATTGCTTTATTCCATCTTCCTTTGTGATGAATGAACACTAGAATTATTTCCATTGTGCCTATTAGAAAAGAAATGAAAGAAATATATCATAATTGGTTGTTTATGTTTGTTTATTACAAAGAAAGCAATTGAAATCAAGAAAAATGAACAATAATCAATAAATATAAACAGAAGCCAAATAAGTATAATATTAAATAAGAAGCACGAAAAAATTGAAAAAACACAATAAACAACAAAAATCAACAACAATTAACGACAATCAAAAGAATGCAAATAACTAAAATAATAAAAAAGAAGAATGAAAGCACTTATAAACAAGAAAAAAAAAACATCAATCAACAAAAATAAACAACTATAAACAAAGATAAACATAAGCAAAATAAGTAAAATAACACCAAAAAACTTGAAAAAAAAATATTACAAAAAGAAAATACAACAACAATCAACAAAAATAAACAAAAGCAAAATAACTAAAATTATAAAAAAGAAGCTTTAAAACACTTGAAAAAACGTAGTAAACAAGAAAAATAAACAAGTTAAATAAAATGAACTAATATTATCTAAAATTAAGAAGAAATTACACTAAATAATTCAGTTAAATAAAAACAAGAAAACTGTATATAAAACAACATAAAAATCAATAAAATACAAAAAGGATGAACAATAGCAGCTAAAATCAACAAATGTAGATATCATATTTTTTTAGTAATGTACCTTATTTCTTTTTTGATTCGTTAATTTTTCTTCAAAGTTATGCAAATATTGTGTATGTTTGTTGCAAAAGAAGAAACTTCACGAACACGAAGAATACTTGAATCTTCAATAATGAAATGAAGAATTTTCAACAACAAGCATGAAAAAGTTGCAGATCTTGTGTTCATTAATTATGTTTGTTATTGTAGATTAACTTAAAAATAGTTGCAGATCTTTGAAAATTGATAAAGAAGAGGAAAAATTAATTCAGAAGAGGAATTTTTTTGTTTAGGAAGCTGAGTTTGTTTTAGGAGAGTGAAGCTGAGATCACACAATTTTTGAGCTGGAAGTTAGCGAGCAAAGGTGTCACGACCCGAACCTAGAGCATGTGACTGACACTAGGGAATGAGAAAACATAAAGCTACCAAATCCTATAGTAAGCCTTAAAAGAAAAAAAAACGCAGAATATTTAAACTTTGAAACCTTAAAATAAATAATTAAATCACAATGCGCATTATCAAACTGATTTTTCTCAATATAATTTAAACCATAATGTCATAGTGCATAAAATAAATAAACATCAGTTGTACAAATAATGTCTCAGTACACAATATTATAAATACATGATATTCCTAAATAAAATATTCAGTTATATAGTTTTCTCTATTGCAGTACACGAAAACAAATTCAACACAACTAAATATACCTATGTAGAATAGCCGGTGAAGAAACTATACAGCAAAGAGAAGTAGGCCTAATAGAAAAGTCTCAAACTCCTGAAAAAAATAAATTGAGGGGAGTCAGACCTTACTGAGTAAATTAATAAAATAGTTGTACGATTTGAAAACTTTTTTAAAAACCGTTTAGATATAGTGAAAATAATTTATAACATATATATATATATATAGCTTTTGAAAAATCTTGGTAGAACCCTAAACCCAATTCTAAATGGCCAATTGGGTCCACTTAATCCAAATAGATTGCTGGTCCCCGAGAGCAGAGGCATCAACCGAGGCACCAAGCCGCAGTCATCCACTTAATCCAAGCACATGGCAATGGCGGTCCCTGAGAGCTAAGGCATCCATTGAGGCACCCATCCTAGTCCATTCTTAACTTTCCATATCACTAGTGGTCCCTGAGAGCAGAGGCTTCCATCGAGGCACCCGTCCCAGTTTATAACCACAAGTCATACATATTTTAGGATCCTTCTCTCAATCTCCACCATGTGCACACGGTCCTAGTGAAACCCACAAAGAAGTCTGTTCTACCAAAATTTCTCAAAACTAGTTTTTTAAATAAATAAATACATTACACTGAAATTCTCAATAACAACATTTATTTCAAATCAATAATGCAAATAATACTAAATTATGAGCGCACGTAATTTTTAAAGAAAACACACACACATATCAGTTTATTAACTTATAGGATGAGCGAGATGGCTGACGACCACGCATCTGCCTCAATCCAGAAGCTTCCGCTTCGATACTCTCTAAAAATAACATATTTATTTTTAAAATCATACTTATGGAATAAGAAGGGAAATTAATAAAATTATGAGATTCTAGAATGACTCAGAAAAAACCGAATAAGACTTTATAGATTGAAATACCCTAATTTACGTTAGGAAATTACGGAAGATATTATGCTTTACGAGAAAATCTACCAAAATTTTGACAAAGTCTCCCCTGTAAAACAGACATCTCTCTACAGTAGGTAGAGCCATTCTTGTATAGAGAAACGCACTTCTAGCATTCACACTCAACCATACTCAGGTCGGCTCTTCAATACTGCATCTAGCCCGACCGAGTTCACAACATAACCAAACAACACAACTTAATTCTAATTAATAAAATTCAAATTTAATTGCTTAAATAGTTTAATTATATAATAAAATTAATTTAAAAGCCATTATATTACCCAAAATAAAATATAATATATTATTTGAAAATAATTTTCAAAAATTAGTATTAATTAGTTAAAAATAGTAAATAATTGTAAAAAAATCATTTTAATTCCTCAAATAATACTAAAACCAATTAAATATAGTATTTGACTATAATTAGCAAAAAATTACATTTTTTACCCCTATAATACAAAAATATACATAATATTCTATTATTACTCAAAAATTCCATAAAATTATACAAATGCATAAAAATTATTTTCTCAACATATATATTATTAATATTAATTAAAACACATAATTAAACCATTATTCCATAAAAAATCCAACTCTAACCTAATTATTCAATTTTGACATAAACTATAAAAATTCATAAAAATTATATAATATTCTCAAAAATTAATTTCTCAACACTAAAATTAATAAACATATATAATATCACTAAATTAACCAATTTTATAATTTAATAAATTAATTTACGAAAATTAATAAAATAATAATAAAATATTCAAAAATTCACAAAAATAAAAATAAATTCTAAAAATCATACAAAAATTCATAGAGGTAGATTAAGCTACTAAGAATCACATTTGTAAAGGGAGTTTACAAGATTTAAGCTAGATCAAGCTAAAAAAAAATCAAAACCCTAGAACTTAAAAACTAAAAATCAACAAAAATTCAATCAAATGAAGATCAAAGCTCAAACTAAGCTTGAAATGATTCTCACCAGTGCAAGAGGAGGAGAATGACACTGGGATTGTGTGAAATGGTGACCGGATGAAGGTTGGCTGAATTTAATGGAGGTTCTCGACTTCTCCGGTTCTGCGTGCTGCCGGCGATGCTGCTAGTGGTCGGAGACAAGGAAGAATAAGGGGACAACAGTGGATGATGGCTGGAGGAGAGGGAGGCGCAGTGAGGGTGGTTGTTGGGACAGGCTCGGGGGAAGGGAGGTTGAGGATGGTGATGCTGTGTTTTTTGTATAAGTATATGTATATATATATTTATTTAACTAATAACTATATAATATAATTACTAAAACTTTATTTTATAATATTAAATAATATAATATTAATTGTCACCACACACATGCATACTACATACATATATACATATATATATACACATATTTATATACATACATATACCTACAACAATATATACCCTATATCCACATAAAATACACATATATATAATATAAAACCCTAATTAATTATATATTACATTATTACATACAATAGCCTTGAAAATAATAAGGATTTATATATATATATATATAAAATTATATTTATGAAATAATTAAGTAATATTTAATAATATAGAAAATATTAAGTAAATCAATCAAATAATATAGTATTTAAATTAATATTATTAAAGTAAAAATTTTCAAACTAAGAATAATAATATAAACCCTAATGTAAGTTTATTAACTTCTAATATACATATTTACATAAAATATATATTTTAGCATAAAATGTCAATTAATAACCACAAATAAATAAATAATCAAATATAACTTTTGAATTTATTAATATTGCATATCTCATTTTAAAATAAATTAATTTAAAAATATGAGTCATAACAAAAGGAAGGTCTATTTTTTAAAGAATTAATTCGGTAAAAATATTTTTTAAATATTTTATGGTCAATGATTTTTTTGAAAGATTTTTTTATTTTTGGTACATTTATATAAAAATCCCTACAAATAACCTCCAAGAGTTTTATTTAAAAATAGATAATTAAATTAATTCTTAAATTTTTATGAAGAATTATAAATAAAGATTAATAATAAGAACTTTTAAAATAATAATAATAATAATAACAATTAAAATTAAATTAATTATAGTATCTAAACTAATAATATTAGCTATAAATGAATCACATAAGTAATAGATAAGAAAGAATAAATATATTTAAGAGTGCGCACACATGAGAAGGAAGGTTGTAGTAAGACCGTACTTGGGATGCAGTTAGGTTCTATGAGATGTCAAACTGTGTTCGAAACACTGCAACTCGCTTGATTTAAAGAAATTATCAGTACTTTTAGTACAGTGAAATATAAATTGACAGAAATTGTGATATTATTGGCCAAAAGTTGTGATAACTGTATTATGAACAGTGCTTAAAATTCAATATACTATTGTGGCAAGTGGTGTTATCTGTGTGCATACAAATATGATGAACCCTAATGTGTTGAATGGTACGTGCCACATCGATAACAACCTATAATTTTGTGAAATAGTAAAATTGTATATTTGTGCTTTGAGAATTATATTGTTGAGATTATGAACTAGTACACTGAAATACTTAATTGTATTTTATTAGAATAATTCTAAATGAATAAAAGCATAAACTTCCGAAGTTTGGAATAGGAGAATCTATAATTAAGATAAGACATTATTTTATTCAATTATTATGAGATAATCCTAAAGTGGTGGTAATAAAAGATAAATTCATTTATGTATTAAATGTGATTTGATTAATGTTCATTTTTATATATTATTTGTCTATCACATCCAAATCATTTTTATATATTTATTTATATATCACATCCTTCTACATCTTTTTATTATTATTCACATCTTTAGACGTAATTTGGCACTCACGGGGTATTTTTTCATGAAAATACTCACTTACATTTGATTTCCTTTCTTTTAGCTTAAATTGATATTATATAGATTTTGCAATGTTGTAAATTGGTGGCTATGACTTATAACGTAGTGGGAGATGAGACAACTGTTTGTTAACTATACATTACCTGAATGGCTTCCATTGAGCCCATTACAGTGGATTTCCGTATGTTTGTAGAATTAGAGGAGTTTCTGGATGATTGTTGTACAGTACACTATGAGACCACTACGGGAACTAAGGTTTTCTGACTTGGACATAATAATATGACCTACATATAAACTTTTTGCTTCCTTTGGGCTTTTGCTATGGAGTGTAACTAAGCTTGATTTTGTTATATATATGGTATGCTGCTACAGTTCACTCCTATACCCATAGGCTAGGATAACTCTGTGAAGGTTACTACCATTTTATTGTACATATGTTGTATATAGTTTTGTGCAACCCTTGTAAGCTTCAGTAGCTTTCTAGTGACTATATGATGTATATATTCTATGTTGATATTAGTGCTTATCTTCACTTGCCATCTTTCACATGGTTTAATGAGATTATCTTATTGATTGGATGTTTCATTATTACTTTTATAAAGTTTACAGGTATATAACTTAGAAGTGATGCATTCTTCTTCATTGGTACCCTAGTTAGGTGATCCAGAGTGTAGTCATCTGATGAAGGTGCCAATGAAAAGGGGTGTCACATAGTAGATTTCAGGTACTCTAAAATATCAGCTCCATCACTCATGCTTAATACAATAAGTGGTCAAACATAAGAAAAGGCCACATCTTTGAAAAACCCATCCTGTGTCATAGAGCCGATTGCACCAGCAACTGTTACTCCACCAGAAGTTGGAGAATCATAAAGAATAATTTTTCCATCCACTAAGGTCTTGTTCAAGGAGCCGTTCATGCACAATCTGCATTTTAATGTAGATTTGTACACTATAAGTCGTTAAGTTTGGTGCATCTCCACCATAAATTATAGGATATGTAGCATTGCCAAGATCAAAAGCGTTTATGGAGATCCCCTATAAAGTAAAGGAACTTATATTTGAGTCATAGTTTTAAACTACTAATCTTAACAATGACATATTAATTGGGATGTGCAGGCATACCTCATATGTTGCTCCATTAACCTTACTCATAAACTTTCTGTCTATGGTGCTAGCAGCCACCAGCCACAGAAAATGCCCAAGGGGAAAAATTTAGGACTGTTCCTGATAAAGGACCTGAATTATTAGCAGAATAGGATGTGAATACACCATGCTTCATTGCATAGTAAGCTCCAATTGCTATTGAATCTCGAAAGTAGTCTAAAAACTCCAATCCTCCAACTGAAAAAGATATCACATTAACTCCATCAGCAATAGCATCATCGAATGCTGCAAGAATGTCAGCATCTGAACAGCCATCGGACCAACATATCTTGTACACCACGATACGTGATGAAGGAATGCCTCCTCGAGCTACCCCTGAAGCAATGCCTAGCAAGCTTGCCTGATTAACAATACTCCCTCTTGCTGTTGATGCGGTGTGAGTTCCATGTCCTCCTGAATCTCTTGGAGATGCAATTTCTCCGGGACCTACTTCCTCATCACTATGGTAAGATCGAGCTCCAATTACTTTGCTATAAGAACAAAAACGGAAGTGTCAAAGTAAGTGTGTTTGCTTGTGCAAGTTATGTATATTACGCAAGGCTTAAAGTCTACTTGTTGCAAGTGAAATTGGAAGATCCTTGGCAAGTGCCCTTCCATTTCGCTGGTGGTGCACCAAATCCTGTATCATCAAAACTTTGCGACTCGGGCCAAATTCCAATGTCATGCATTCCAATAATGATATCACTTTCATGAGTTGATCTTGTAACATTCAAGGGGAAGCCCATGAAATCCCATGACCTTGTTATGTGGAGCTTCTTCTTTAGATTAGGAAACACTGAAACCACACCTTCCATGTCTGAAAATAATAAAAATGCCAAAACTCACTAAAATATTTGTTCTTCCATCATTTCAAAATAACTAATAAAGGGGTGGTTAGAACCCACCTTCCAATTTCTGCTTCTCTGCTTTGGTCAACCTCGCAACAAAACCTTTGAAGATCCTATGGTAGCTGTGGAGCAAGAAATTTGATGCAGCCCTGATAAATGAAATTCATACCCTTATAGTGTGTTTGGTATAAATGAATTTAACAAAATTTTATAAAATTTAATTGCATTTTCAAATAATGTGTGTTTGGTTCAAATGAATATACTGTAAATACGATTTCAACTTTTTTAATTTGTGTAATTGTTTATAACTAAATCAAATTCTAATTAAATGATTCAAATTTCCAAATGAATTCCAAAACTTTTAAATTTATATTTCTGAAATTATTAAAATACCTCTCATTATTTTTATTTTCAAAGATATCTACGTATCTAAAGGTATATTTTTTGACCAAAATTAAAAATTAACTTAAATTTTATATTTATACCAAACTTAATATAACAAAATATGAAATTTATTTGAAATTAGTTGTATAAACTATTCATTTGAACCAAAAACACTTTATTAATAAAAATTCATTTGGAAATGAAATAAATTTTTTAATGGAATTGAACCAAATATAATGTGAGAATCATGAAAATTTTCAATATTTGATATATTAGCCCCTTTGTAGAAATTACAGTTTGCTGCTCTTATATTTCTATTTAAGTTAAACTAGTTTAATTAGAGCCCATGGACTCTGGATATTGAAAATATATATATATATATATATAACCAGTCTACGAATGCACCACATTTAGCTATCAATACCAACAACTAGCAAAACTTAACTTTTTCATTTAAAACTTATGAAAATCTAAAGTAGGGTAACAATTAATGTGAACCTTCCAAGAGCATTTTGTAGCACGTTGGTATGAAAAGCTGATGCAGAAAAATCACCCTTTGGACGGTCACCCATGTACACAATATGTGGCTGCATCCACAAAATGTACTTGGTATGTAAATCACTCAGATTTTAATGTTCAAGAATTAATGGCAGCACAATAATGAAATAGAAAGGTCAAAAAGTTACATGGGTGTTTTCAAAGGGAAAAAAAAGAGATATATGAGTAAATGCCTTCCTATCTTCACTGGATGTGCCATGGCAGCCAATAACAAGGCTAAAGGTGAGGCTTATAAGCAGAAGCCATGAAAGTGGGGAATGTTGGCTTGCCATTGAAGCAAGTTACAATATGAAAGCAACCAGTTTATTTCTTGAACTACGAGTATCAATTAATTTTATCACAAAAAAATGAAGAGTAAAGTATGGCGTTTATAGAAGCTAAATGCACAATTCAATTTGACTTTTGCTCTATAATTTTCTGAAACCATCGATACGCCCGTCACCTTAGGAACGTCCTAACACAGCCGGCCATTTTCTAGGCTAGAAGTTGATAATTAATACTAGTAAAATGTTGCCAAAGTACTGTCATTACCTACGCAACATGTAGTGCAGTCAAGACTCCACCTTGTATTTTTCCTCCCTTAAATTAATTAAACACTAACATTAAATATAGCAAATATATATATGACATATTCGGAAGAAAGTCAAGCACATTCAACTTTCATTCAAGTTAATTCCGCTCATAGTTGCTGTTTGCAAGATCACAAACCTCCGCTTCTATTTTGTTTGATTAGTAATGTTGTTATTGATGCAATTATTCTGGGGCTGAAATAGGTTGATGCTTAAGGGAGCTGTGGCCCATGAGCCTCCTCTACTAGAATATCATGAAATTTCTATATGAATATCATAAAATTGAAATTTCAAAAATTTTAAAATCGCAGCTGCATGAAATTTCAAAGGTTGAAACAAAATTTTTGTAATCTTATAATGTTCAAATCATTTTAAAGATTAATTCTTCAAATATGCATATGTTTCTCTGCCTTTATTCATTTCCTCCAACTTCATTTTATCTTTAATTAGTTGTATATATGCCATGAATATTTTCGAACTAAACTACTAGTATTAGAGTCCACTTAATTTGAGTAATCCAGTTCATTTTTACTCCCAATTTTTTTCATTTTTTTATATAAATCGAAGCCGATTATTTTTTTTAAGTATACTGTATTTCTTTTGATAACTTGATATTATTAACTTGATTCTCCAAGTCATCAAATGATATGATCATTATAAAATTTGTTGAGGATTGAAGAATGAGAAGGAGGTGGTGACAAGAAAGTAAAGGGAACTCCACACACCACTAAATTAGGTTAAGTCAAGGATGAGTAACGAAAAGCTATAAAAAAAAAAAAAAAAAAAAAGAACGTGAGAGCTTCTTTTTTTTTTTTTTTTGAATTCGTTTAGACAGAAGCAATGCAAATATACAAATTGGATTCCTGACGATCGGCTACTCCAAGACACAGATTGTATTGCGTCAAATACCAACAAAACTGTTCAACAGTTTATTTCATCTGCAAGAGAATTGCAGTACAATAGCAAAGCTTAATCAATTCAAGGATAGGTAGAATGTGCAACAACAGGACTTCTCACTTGATGCACTCCATCATCCCAAATCAAAGACCCCGAGATCAAGGTTTTAATCAATGTAGCTTCAACTGTCAAAACAAAGCTCTGCTGCTGCCCTAGTGACTGGAACGAAAGAATATCTGGCTGAACTTGAATTTTAAGTCCTGGTGGAGCATTTACAATTGCCTTGTAAACAGATTTTGGTGATCCAACATTCGTGACAGTTCTGTGAAAGGTTCGAGTTATAGATTTCCTATACTTGGTTGATAGAGCAAAAGATGGGTAATTCAAATCCCATACAGTTCCGTTCATTTCTTGAGAGCATGTAATATCATCTCCAGAGACAAGTTGAAGTAGTTTAGTGCTGTACCCTTGCCCACATAGAAATTTAACATAATCAATCTGTCCAGCACCATATACTAATCCAGGGTCAGCTGCCTTAACAGGATTTATGTGACCTGATCCGTAAGCAAATTCTGCATCTGTGTTCTCGTCTGGATTCATTGAATAAGCTGCAAACAAGAATTATCAGAGTGACCGTGTCAGAGATTCACTTATTTGATTGCTGAATCTACAGTATAGTTTTTGTAAATAGACAATATACCTGTCGTCATTAGAGCAGATTTAATTGCATCAGGAGACCATGTTGGGTGAAAAGACTTGACATAAGCTGCTGCACCGGAAGCATGAGGGCAAGACATTGATGTTCCAGAGATTATGCTATATGGAACGTGTCTGTTATCTGACTTTGATCCTGACACTGTATTTGCTTCTGACCATGCTGCTAAAATGTCAACTCCAGGGGCTGTTATGTCAGGCTGCATATGATTAAAAAAAAAATGATAAATTCCATAGCAGAATCAGTGAAAGAAAAAAAAACGAAAACAGATTAATTCTCTAAAATTAACCTTGATAATGTCTCTTGTTACTGGATTAGGTCCC
The DNA here is from genome assembly GCA_947683625.1 of Mallotus nudiflorus. Lineage (NCBI taxonomy): Eukaryota > Viridiplantae > Streptophyta > Magnoliopsida > Malpighiales > Euphorbiaceae > Mallotus > Mallotus nudiflorus. Next base: position 791,705 of record CANTUR010000440.1, on the reverse strand, counting down.
CTAGAAGAAAATGTAGCAACAGAAGGGGCCAATTCATCCTTGTATTCAATGCTTTTCAATATAGTTGCAGTTGGTTCACTATCGAAAATATCACAAAAAGCAAACCAATTAATGCCAACTGAATATCTATCTGCAAATTAGGAGCATGAAGCAGAGATAATTGCAGATGTAGAGCTACCTAGTAGATTTCAGGTACTCTAAAATATGAGCTCCATCACTCATGCTTAATACAGTAAGTGGTAAAGCATAGGTAAAGGCCACATCTTTGAATAAACCGTTCTGTGTTATAGAGCCGATTGCACCAGCAGCTATTGCTCCACCAGAAGCTGGAGAATCACAAAGAACAATTTTTCCTTCCACTAAAGTCTCGTTCAAAGAGCCATCCACGCACAGTCTGCATTTTAATATAGATGTGTACGCTATAAGCTGTTAAGTTTGGTGCACAGCCAAATCAGAATACTGTCGATTCACTATCTTTTGTGCTCCTTGTACCTGGAAGATTCCCAATCATATTCTGCAGTTAAGTTTGGTGCATCTCCGCCATAAATTATAGGATATGTGGCATTGCCAAGATCAAAAGTGTTTATGGAGATTCCCTACAATGTAAAGGAAGTTATATTTGAGTCATAGTTTTAAACTACTAATCCTGACAATGACATATTGATTGGGATATGCAGGCATACCTCATATATTGCTCCATTACCTAACTTAACCTTGCTCACAAACTTTCTGTCTATGGTGCTAGCAGCCACAGAAAGTGCCCAAGGGGAAAAATTTAGGACTGATTCTGATACAGGACCTGAATTACCAGCAGCATTGGATGTGAGTACACCATGCTTCATTGCATGGAAAGCACCAATAGCAATTGAATCCTGAAAGTAATCTAAAGGCACCAAGTCTCCAACTGAAAGAGATATCACATCAACTCCATCAGCAATAGCATCATCGAATGCTGCAAGAATGTCAGCATCTGAACAGCCATCATGCCAACATATCTTGTACACAGCAATACGTGCTGAAGGAACGCCTCCTCGAGCTGTCCCTGAAGCAATGCCTAGTAAGCTTGCCTGATTAACAATACTCCCTCCTGCTGTTGATGCAGTGTGAGTTCCATGTCCTCCTGAATCTCTTGGAGATGCAATTTGTCCTGGACCTAGTTCGCCATTAGTATGGTAGTATCGAGCTCCAATTACTTTGCTACAAGAACAAAAGCAGAAATGTCAAAATAAGAGTATTTGCTTGTTCAGGTTATGCATATACAACATAAGGCTTAAAGTTTACTTGTTGCAAGTGAAATTGGAGGATCCTTGGCAAGTGCCCTTCCATTTGGCTGGTGGTGCACCAAATCCTGTATCATTAAAACTTTGTGATTCAGGCCAAATTCCTGAGTCAAGCATTCCGATAATGATATTACTTTCGTGAGTTGATCTCGCAACATTCAAGGGGAAGCCCATAAAATCCCACGACCTTGTTGTGTAGAGCTTTTTCTTTAGATTAGGAAACACTGACACCACACCTTCCATATCTAAAGATAATAAAAATGCCAAATCTCACTAAAATGTTCCTTCTTTCTCTATTTCAAAATAAATAGTAAAGGGGTGGTTAAAACACACCTTCCAATTTCTGCTTCTCTGCTTCAGTCAACTTCGCAACAAAACCATTGAAACTCCTGTGGTAGCTGTGGAGCAAGAAATCTGATGCAGCCCTGATAAATGAAAATCATACCCTTACGGTTAGAGTCAGGAAAATTTCCGATATTTAAGTTATCAACTCCTTTGTGGTAATTACACTTTGCCACTCTTGTGTTTCTGCATGTGTTGAACTGGATTAATTACAACTAATGGATTTTGGACACACCGGTGGTGTAAACCAAAAAAAAAAAAAAGGAAATATATATTCAACCAGACTAACCACCACATTCTACCTATAAATACCAATAATTAGCAAAACTTAACTTTTAAATGTAAAATTAATGAAAATCTAAAGTAGGGTAACAATTAATGTGAACCTTCCAAGAGCATTTTGTAGCATGTTGGTATGAAAAGCTGACGCAGAAAAATCACCCTTTGGACGTTCACCCATGTATACAATATATAGCTGCATCCACAAAATGTCAAGACTTAAAACACTTGGAATGTAAATGACTATTACAAAACTAAAACAATCACTCAGATCTTAAAGTTCAAGAATTAATGGCAGCACAATAATGAAATGAAAAGGTCTAAAAGCTACACGGTATATTTGCAAAGGGAAAAAAAAAAGATATACGAGTAAATGCCTTCCTATCTTCATTGGATGTGCCATGGCAGCCAATAACAAGGCTAAAGCTGAGGCTTATAAGCAGAAGCCATGAAAGTGGGGAACGTTGGCCTGCCATTGAAGCAAGTGACAATGTGAAAGCAACTAGTTTATTTCTTGAACTGAGTGTCAATTAATTTTATCACAAAAAATGAAGAATAAAGTATGGCCTTTATAGAAGTTAAATGCACAACTCAATTTGACTTTTGCTCTATAATTTTCTGAAACCATCGTTAAGTCCGTCACCTTAGGAACGTCCTTATACAGCCGGCCATTTTCTAGGCTAAAAGAGTTGATAATTGACTAACAAAAGTACTGTCATTTCCTACACAACATGTAATGCAGTTAATGTGCTCTTGTTATTGAACAATAACATTAGATATTGAAAAATATGCATTTCCAGCATAACAAACTTGGAAATGTTGCACAGCAGAAACAATCAGAGTGCATAAATAAAATATAAATTAACATCCAACTTGGTACCTATAAACTGAAATTAAGATTAGCAGGGAATTAATCAAACAATGGTAGCATTACACAAGTAATAACAACAAACACTACTTTATTTGATCAAGAGTTTGCATTGTGCAAGATTCTTTAACCAGGCAAGAAAGAAAAAAAAATATATTAGTAGGACAAGAACACACTTTTTATCACAAAATAAAGAAGATAACCTCCAAATGGGTGTTGCCTGCTCGCAATAAAGTGCCAAATGAAGTCTGCAACTTTCAATATAGAAACAGTACTACTCCATCGGGTTTGAAAATTTCAAGTCCGCCATCAACTCATTATCCTATCCATCAAGAAAAGGACAAAGCAAAAATGTGAAAATTGTATTATATAATGTTTACTTAATTAGTGATATATAAGAATAAAGAAAAAATTATTAAATTAAGAAGGCAATTTGAGCCCATTATTGGTTGTTTTTAGCGTAAGATAGAAGAGGAGAGGAAATTGTTAATTACCTTGATTAGTACTTACAGATTCTGAGAGATGGAATATGGCGAATCTTGTGAAAATCATCTCCTTCTACTCCATTTACCAAATTCTGGATGCACACAAGTGAGTTTCAATTGTTAAAGGGTGGTGACAAATTTCAAGCCTCGTAGAATCATCTTTAAACTGTGTAGTATTTGTATATGTAAAGTGTTGAGACATTATACTGCACCCTCCTCTATCTCCCATTATCTACTTCATCCAACCCTGCAAGGGTAAGAATCTCAAGTTGAGGAAATCAATGGGCCAAGCTGTTGAGTGGGTCCCACTTCCACAAGCCCGAAATTGGTAGTGAAAAAATTTAAAGTTAAAAAATAAATAAATAAATAAATATTTGCTACTCCGAATTCGGTGCAGCTTTAGTTGAAAAAATTTGTCAATTTGGCTAAATGGCCATATATGGTAAGAGTTAGAGTGTTTTTTTTGTGAGTGAAGGAGGTGCTATGTGGAAGAGCAAAAATTGGGGAGCTGTGTGCGTAAAATTGAGTGATATGCATGTGCAGGATTGTGTACAAGTAAAAATAGAGAGTTTGGATATAAATTTTGGGTGAGTGTAAAATATTTGTGTGAATTTATTTTTGATACAAAGAAAAAAAGTGAAAAAAATAAATATTATTTGAGAGAGACAATTTGTAAGGTTGAACTATAAATTAAATGTTGTAATTTACAATCACATTATTTTTATAGTAAAAAATTTAACTAGACTAAATTCCATAATTTTTCCTTTAATAAGATTTTCATATAAAAAAAATTATTAATATTCTATTTATTTTTTCTATTTATAAAATAAATTTTTAATGTCTATTTACTAATTTAATCATCTTATTAATTTTATTATTTTAATTTTGATAAATTAAATCATTTTTATATTACTAGCTCTTATTTATTTTTATAAATCTCATTTATTATCAAAAAAAAAACTAATTAACCCCAATGCAAGCAAACCATTTTTGACCCATGGTAGGCCCTACGCTCCAAGGGCATAAATAAGTCTTAAGTTAGGCAGCTCTTTTCCTAGAAAATTTCAAAATTAGCTTGGCAATACATTTTGGCAGGAATTGTAGGTTGCGATGTTCTTCTGGTATGACTCCTATTAGCTCTAAGTTTGTGAGTTTATGACAGTATGAAAGTGATTCCAATTTGGGAAAATAATTTGCATCATCTACCATCCACATCTTCAAGGAACGAAGACCTTCTCCAAAAATGGATCGAGATTTCGTAACAATCTCTGCTTCCTCCTTTCTTATGAATGTCATTCCTAAATTCTGAAGATTAGGCAACTCCCACACTGCAATTTGAAGACTCTTATCATCTTCAAAGTTTCCAGCTGCCAATTGACTCCCCTAGAACATTGCACCAATCTACAAGTAAATGTCTCAAATTTTGCATATTGTCTGCATCTTTCAAGAAACACTGAGCCCTTTTGAGTTCTTCTTGCAAGCAGACAACGTCCTCCCTTACACCACTCAAAAAGTCTGCTTCTTGGATTAGCAGATCGGTGATTCTGCAAACAGCTAATGAAACAATTGCCTCTGCCATTAGTGATCCTAAAGCTGCAATGAAAAATCAGGAATTTTGTGTCTTTGTTTAATCATAGATAGCAGAGCTCAAGTTCTATTAGCAGACTGTTTAGTCTTCTCACTTAGCCTTGTACACAAACTCCTTTCTTTAACGAAGAAATGTTCGTTTGCTTTGCTGTATCAATGTAAGAAAGCTGCCCATTGACGAAAGCCTTATTAAAAAAACAAAAAAGAACACTAAAGGTTTGAAATATTCCACACCAAATTCAACCATTATTTCGAACCTTTATATATTATATTGGGGTTCATTATTTTTTCTTTCAAGTGGGGAGGGCAGGTAAGAATTGGAGAGAAAGAGAAAGTTGTACCCATTGGATTGGAGTTGCTGTAAAGCAGAATTGCTGTCCGTTGATAAAAGCCTTCTATCGGGTTGGTCAGTACAGGGTTTCCCTTTGTTTTTTTCATTTAACTGCTAGTGCCGCCTGCCAATTATGGATTGTTCTCAGAAGTGTCTATGCCCAATTGCCAATTATTTTGCCATATTATTAAGTGGATTGTGTTAAAACATAGGTTTACATGCCAAATTTGACATTTATTTCTTTACATAAATCAGTCGGTTTTCCTGTGGATAGCCAGATTATAAATTTATGTTTTTGTACATATTTTTATAAAATTTGCATTTTGTTAGTTTATGAAATTCTTATATATTAAAAAATAATAAGTAAATCGTAAAATACATACATACAAAAAAAAAAGTCACAAACATTATGATTATGATTCTGATACAATAAGGTTGTATTGAGCCTATTTAAAACGAATGGTAAAACACCTTATTTTGGAATTAAGACATTTGATAGAAAATATTAAATCATATGAAAATTAGTTTCGTAAATTAATAGAACCACACCACTTGATTACTCTTTTACTAACTTTAAATGTTTTTTTTTAGTATAAATCTAGTACGCTGAAATTTTCAGGATACAATATACACAACAATAGGACTTCTCACTTGATACATTCCGTCATTCCACACCAACGAACCAGAGACAATTGAACTATTTGTTAACCCTTCAACTGTTAGTTCAAATGACTTCTTCTCACCAAGAGAAGTAAATGACAGGATACTTGGTTTTACCTGGACTTTTAATCCTGGCGGAGCATTCACGGTTGCCTTGTATGTGGAATTTGCTGATCCAACATTTGTGACAACCCTATTGAAAACTTGACTAAAAGATTGTAAACGTGTAGCTGAAAGTGCAAATGATGGGTAGTTCAGATCCCAGACCGCTCCGTTAGTTGCATTGGAACAGCTAGTAACATCCCTTGTAAGAATTTGTAGAAGACTTGAATTATATCCTTGTCCACACAAAAAATTTATATAGTCAAGTGGCTCAGCATCAAATATTAAACCAGGGTCTATAGCCTTAACAGGATTTATATGGCCTGAACCGTATGCGAATTCAGCATCAGGATTAGTTTCAGAACTCATTGGAAAAGCTGCAAGAAGTACACAAATGGAAGAATAGTTTGGTTTATTAGTGTTGGAATCATCTACAAAACTGTAAGCTTATGACCAAAAATAGGCACTCAAAAAACATGCTTATGAATTACCGGTAGTCATAAGAGCAGACTTGATAGCTGCAGGAGACCATGTAGGGTGATGGGATTTAACATAGACAGCTGCACCAGTTACATGAGGGCAGGCCATTGATGTTCCTGAAATTATGTTGAAAGCTACTAATCTGTTGTCACCCTGAAGCATGGTTACCGATGAAATTTGAGACCATGAAGCTAGAATGTCAACGCCAGGAGCAGCAATATCCGGCTACAAATACATGTACACGTTTCAATAAGCCTGTTCAGAAAATAAAATATTGTGGCCAGAAATTATGAATTTGAATTACCTTCAGAAGGTCAGGTGTAATAGGATTTGGCCCTCTTGATGAAAAGGAGGGAACAAAAGGAGCAAATGTATTGTTTTCTTCTTTACTTCTATATATAGTTGCAGTTGGATTCCTGTATTGTTTTATGAACAACGTTAACAAGCAATCAAAATGATGCAAAATTTAGTAATTGTTTGTAAAGATTGATACCTTGTTGATTTTATATAAGCGAGTATATTGTCATTATTCTCCTGGTAAAGAAAAGAAGCAGGCAGGGGAAAACTAAAGGCTCGATCTCTTTGACCCTGACCTTGCATCACAGTACCAACTGCACCTGCTAGCAATGCTCCTTCCCCATTCCGCAAAGAATCGCAGAAAACAATCTTACCCTTTACCAAGTTCTCATCCAATGAATTTATTGAGCAAAACCTGCATTTCAGCAGTAAATTCTCGTGAATTTTCCATCATCAATTATATATCCTATCAGTACTTCAGCTTAACTAGTCCAAAGACAAAACTTAATAAATAAGCACCTGGATTGAGATCCATTGAAATTTCCAGTGATGTTTGGTGCATCTCCCCCATAAATCAAAGGATACATGGTTTTCTTAAGGTCAAATGTATTTATTGAAACGCCCTGCATAAGAAAATTGTATGATATATAAAATGCATCATAAAATTGTAGCATATGAGTAAGGTGAAAATTTACCTCATAAATGTTGTTATTTCCCAGTTGAACAGTAGTTCTGAATCTCCTGTCAATGGTGCTAGCAGCTACAGAAAGAGACCACGGTGAAAAATTTGAGAGAGTGGCAGGATCAGGACCTAAGTTACCAGCAGAAATTGATGTCAATATCCCTTTTTTCATAGCATGAAAGGCTCCAATTGCGATAGAATCATTGAAATAATCACGGGGATCAACTGTTTTCCATCCAATTGATGCTGAAATTATGTCTACACTATCTGCAATTGCATCATCGAATGCTGCAAGAATGTCAGCATCATAACAGCCATCAGACCAACATACTTTGTAAACAGCAATGCGAGCCGATGGAACCCCGCCTCTAGCATTTCCTGAAGCAAGGCCATATAAGCTTGCCATGCTAACCAAGTTCCCAGCTGCTGTTGATGCAGTATGTGTTCCATGGCCCTCTGAATCTCTAGGAGATTGAATATCAGTAAGCCCAAATTTCCCGTCACTGCGATAATATTTAGCTCCAATGATTTTACTGCATAAGCATAATGAAATCAGTCGAGGTTAGAGGGATAGGAAGCCTTATGTTCTATATAAATGTATTCGATAATTGAACTAGTCATCTGACAGCTACATTTCGTGTGAATTTTAAAAGTAATCTAAGCAAAAATGCAAAAATATTTTCTTGCAAAGTTTACTTGTTGCAACTGAAATTTGATGAGACTTGGCAGCTGCCCTTCCATTTATTTGGCGGCGGACCAAATCCTTCATCATTAAAGGATTCAGACTCTGGCCAAATTCCAGTGTCAAGTATGCCAATGACAATGTCACTTTCCTGAGTTGTTCTTCGAACTTGTTGCGAAAATCCCATGAAATCCCACGACCTTGTTGTATGAAGTGTTCTCTTTTCATTAGGGAATACAGATATGACATTGGTCAATCCTGTGTATGAATTGGCAGCGAACAATCATTAAATCCAAGTATATATAGTACAAGAAGATAGAATAAATTAACTTCACACACCAGCTATCATTCGCGCTTCGTCCTCAGTTAAATTGACCACGAATCCATCGAATGTCCTTCTGAAGCTATAGAGAAGAGATTCTGAAGAAAATTTGCTGCATTCATTTACATTTTGTATAATGGAAATTAAAAGTCTAGCGACTTCACAGCTATAACTGAAATTATGGAATTATTAGTTAGTAGTACTAGTGAAACAGTCTGGTACAAAACCTGCCAATGACATTTTGCAGCATTCTCCGATGAAGGAATGTCGATGAAACTTCGCCTTTAGGCCGGTCTCCCAAGTAGACAATATACGACTGCATGTACAGTGTTAATCAATGCAGGAAGACAGAGTTAAAAATAAAATAAAAATCTATAAAATAGATTCATGAAAACAAGTGATAGGAGTAATTGCCTTTCGATAATCCTGAGAAGCTGTTCTGTCAGCAAGCAGAGAGCAAGTGAGGCAGAGCCAACAAAGCCATGAACATGGGGAAATTCTGCTCGCCATTTTCTGGGTTCAGCAGAAGTACTTGGAAAACTTGTAATGAAGATCACATGTTTAAAACAGGTTCTTATACAATTCTTTCTTGACTTAGTTTCTTTTTACTTGTTCAAGAAATTAGTTTCTTAGGACTTGTTCAAGAAATTATTTTAAGATTAATTATAGTTCTTAAGTTTACATCTTCATTTACATTCATATGTTGAAATATTCAATTCTATAACAAGACTGAAACAAGGTTGAAGATTAATTATAGTTCTTAAGTTTACATCTTCATTTACATAAATATGTTGACATATTCAATTCTATAACAAGACTGAAACAAGGTTGCCCGCTCACGCATGAAAAGCATTACGAAAATTAAACATTTTTTTTCTTTTGATTAGCCATCAAAGGTTGACAACGGCAGCTTGTATCTGGGCTATCATAACAAAATAGAAAGCTGCAATGTACAATCACAATTGGCAACTTATTGTAACATTTCTCAGTTCCACCTGCTCTATGAGTATTTTCTTTTTGTAATCCGCAACTTTATTATACAACATGTAATTGGGCTCTTCACTCGACGTTTTCCATCTTCTCACACCAAGGAAGCTCACAGGACTCTCTCTTTTTCCTTCAACTGTAAGTGCCAACAGAAATGTGGTGTGTCCATCACATCACAATAATGGCTATATATGTAGATGTTGGTGATCCAACATTAGACACAACCCTGTGGAATATGCAACTAATGCAGCATTATGAGCTTCAGAGCAATTACTAACATAGTCAATCTGCTCCGAATCATATATTAACCAGGATCTATAGCCTTAACAGGATTTATATGTCATGACCCTTGTGCAAATTCTGCTTCTGTTATGATTTTAGCACTCATTGGATAGCTGACAGCTTAGGAAAATTTAATTTAACCTAGTTGGTCACATAAAATAATAACATAATGAATTTAAATTCGTGGCTTTGTAACTGGAGCGACAATAAATTCAGCACCTGTTTAGCTAAAATGTCAGTTGATAGCGATTAATAATAAGTCATGTTTAGTATAATTACTTACAGTCGTTATTGTTTACAAATTTAATGATCAAAGTAGACATCAATTAAATTATTTTAATAATTTTATAAAAATGAATATATATATTATTGTGTATATATATATTCACTCTTTTGATAAAATGTAAGGATGGAACACTTGGATTCAAGAATTATTGCTCTAATTGTCATAATTCATTCTTGAATTTCCTATTTGATTTTTTTTTAACCATCAAAATAGAAATGTAACCATTAAAGTATTTATAAGTGACAGGTACTTAATTTATAACTAATTTGTTTTATACTTAACCATTAAATATAGCATATATAAAATCAGTAAAAAATAGTTAATCAAGGTTATTTAATTAGTATTCTCATTTTGTGAGAATTATTTAAGTTTTGGATTTTAATTTTTACATTATTATGACCGTTTACTAATATTGATAAAATTTTATTATTCACAATAAATAATAAAGAAAATATGATTTTTTGTTCCATTAAAGTCTATTAAACTAGAAAATAGGAAAAATATATTAGGTCAAAAGAATATTTGTTATATTTCATAAAAAAAAAAAAAGAATATTTATTATATATGTTAATGTTATGCACGCAACCAAATATTATTATTGACTATAACTAAAATTGACTAAATAAACATAATAGTAATTGAAAGAGACTCGGTTGAATTTAAGCTTGAATTGTAATTCCATGCAGTACAGGGACCACAAGTTTAACTATTGTCTAATTAAGGTTTTAAGAATTTTAGGGATATATTAGTAATTATACTTTAACGAAATAAAATGGCTGGTAAAAAGTTCCAACTATTCCAGTTAAGGTGTCAACCAGCTACCAGTTCCTGTTAAAAAACTAAATATATTTTTTATAACTTTTAAGAATTAAACAAGTAACAGTTCCATTCTAACAATTAAAATCAAATCAAATCAAACACTCCGTAAGTCTTGTTTAACAGGCATTGGACAACTATGCCCTTTAGAGATCCATTTAGTTGAATTTGAACTAGTTAGAAAGATAATTAAACCAAAAGATCTTATAATTTTTTTTTTTTTTTTGGTTTATTTTTGAACTTGAGCTATAATTTCTTCTACTCCATGTTTTAGACTGTATTACTAAAAACATGTGAGATTTATTTCAGTTGCATATTCGAAATTTAAAGTGAAGGATCTTAAAAGATTATAAAGAGGAAAATAATACTGTTATTTACGGATTATCAAAAGTTCAAATTTTACCAGATTATTTTAGATAAATATATATATATTTTTTTAGAAATAATAATATGTATACATTGCCAATAACAATTAGTATCCTGTGCAGCTATATTACTATAAACATCGGTACCTGAACCCCACTTCCAGAATCACACTCTACTCAAAATTCATTTTTTTATGGTAAATATGAGGGCTATTTCAGCTTCCGTTGTGCTTGTTTTCTTATGTTCAGTAACATATGTTGAAGCATATTCATGGTCTACATGTTACTGTGGACCTTGTGCTCCTGGTTGCAAACCTGAAAGGTTTCAGTTTGGTGGACCATATTCAAGATATTGCATGTGCCAATGCAATTGTAACCCTTCTCAAAATCCACCAAAGACCCCACCTTCTGTTCCCAGAAATCCACCACCACAGGCACCACCAAAATCATCACCAAAGCCACCTGCTAACCCACCACCAAAATCAACTCAACCATCTCCCAGAGACGATTCTGGTGGGTTTAATATGTTTGGTTGTATGGGCATTATGGATAGTTTCACCAGGTGTGTGACACAGATTGGCGGCAGAGTGAGTGCAGACTGTTGTGCAACTTTTGCAAAGTTTGACAAGTACTGTGCTGGAGGAGATAGTGTGATGCAACATTGTTAATGTCATTGATTTGGATATCATTTGTTTGATCAGCATAGATTCTTCTTGTTAAATTTGGGTACTCAAAATCTGTCTTGTTGGGTTTTGTTTGATACTTTAGGTGGAATTTGTTCATTAATAAAATGAAAAACAATAATCTCATTGCTTAATTTCACTTCTGAATTATTACATTTCTTGTTTGATTTCTGTTATTATTATTACTACTACTATTATTATTATTATTATTTGTTGTGTTCTTATGTATATTGTCCTTAAAAATCCCATTGCACTAACAATTCTGGTTTCAAACTTATTAATATTATTACAATTTGGTTACTGAATTATATATACCCAGGTGACTGATTTACAATAATTTAAAACATAAAATTTAACATTAACATTAATATGCAATGGAAAATGCTAATCATTTCAAAATCTCATTCCTCCAAATAGTTTATTTAAAGATATAAAAAAAAAAAATTGGCATTGCTTTATAAATGAAACATAATTCTTAATTAGCACCATTATGAAAAGAGTCAAATTTCAGCTTGGATACTCAAAAAAAATTAATATCTAGAGTTCAATATATATACATATATATATATATATATATATATATATATATATATATGAATGTGTCATCTTAATAATATTTCGACATATAAGGATAATTTTTCTTGTTTTTATTTTCTTTAAACTGGTGTACTTTAGGGCTGCTTTTTAACATAAAAAAGTAAAATTACTGATAAAATTCTGTTTTTATTTCATGTTGATTTTTTTTCAAAAAAATTTAGACTCACAGGAGTTTAAGTTGATATTAATTTATTTGGATAGATGTATATATGCTGATGGATTTAAAAAGTGGTGCAAATGGATATATAATTAAAAAAAAAAAAAAAAAAGAGATTTTTTGCCTACATTCGTAAATATAATACGTGTATATGTGTTAGCATGAGAGAATTTTTCAAAAAAAAATAAAACTTGATATTATTCTAAAATTTCCAATTTAAAATGAAACTTTAACATACACAACAATTGGACTTCTCACTTGATGCACTCCATCATCCCACACCAAAGCAGCAGAAGCTATAGAACTATTTATCGTTCCTCCAATTGTAAGCGTAAATGACAGCTTCTGACCAAGGGAAGTAAATGCTAGAGTGCTTGGATTGACTTGGATGTTGAGTCCAGAAGGGGCAGTCACAACAGACGTATATGTTGATGTTGCTGATCCAACATTTGAAACACTTCTATTGAAAACTCGAGTTGTCAGCTCAAAATTGTCGGTGGAAACTGCAAATGAAGGGTAGTTTAGATCCCAAACTGTTGCATTAATTGTCTCCGAACATACACTTTCATCCTCCGTCAGACGCTGTAGACGAGCTGAGTCATACCCTTGTCCGCACAAAAACTTTATATAATCAATTGGCTCGGTATCATATACTAAACCAGGATCAATAGCCTTGGCAGGATTTAAAAGACCTGCGCCATATTCAAATTCAGCATAGGAGCTTTTTTGGGGATCCATGGGTGAAGCTGCAAGCAAGAAACAGATGTTTTGGCTATTGTTTTTAGTAGTGTTGAGATAGATATATGACAAAAAATAATGTGCACCTGTAGTCATAATAGCAGATTGGATTGCAGAAGGAGACCAAGTAGGGTGATGTGATTTGATGTAGGCAGCTACGGCAGAGACATGAGGGCAGGCCATTGATGTCCCTGACCGAAAATTGTAGGGAACATGTCTATGATCACCTTCTTGTTTGCTTACCGAATTTGCCGGAGACCAGGCAGCTAGAATGTTAGCTCCTGGAGCAGTTATATCGGGCTGCAGTTATTCATAGTATTTCTATTATAGAACCAGCATATGAACAATAAGCAAAAATTTAATACTTCTACGACCTTTTAAACTGCCAAAAATACTAATAGACACTTCAAATAGTTTTTTTTTTTTTTTTAACTGGGAGTTTAAGGTGATGAAAAATCTAATTCATGACTTCAATCTTATAATATTTATCACTTGAACTACTAAATTACAAAGGGAAAACCACTTTAAATAGTGTTAAAAAGTGTTGACATATATTATAAATTGAGGAGACAAACTACTCCAAATGTGTTGGACCTTGACAAATTTAAAACAGAACTACCCACTTGACATCGTACCTTGAGAATATCAGGTGTAATACGATTAGGGCCTCTTGATGAAGTTGGGGCCACATAAGGGGCAAATGTATTATTTGTTTCAATACTCTTATGTATAGATGCTATTGGATTGCTGCAAGTTTTATGAAGAAACATTCATTAGCATATGAGTACTATAAATTGCACAAACTTTTCTAGAGGATGATCAATTGGATAATGTTGGATGATATATACCTTGTTGACTTTATGTAGGAAACTATTTGGCCATTTTCATCATCCTCATCAACGTAAGAGGCAGGCAAGGGATACAAGGAAATTTTAGGATTTTGACCTGTCATCACCATGCCTATTGCTCCAGCCGAAAGTGGTGTTTCTCCATCGACTCTTTTGTCACAAAGAACAATTTTGCCCTTCACTAAATTCACATCTAGAGAAGAATCTTCGCAGTTTCTGCATTTAAGCAATTAATTAATCTAACGAATTTTGCCAACCAGCAAACTCAAAACTGTAAAAAATTTTATATACCTGGCTTCTTCATAAGTAGATTCCAAGTTTGGTGCATCGCCCCCATAAATCATTGGATACATGGTGTTGTTTAAGTCGAATGTATTTATTGAAAATCCCTGAACAAAATGAAATGAATGATTGAATGTCATGAGGAGATTTTTTGTTATTTAGCTACTCAACCTTCAGAATAAATCATTTTGTAGGCAGCTGTAACCTGTGATTATTATACTTCTAGGCTAATTTCATTACCTCATAAGTCTGGCTGTTTCCTAGCACCACTTTAGTAAGGAACGACCTGTCAATGGCACCGGAAGCTACTGAAAGAAACCATGGTGCAAATTTTCTAGTGGATCCAAATTCAGGACCATTGTTACCAGCTGAAGTTGATGTAAGAATCCCATTTTTCATTGCATGAAAAGCTCCAATTGCAATGGAATCATCAAAATACTCATTAACATCATCCTCTCCAATTGAGATTGAAATTATGTCGACCCCATCCGAAATTGCATCATCAAATGCTCGGAGAATATCCACATCAGCAGAACCAGTATACCAACTTACTTTATACACAGCTATGCGAGCTGATGGAACTCCTCCTCTAGCAGTTCCTGAGCCAAGTCCATACAGGCCTGTTGTGCTTACTGAGTTGCCTGCTGCTATAGATGCAGTATGCGTCCCATGCCCTTTTGTATCTCTCGGAGATTGAACATCAGTAGGATCATAATTCTGGTTCTTACGATAGCATTTAGCTCCAATAATCTTACTGCATGAGGATATATACAATTCATTAAGTCAAGGTGCTACTCTCGTTCTCCATTATGAGATAGATACCAGGCTATTGCATATTAGCCCGAAAGCTATATGCTACAATTATAGCAGTTAAATTTATGCGAGTACATAAGCTAAAAAAAAATCCTGACAATTCAAATTTACTTGTTGCAGGTGAAATTTGATGAGACTTGGCAGCTGCCCTTCCATTTGCTAGGTGGAGGGCCAAACCCTTCATCGTTAAAGGATTCAGACTCTGGCCAAATTCCAGAGTCGATCACACCAATAATGATGTCACTCTCAAATGTAGTTCTTTGAACCTGTTGCGGAAATCCCATGAAATCCCAGGACCTTGTTGTATCAAGTTGCCTCTCTTTATTAGGGAACACAGATACTACATTGTCCATTTCTGGACACAGCAGAAAGTTAGTTGTCCATGTAAATATCATATACAAATGTTCACACATTAAAGTGCAAACTGACCGGCTATTTTTTGTGCTTCATCCTCAGTTAGATCGGCAACAAATCCATCAAAAGACCTCTTGAAGCTATGTTGTAGTGATTTTGGAGAAAAATTGCTGCATTCAATGAGAATGTAATAAATTTGTACAGTTAAAAATCTTGGTTCTTGCAAGTGCTACACAATTTGTAACAAAAAATTACTAGCAATGCCAATGATGCAGTAGTATGCATGTATGCATAATTTACCTGCCACTGGCTTCTTTCAGAATTCGCAAGTGATTATGAGATGACTTGGAAAATTCACCTTTAGGTCGGGCTCCCATGTACACAATGTAAGACTGCATGATACCAATATCACAAATACATTACAACACTACCAAAAATTACAGTATCTTTTTCGATCAATAAAATGTTACATATTTTATACCTTACGGTTATTTGGAGTAGCCTTGCTACCAGTAATGAGTAAAGCACAGTTAAGACTTAGCAAGAGAAGCCACCCAAGAGGAGAGATTTTGCCTGCCATTGCCAACCAAGAGGGAGTTCTGCTAGTGTATTGTAATATTGCAACATACAAGAACTGCTGGAACAAGCTTTTATAGCAGCAAAACTTGACCTTCCTCCCAGTGATGGTGAACCAACTTTTTGACTGTATTTTAAATTTCGATTGTTTCAAGAAATTCAACTTATGCACTAGGTACTTGCTAGATTTAGAACAAGAGAAACACCTTCAATGCCGGCTTCAGAAATGAAATCTTGGAGACTGGCAGGTCTTCGTCACATTTGTCAATATGACATTGTAGTCTTCATTTGTTCTTAATAATTTATTTTTATACCATAGTATTACAAATATTACATATATAGTGATCAATTAATAAAAGAGAAGCATTACTGATAATGCCAAAAGGATCAAACATTTCAATACTTGTCCGTTATATTCAGCTACCATTGATGAAGCTTTCCAGCTAATTACAAACAGTACTGAACCTAGTCTTCGTGTCATCCTAGGAACATTTGTTTCCGTTGTGATCCGTGACATCATGGCCTTGATGTTTTATTTTTATTTTTATTTTTTCATCTTTCCAGTTGATTATCCACTGTATTTGGAAGTAAAAAAATAATTTAAAAAAGTTTGTTATATAATAGTTTGTATATATTATGGGTCACTATATGTATCTTTGTCCTTATAATAATATGTGAATATGACATGTATTGTTGACCATAGTTAATCCAACCTGAATAATAATAATAATAACTTATCGGTTTCTCCACTCTTTTCTCATATTTGGGATTTGTAGCTACTAGCTATCAATAGTGGAGAAAAGAAACTCCAAAGTCAACATTACATTCGAGTTTGACTTGAGTTCACCTTAATTCTAGAGCTTGAAAATCAAAATTCAACTTAATCACAGTCGAGTTTTAATTTTAGAATTCAAACACTACTAGATAATATTTTAGTTTAATTAATGATATTGAATTTTTTTTTCAGGTGAGTTCGAACTTTAGTGAAAACAATAATTTATCAAAAAAATTGAATTAAACTCAACTGGTATTTTATATCAAAAAAAATTAATAAATGTAAATTTAAATAATCAGGAATTTAAAAATGACGTAATGTAAATATATTGGATATGAAAAAGAAAAAGAAAAATATAACAAAAGAGCCCATAAATACATAAGAGTACAAATATAAAATAGTAAAACATCTATTAGAATAAATATTACTTGGTAATATTCCAGTCTTTCTGGTGGAAGGGGAACATTGTGTATCTTATGATTCCTTTAATGGAAAGCTTCTTTGACCAAAAAAAAATATTACGTAGTAAGAAAATTAATTTTAATAAGCATCAAGCTAAGAGAAATTTTCCTTTTCGGAATGAAATTTTTTATGATTGATGAGCAAGCTTCCCCCTCCCAACAAAGGAAACTTTTCCATTGTCAACAAATTAAGAAATATTTTCAGGATTTTTTTTTTTAAAGAAAACATCTGCTGAATGGAAATTTTTTCATGAAATTAAGTTGGTCTTTTTTTTTTAATTCTACTTGATAATAATAGAATTAGAACCACATATTTCAAGAAGTAATCATTTGACTACTTCATTAATTAAAAAAGTTAGCTTTTTTTTTTTAATTTGATACCTTTGGTATTTCAGTTCTTACTAATGTGGAGTTTGAACCAAACAAACTTATAAGGGGGTAAAACTCTCTTAATACATGTTTTTTTCATATATAGAACTCAAATTTGATATCTACGAAAAACTAAATGTCTTAACACTTGAACTGATAGATATTAATCGAAAAAATTAGTGTTTTATTAGGAGAAAAATTTTGTTGGTTGGACCAAAAAGTCTCCATAATAAAAATTATTTTTTGGTAAATAAAACAATAATATATAATAATGAAATTTATGATGTATTGATAAATAATTGTTAATTATATAATTTACCACAATTAATATAATGAGTATCACTATACTAAAATATTTTTTAATTATTATTAATAAAATCATCAAATTATTAAAAAAACATATATAATAATCTCAATACATGAAACTAATTGATAATTTGACATGAATTCAAAAGAAAAAACGATAATAATAATAATAATAAAACCAGGTTGCTACTTAGTAGTAATCTTTAAATCTTTTGGTGATTGTTTAATTTTAGCACGACTTAAAGCACGATCCTTCTTAGCTTCTGCTTCTTTTTCAGCTTTCTGCTTTTCTACTTCTATACCCTTTTCCTCAATACCTCGTATCAAATTCTTCAAGCTACGCTCAATATCACCAGCTCCTTCTATAGTCTTTGGCATCAAGTACTCCACAACATCAGCAGGAGTGATATCTACTCGTTCTAACAACTGACCAATCTGATCAAACAAATCATGGTTGTCGATGTTCAAATAATTCTTAGCCAAAATCATGAACGCCCCGAATTTACAGTAGGAGAGTTCAATGTGGTGATCCATTCTTCCTCTTCTTATCAGAGCAGGATCAAGCTTTTCTTTATGATTAGTTGTAAATATAATCACTCGTTCACCCCCACAAGCAGACCAAAGTCCATCAATGAAATTCAATAATCCTGACAGAGTCACCTTGTTTTTTTTATCATCAGCTTCTTGCTCATCCGATTTATCATCGCTCTGAATCAAACTATCAAGTGGGTGTTTGATCTTCTTGTCATTTTTGCTCTTTCTTTGACACGTTAGGTCAAGCGAACAGTCGATATTTTCGATTACAATCACTGACTTGCTTGATATATCAGTCAAAAGCTTCCTCAACTCAGTGTTATCTTTAACCGCCGTCAATTCAATGTCATAAACATCGTAGTGCAAGAAATTAGCAATAGCAGCAATCATGCTCGATTTACCAGTTCCAGGAGGTCCGTAAAAAAGGTATCCACGCTTCCAAGCTTTACCAATCTTTGCATAATAATCTTTACCATTCTTGAATGCGATGAGATCACCCATAAGCTCCTCCTTCTTCTTTGGATCCATTGCAAGTGTCTCGAATGTTGCTGGGTGTTCAAAAACTACATGGCTCCATAAATTAGACCTGTAGTCCCACCAATTACTACTTGGATTATTGGTGTAAAGATCGCGCTTGAGATTCTTGGCCACAATTGCCTTACCTTCTTGGATCACATAATTCAAATACTGATCTTGAATTTTACGTCTATGTCTTGGGTGAAATATAAGAACATAATATCTCCTGGCACCAATAGGATAAAAAGATATAGACTTGGATTCAGGAGTGAAGTAAACTGATACCCACTTAAGCTTGATACCGTCAAAGAAATCAACAACAGCTTCATCTTTTTCCATGGAAAACAGAAGAGATTTACTTTTCTTGGAAAGTTCACCTTTGAGTCTATTTACTTGATCAGTTGATTTTGTACTAAGGTATGATTCAATGGCAGCATAAGCTTCGTTACGCACGAATTGAGAATCATCTGGGAACTCATCAAATCTTATCTGCATTGTTGGGTAGAAGTAATTCTTCACTCTATACCAAAAAGTTTCAATAAAGCGTTGAAAGATTGATGGAACTACTTGTTGGTACATAGACCATAAAAACACAAAGAAAAAACTTGATCTCAAGTCTCCCATCATCATTGTGTCTGGCTAGCTAGAGGAAGATCCTTCTCTTATGTAATTGTTATGAAGGAGACGAGAGGCTCAGGCCTAAACAAAAAGAAGGAAATATTGATTAGTGAAGGAATGAATGAAGCAATAGTACCCAAAATATAGTACTTGTTAGCTTGCGGTAAATAAATAATGCCATAATTTGCCATAATTGTTGGCACTCTTGCTTTAAATTTTATATCATGTGTTTGTTATATAATTTATTTTGTGAATTTAAAGAGGACATGACAAGACAAAGAAAATAATATATTGATAAATCTTTAAAAATAAAGATTTTGTAATAGGTTGGTTCAAAGAGTTGGCACAGTGGTGCAAAATACCATGTCAAATTCCCTTAAATCAAACGACATAAAAAAAAAAAAGATTGTTGGAGTGCTAGAGACCTGTTCAGGAGTGCTCCAATATGACCCTAAAACTAAAAGTTAATGCAGAGCTGCAACACAAGTTTCTCAAAAAAAAAATGAAAGAAAAAAAATTGCTTTCGCGGCAATTATTGTGACAGCAGCAGTGGTCGGCAAGAAGAGATAGAAATACTAATTATGAACAAACCTCATGCTAACAATAATTACAAAAAAAGAGTTTGACAAGCTTACAAGTTTCGCGTACACAGAACACACTTAACTTTCACAGAACTCAAACGTTAGGCCAAGTTTTGGCCCTGGAACACTATATCTTGGTACAAGTTTTTTTTGGACACAGCTGATGTTAAAGGCCAAAACTCTATTTATATTGGGAGTCTTACACCGCATTAATTAATTTCTGACAAAACTTCCTATTCCGGCAAAACAAATATTTCCAAGTTCAGAATTTTTCAAGTGGAGAGATCAAAGCCTAATAAAAAATAATAATTAAGTAATAACTTCTTTAATCAAATGATAAAAAATTATTTAATCAAATGAAAAAAAAAAATTAATTTTTTTGAATAGAGAGTAGACTTTAAACATAATTGGAAGTGGGAAAAATAAGTATATTATGCCAAAATTTGGGATAATATTCATACTTCTTGAACTCAGACATATTTTTAATTTCATTGATATGCTTAAATTTTAATTTTATCCCCTTATAAATCAAAAGAATTATAATTTCCTTGCTTTCATAAACAATTTCGTACAACAAATCTCTTTTTTGTTTGGCTAGTTGGTGTCCAAAACTTATAAATTCTAACTAATTCGGTTCAATTCTTATAAAACTATAAAGGCAATAATTTTAAGAATCAATTTAATACAATTGCATACACTATGATTTGAATCTAATACAACAATTATAATATTGAAGTTCAGTGTGAAATTTAAAGTTAATAAATTTTTTAAAAAATAAATTGAAATTCATGAATATTAATGAAGAACACATCTAAATTTAACATACCACCTTTATATGTATGTATATATATATATATATGTATATATATATATATAAAGAAAAAGAAAAAAAATAGATTATTTGTAGGATGATTTTACTTTTTTAGTACTTTATTTTTACTTAATTTATTTTATCATTATAAAATAAGCATGTTTGTTCATCATTAAATTTTATTTTTAAAAATAACAAAATAACTCTTAGAAGACAGAACACACAGAGGATTTTTTTTGTATAAAACAATTTAAAGTCCCAGGAGTTTCGCTCCATAATTAAAATGAAAAGCCGTATTAAATGCCTTATTGTTCGCTAATCTGTTTATTAATCCTCTTTTTTTTCCTCTTGGTTTCTTTTCTTTCTATTCTTTACCCTCACCCTTCTCCTCCACCATAAACATTTCAAGAAAATCTCAAATCTAATTAATTTTTCAATATAATTCATTTTGTTTATGGTAATTATTATTTTTTTCATGTAATGAATGGATTTTAATGCATTTTTTGTTATGTAAAAAATTTGAATTATATTGCAATATTTTGATGCAGGTTTTGGAGGGTTGAAGAGAGGAGTGCTGTGTATAATGGCATATAAGGTAGATCATGAGTATGATTATTTGTTCAAGATTGTATTGATTGGAGATTCAGGTGTTGGTAAATCCAACATTCTTTCCAGGTTTACTAGAAATGAGTTTTGCTTGGAATCCAAGTCTACTATTGGTGTTGAATTTGCAACAAGAACACTTCAGGTTGGTTTTTTCATCCCTATGAATTTAATTTAGCTTTTCTCAAGAAATTCATTTAATCAGATTTGTTAAGTCAATTATGATTGCTGTATAGAATTCAAATTTTCAACTTTAAAATAAACAATGCATTTTGAATTAAATGAAATTATTCAACTAATAATATGATTTTGCAAAGAATAATGATTTAAGTAGCTAGTAGCTATATGAATGATAATGTCCATGGAAAGTGAAATTTTTTTACACCCTTTCTTTCCATTTGCATGCCCCATATATATGGAATCGTGTATGTAATTTTAACAAAAAAAAAATTATCTTTTAGTGCCCATTGGTGTCACTAGTAGTATCATCATTGTTTTTTGCGAAAATTGAATTGAATTGAGTGCTTGTATGAATTATTCAAAACATGATTTGGCATAGTAAATGGGTGGGTCTGCATTTTGTAGTTGTTGATGATAATTGAGCACGAATTTGACATGTATGTATTGCACAAAATTCAGATACTGGAAAAATGCTGATTGATATTTGCATAGCTTAAGAAAGAAGAGTAGTTTTTGGAAACCTTGCAAAATGAGAATGAATGCGTTAACTCTTCTGACTTGTATTATAAAATTGGGATCAATATTATTGGGATCAACTAACAAAGAGTTATTCTAACTCAAGCGACATCTCATATTTGAGTTGTAATACATTGAGTCACATTAAATTAGTCATTAGAAAATTTTTACAAGACTCTAAATACCGGTGGTATCAAGAGAGTAACTTACATTACACTTTAGAATTATTTATGTACATGTATCAATAAAATAAAATGTGTAATAGATAATTTTCTATTATTTAGGGCATACTGCAATTGTTGAACTATCTTTCGTTTTTGTTGAATCAATTATTTACTGTTAGTTAAGCGTAGTTAAAACTGAAACAGGTAGAAGGGAAAACAGTTAAAGCACAGATATGGGACACAGCTGGTCAAGAAAGGTACAGAGCTATAACAAGTGCATATTATAGAGGCGCAGTTGGTGCACTTTTGGTTTATGACATAACAAAGAGACAAACATTTGACAATGTCCAAAGGTGGCTTCGTGAATTAAGAGATCATGCAGATTCCAACATTGTTATAATGATGGCTGGAAACAAGTCTGATCTGAATCACCTGAGAGCAGTCTCATCAGAAGATGCTCAAAAGTTAGCAGAAAAGGAAGGCCTTTCATTTCTTGAATGTTCAGCACTGGAAGCACATAACATAGAGAAGGCATTTCAGACTATTCTGTTGGATATCTACCAAATCATTAGCAAGAAAGCATTAGCAGCTCAGGAAGCTGCTAACTCCACTGGACTTCCTCAAGGAACTACCATTAATGTTGCTAATTTGTCTGGTAATGTGACCAAGAGACCCTGTTGTTCTAATTAGCAAGATCCCATATTTTCTTGAAAATTTTGAGAAAATGGTAGAATCTTGCATTCCAAGAACTTCTCAATTTTAAGATATTCTGGCAGACAAAGATACCCTTTTCACCTTCGGTCATATTCTCTTCAAAGAGGGGTGATTTCATGAGCAGATTCATAGTTCATTAGAACAAGTTAACAATGAAGAAAACAACTGATTAATTATTTACCATTCTACATCTTGTGTTGTGTACTAGAGGAAATTAAAAAGGAAAATTTGCTGTTCTTCTAGATTAGGTATAAAAGAAAGGTTTGTAATTAAGTTCAGTTCATTATTTGTTGACCCTTACTGGTTCTTTCAAACTTGTGACAGAATTTTGATTCTTTGAATGTTACAGAAACTTGGCAAAATGTAAGAGTCTGAATCGACAAGTATTGGATGCAATTTAAGCACATAACCAAGAGCAGATGATAAGAATTAGTGGCAGTATGATGTCACACGTATATATATATATAACATGATTATAAGCAAATTCCTTTGAATTAACAATTGTAGATTGTTTTATGCCTAAATTACAATCAAATTTTAATTTTTTATTTATTCAATAACGAGAAAGCTTTCCTTCTTTCACAAAATAATGAAATATTTCACACTAAATTGAATATGTGATTTTTATTCGCTGAATATGAGATTGATTTTTATTTGCCTTTTATAATTGGTGTTGGCTCAATGTGACAATTGTTTTTTATAAAAAAAAATACACTTCAATATATAATTTTTAAAATATAAATTAATGATAATATAATTTAAATTTTACACAAATACTTTTAAAAAGAATTGACTTTTAAACCATTTTTTAATAATTAGTAAATATTTTTATTATATATAATATTGAATTGGTTGATCTGAATGGTCAGACTGATTGAATATGTTCAATTTCTGGTCTGATTTTATGAGAAACAATACTGAAAAGCATAACTAACCTAATGATATATTCTGAACTAATTACTAAGGATAAACTTCAATAATAGATATTTTCTCAAAAAAAAAAAAAAAACTTCAATAATAGATCATAAACACAATTTTTTTTTTTTTGAGAAATTTATATAAATACACCGCTTTTTTACTTTAATTTAGTAAAATACTCTTTTTTTCATTAATTACATGAGTATCTGTTTTATATTTAAGAGTACTTTTTTTTAAAAAAAATTATTTTTACCTCAATTCGTATTCTTATTGTTCTTTCATTATTTTTTAATTTTCTCTTCCCTTTTTTTTATCGTTTTTTATTTTTTTCTTTTTCTATATTATCTTCTTTTTTTTTCTCTATTATTCTTATTTTTATTTTTTATTTTTCTCTATTATCCTTATTTTTTTAATTTTTTATTTCTTTATTTTTTATCTTTTTTATTTTTTCTCTTTCTCTGTATCCTTTTGTCTTTATTATCCTTATTTTCTTTTTCTTATTTTATTTTTTCTCTGTTATTCTTATTTTTTATTTTCTCTGTTATTCTTATTTTTTTCTTTGTTATCCTTATTTTTTCAATTTTTTATTTTTTATTTTTTATTTTTTCTCTTTTTCCTTCTTTTTATTTTTTTATTATTTATCTTTTTTTTATTCTCTGTTATCCTTGTTTTTTCGTTTTTTTTTTTCTTTTTAGATTACAACAAACAAAGATGATAATACTTATAGCTCAATTTATTGACTATATTGGATTTAAGTTTTGAAGAATATAGTTAAGTTATGCTCCATTGATTTCTTCACACAACCGAGATGCAGATGGCTAAAAGGGTTTTTTTTTTTTTTTTTTTGGGAAAGTGCGTTTTAGACTCTAAGCTTTATTGTATTTTTTTTAGGTATATTTTTTCTCTTAAAAAAAGCATAGTATTTTAGTGTAATACTTGTGCTCTTTTATACCTTTTTCTAATATTGAATGAAATTTCAACCATGTTAAGGGGTGGATATTACAAAAGTAGTTAATTTTTGGATCTCATTTTCAGCAAAATGTCCATATTTTCTAAAATATTACACGCATGCTCATTTTTTTCTTCCATCATTTACATTGATTTTTATTTGCATCTTCTTCTTCCTTTTTTTCCTTTAGTTCTTCCTTGTTTTTTTTTTTCTGATTTCCCTTCTTCCTTATTTCACACAATTTTTCTTTTTAAGGATGGAAAGAGACATTTGCAAAGCTAAATGGGTGAAACCTAAACACAGGAGGTAATTTTATTACTTTTTTCAAATTTTTTTTTTTTTTTTTTTGGAGAAAAGAGGATTAAGTTTTGATTGAAAATATTGGATTTTTTATGGGTAGAGATGTTGCTAGTTTGGTATTAGAAGTGCGTGCTAGCTGGAGATTTAGGATTTGGTACTTTCTTTATTTTTGGTTTCATCCTCTTCATTCCTTAAGTGCTATTAATACATGTGAATCACCTATTTTGCTAGCCAATTTTACTTTTTATGTCCAATTCTTTATATGGGTTTCTTTTAAATTCCTGGTGTTATCTAAGTTTTGGATTTTCTTTTATAGATTCGCTTCATTCAAGGTTATTTTGATTCGCAGTTAGCAAGAGATATTTTAGAGAGTTTTGGGTTCATCATGGAAGTTACAAATGTTGATGAACTTTATGGGCTTTTCTTTTTTCTGTTTATCATTTGTTGTTGCCTTCTTGGTTTGACTTTTTTTTTTTTTTGGTTTCTTTTGTTGTTATTGTTGGTCTTTTAATTTTGCTTTGTTCGGTTGAAAATTAAGTGGAAAGATTCTATGTTGGAATTTGTTGAGATCCGTGTGATTAATGAATGTTTGTAAATTTTTCTACTATGAATTCAGTTCATATAGGTTGTGTAGCTATTTTACCACACATTGTTTTGTTTCTTTTTAAATGTGGTTGTTAATGGAAGGCAGTGCTTGTGATGCCACTACATATATATATTTATGATTTATCTAAATCTTGAAGATGAAATGCTCACGTATGGCTTCTAATAAAAGCAGTATAAATTTAGTGATTTTATTTGCTTTTTAGTGATTTTATTTGCTTTTCAAGTAAAGTTGTTATTGTTTATGAATGAAAAGTGAAGCTACTCTATGGTGAATTATATTCTAATATGAATTTCTACTCAGTGTTTTGAGGTTTAATTTTTGGTTTTAACTATTTATATTGTTTATTTTCTTGTAGATGATGTAACTCATTTGCTAGTACTTGCTTGAATCAAAACCCACTTTATGTTTATTATTTATGGTTTTAATTTCATTGGCTTTTGCTTCTTAGCTTCATTTCTGATAGATAATTTGTCATTTCTTTAGTTTGAAATAAATGAAGCATGGAAAGTAAAGTCAGCTCTTGCTTTTAATTGAAAGTAAAGTGGAATTTTGGTTCAGATTTTTGGCAATGGTAGAGTGATTACTCTATTTTTAACTGACATGTCTTGTTTTGTATGGCCTTCAAAGTTGTATGTATTTTGCATTGAGTGCAAATTGCTTGACACAATCAAATAGGGAATGACCCAAAGATGCAACAAAACAAGCACATAAAGAAGGGGAAAAGACTATAAAGTACCATAACAGAAGGATTTCTATGGGGGCACTAGAACACTAGGTGGTCCTTATGGTCCTTATTTTTTAGTGTGAATTATTATTGTATTTTATTTATATGTAAAATTACGATTGTTTGAATAATTTTTGTATTTAATATCATTTATTTATAAATTTAATTTAACGATAAAATTGAATAAATCTAATTAATTACTAATATTACATATTGTAATATTAAATTTAGGAATGCAATGGTTTGTTAGTGTTGTAAAATTATTGAATATTTTCTAAATATTATTCATATATGTTGAAAGTGCAAAACGAGTGTCATATCATTATTCAACATTTTTTAATATTATCCAAATATTTTCTAAATTTTATTTGTATATTGTGAATATGTTAAACATGTGTCATATCAATTATACAACATTTTTAATATTTTTTGAAATTTTATTCGTATATGTTGAACATGCAAAATATGTGTCATATTCATTATTCAACATTTTTTAATATTATTCATATATTTTCGAAATCTTATTTGTCTATATTGAGAATGCAAAATAAATGTCATTTTCATTATTCAGCTATATACATTTTTCAATATTATTCATATATTTTTAAAATTTTATTTGTATATGTTGAAAATGCAAAATATGTGTCATATTTATTATTCAATTATATTATACATTTTTTAATATTATACGTATATTCTTAGAATCTTATTCCAATATGATAAGAAAAAAGTATATGATCTAAATATAATAAGTATTTGAAACTCAAAACGAGTATCTAAATATAAGAACAGTATCTGAAATTGAAAATAATATCTCAAACTCATAAAAACAGTATTTGAATATGATAATTTGAGTAACTATATATTGTTACAAAAAAATAATCAAAGAAATAGTTGGCCTTAACCAATAAATTTCAAATATAATTGTATTCAACTAATTAAAATAAAAATGATTTATATATGCATATCCATTAATTTAAATTCAAGTGTCCATTTTTTTCAAATGTATTAAACTTGAAAATATGTTTCATTTATTTCTATTTTATTATTTGTATATTTTAGTTTATTTTCCATGTATAAAATGAATAAAATAATATCAACCTAATATATATATATATATATATAGAGAGAGAGAGAGAGAGAGATATTTATATTTCAAAATATTTTTCTAAGATATTTGAAACTTCAATTATTTATTAAAACTAATATGAATTATATAATTTAAATATTTTAATTATAATCTTTGAAATAGAACACAATGCCTATATATATATATCAATACCAAAATAAAAAGTAAAAAATTAAGAACAAAAATTAAATAATATTATCCGTATATGTTGAAAACTAAGAAATTAAGAATTAAAAATAAAAAATTTTAAAAAATAAAGATAACTGAAAATAAGTAAAATTTACAAATTAAAAAAAGAAAATTAATAAGGATTCTGAAAGTGAATTCTCAACATCTAACTTACAAAGAATTGATAGTCTCATGACACATCATGCCATGCGCATCCACTAGTTAATTCGTTCAAGAGAATGTCGAGACTTCACAGAAAAGAAATTCGTTCAACTTCAAGAATCCAAAGTAAAATAATTCCACCATTCAACTAAAGAAAAGTGCTTCAAGGGTACTGAATATATGAAGTGATAAGCAAGAACAATTCCATGCCTAAACTTATCTCTCGTGGTGGCAATGAAATGACAATCTAGATTCGAAACTATCTGAGTCTATAGTTACTCTATAAAGCATATAGATATAATACATATAACAAAAAATTATTGGCTTCCACAACAAAGAATCTGAACCTTTTTTTAAAATAATACCGAGATCAATCATATATGATGTACACATTAATAAATTATATAACAGAAATGAGTTTTTTTTTTTAAATTAGGTATAAATAATTTTTATAGGTGGATAACAATAATAGTAGTATTCGAATTTTATATTTCAAAATATCCTTAAGCTATGTTTTATTTAATTCTATCAATAAATTCATTTTATTTACAAATGAATTTCTAATAAAATTTATTTTCAAATAAATTTTATTAATAAAATGTATTTGATTCAAACGAATAGTTTATGAAATACATTTTAAATTAATTCCAAATTTTGTTATATTATGTATAGACACTCTGTTCAATCAATCAGTGATAGAGGAGGAACTGTAGATGATTGATTTAGTCAGCCTGCAACAGAGCCAAATGATGAGAAATGTAAAACTTTAATGTAAAAAAAAAAAAAAGCCCAGAGTCTTCTTAAAAATGAGCCTGAGAGCTTAAAACCTATAAATCTAATCCCAAAATCCTTATAAAACAAGCCCAAGTCGCCCCGGCCCATTAGGCCCAGTGCAATGTAGGCCAAAGAGGCGACGCCTCTGTGAAAAGGCAATCGCCTCTATGGTAGCAAGTGATGAGACGATCGCCTCATTATAGAGGCACTGCCTCTACACATTACCACTTGCCTCTGCATTAAATGCAGAGGTGACAATGGTGGTTAAGGGTGGGCCAGTCTCTAATTTGGAAAAGAAAATTTTTGGAAAGAGAAAAAGGCTAAAAATGCAATGTTGAAAAGAGGGTAGTGAAGGAATACGCTAGAAAGGGGATTAAAAAGGATAAAGAGAAAGAAAAATGAGGTTAGCAACAATTAGCAAAAAAAAAAAAGAGAACTTTCAAAGAGAGAGCTCTGAAACAAAAAGGGAAACAAGGTTCTTCAGAAGAGGGGGGGAATGAAGTTCAAGGGGATTTTCTTAAAGAAAAAGGGTAGAAAATCTTGCATTCAAGGGAAGTAGAGCAGTCATATTCATTTCTGAGGGCCAACTACGTTGGAAAAGCTCATCCTTCAGTAATTATCTTAATTCTTTTTAAAGATTGAGTCATAGATTTGTATAATCTCTTACTTGCTTTCATAATATTTAGTTTAATTATTTATTAGCTTGTTTAATCATTCTCTTGTGTTCATTGCTTGTGATATGCCAAGTCGTTAGCATGATTTCTTGAGTTTTAAATGTGATTATAAGTCTAGCTTGTCTATACTAATTGATCTTTGCTTGAAATAGAAGTTTGTTAGTTTAAGAGTTGTATAAGCCTGTTTGTCTGGAAATCGTCTCTTTAGAAAGGCGTCGCCTCACTGTCATAAGGCGAATGCCTCTTTATAGAGGTGATCGCCACTTTAACATGCTCCCACGTACTTTCTATTTTAATATTCCATACAAATTGTGCGTGGTTTGAATCTTCATGAATCCTTTCTTATTTTTTTTAGTCTACTTTTCATGGTCATTTTTGTTATTCCATTTGGGATTAATGTTTGCATATCCATAATCCCTATTTGACTTTACAAGTTAATTTAGGATTCAATTTGACTTTGCAAGTTAATTTGTTGTTTCTTCTTGTATAATTTTATATGTTTTCGAAGTTAATACCTTGTGTATTGCATGGAATAGAAATGATTTTGATCGTTCGATTTAGTACTTCTCTTTTCTCCCCTTTTGTTTATATTTTTATACAATAATGCTTGTTTATTTTTTGTTTATTTTCCATTAATTATACTTCTGCTTTACACAAAATGTTGCAATCATTAATCCCTTCCCCATTTGATTTGAATGTATGGTTGTAAATTATTATTATTTGCTTTATTTATAGTGGATGTTGGGACCAATCGCATAAAAGAAATTAATGAGCAAACTCGAGCTTAATTATAAAATGTGACAATTATTTGATGAAAATTGCAATTCGCGTGGTAATAAAGAAATAGTTAAATCATTAAAGGTGATAAAATATAAAACACAAACAAAGGCCAATCACAAGATTGGGTGGGCATTCCAAAAGTCCATACCTAGTTTTCGAACCTGATCTCTAATGACAACTTCTGGGAACCTCTATGAAATCTATTATTGTACAATATGTCCCGGCTTTTATCTAGGTAGCGACTCCATCTCTGACCAGACTTTATGACCTATTTCATATTTCTTAGTGGGCCTCGAGCACACATAGTGTCATGGTTGCCAAACACTTAGGCGCACGCTAAACCCCGCCACTATAGTGGCAACTCCACCAAGGATAAAGAAACTAATTCCAGTGTTTTTTATTTTATCATTTTTAATTATTTTCTTATTTTTTTGCATCTTTTGCATTCACTACACTTTTTGCATACAATTAACACTTCAGTCCCAATTAACCCAATAATAATCATTATTTTGCCACCTACGTTTCACTTAAACATAATGGTGTAATATTTTATTATTATCACTCACGACATGTACTTATCCATGTCGTATGGACGCTTGAGTGGGTAGACATATATGGATGTATATTGTTATGGGATTTGAAGCTTACAACCCAAGACTTAAGCTCATGTAGTGACTTAGCATTTTCCATAGAAATTCTCCCAAATACATATGTTTTATGCCCTTTAGTGGATCCTTAAAATAAATCCCAAGCTTATTATGGATGCACCTTGTCAAGATAGGCCTCTCATGCCCATTTTGGCCCATTAAAAATGGACCTTAACAAGGTAAGGCTTTGATGTAATTGTTGGCATGTTGAGGATGGACTTCAAATTTATTTAGAGAATCCATTACTTGGTTGCTCCATTTTGAGAGTTATCTTGCATACATTAGTTTTGTTATCCCCTGTTGATAATTAAAACTCATACTAAAAATCCTAGGATAAGATACTCAGCATTAAAAACATGTGTGGGAGAAATAGGGGAGGAGGTCATTTTTTTAAGCTTTGTATTTTGTCTCTCTATTATGTATATATTAAGTATGCTTGTTTATTTTCTTGTTTTCTTTGAATAATAAAACAAACCTATATATCATGCATATATGTCATGAATAATTCTAACATGTGGTCTTATAGCAATATAGAACCTTTGAGCTCATCTGGGTGGGTCTGATCTGGTTCAGGGTGCTTAGTTAGAAATTTAGAGATAGAAATGGCAAGAGGTTTTAATCTCGAGGTTTTTAAAGCATGGTTGAAAGAGGAAGTATTCGCTGAGACCCGCTCTATAATGAGAAAGAATAGGAGAAATAACTAAGCTAATCAGAGAAAATCAGCCTACACAGCCAGCCAACTCGATTGATCTTGATATTGAAATCCTGGTAAGAGAAAGGGAAGGAGATAATGTAATAGTATTGGTTAATCCACCAAACCGAAAGAATTTGAACGCGGCTGAGAATGTGAAATAGTCTGACTAGGCCAAGAGCATAGCCAAAGCCATGACCCAAATGCAAATGACAATTAAGGAAACGGGCATGGATGCTCCACTGGACTATACTGATTTGAATCTAGATGAGGAAGCAATCCCCAAAAATTCAAATTCCTTAACATGAAAAAATATTTTGGAACCGAAGACCCATTTGTATTTAAAGTAATATGTGACTTACATGAACACCACATAATTGACTAAAGCCTAAATAGTTAACCAGTTCCCCATGTCATTAGAAGGTGCACCAATCCATTGGTATTACGCTCTGGAACCATATGTCTAGTCCGACTAGAAAGAACTATATGTTGCATTTCATAAAATAGTATAGCCTTAATATTCAGTTGGAAGTATCCTTGAGGGATTTACAAAACACCAAATAGAGGTTTAATGAATCTTTCACTAATTATTTAACTCGCTGGAGGGGAAGCTATCTCTAATGAGGCACAGGCCTACTGAGTTAGACCAACTAATGCTGGCATGAAAGGGTGTGTTCCGGCATTGTTTAAGAAATTGAGGGATTTGGGAATCTGAAACTTTAAAGAATTGGACAGACTTGAGGTCTAGAAAAAGTCATATTTAGCCTAAGAGAAGAGGTTCTTTGGGGACAGATCTAAGGGTAAGGACGAAGTTGACTCAAGTAGTAATGTGAAAATCAATACCATCGGGCAACCAAGCAACAGTTTACAGATTAATGCTGTTAGGCAACTTTAAAGATTCTTAAATTTGGGGCAGCCTCTATCCAAAGTCCTCGAAAAGCTTATTGAGAAGAACTTGTTATGACCCTTACCTTCATAGTAACCTTTGTCAAGTGCCAACCCAAAACTTTTTTAAAAATTCCACTAAACTATCGGAAATGACACTGATAATTGTACCCGATTGAGGCATGAAATCCAAGACTTAATCGATGTGAGTAAAATCACTGACCCTGAGATAAGAAAACCAAACACCCAAAATAACCTTCTGCTCAATTATCGAAATGTATCACCACCCAATGCACCTATATTGATAATCAACACTGATCTAACAAAAGATCAACTCTTGAACTCTTTTATTGACACCACCCTTAGCTCACTAAAATCCTATCACGAACTAAAAGACCCAAACCAAAATAAATAATCTGTAGAGCTTACTGTGCATGTCTTGGATATCTAGAGCTCTAATGATGAGGATAAGGGGCGAGTTGATTTATAGGATAAGGAGGAAAGTAGATTAGGCCAGTCCATAAGGAAGTTCGAGGGGAAAAGAAAGAAGTCGAAACTACTAAGCCTAAACCAAAAAAGATAAAGAATTCAGAGAAAGGGAAAGAACTAAAGAAAGATAGGGAAACCATTACTAGTGTTTGGGAGCTACTTATGCATTCCAGAGACCACCAAGAAGCACTAGTTCTAGCTCTAGACCAGAAAAATATCTCCATAAACTATACTCTCGAGCAGATGGTTAATTGATTGATAGAAACCTCCTAAGGCACCATAATGTTTTCTGATAATGATTTACCCTTAAAAGGAAGGGATCACCACAAAGCCTTATTCATCAAAGTTGAGGTAAAAGGAAAGATAACCTATTATGTTATGATAGCTAACGATTCTACCATTAACGTATATCTATTAAAGACAAAGTTAAGGTTGACTATGGCAGATTTAAAGCCTTATGAGGTGATCATCAAAGCCTATAATGATATAAAGAGGCCTATTAAGGGGACGTTTAGGGCTTTGGTTAGGACAGTATCTATCAAAACCTGGGTCGACTTGCATGTAATTGATATTCCTATGACCTTTGTTGTTCTGTTAGGAAGGTTATGGTTTTATCCTTTAGGTGGTGTGCTCTCCACTGTCCATAAAAAATCAAGTTTTCGTACAAAGGCAAGGTTGTCACCATCTCTACTAACATTGAAGCCACTATAGCTGCTCTAAAGCTAGCTCCTAAAGAGATCCTTATAAGTTTGAGTTTTGAGGTTTGCATAATTTATGAAGATGAGATAGATGAGAGGGTTCTTAACATAATGCATAATATGAAATTCATGCTCGACATAGGATTGGGAAAGAACTAAAGCGAACCCTCAAAATTTATAGAGCGTAAGGTACCCATTATTAAGCACGGGGTAGGATTTGAAGGGATTGATGATTTTTATGAAGAAATTGACATATAGGATCAGCTTGAGAAGAAAGAGAAAGAGGTTGTGGTAGTGGGAAACTTTTGTGAGGGAAGGCACCAGATATCTGTAAAATGGGGCTCGGGAACCTCTATTGATAGCTGGAGAAGTGATCCTAGGATTTAAAATCTTTTATGAGTTTATGAATGGAATGAAGAAAGATGTTATTAAGGAAGTTCCTGTGGAAGAGCTAGTACTAACTGAGGAAGAGTCTGAGGAGAACATAGTTGCTCTTGAGCTGAAAGATGCTGATGATCATAGCAAGAAGCTGGATTTGGAAACCTATATCCTTAATTCTATTATGGATGTCTTTTATGATGATTTTGATGTTTCTTTTACTACTTTATTTTAAACTGATGATTTATTCTTTTTGAAAGTGAATTCAATAAAGTCTGAGTTTGCTTATTTGTGTGATGTGTTTCCTAATGGTATTCTATTTGTGATGATCATTTCATGCATATGTTTAACATTAATTCCATGTAAACTAAAACATTTAATTTAGGCACAAATGATAACCCTAAAAATATATTTCTTGCTTCTAATTAACTCATAATGAGAAAAAAATGAAAGAAACGTTAAAAAGAAGATAGAAAGTATTTGTTTAGGGCTATGAGGATATGCCTGGGATCGACAAGGAGATCTTCAAACACAAAATCTCTATATATCCTCATATATCTCCAATAAAATAGAACAAGAAGAGGCTGATGCTAAAATGGGCTCTTTTAGTTAAAGAAGAAATAGAGAAGCAACTAAAGGCAAAGTTCTTAGAAATAATGGAGGACACCCAATGGTTAGCAAACATAGTTTCAGTCCTCAAGAAAGATGGAAGGGTCAGAATGTGTGTGGACTACCAATATTTAAACAAGGCTTGCCCAAAAGATTAATTCCCATTGCCACACATCAATATATTAGTCGATAATATAGCATCCAATGTAATGTACTCTTTCATGGATGGATCTTTAGGATACAACCAGATCATGATGGTAGTAATAAATAAGTTAAAGACATTTTTCACCACTGAGTGGGGCATCTATTGCTATCTAGTGATGCCATTTAGAATAAAAAAATGCATGAGCTACTTATCAGAGAATGGCAACCACTTTATTGCATGATATAATCCATAAAGAGATAGAAGTGTATATAGATAATATAATGGTAAAGTCTACAACTAGAGAAGGGTATTTCAAGGTTCTATATAAATTTCTAGCAAGGGCAAAAAAGTACAACCTCAGATTGAATTCAAAGAAGTTTATTTTTGGAGTAACATTTGGTAAACTGCTAGGACACATTATTAGTTAAAAAGGAATAGATGTGGACTCAAATAAGGTCAAAGTGATTAAAGAAATGCCTACACTAAAGAATGGAAAAAAAAGTCAAGGGGTTTATTGGACAATTGCAATATATTAATAAGTTCATAGCTAAGTTGACTAATATTTACAGACCCATCTTGAAACTTCTAAAGAAGAATCAACCCATAATTTAGGACGATAAATGTCAATAAGCTTTCAAAACTATTAAAAACTATTTGATGAATCCTTCAGTCTTCCAACCACCAAAACTAGGTAAGCCCTTAATCCTTTTTCTAGCGATTAAAAAGGATGCAATAGGGGTAATATTACCTCAAAAGAATAAAGGAAAAATTGAACATGCAGTGTATTAGTTGAGTAAGAAGCTCTTGCAGTATGAAACCAATTACAGTCTTATAGAGAAAACATGTCTAGCTGTAATTTGGGCAACAAAAAAGCTCTGGCATTACTTTCAATCCTATAGAGTACATGCAGTTTCTAAATATAATCCCCTCATATAACAAACTCCTTCACTTATAAGAAAGCTAGCCAAGTGGTTAGTACTGCTCACTAAATTTGACATAGATTAATTGGCGAAGAAAGTAGTAAATGGGAGGGTGGTAGTAGACTTTTTGACTTAGAATCCAGTAGTTAATGAACAAGAATAGGAACTAAAATTTTCTGATGAACATCTGGGGACAATAGAGGTACAAGGATGAAAAATGTACTTTAAAAAAGTTGTCAACAACAAAGGGGCTAATATTAGTGTAATCTTGATCATGCCAGAAGGAGAAATGATCCTGATGGTGAAAAGACTCGAATTTGAGGTAACAAACAATTAAGTAGAATATGAGGCTTGCATCTTTGGTTTGGAAGCACTGCGCAGTTTAGGGGCAGAGAATGTTACCTTGTACGGGGATTCTATGTTAGTTGTGAAATAGGCTTCTAATAAGTGGGAAGTAAAGAAAGATAGGTTGTTTCTGTATTGGGATTATTTGGCTACCATTTCGTTGTCCTTTACTTAGTGTAAATTTATTTATCTACCGAGAGAAGAGAATCAGATAGTTGATGCCCTAGCTACTCTGGCTTCTATATGGGAAAGCAGGAAATAAATAGAGGTTAAGCCTTTAATATTAGCAAAGTCCCAAAATCCTTGCTATGAAGAAATAAAGGTAATACTAGTGGATGTTGATGAAAGGCCTTGGTTTTATGATTTGCAGCGATACTTGGAAATAAGATAGTTCCCTGAGGATATTGACAAGAAAGAGAGGATATCTTTACGGATGTTATCTCAGCAGTTTATCAACTATAATGGAATATTGTATAAGAGAATGTCGACTGGAGTTCACCTAAGATGTATTAATAAAGATGAATCCCAAAAACTTATGGAAGAAATCCATGAAGGAGTGTACGAGCTATATATGAATGGGACAGTCATAGCAAAAAAATAGCTCGTCAAGGTTATTTTTGGATTACCATGGAAATAGAATATATCAAGTTTGTAAATAGCTACCACAACTGCCAAACTTATAGGGACGTGAGCCATTTTTCGTCTATGGAGCTTCAGGGAATAACTTCTCCTTAGCCATTTGTAGTTTAGGGAATTGATATTATAGGAGAGATAAGGCCGAGAGCATTGACGATCATCGATACATTGTTATGGCAATAGGCTATTTCTCTAAATGGTTTAAAGCTGAGTTCTATATTACTATTAGCTCGAAGCAAATGTCGAGGTTTATTAATAAGAATATAATCTGTAGATATGGGCTATCGCATCACATTATTATTGATAATGGTGTTCAATTTTGGCAAAGATGGTTGCATTATTAAAAACTACAAAATTAAGCATTATAAATTGTCTATATATAGGCTACAAGTGAATGGGGCAGTGGAAGCTACAAAAAAAATGTAAAGAAGATCCTAGCTAAGATGATAGAGAATTATCGGGATTAGGTGAAGTACTTGCAGTTTACATTATAGGGGTATAGAATAACGGTCAAAATGTCAACTGAGGTCAATCTGTATTTTGTAGTATATGGATATAAAGCTATATTGCCAGTGGAAGTCAAGATTTGATCACTAAAGGTTCTTCTAGAGTCTAAAATCCTCAAGTACTAATGGGTGGAGAGTTGACTGGCACAACTAACATTGCTGGATGAGAAGATGATGAAAGCTATGTACCATTCCTAGCTGTATCAAAAAAGGATAGCCCATGCTTACAATGAGAAAATTAAGCCAAGAAAGATCAAAGAGGGGGATTTAGTGCTAAAGCTTACAAGGCCGGTCATGACTGATCCACAAGGAAAGTTGAAGCCAAATTAAAAAGGCCTTTATGTGGTGAAAAGTTATTTTCTAAGGGTATTACTATCCTATCTAACATGGAAGGGAACGAATTTAGAGAGCCCATAAACCTAGATAAACTCAAGAAGTACTTTATGTAAAAGTCTTGCTAAGGAGAAAATATCGAAAAGAGGTTGTCTAGGCAAAAGGTAGAGAAAAAAATTGTAAAAAATTAAAAGGTCCTACTGGATTGAAAACCTTAAAAGAGGCGGTCCAGGAAAAAGTTAAGGACAAGTTAAAAGGGCAGAGAGAGATAAAAATGGTTAGTTGAAAAACTTGTAAGGGCAAGCCAACTAATGACATGAGATATGTTAGAAGCAAAATGTATATTCATATTGTACTTAAGTTAAATGGAATAGATTGCTTTAATTACTGTTAAAAATTGTATTAAATGTCTATTACAAACTATTTAACTAAAAAGGAAAAGTCTATCTGACAAATAAAGAAATGATCACTTAATTCACGAAATAATTTTTTTTGTCTTTTTTTATTGAGCATTCTGAGCACTTGATATTTATAACTTTCTTATTCTTTTATTCCTAATAAATTAATCTTTTTTTTCCTATTGCAATTAAATCCATGCCTTGTAATGCTCATCGGTGGTCAGATCTTTCTTATAGTCTATGTTCTTTTGAATGATACTATGAAGTTAAGTAGCCACTAAGTTATCCAAAAGGTTTAGGAGAGGGTTATTGGCTCAAACTCATGCACTAACTCTACTATTAGTTGCTTCTATCCATATTGGCAGTAGAGATGGGCAAGATTATAAAAGGTGGAAAAATGAAGGCTAGCAACTGGAACATAGTAAATGTAAGACCAAATAGTCATATACTGCAACCTCCACCATAAGCACATCAACTGGATTAGAGTATCGGGAAATGTTGATAGCCAGCTCTGAACATCTTCTCGTATAGGATGAAACTTTCTGGTTCGATAATGTTTGGCTCTATAACATGTTGGGTTTCAGGGAGGTTCAAGTAATCTCAGTTTCTTATAAAACCACATCTACAATAAGTAGTAGGTGAGTGAAAGTGTTAACGAATCAGAGAATAAAAGTCAAAAAAGAAGAAGCTTGCCTCAAATAAAAGCAAACTTTGAAAGAACCACTTGGTCTCAGTAAAGTTGTCTAACCCGATGATGGTTTCTGCAAGAATAAAAGGAAAGGTTTGAGTCCTACTTCCACTTGGTCCAGAATATGGATGAGTTTTGAGTCATAATTTTTAGAAAGGAAAAATGAACAATAATTGAGCATAGAAACAAAGGGCCATCATCCGGGGCCAATGGACTTCTCCCTTATTTATGTCTATGACAACTTTGAGGAAGGATTCTAGTGCGATCTTTGAGCTAAGAATGTAATGAGACAAAAACTGGGGTGAAAGGTTGAACAGCTGGGCCATTTGGTACTGGGCAGAATATGAGCCTAGAATTCTAAGCCTAAGCATCGTGAGTTGACAAGTGGAATCTATTTGGCAATCTATAAAGACTTTAAACTCCTCTTGTAAGGGGGCATAATTCAAGTGTGTTGAACCAGAATACACATTTATGAGGATCTTATAATTAGGCTACAGTATGGAGAAAAGGGAAATTGACTCTCCTAGCATGTAATAATCTGAAGACCAAGAGGTAGAATGGCTCCAATCTAGCCCATGATCTATTATCAAAGCTTTTTATTATTGGTTGTAGTAGTTTAAGGCTTCTTTTGGTTATAATTCAAGATTTTGAGGGTATTTAAAGAGAGAAATTGGAGGTCTAGGATAGAGATATCTTAAAATGGGATTGAAGGTGGAAAATTAGAATTTTAAAGAAGATAAACTGACTTGGCGCTGAGGCGATCACCTCATCGAAGAGGCACCACCTCAGTATGAAGAGGTGATCGCCTCTCTAAACAGTGGATAGTCAAAAGCTTCTAATGAGATTATGCAATCTTAAGCTTACAAATTAGAACTTAGCAGCTTAAAAGAGCATTCATGTAATCATTGGTGCTAAATTGTATATGAAAAATAAAATTGATTAAAAAAGTTGAATTCTATAAACATCTAGCTAATAAGAGTTAAAAAGTGCAAGTATAAAAATTAAATAGGTAAAGAGAAGCAACAATTAAAAAGAATAGTTCATGGGCCCTAATCTCTCAAGCATCTAACTCAGTGCCCTTGAGATTATCCCCTCCTCCGGTGCTATGATCGCCCCTATCCTCGTCATTGTCATCCTTGTTGATCTAAAGGACTTCAATTTGGCTCTCAAGGGTGGTAATTCTCGCCTAGCTGGCCTTATCACAATCCTGTTCAAACAGACCATAGGTTAGTAAATCATACGAGCATGCATACATATAGATGTATAAGAGATTGTTACCCTCCACTGCTGGGTGATGTTCAGTATGTAGTCCCTCTGAGCCTCAATCATCCAGTACATGTATAAGCCTTATTCCAAAGGAACTACATTATTAAAAGAATGTAAGGACTAATAAATATGGCAAGAATGATTTAAGAGGCAAGTTAAAAGCAAACTTATATAAGTAGTGCCCCCAAGAGTACACGTAGGCATAAGGTCCTTGTCTAGGGTAAAGAACTGGCGAGATAACTCTCTAAGAGGAAGCCAGCAATGAGCCAAGGGATCAAGGGCATGAATAAAGCTGCCAGTGATGAACTAAAAGTTAGAGATGGTGGGAGGTCTCATCTGCTTAGCTGCAGCTGAAGTCCCCTCTCTGCTCGAATCAAGATGTTGTCTCTGAGGTTCTCTCTCTCCCGCATTTAAGGTTTAGTATGGGTATAGGTTTGGTCACTACTACCTAAAAATAAAAGAAAACTATATTGGGATATGATAATTATGAAGATAGGAGAGAATGTCAAAACACATACCTGAGAGGTAGAAGCAGTGAAAATGGGGATCATCAATAGGAGGTAAGTTCAAAAAAACTCTAAATACCAGCTTTTGATCTAAATGGTGTGGTCCATTACTGGCTCTACAGTGATAGCCTGATCAAGCTCAATACCTTTTAGCTCGTGAGTCCATATATGATCCTTGGAAGGGATATAGGGATGCACCTCGCTCTGATACCCCGCTCCAATTCATGACCTGCTCACCAAGGTACTAGACTCAATAGCCTGGCTCATAAAGGATCTGAGCTAATGGTTTAGAATGAGTCATCTCCATATTTCATCCATCCTCAGGACTCTATAAGTCATTTAGGATCTGCAATGGAAGCACCAATAAGTAAATGAGTCAAATTTACAAAATTACAAACATGGATGTGATTATTGTAAGTACTGCATCCTACGTCAAGTAGTTTAAGTGTTGCCGATGGATATGTATTCGGGTCATATGTCTCTTCAAAACAAGCTACCACCCTACATGCTGATGGCAAGGAAATCATTCCCTACTCATAACATACTAATAAGCAACTCCAACTTTAGGGCCTAGTCTTGTAAAATAAAGAGGGACAACAAGTATTAAAATAAATTAAGAAAAAGGAAAATATAGCTTACTAGAATAGTGTGCCAAAAGTCATAGAACCTTTTGGCCCTATAGACCACCTCATCCATGCTCCAGTATAGATAGGCCAGAGTACAACTGCCCTAATCGTATGTAGACATATGATCCAAGTCCTACAAAGGTAGCAGGAACATCAAGTCCATCGAAATCAGGAAATCTCACACCACTTGGTCTACCTCATGAGGAGTGATCATTGTCGTAACTTTGTCTCGGGTATAAAAGCTCTGAATCAAGTTAAGCTTAAGGGTATGGGTCCTCTTTATATCTGAGATCATACCTAAAACTGCTCGATCCAGGCGGCCTTATATGGAGTTAGTAGGTGTAGGCTCGCATCAAAGGGAACAGGATCTCTAGCACATGCGATCCTGATAATAGCAGCAAAGGAGACAAGATCTAAAGTGAGCTCCCCAAAGGAAAGGTAGAAAGTGTGCATCATGTCTAACCATCTCTCCATCAATGCATGGAGTGGCTGACAGTTTGTCCGACCCTACTCTATAGGAAGCAAGAGTATAAAGTCTTCTAACTTGGTGTCTTGAATTTAATCCTTCTAATCTTCAGTCAAGTCGTTATAGAAAACCTAGGCCTTGTGGAAATTTTTGGCGCCTTTAAACGTCTGTGCTTCATGCTACAAAAAGGAATCAGGGAATTTGAATGAATATAGTGCAATTTTATTGCTTTTCAAAGTAAAGAATGACTAAATAATTATAGACATGCTAATTTACCCTGCCACAGAGGCGTAACACCTCATGGATAAGACGATCGCCTCTTTATAATGGCGATCACCTCTATGTATAAAGCAATGCCCCTACGTGCTGCCATAGAGGTGATTGTCCCTTATCATAAGGCGATTGCCTTAACGAAAAGGTGATCGACTCTGAGCAACGGAGGATAATGAATAGTTACTAATTTTTTCATCAAATCCACAAAATGTATATTTAATCAATCTAGTCTTTAATTGTAAATGATAAATGGACATAAATATAGGCTAACCCAATTTAATTTATAGGAAAAATAAGAAGAATTTTGATACTAACCTCTCTTGACATTGATGAACAAATGTGACTCCTCAAATCTGCTAAGAGAGGAATTGCATCTCCCTTTGACAATCCGAGACTATAAGTGCCATTTTCAGAATGCAGAATGCGATCCCACTTGGACATAGGCAGCATCCTCTCATCATCCATTTTTGAAAGAATATGGGCACAGGAAAAGAAGAGGTAAAGTAAAGGAGGATAAAAGGGAAGGGAAGGAAGAGGGAAAGGAGGAAGAAAAAAAAAGAAAAAGAAAAAAGAAAAGTATGTTTTTATAGTAAAAAAAAAGAGGTTTTTGAGTTAGGTTTTTGGAAAAAAAAAAGGATAAAATAAGAAAAATGAGAATTTGAAAAGGAAAAATGGTGTAAAAAATGATGATGAATGAAATTCTCCCAGGTGT
This sequence comes from Mallotus nudiflorus, assembly GCA_947683625.1. Lineage (NCBI taxonomy): Eukaryota > Viridiplantae > Streptophyta > Magnoliopsida > Malpighiales > Euphorbiaceae > Mallotus > Mallotus nudiflorus. Next base: position 748,974 of record CANTUR010000440.1, on the reverse strand, counting down.
ATTTTAAGAATCGAGGTTGAGGGACAAAAGTTTTTTAATCGACTTTTTTAAATTGAGCGATGTAATGGGCCAGAAAAACTCAAGGGTCATGCTAAAAAAAAAAGGCTATTCAAGTTGTATCCCCAAAGCTCACAATCAATAGAGGGTTATTTTCCCGAAGCTTATGATCAAGAGAGGGCTATTCGGGTCATATCCCTGAAGCTTGTGATTAAGAGAGGGTTGTTCGGGCTGTATCCCTGAAGCTCATGATCAAGAGAGGGTTGTTCAAGTTCTATCGTCAAAGCTCGCAATGAAAAGAGGGTTGTATCCTTGAAGCTCATTATCAAAAAAGGATTGTTCGGGTTGTATCCCCAAAGCTCATGATCAATAGAGGGTTGTTCGGGTTATACCCTTGAAGCTCATGATCAATAGAGGGTTGTTCGGGTTATACCCCTGAAGCTCATGATCAAGAAAAAATTGTTCGGGTTGTATTCCTGAAGTCTATACTTTAGTTGAGCGGTGTGTCAGGCCAGAAAAACCTGAGAATCATATTTCAATTGAGTGGTGATTGGGCTAAGAAAACCCAAGAATCATGTTTCAGTTGAGTGGCGATCAGGCCAGGAAAACCTGAGAATTACGTTTTAGTTAAATGGAAATTGGGCTAGGAAAACTTGTGAATCGCATGTTGGTAAAGTGGTGTATCGGGCTAAGAAAACTTGAGGATCATCATTTTCAGATAATTTACCAAATACTAATGAGCAGTTGATCAGGCCAGGAACATATGAGGATCATAGTCATGTTTCAAGATTGAAGAATTCATCTCTCGAGTGAAACTTGAGAATCAAATATGTTGTTTATTATTTTCTTGTGTTGTGCATGTGATTTTTTTAAAAAAATTATCATTGCATGCATTTGGTTTTTCAAAAAATTAGGGGGCAAACTGTAGACACCCGATTTGATCGATCCATGATAAGGGGCGAACTATAGATGCTCAGTTTAGTCAGCCCGCAATAAAGCCCAATGATGAGAAATATAAAACTTGAATGGAAGGAAAAAGCCCAGAATCTTCTAAAAAATGAGCCTGAGAGTTTGAAGCCTATAAATCTGAGCCCAAAACCTTTACAAGACTAGCCCAACTCGCCCTGACCCATTAGGCCCAATGCAAGGTAAGCTAGATAAGCGACGCCTTTATGAAGAGGCAATTGGCTCTATGGCAGCAAGTGATGAGGTGATCACCTCATCGTAGAGGCATCGCCTTTGCACATTGCCTAATGTAGAGGTGACAATGGTGGTTAAGGGCAGGCCCACCTTAATTGGAGCTCAGTATCTGGTCTGAAAAAGAAAATTTTTAAAAAGAGAAAAAGGCTAAAAATGCAATAAAAAAAAAAGGGCAGTAGGGGAATAGGTTAGGAAGGGGATTAAAAAGGAAAAAGAGAGAGAAAAAGGAGGTTGGCAACAATTAGCAAAAAAAAAAGAACTTTCAAAGAGAGAGCTCTGAAACAAAAAGGGAAAAAACGTTCTTCAAAAGAGAGGGGGGAGTGAAGTTCAAGGAGGATTTTCTTGAAGAAGAAAGATAGAAAAATTTGCATTCAAGGGAAGTCTAGCAGCCATATTCATTTCTAAGCGCCAACTACATTGGAAAAGCTCATTTTTTAGTAATTATCTTGATTCTTTTTAAAAATTGAGTCATAGATTTGTATAACCCCTTACATGCTTGCATAATCTCTTATTTAATTATTTATTAGCTTGTTTATTCACTTTCTTATGTTCATTGCTTGTGATATACCATGTTGTTAGCATGATTTCTTGAGTTTTAGGTGTGATTGTGAGTCTAACTTGTCTATATTGATTGACCTTCGCTTGAAATAGAAGTTTGCTAGTTTGAGAGTCATTTGAGCCTGTCTATCAGGCGATTGTCTCTTCAGAGGGGTGTCTCCTCACTGTCATAAGGTGATCGCCACTTTGACAAGCTCCTACGTACTCTCTGTTTCAATATTCCATACAAATCGTGCATGATTTTAATCTTCATGAATCCTTTCTTATTTTTTTAGTCTACTTTGCATGGTCATTTTCGTTATTCCATTTGGGATTACTGTTTGCATATCCATAATCCCTATTTGTATAAATTTGACTTTGCAAGTTAATTTGTTGTTTCTTCTTTTATGATTTTATATGTTTTGGAAGTTAATACCTTGTGTATTGTAGGGAATCGAAATGATTTTGATCTTTCGATTTAGTACTTAACTCTTTTCTCCCCTTTTGTTTATATGTTTATGTAATAATACTTGTTTATTTTTTGTTTATTATATTTCTACTTTACACAAAATGTTGTAATCCTTAACTCATTCCCCATTTGATTTGAATGTATGGTTGTAAATTATTATTATTTGTTTTGTTTATAGTGGATGTTGGGACCAATCGCAATAAAAGAAATTAATGAGTAAACTCAGGCTTAATTATAAAATGCGACAATTATTTGATGGATATTGCAATTCGCGTGGTAATAAAGAACTAATTAAATTATTAAAGATAATAAAATACAAAATACAAATTGAGACTAATCGTGAGGTTGAGTAGGCATTTCAAAAGTCCATCTCCAGTTTCTGAATTCTATCTCTGATGACGACTTCTGGGAACCTCTATGAAATCTAGTTGTTGTACAGTATGTCCTGACTTTTATTCCGATGGTGACTCTATCTCCGACTAGGTTTTATGACCTATTTTATATTTTTTAGTAGACCTTGAGCTCACACAGTATCGTGGTCGCCAAATATTTGGACGCGCGCTAAATCCCGTTGCCTATATTATATTTGGTATAAATCTTGAATTTAAATTTTTGTCAAAAATATCTTTTTAAATATGCAAATGTTTTTTAATATAAAAATAAGGGTGGATATTTTCATCATTAAAAAGTATAGACTTAAAATTTATAAAATTTATTTAAAAATTATAATTATTTTGATAAAATTAATTAATTTATAATTAATTTTATAAATTTAAAAATTTAAATCATAAATGAATTCTATACAAAATTTATTTAAACAAAATATTCATAATTTATATTTATAAATAAATTTCATACAATTTTATGACCAAACACTTTTAAAGACAAGTGACCTTACCGAGGAATATGAGGGGTTTCAAACTTTAAACACAGGAATTTTCCACCTGCATAAGCCAAAATTACTTGACTTTCAAACGACTAGTGGGTAGTGGCTTGGTACATTTCAGTATCTACTTTTGCAATCCCACTTTGAACATATGCCGCGAAGAAAAGCCTTTAAAAAACTTGTAGAATTGGAATATATTTCATATATTTCAGTACTTAATGGCTGAAACATTGTAGACTTGTATCATCATTAACAATTGACCACGCACCAGCTAAACTTGTCATAGCTCTCTATCTCCATTTCTTCCTCAGCCATTCATTTGTATTGCATAAGGAAGAATCCTCTGACACATGTAATTTTCGCACATGGCAGCCAAAGAAGTGTGTATATATATGCGCACTATCATTATTCACTTCTAATATAAACATTTTATTATTACATTATGATATTTTTTATTGAATGATACTGCAAAGGTGCGCACTATAATATTTATGTTGACATTGAATTAAATTTTATTATTAAATAATATTAAAGAAAAATAGTAATCTGAATAGAAAATTTTAATTGGATCCTTATATTGTGCATAGTATATGTAATTCCCAATAATTTATATTATCGCAAAACTAAAGTGCGTAAGTGCAAAACATTGATGATATATGTTATAAATTTATTAATTAAATGTATTTTTTTATATAACATTTTCGGTATTTGATAATTATAAAATTTTTAATTATTTTAAAATTTAAATCAGGTTGATAAAATGAACAAAACTTTTTCAATATCTATTTTCTCTAAATTGATGGGAATCCAAATTTTTTATTATTTGAACGAATAGAAATTTGATATTAAATATAATATTTTAAATATAGATAAAAATGTAGGTAAAAATTTCTAAATGTACTTTGAGAAGCATTAGAAATGAAAGAAATTTTATAATAATCCTGACCTAGATGATTTAAAATATTAAATTAATAATATCAAAATATTTAAAATTTATTTATATGTTATTAAATTTTAATTTTTATTACTTTAATTAAATATTAAATTTTTATTAGTTTAAACTTTCAATTTATTAAAGATCATGAGGCAGGCGAGGACTATTGTGAGCTGTGATATACCCTACAAAGTGCACAAGGCCATTTACTTTTAACATATGCCACACAATGGATTAGATTTAAGTGGGACAACTATGTTACATTTTAAAAGTAATAGCACATAGGGATATATATAGATGTTGGCTATGTAATTAACCTAAAACTAAAACTATAATCGTACCTACCATATTTAATTCAACAAGATATGCAAATCCATTATTGCAAATATTAATCCTAAACCCATGATCATAAGCTTATGGGTTAATTTATAATGTTGTCCAAAATTAAGACTCTTAATTTATAATTAATATATATATATATATATATAGTGTATTCCTAATTGTTGTTAAAAAAAAAAAAAATTCCTAAACTCAACAGCACGTTCTTCATGTTTGATTTTCTATTGGCAGCCACAAAGCAATCAACAAATAGAGTTATCATATCCTGCGGAAGCAAACTTCTGTGCTGCCCACTTGCCAGCAAAGCTCTCGGAGCGTAGTAGTGCAGGTTGAGTAGTGACTGGGACACAGTGCATATACAAATAATGATTAAAAAAAAAACTACTATTCTAATAGATATATAAAATTCAAAATATGTAATTGATAATCAAATTAAAAATATTTATTAATTTTTCAAGAAATAAAAATTACACTTTATTAAGAGAATTTATCTTTTCCTTGTTCTCCCTTAGTATTGTCATTAAAAAATAAAATAGGCTCAAATTATAGTTTATTCATAGAAAAGTTATCAATTTTATATTCCCGAACATCATCTAAGAAATCAAAGCAACATCTCACATGTTCAATAGGTTAATGATATTTCTCCCTTCAAGGCTTTATATATGTTAAGTGTTCGATTTTTATCTCTTTTCTTCTCTAATTTTTTTTTTAAAAAACAATATCGTATTTAGAATTTATCTAATTCTAATCAATTCAGTTCAATTTAAAAATAATTATATAAATAACAAATATATAATCATAATTAATTTAATTTAAATGTATATATCAATATTCAAACTTGAAATATTATTTAAGTAAAAAAAACTCCCTAATAATTAATTTTGGATAATGAAATTTAAAAGTATTATATTTATGAATATATATATATATCATTATGTGTGTCTTTTTCTTCACGAACATAAAATCGCAAAAATATGTAACATTACATGGAAAAAGAAAATGCTGGAGATTGAAAGGTCTAAAATGTTTAGGCCGGATTAAATCACGTTCATTCCTAATACAGCTTGATTGGAATCTACTTTTGTGAACCAATCAGATATTGTCTAACAAGAAAAATTCTTTTTTCTTTCCATTATTTACAACACTAATACAATTTACTTATTGTTTGCTGATTCTGGACAGCAAGATGGTTTTTTAATATGAAATGTAAATTGGTCAAAAAATTATATATATATATATATATATATATATATATATATATATATATATATAATTTTGTATGTAGCAAACTTTTTTTGCTTTATTTATTCCATTGAAAACTTTTTTTTTTTGAAAAAAAAGAAAGAAAGAAAGAAAGAAAACAACCAAACAACTTAACAAAGTATCGAATCTCAACCTAAAGTAATTTTTCTCACCTAATATTCAAAAAAAATAAAAAAAAATTTTGCATAGCAGCGCACGAATACAAAATTTTTTTATTTATTTTGGATATATCATATTTAATGATTATATATATATATATATTGAAATTTAATAAGTTGAAAAGTTAAATAAATAATATCAATTTAGTTAGAATTCATCCATATATTATTAAATATTAATTTAAATACTTAATTTTTATTAATTTGATTTTTAGACTCATAAAAAATCTAGACTACTGTATAATATTTTGTCTAATTAAACCCAATGGCTAATAAAGGGTTGAATATGTTTATCAACTTTTGACTTTACTTTTCATTTCATTAATGGAGAACTTATCGATATCATCTTAAGTAGCGAACAATTCTTCAACTTTAAAAACTAGCAAGCAAATGCCCATTCCTTCAAAATATATTTTTTTGAACAAAACAAAGCTTTTCTTCTCACTTTATAAGTTGTATACATACATGCATGCTTCCCTTTCTTAAGCTAGCTAGCTATAGTTAAGCATTTTCATTGTAAACATAAAAAATGGAGCAACAAATGGGAAAGAGGAAGGGAAGTGAAGAAGGTGACGCAAGTGATGAAGGGAAATGGGTTCATGATTCTTCTTTGGATTATAAGGGAAACACACCTCTTCGAAGCTCAACTGGAGTTTGGAAAGCCTCCCTCTTTATCATCAGTAAGTGCAGCGTCATCTTGTTCTTTTTTCTTTTTTTCTAAAACCAAATCCTGATGAATGCAAGTTTTGTTAAAGTTATTGTCATCAACTATATTTCTATAAAGTCTGATCCTTTACCAGCAATGCAACTTCCATGTTTATAATTCTTCCTTGATCATTTTCACAAGGAAATTTTCTTAGTAAATTTTTCTCTTTCAAGATGATTTTTTATAAATTTTTTTCCGGCATAAGTATTATTTTTTTTACCATTACAAACTGGGGGATAGTGGAATTTGAACTGGGGTCTTTAGATGAAGCCACAAGAGTTTAGCTACTAGGCTAAACATACTGGCAAGTGAAGTTAGTATTTTAATTTAGTGATTGAGTGCATGTTTAATTTAGTTGAAGATTGTAATGTATTCCCCTCTAAATTGACCGGTCTTGTGTGAATCCCAATCAATTTGGTTGCAGCTATTGAATTTAGTGAGAGGCTTAGCTACTTTGGAATAGCTACCAATCTAATTTCATACCTCACCAAAGTGATTGATCAAGACCTGAAAACAGCAGCAAAGAATGTCAACTACTGGGCAGGAGTCACTACATTGGTGCCTCTTGTTGGTGGATTCCTGGCAGATGCCTACACTGGCAGATTTCTTATGATCCTCCTAGCATCCCTCATTTATCTTATGGTATATATAAACTCTCATTTGAAAAATTCTAACAAGAAATTATTGCTATTAGACTAGCAAGTAATTAATTATTTTATTAATATTTTTTTATCCATCATTAAATTAATAAATTAAATAAAATGCATAGAAATAGTTCGATTTAAAATTCAATATATAAATCAATTAGTTTCAAAACCTGGATGATCTATCCATGACCAGAATAGAACTCCTAAAAGCTCAAGAAAAAAATAGAAAAATTTATTATTGTATTATATATAACATGAGGATTTAAGCCGTTCATTAATAAATTTCTTGATTAAATGGCAAAACTACAGGGTCTAGGCCTCTTGACATTGTCTGAATTTATTCCAAGTCTAAGGGCATGCAATGCGTTCACATGTCACAACCCAAGAAAGGTTCATGAAGTAGCATTTTTTCTTGCTTTGTATTGTCTATCTCTTGGAACTGGAGGGCACAAGCCATGCCTTGAGAGTTTGGGAGCAGATCAATTTGACAATGATCACTTGGAAGAAAGGAAGAAAAAATTGTCCTACTTCAATTTGTGGAACTTGGCACTTTGTTGTGGCCTTTTTCTTGGTGTTACGGTTATAGTTTATGTTCAAGATAATGTCAGCTGGGGTGTTGCAGACCTAATTCTCGCTATTATTATGGCTGTTTCTATTGTAACATTCTATTCTGGTAGGCATTGTTATCGCTATCGGTTGCCGGAAGGGAGCCCTTTGACACCAATGTTCCAGGTTTTGGTTGCTGCTTTAAGGAAGAGAAGATTACCTTATCCTTCTAATCCGTCTCTTTTGTATGAAGTGCCTAACTCATTGAAGAACCGAGGCAGGCTCCTGGGTCACACTAACAGGCTAAGGTATGTGAAATTCTCTGTATTGTTACACCCTAAGGTTCTGTTAGACAAAAGATTAATTTAAGGAGAATATATAATGTTTAATTCATGCGGGTTTTCGATTTGCAACAAAACTAGTTTTGTGATACTTCAATATTATGTGTTTCATAATTTTTACGTTTTTAATGTTTTATCAATTGATTCATAATTATTTTATGACAAAATATTAATATAATATTAAATTTTAATAATAAAATTATCTAATAAGTGATTTATCATTAATTTAATTATTTGAATATTTTAAAAATACTTTCATTTTATTTTAAAATTTTTTTCTTTACTTGTAATGAATTTTAAAAATACATCAAAATCTTATATGTTATGAATTTATCATAGAAATGATTTTACCATAAAATATTCATATTTTTTTACAATAAATCATAAATTTTGAACAATATTATTTAGTATTATCGTACTAATATGAAACATAGATAATCAAATTTTACAAAAAAAAAAAATACATAGGATTAGTTTAATCACAAGTCAAAATCATATGAATCAAAATTATACTTGTCCCTTAATTTAATTAGTTGATCATGGATTTTTTTTCCCCCCTTTGGCCAACAGGTTTCTAGACAAAGCAGCAATACTTGAGGATCAGGAAAAAAATTTAACAGATGGATTGAAACACAGTCCCTGGAGTTTAGCAACAGTGACAAAAGTTGAGGAAATGAAGCTTGTCCTAAATACAATTCCCATATGGTTAACATCACTAGTATTTGGGATGGGTGTGTCACTACTTTCAACATTTTTTGTCAAACAAGGAGCCACAATGAACAGAAGAATTTGTCACAATTTCCAAATCCCACCTGCCTCAGTTAATTTTCTTTCAGCCATAGGTATGATATTCTCTGTAAGTATCTATGAAAAAATTCTTGTTCCAACACTAAGAAGAGCTACTGGCAATGAAAGAGGAATTAGCATCCTGAAAAGAATTGGCATTGGCATGATATTTTCAGTTATAGCTATGATATGTGCTGCTCTAGTTGAAAAGAAGAGACTAGAAGTTGCTAAGCAAGAGCTGAACATGAACATGCTACAGTCAGCTAAAGAAAAGCATGTTCAATTGTCCATGAGTGTGTTTTGGCTAGCACCACAGTACTTGATTCTTGGACTAGGAGATGGGTTTACTTTGGTTGGCTTGCAAGAATTTTTCTATGACCAAGTTCCTGATTCCATGAGAAGTTTGGGTATAGCTTTTTATCTTAGTGTTATTGGGGTTGGACAGTTTTTGATTAATTTTCTGATAATGATTGTGGATCATGCTACAGATGAAGGTGGCAAAGCATGGATTGGGAAGGACTTAAGTTCGAGTCGTCTAGATTATTTTTATTGGTTTCTAGCCATCGTCAATATGTTGAATTTAATTTGTTATGTGCTCTTGGCTAGGAGGTATACTTATAAAAATGTTCAAGAAAAAATTGCTATGGTTGATTGCTCTAAAGATGATAGCATGGAGTTGATGCCCTGAAGCTTTTTATCCAATTGTAGACGTTTTGGAGTATAATAATGCTAAGAAGCCAGCAATATTGCTTCATTGCCCAAATCTTTCTGTTTATAAGATTTGTTAATTGTTATGTGTATATGTATATATTTATATATTTATAAAGTTTGGAAATGAAAAGGACAACAAGATTTAGCTCAAGTAATAATTTTTCTTCATGAGAAGATTCAAAAGCATATACAAACTCATTTTCCAGTTTCAATTGACTCAATTTTGAGATTGAAGCCCTTGTTCAATTTTCCTCCTAATTGAACTTGGCATTCTGTAGGGCTGTGTCTCCACAAGCATGGGGCTTCAGATTTGAGATCTTATACCTATAATTTAAGGAAATAAATGTGTTTGTGCCATCAAGCCAATTTTTTTATGTGGCGGATTGGGATTTATAGTTGATTAAATTTTAAATAATTTGATTTCATACATAGTCGGTAAAGATCTGTTGATAATTAATTAAATTTAACTACATATATCATAACTTGAATTTGATATGTTGTTTAAGCGATAACAGGTCTTTACCAACTAGTTTTAAGGTTGTTGGTAATTTTTTTTATTATTATGCAACTGAAATTCAAAAGTTAAAATTTAAGGGGAAAATGTACAACTACCCCCTTAGTGTTTTGACTTAATTGTAAATAAACTATTAATATTTTTAGGAGTTCAATTACACCCTTAACATTATAAAATTGGACCATATAAGCACTCCTCTCCCTTAGACACTAATAGTCATCTACATAGCTTGTGAGGCCTAGAAACATCAATGGTTCATTTGTGACTAGGTCAAAACATTAAGTGGGTATTTACGCATTTTCTCTATTTTATTATAACATGATATATTTTTATAAACTATTAATATTTTTTGTTAATTTAAAATTATTTTATGTAAAAATAGTTCAAAATAATTTCAATTTATATAATTAGAAATACTACAAAATTAATTTCATAAAATTTCTTAGTTTTTATTTTAATTACTTATTTATTAAATTTAATATAATAAAACTTATAAAACTATGTTATCTAATTTGATTTATATTTGATAAAATATAAGTAGACCTTATAATACAAAAAATAGATGTATGATGGTAAAATTTTGATTAATTATATAAAGTTCTATTAGTCTAAAAAATTTAAACTTTTTTAACTTTTTACGATTTTAATCAACTTTTAAAATCTTGATAAAAATGTCAACATTTAACAAATTAATAGTAATTTTAACTAAAAATTAATTTGATCAAAATTGAATGTGAAAGGTCTTGACATGACATTTTAGGTGATATTATTGATGGGCTTATTATCACATTAACTAAATATCTATAATATAAATAAATGTATGAAAAGGGAGGGAGGGGTCATTATTACATAATGCTTGAACAATTTAGTTATTTATTAATAAAAAAAATTAAATTAATTAAAATATAATTTTAGTTTGATTGAAAGTTTATTTTCTATTTTAATTAAATAACTTTTATTTTAATCCTAATAAAAATTATATTAATTGAAAGCATGTTTTCTATTTTAATTAGGTTAATTTCTGTCTTATCTCATAAAAAAAAATTTAATTTAATTGAAAATATATTTTCTATCATAATTAGGTTAACTTCTATTTATCTTTAATAAAAAATAAATTAATTAAAATATAATTTTAATTTTAATATAATTAAAAATTTATTTCCTAGGTTAACTTTTATTTTATCTCTAAAAATTAAAATAATTAAAATATAATTCTATTTTAATTGAAAATATATTTTCTATTCTAATTAAGTTAACTTCTAGTTTATCTCTAATAAAAATGAAATTAATTAACATATAATTCTAATTTAATTTTAAAAATATTTCCAACAAAATCAAATTAATTAAAATTTTAGTAATAATTTTGTTAAATATATATATATATATATATTATTTTAATTAGATTTACTTATATTTTATCAAATATATATCAAATTAAATAACATAATTTTATAAGTTTTACTATATTAAATTTAATAAGTAAATAATTAAAATTAAACCTAACAAATTTTATGAAATTAATTTTATAGTATTTCTAATTATATAAAATGAAATTATTTTAACTATTTTTACATAAAATAATTTTAAATTAACAAAAAATAGTAATAATTTATAAAAATATATCAAGTTATAATAAAATATGAAAAAAGTGTAAATATACCATTGATATTTTAACCTAATTGTAAATGAATTATTAATATTTATGAACCCTACAAGCCATATAGATGATTATTAGTATCTAAAAAAATATTTATCTGATCCAATTTTATAATATTAAAGATGTAATTATTTATCTACGATAATATCAAAATGATATTTACACCTTTTTCCAAATTTAATTCCAACCGATTGAAATAAGTCTTGCTCTCTTCTTAAAAGAAAAAAACGATATTTAAACAATTGTTCTTATTGTTTATGGAAATTTTAAAAACTCTAAATAGTTGTTTGACCGACTAGTTTCATTAACATGTCATCAAGCTAATTTTAATATATTTAAAATGATAAAATAAATAAATAAATATATATATATATATATATATAATTTGTTCATAACTAAAATAAATATTCTTTTCCTGCTAATTATAGTCCCTAACAATTTAATCATGGCCTATAAAAACAACTTACGATGAATTTGTTCTGCTGATGATATTATGAACTGTTCTGCAAATTGTATCGTCCTAGGACTATCAGCTACGAAATTTCAGAAATTAGGACCTACTAATTAACTACTAATTGTCTCTTTTCTCGTTAATTATTGGTGTACAATTCTGAAAATTTATTGTCTTGTATATGTAGAAGGGTAGAGCCTTTCCTGACACTTTCAGAATGGAGAGGATTGAACTGTCATTTTTAATTTCAAATAATTAATAATTTGATGAATTACATATGCATTTTTATGAAAACAAAGTATTAAATCAAAATTTTACTTATTATTATTCAAGAATAATAATAATTTATTTAAATTTTATCAAACACTTATAATTTAATTATTAATTTGAAATCATTATTTGTCCTCTCTTTCTATTAAAATTTTTGATATAATTTTTCAACATTTTTTAACCGTTCTGACTAATTTGAATTGAACTAACTAAATTTTATACAATGACAAATAATTTATTTAAAATTTATCAAACACTTATAATTTAATTACTAATTTAAAATAATTATCTATCTTTTTTTGGCTATTAATTTTTTAATATTCAGTAGGCATTCGGACTAATTTCGATTCAACTAAGTGAACTGTATATAATGGCAAACACTTCAAATATTTATATTTTAATACACAAAACTGGAATTTCAGATTTTGCAGATTTTGCACAATGACACACACACACATGTATATATATATATATATATATATAAAAGAAATAATTACAAATTTAGTATCTAAATTTTTTATTTAAATGTTTATTTTTTTAATTAAATGTTTAAACTTTAGAAAAGTATATTAATTTAGTATTTTTAGCCAATTTGATGTTGATTAGGTGTTAAATTTGATCAAATTGAATTTAGATGTTGAATCAGATCAAATTAAATTAATTTTTATTTCAGTTATTAGTCATGTCATATACTTTATATATTGTATTATTTAAAGAATAAAATTATTTTTATTCAGTCTTTCTTTATATCTACAATAGAAACTAATATTAAAATTATTTTTATCAATTTATAATATTTAATAAAATAATAAAAATATTTTTATCTTTTAAATAATATATTTTCAAAATTTAAATATTTAATTAAAAAAATTAAACTTAAAATAAAATAAAAAAAACTAAAAAATTAGACATCAAACTCATAATTATTACTAGGGGAAAAACAAGTTATAGTTTTTGAAAAAAAAAAATTCAGAGATGTACAGAAACCGCTAAAAACTAAATAGAAAGAAAAAAGGGTTCTTCTCTGATCCTTCACATCAAAACATCTGGCCCGTCTACTGTCTGCTACCACACTACTACTGCTGCTGCTGCCATCACACTATCTGCAACTCCACAGGAAATTTATAATCATTATATCATAACCCTTCTCAGTACTCTCCATCAATCATCATCATCATCACCACCTTCTCTTTCACTTCCACTTCTCTTCAATCCAAAACTGACCCTTCTTCTCTTTCTCTCTCTTCATGGCACAAAACTTTGAACCCTTTCATGTCCCACAACAGAACAGAAGAAACAGGCTTAGAACCAGCCAAGAACAAGAACATCAACAACAACAGCAAACCATCATGAACTCTTCTCAGTATTCAGCTCATTTTGCTTCTCTTCAAGAAAACCAGCAGCAAGGTTTATCTTTGTCTTTGTCATTCCAACTTGACAGCCATAGATACAATGCTGCTTCAGTTCTTGGAGATTACATGAAGCAAAATGGTGGCAATGGTGGTATTAGGAGTTCTGTACCCCTTGGTCCATTTACTGGGTATGCATCAATCTTGAAAAGTTCAAGATTCTTGAAACCTGCACAGCAAGTTTTGGATGATCTTTGTGGGACTGTAATTTGTGAAGTTTTGGACTTTTCTTTGGATTGTTTGAGTGAAAGTGAAATTATGAGAGAAAATGTTGGTTTTAGTGATCAAGTAGAACATCAATGGAAGAATTCTAAGATTATGTTGATGTTGGAAGAGGTATGTCTAAATCAACATCTTTGTGTATGAGATTTGATTGAATATTTTCTTTTTTGTTCCTATTCATGAATATTTGATGCATCATTTTTTATATAGGTTCTGTTTGGTTGCTGAGAAAATTATTAAAAAAAAAAAATTGTAGTCTAAGAAAATTTGAACATTATTAAGGAATTCAGTGCATGCTTATTAAACAAGCAGTAATGGAAATTTTTGCACTCCATAGTTGATATATTTAGAGTATAAATTGCACAATTATTCTTAATTTATTCAAATAATGTTTTTTTTATCAATAATATTTATTTAACTTGTAGTTTTTATTACTTATCCAAATAAATTATGCATTTTATGGAGAAATATTTTTTTATTAAGTAAAATTTTCCTTTATTAATATTTTTTAATGTTTATGGATATATAAAAAGAATTCAAATCAATTGATTAAAATTATAAAATAATTTCATTGAAAGTTAAAATTAAAAATATTTATTAAGGTTAGAATATCTAATAAAATAATTTTTTATTGCTATAGTTGTGGTAAAGTAAATGTAATGCACTTGGAATTTGATGAGAGTATCTATTTAAACCCAAATTTACTACAATTATGAATTAGATATAGAACACAACAATCAAAGATTACATAAAGACTGTAATTTTTTAACAAAAATGGTCTAATTATTTTTTTCGGTTTTTAGAAATTTATGGTATGCATGCATGAGCCATGTGCAACTTTATGCATAGACCAGTATGGTTCAAGTCCTTTCCTGTGCATGCACAGTAAAAAGCTACGCATGCACATCCAGTAAGGCACTATTGTACATTTTCTCTTTGAACAGGCAGTATTGTACATTGAACTGTGCATCTTTAGAGACAAACATAAATACAAGGAGATCTTGAATCTTGAGTGTTAGGTGTTTCTTTCAAGTGGGCTTTAAATAAAACTGATGATTTGATTGTCATTGTCAGGAAAACCATAGTGTGTCTTGGAAGAAGATATTTGATTTTCATTAATTTAGTATGGCATTTGATTTCACAAAAGATGACTTGTCTTGTCATATTTAATCAAATTACTGTTCTTTTGTTGTTCTGTTCTCTTCTGTTTTATTTTTTTAGAAATTCTTGCTGCTTTACCTGAAAAATATTTGACAGATACCAAACTGTTCACCTAGCTACCTACTATGGTCAAAATCTGTTGTTGAATTGCACCTGTGGAATTTAATGCTTATGATACCTTTTCCAATTTGTAGCTAGTGATTGAGCATAGTTCATAGTTTATAGGTGGTCAGTTTATGGCTAATACTCTAGCTTTATATTGTTGCCCTTGCGAGGCACGCATTGGACCATTAAATTATTAGTTTAATGGCACTAATCCACTTATTCAATTCATATGTTTTCCAAGCGTAATCTTTAAAAAGTTGTAACAATTGTCAGAATTGAAAAAGCCCAAACACTAGCGGTATAATTGTTCGTGTAGGTGGGATTTTAGCTTAATCAGTCGGTGTGTTTCTTTGTTCATTTCTGTTAGGTGTACAGGAGATACAAGCTATATTGCCAGCAGATGCAGTCAGTTGTAGAATCATTTGAAAATGTTGCAGGCCTTCGAAATGCAGCTCCATACATATGTTATGCTATTAAAATTGTTTCAAAGCATTTCACTTGCTTGAAGAATGCCCTTTTGGACCAAATTCACTTTGCAGGCAAAACTTGTGAAGATGATAATGAGAAAATTCCAAGATTTTGGGCAGCTAATGAACATGGTGGCATTCAGAACCAAAATCCATCTCTTAATTTCAGTTTTCTTCAGCATCCCGTTTGGCGATCTCAAAGAGGACTACCTGATCATGCAGTAGCTGTGCTTAAGACATGGCTATTCGAACACTTCCTGCATCCGTAAGTGAAGTAAAACTTGATCAAAATTTCCATTAACCATACAATGTTGGTGCTTTTAAGTGTACAAGACTTCTCACGTTACAAGGCATGAGCGTATATATTAACAAGTTATGTGGATTGAAAGAAATTGGTTTTATGCAACTGTGTTTTGTGCATTGCAGCTACCCTACTGATTCAGAGAAGCAAATTCTAGCTCAACAGACAGGTCTATCAAGGACTCAGGTTAATTTCTTACTTTAAATTTTCTTCTGTCGTTCCCATGTCTTGATTTTTTTGGAAACTCAACAGCATTTAATTGAAAATTGTGCAGGTTTCGAACTGGTTTATAAATGCAAGAGTGAGACTTTGGAAGCCAATGGTGGAAGAAGTGTACAAGCTTGCATCACAGCAAACACAAGAACCATTAGAAGCAGTCAATAACAATCCCAACACACCATCTGACATATCTATGGAGAAACAGCTGCAGACCAGTCATCAGCAGAAGCCAGAAAATGTTAAAACAAAGCGCCCGAGAAATGAGCTCACCGATATACCTGAGCAGAGACAAGGACAGAGGAGAGTGTCTTTTGACAATATGGCCAGACATTACCGAACTAGTATTAATGGAAGAAGCAATGGTATTTCTTTGGCATTAGGACTTCATCAAAACAATGGGACTGATTTATCGCAGCCACTGCCCATCAGCATAGCTCACCACGCAAATCTGGAAATGATTAACATGATGAGTGCAGCATCAGCTGCAAGTCTTCACCCACAAAACCAGCATTTTGGGAAGGACTAGTAGGAGAAAATGCCACAAAATATGCAGGCTGTAGTTTGTTATTTGATTGTCCGTAAAGAACAACTTTTAGCAGAAATTGAAGATGGAAATCTTTTTCCACCTACAATTTGATCAATCAGGAGACAAAGTGGATATGAAAGACCTATAATCATCGATGCTTCTTTTCCGTAGCTGCAATGCTCGAAACGTGGATGCTTAATGGTTAAAGAGATGATAACATTGAATGCGTATAGTTCACAATCAAGAATTATCAAACAATATGTTCAGAAAAATCAATTATAATGGTTTCAATTACACACTACACTGACTACAGTCTACAGAGTGCAGAGGTATCAATCTAAATACACGTAATAATTGGTGCCTGCTTCACCGGTATGGTTCTAGACCTTCTGGCGCTAACCTGTGTAATTTTCTTCTTGTTCAAGCATGGAGTTGGGAGTTTCTGGAATGAAAACTAGCTTATAAGAGCCAAGCCTTCTTTGAATGGTTTGGTCAGATTCACTGTGAGACCGTGAGCTACATAAAATGATCCATTACTAATTTATTTTCATTATAAAAATAATAATTTCTATAACATTAGATCAGACAATCTTTAATTGATAAACTCGGAAAAACAGAATCTTTTTAATTGATAAACTCGAAAAACTAAAATAAAATCATTTTTTAAAATAAATTATAATTGTTATTACATCAAAGCCGTTAGAAAACTAAACAAATCATCATCAATGGTATTAATTTCTTTGAGAATCGCGGAGAAAAAATAATTCAGTTATATTTTTCTTTTTCTTTTGAGATATCTACTCTAAGAGTTACTGTTCTCACAGTAGCTCACAAATTTAACCTCTATGAGAAAACCTGTGGCGCGGTCGCTAATACCAGTGCACAACAGTTTCAGCTGCCAGCTGTTTTGTTGGAAGCCAACCTCCAGGAGATGCTGTCAGACTATAATTTGGCAGTAACGTCTGCTAGTAACAATTTCAGAGTCTCGTAGGTCATAAAACATATGCCAACACCAGGCACTACTTTGTAGTACTCTGGCATTATGCCTCTGTATAGACCACGAAAGCCCTCAGTCTTGATTATGTGTTTAAATGTACCAAAAAGACCAGCTGTATACACGCGTGCTCGGCCACCTACTCCTTCCAATTGCTTTCGTCGCCTCACAAGATCGAGGGGAAATGTTGCTGCAGATGGAAATAGAACAAGCATGTCAATTTGCATTCCTGAAAGAATGAAATCCTCTTTAACTACACTAGACTTGTGAAGCTATTCAAACTCCCATTGTCTCAAACATTTGTTTTTTATACTTCGTTTTTTCTCCACGTTTAGGTGCACTCAATGTGTTGCAAAAGGCCGTCATGCAACAGTAATAATTCATCAAAAGTTACAAAGCACAACAATGTACGTTTGAAATTCATATTCACCATTATTTGCTAAGACACCACCATACTAGAAGCTACCTTTCAACAGCATGTCAACAGGAAATATGGTAATAAGCTAGATAAACAAGTTATGTATAAATCTAAAACAAGCTTATAAATGGAACATACCGAGCTCCTGCTCACCAAGAGGACTTATAGCAGCTTTCAGGACAGTTCTCTTTATGTTTGGTGTTGAATGGTTTTTGACACAGGCAACAGATTTATCAATCGGGATACAAGATAAAATAGTTCACATTAAAGGGAAGGTACAACTCCCTCAAAAAAAAAAAAAAAGGGAAGGTACAGGGCCAACTGATCAAAACAGAGGTTATAAAAGTGAAGATTGCATACTTGACATTTTTGCATGCAAGTGCATTTTAAAAAATTTTCAGCTGGGGGGTAAGTTATATGGGAAAAATTCTCTGGGACTTGTCCCTATCTAATAGAATCAAATGCATAGCACCTTCATCAAATGCATTGCAAGGCCTGAAGGATTCCAATACCCATAATGCAATTGGCAAAGGAAACCCAATCGAGAAGCATACCTCAAAGAGGACACCTCTCACATTTGATACCTGAGAACAGTACTAGCTCACTTGAGGGTAGTGCCACCAATTATAAAATCAACTGCAATGCTTGGGGAGACATGTTATATGGAGAAATTAGGTTAATTATGTGAAAGCAAGATTCTTAAATAAAATATAAAGTTAGATGAATGGCAAAGAAAAGGTAATCTTCTCCTCGAGTGTCTTACTAAAATTCTCAAATGCATGATATAAAATAACTCCTGTCAAGTCTCTGGCTCTAGGGTTCAATCTGGTTAAAAACTTAATGCAGAGCCTGCACCATACCCTGCTTCTCTGCATCAAAAGCATAATAAACAGCTAGAAGAATTAACTATCTTGATTATATATTGACTTCTAATCAGAAAAAGTTGAGTTTTTAGCCAAAAGCATTACCAATAGTGTTATCTGCTAATTCATAATTTAACAAAGCCAGTGAATTTCTTTGGCAAGTGTAAAAAATGCTGTCCACATCTCCTGCTGTTGTCTCATGGTGGTAGTATAGGAGCAGATATGATATGAAACAGACACATTTCAAGGTAAACACGCAGTAAAAGAGCAACTATTCAATGGTTACGTGTCACCGTACTGAAAGAACACGTGAACCATGCATGACAGATGACACATTTAAACAATGACAGCAACTTTAACTTTCAAGAACAAAAATCATGCTTCTTTTACACAATGGAAAGAATGTAACTGAAAATTTTCAAAAAATCTCCAATCTAACAAGTCTAAGATTACTCGCCTGTTGAGGACGCAATGCCCGAGAGACTACCACAAGCCAAACTCACAGCAACAGTAGAATCATGGGGCCTGATGTAAAGCAGAAAACTAAAAGCTTAAAACCAAAAGTATGGTGTAGGATACAGTACATTCAAAGGTCTATGAAAGCTAGAAAATTCTCAAACTAGCTAGTGTATTGATTACCTGTGCAATTGCCAAGAAGATCGCAAGGTCTCATACACTGAAAAGCCAATAGCTATATTGGGTCCAACACCCTGCATTCATATTGGATCATCATTGATATATATCTAGATCAGGAATAATCTAGCATGGATGCTGCAGCATAAGCACAGACATATACCAAGATTGTTGCTCCAAGACCCTTGTAGAGGCCAAAAATTCCCTCCTCTGTAATTATTGTTTGCATTGCATGATAAATACCCCTATAGTACATCACATTTGTCTGCAGTAATGGAAACTAACTAGTTAATAGAGAAACAAAGAGCATATAAAGCTAGCAGGCAATTAGCTAGAACTAGAAGTTTTTAAATCAGATACATATGCTAACATTTCCAAAGAAATTTTGAGTTTGAACTTGGAAAATGACAGG
The DNA here is from genome assembly GCA_947683625.1 of Mallotus nudiflorus. Classification (NCBI taxonomy): domain Eukaryota; kingdom Viridiplantae; phylum Streptophyta; class Magnoliopsida; order Malpighiales; family Euphorbiaceae; genus Mallotus; species Mallotus nudiflorus. The sequence goes on along the minus strand of CANTUR010000440.1, from coordinate 728,832 downwards.
TGACAAAAGAACTCTACACTTGGTATTGACATAATCAAGTCCACCTAAAAGGGAAAGAATTCAATGGCTAATGCAACCTAATCCCACAGATAAGTTAACAAAATTTTACCAAAACAGTTAATATACAGCCATATGGGGAAAAATAATAAGAAAAAACAACACAAAGTATTTCATTTTCAAAAGAAAGAAATGCAAATAATGTTACAAAGCACCAAGGAGGTACCCACTGCAACCTGTGCACAGAACAGCTCTTATAGTATATAAAAATCTACCATATGCATGCAAAGACTATAAGATCCGTCTAATATATCTGTCGAGCACAAATGAAAGGAAAACCTTTATCCTTGAAGCCTTCAAAAAAGATTAAGCAGTTAGTCAAGTACAGTGAATGTTGACCGTGCAACGCACCAAGAAAACTCCATTAGCATTACACCAAATCAAGTCTTAGCAGCAGCAATGATATTTTTTCACCATCTAAAATTACTACAAAACTAATATTTCATCAAAACAATTTATGAAGCTCTAAAAATGACTAACAGCAAAATCAATTGTGCTCAGAAAAGAATTGAACTTGTTATTAGCTGCTTTTGGTATCTTAGAGTATGGAAGAAAGAAAAAAAGCATCATTTGTCAACTCAAGGCCATAGAGCAAAATGTAGATGTTCAGTGCAATGAAGAAAGCATACACTCCAATGTCCAAAAATGATGACGTGAGGAAGGAAAGGAATTCTAATTTTGTATTCAACCTCACTGGACCAGCTGAATTGTAGGAGCGATGAGGAAAGAGCATAATCTAATGCAAAAAAAATAAAAGTAAATTCCTCCAGACATTTCAATCAACAAATTGACAGCCTAACGAAAGTTGAAGCACAATAAAAAGAAGTTAAGAAAATGGTTGCTTGGGCAGAACCTACCTGAGCTGCAAGGCGGGTTCTTACAAGATCCAGTGGATATGTAACAGATGCTGCTGTTATTCCTGCCAAACCCCCACCAGTGAAAGGAACAAACAGATTCCCACCCATGTTTTCCCTATGACTTTCTAGTCCAGGTACCATATGTAGCAGCTGAAAAGCAAATACATCTCATCAAAATTTACATTTCACAGATGAAAACTAAGATGCTTCACTGAAAAACCTTTTTGTAGTGCTCATATGCATAAAAGTTGACAGATGAGTAAGGCAGCCGATGAGCAATTGTCACAAGATTTCCCTTCCAGAAAGCTCTAAACCCTTCTTCTCTAACTATCCTCGAAGCCTCACGCCATATGCTAGCCTTTCTCAACGTTGCAACATCAGAGTGCATGCCCTGCACCTATGAGGACAGAGTCATATAAAAATGGAAACCAATACAATTTTCACACAAATTAAATACAACCCAGAAACCAAATAAGCGAACCCAACTACAGCAATCGAAGAAAACCTGAAAAAGGATAGTGAGGCGTGCAAGGGGTGCTGTACAGGTCTTGCTAAGAGCACCTGCCATGCCACCAGCAATAAGCTGTGAAACTGTTCCGATCTGTAATTGCTGCTTCTGCTGCGAATTTAACACCACTCCTACTCTTGCCTCTGTCTGCATCTCCTCCTTTCTTCACTCTCAATCCTTTCGCACTTCAGAAATGGCGATTCAAAATTTAATCATTTAAATCAAAAGATCCCCAAAAAAATTTTTTAATCTTTTTCCAAAAAAAAAACGAAGTTTAATCTACTAATTGATGAACTAACAAAAACCCACCAATTCTTCTCCTTTTGAATGAACGATGATAAATTTTCCTTTTGTTTTTTCTTTGATCTCAACCCATGAATCTATGCTTATTGACAAAGCAAAGCATTAGCCACATAAAACTACGTCGTTTGTCTTTTATCTTTGTAGGTTTGGACTTGCCAGATATCATACCATTTCAAAATTAAGAGACTTTTTTGGTAAAAAAAAAAAATTAAGAGATTTGTACACATAATGATATATCATTTTAAAATTAAAAAACCTTAGGTATTTTACTAACCATATATTAATCCATCCATTTATTAAAATTAAAATTAAATATCTTTTTATGTTTAATTTTGTTACTAATATTTCCCTTTTGGTGTAGTTTATTGTTATTTTAGTTTTTACAAAGTAATTTTAACTTTGCTAATAATCATCATTAAATAATTTAACACATTTTCATCCAATAATAATAAAAGTAAAGTGAAAATAAAATAATAAAAAAATAAAGCCCGCTAACTTAATATCTTCTCATATTTACAATAAAAATATCAATCCATTGAAAGAAAAAATAATTAACAAAGATTAGTGGATTTGGCACCTACATCATCATCATTATTTTATTATTATTATTATTATTATTGTCATAAAAAAATTAATTAATTTCTTAACAATTTTAACTTTTAATTATTTTTTAGTTAATAAAAAGAGAGAATTAAAAAATTAAAAAAATATAAACCTATCATCACTTAGAAAATATATTAGTCAAAGAAATAATAAAAATAAAAATTGAATTTGTATTTATATCTCACTTCTCTTTTTTAAGTTATTAAGTTTAATAAAATTAAAAATTGGATATCATTTAAATAGTCGCTTAAATAAATTAATTTGGTAAGTATGTCATTTATAAATTTAATGTGATTTTAAAAAAATATATATTGTTCTTTTCAAAAAAATTATTGTTGTTTTATTGTAGCAAAGATAACTTAAAGCATACTCTATATGGCCTATTTTTATATACACTTAATTATAATTTTGTCACATGTTAACTGTTATAAAAAAAAGTTAAACAATTAAATTATCATATTTTATAAAGTTGAAATATCAAAAATGCTATTTATCGAAAAAAATATATTGCTCTCCACAACTAAATATTTATATCTTTTATCATTTGAGTCGCTCATGGGGATAATTTTTCCTTCTTAATTTGCTAAATTCAGAATTTTTTTTAGTATAAGAAATCTAAACATTTGAATTTTTTACAATTTTATTCTAACTTTATATTTTGATAAAATATTTTAATCTCACCAATTTATTTAATTTTTATATAAAATAATTATTTATTTAAAATTAAATAAAAACATAGACACAATAATATAAAATTAAATTTACTGTTGAGAAATTGTTAAAATTTTAAACTATTATCATTATAATAATTTAAAAAGTATAAAAATTATAACTTTTAGTAATTTAATTTTGTTCTGTATTTTATAATAATTTATTTGAAAGTAATTAAAAATATCTAACTTTAATTTATCATATTTTACTCTCCATATATATATATATATATATATATATATATATATATATATATATATATATATAATTTATAAAAGTTTAAAAAATACTAGTCATTAATATATTTAAAAATTTATTACATGTGATTTTAGTTTTTCAATTATCATGATAACACTTTTTGTTTAATTTTAATCAAATTGTGAAGAAGACTGATGTGGCAAATTATAGCTGTATTTATTCAAATAGTGCAGGATACTTGGTTCATTTTACTCTTTTTTTTTTTTTTTAAATTGTTCATTTTACTCTTTTACTCTATGTAAATAAAGGCACATTCAGAACTTCTGTATTTTAGTTTTTAAGCTGATTAATAAGAAAAAAACACAAATTGTCACATGTTATTAGAGCTTGCCACTGCTATTTTCTCTCATTTATTTCTATTTTCCCGAGAAACAAATACCAAAACCCATTTGTTCAACTTCATTGCTTTACTCTTTTAAATACATCATTTTGTTTCTTGAGCGTTGCTGATCACGAATTCGGAGTTATTTTCTCAAATTCTTCATCATTTTGTTCCTTGTCCAGTCGTTTCCAAAAGTGGCTTTAAATATTTTCTCATATTTGTTGATAATTATCTTCGGGTAACTTGACTTAATCTAATGAAAAATCGTTTAAAATTATTTTTCCATTTTTCAGCTTTTTGTGCTGAAATTAAAATACAATTTCACACCACACCTCATACTTTGCAAAGTGATAATGTCAAGTAATATTCTTCACATGAATTTCACACTTATATGACTAGCACGAAATACTTCATCAATCTTTTTGTGTTGGCACACCTTCTCAAAATGGAGTGGCCGAACGAAAAAGCAGACATCTTCTTAAAATTGCTAGAGCCCTCCTATTCCAAATGCAAGTTCCTAAACATTTTTGGATAGATGCCGTTGTCACAGCTTGTTTCTTAATCAATCGCCTTTCATCTTCCGTTCTTGAAGGAAAAATTCCCTACACGGTCCCTTTTCCATCAAAACCATTGTTTCCTATTAAACCTTGTATTTTTGGATGTACATGTTTTGTTTGAGATGTCCATCCTAGATTAACCAAACTAGATCCAAAATCCATTAAATGTGTCTTCGTAGGATTTCCAAAAAGGTTATCTTTGCATTTGTCCTCAACTTAACATATATTTTGTGTCTACAAATGTTACATTTTTCAAAAATACTCCTTTTTCCCTTTCTCAATCCACTTCTCCACCACAAGGAGCGGATGATGATTTTTTAGTCTATATTGTCCATTCTCATGTTTTATCTGATTCTGCTCGTCTTAGACCTCCCATCTTATAGATTTATTCCAGACAAAATGACCCCCTTGCTTCACATCCACCACCAGCAACTTCTTCATCAATAAATCTAACACTCAATGATCTTGATCGTCCCATTGCTCTTCGTAAAGGTAAACGTCAATGAACTTATCCTATTTCCTCTTTTGTTTCTTATGCTCACTTATCTCATATGTCTAGTGCATTAGTTTCTGCACTGGATTCTTTAACTTTACCCAAATCTGTCCATGTTGCCCTCTCCCATATTGGTTAGCGCAATGTCATAATAGAAGAAATGAGTGCTTTAGATGCTAATGGTACTTAGGAATTAGTTGACTTACTTGCAGGAAAGAAAGCTATTGGTTGTAAATGGATTTTTGCCATTAAAGTCAATCCTAATGGCTCAGTTGTTTATCTTAAAGCACGTCTAGTGGCTAAGAGGTTTGCTCAGGTTTATAATGTGGATTACTCATATACTTTTTCTCTTATAGGTCAATTGATCTATATATGCCTATTCATTTCTTTAGCAACTACCTATGACTAGTCTCTTTATCAACTGACATTAATAATGCATTTCTATATGGTGATCTTTAGGAGAAGGTCTATATGGAGCAACCACCTAGGTTTGTTGCTGTCACGACCCAAACTGGGAGTCATGACCAGCGCTAAGGAACGAGAATTCTTTCAAATCCGGAACCCATAGCAAGCCTTAGAAATAAAAGCGCATGCAATAAATAAATAAAATATATGCCAGAATTTAAACTTAAGTCGATTTAAAAATAAATACTTAATTGTCATATCATAAAATAAAAATATTTTCATACCATATTCAGAGAAAGGTCTCATATTAAAATAACATTCTACAGATACAAAGCACTACTATTGCAGTTTTCTAAAATACCAAAAAAATTCAAATAAATAATTTACATAATCTAGCTGAGGCTGAAGAAGTTCGATGTAAGGGTCTACTACTGAGGTCTAAAGACGAGGAATCTCCTAAAAAAATATTGAGGGGAGTCATACCTCACTGAGTGAATTATTATAATATATATACATGCAATCGAAAACTTATATAGTCAGACATCAATATATATATATATACATATATATACACGCATTTCAGACAGATGCTAAAATCCACTTTTATATATATTGAATGCAGAAAGCATTTATTTAGGTGAAGGATCAAATAGAACCCTAAAACAATCGCAACCTCAAATAAATATCTCACTAGCCAAGCAGACTTACTTAATTCCAAATAAATTCTCTTACTCCATTTTGGACAGTAAACTGGAATCAAGATACTAAGCCAACCGAGCTCTAGCAGTTTCATTGTCAGTGTGATTAGCCTCGAGACATTAGGTCAACCGAGATCCAGCAATCACACTAATCACTCATATCAAATTTCAAATAATCAATCAAATGCTCCTCAAATAATTCTCACAATATCGACCCTAAAGTCTAACGAACCGGTACATATATAGTCTTAGTGCAACCCACTAGATAGCACGTTCTATTGATATCCTTTGAATAAAATTGTATATTTATGGAAAATAAATAAATGCATAATTAAACATAAATAATATTCATAACAACGAAATATAACATATATATACAAAAAATATACTAAATATATTTCAAGTATATATATGCTACATATAACCAAAATCAACTATAAATATACCAAATATAGATGACACATATATACCAAATATATACTAAAAACAAATTAAGCATATATGTCACGTATGTATCAAATATACTAAAAATATAATTATTCATTTAATAAAATAATTCATGTTAAAACATTAAAACTCATAATCATGCATCTACATGCAATGCATATATAAAATAATAACTCATAAGTTTACGCTCCTCGAAACTGGTGTCGATCTCGACGCAACTAGAAAATAAATAATAATAACAAATTAGAATAAATTCCTAACTTATACTTCTAAAAGAGACTCGATCTAAGAATATATAATCCAGACAAACACAAAAATTCAAGACCGACTCGACGTCATGTTTTACAAGAATTCTACTGAAAATTCGGCAGAACTTCCTTTGTAAAACGGACATCTCTCTTCTAAAAAGTAGAGCCGATCCTGCAAGAAAAACACATTTCTAAAACACAAGGCTCAACACCTCGAGTTGGGACCTCGAATTGCACAATTTCCCAACCAAGGTTTACAATTCACCAAAAATACAAATAAAATAATAAATATATTAAAAATCATTAAATTTCATAAATATCCACAAAATAGCAAAATAATATATTTAAATATTAAAACACTAAATACAATTATTTTCATAATAATTAAATAAAAACTTAAATAATAATATAATATTAATAAAAGTCAAATTTTTCAATAATTCAACATAAAATAGTAAAAATTCACTTTTATATATTCAAATAGCTTAAATATATATTAAAAGTAATTACAAATCCATTTTATCACCAAAATAGTAAATAATATATTATTTGAATATAATTTTTGAAAATTAGTATTAATTAGTTAAAAATAGTAAATAATATATAAAAATCATTTTAATACCCTACATAATTCTAAAATCATTTAAAACATATTATTTAACTATAATTTCCACAAAATTACACAATTAACTCAATAATTCAATATTTACATAATACAAATAATATTCTCAAAAATTATATAAATTCACTAAAAATTATCTTAATAATTCTACAATTATTAACTCAAATTAATAACACTATTTTAACTAAATTTTCATTAAAACTAATTAAATAACTATCACGACCAAAATCGGGGGTCATCACCGGCGCTAGGGAACAGGAATTTTTTTAAATCCGTAACCTGTAGCAAGCCTTAAAAGAAATAAAACATGCAATAATAAAAATAAAATATGCACCAATAAATAAAAATTCACGCCAATGTAATAAAAATAATTTTTTTCATATCATAAAATAAAATATGTTACACAATATTTAGAGAAAGGCCTCTGAATTTACAGCCAACATATAACAAATACAAAATACAACTCACTACTGCAGTTTTCTATAGTACAAATAAATTAAGTAAGTAATTTACATAAACAAGCCAGGGTTGAAGAAATTTGACGGATAGACCTACTACTGAGGTTTGAGGAAGATGAATCTCCTATAAAAATATCAATTGAAGGGAGTCAGACCTCATTGAGTGAATTGTTATAGTATATATACATGCATTTACTAATGTCAAATGCAATCAATCATCCATATAATATATATATATATATATATATATATATATATATATACAAGCATTTCACACAGATGATAAAATCACTTTATATAAGAATGTTAAAAAACATATATTTTAATGAAGGATCAAATAGAACCCTATTTAATCACAACCTTAATCAACAATAACTCTCTAGACATACAGGCTCACATAATTCCAAATTAAGTCACTTATTCCATTTGGATAGTAGACTGACCCCGAGACACTAAGTCAACCGAGCTCCAACAGTCTGATTGTCAATGTGATTGGCCCTAAGACACTAGGTCAATCGAGCTCCAGCAACCACACTATTAATCATATCACATATCAATCAATCAATGAAATCAAATCATATTTCCACAAGTGATTCTCACTCAACCCTAAATCTATCATACTGATACGTACACGGTCCTAGTGCTGCCCACTAGGTAGCACGTTCTATCGATATCCTTCAATTAAATTTAAACATTTATATAGGAAAATAAATAATGCAGAATAACATTCATAATAACAAAATAAACTGTATATATATCAGAAATATACCTAAAATAAACTAAGTATATTTCGAGTATATATATGTCAAATAAATTCAAATCAACCATGAAATATGCCAAAAGTAAACCAATAATATAATAAAGACATTTTAAGTATAAATAAAAAATAATACATGCATTTATTTTGAAATATATCACAAATATACTAAAAATATACCTAACATTTAATAAAACAATTTATAAACAATTATATATTAAAACATGCATTTATTCTAAAACATGCACCCTAAATGCGATGTATATATAAAATAACAACTCATAAGTTTATGCTCCTCAAGACTGGTTCGACAGGCCCTGTCCATTAAGTCTCGATTTCGATGCAACTAAAAATAAAATAATAATAAAATCAGAATAAGACTAACTAATACTTCTAAAAAGATTCGATCTAAGAATACGGAATTCAGACAAAACAAAAACTCAGAATCGACGTGACATCATGTTTTACGAGAATTCTACCGAATATTCAGCAAACCATCCTCTGTAAAATGGACATCTTTCTACTAAAAAGCAGAACCGATCCTGTAAGAAAAATGCACTTCTAAAAAATAGAACATTCAACACCTTTGATTGGGACCCTGAACTGCACAATTTTCCCAACCGAAGTCCATAATTCCACCAAAAATCAAATAATACAATAAATGTATCAACAATCAATAAGTTCCACAATTATCCTCAAAATATCAAAATATAGCATATTTAAACATTAAAACACTCACTATAATCATTTTCACAATAATTAAATAAAAATCTCAAAATAATAATATAATATTATTAAAAATTAAATTTCTCAATAATTCAATATAAAATAGTAAAACTCACTTTTACATATTCAAATAGCATAAATAGCCTAAACATATATTAAAAGTAATTAAAAAGCCATTTAATTACCAATTTAGTAAATAATATATTATTTGAAAATAATTTTTGAAAATTAGAATTAATTAGTTAAAAATAGTAAATAATTTATAAAAATCATTTTATTACCTTAAATAATTCTAAAACCAATTAAAACATAATATTTAACTATAATTTTAACAAAAACTCATAATTAACCCAATAATTCAAAATATCCATAATACTAAATAATTTCCTCAAAAATTATATAAAATCATTAAAATTATTTTACCAATATATATTATTCTAATATCAACTAAAACACATAATTAAACAATATTTTCAACAAAAATACAAATTTAACTTAATAATCCAATATTTACATAATATAAAAATATTACTAAAAATTACACAATATTCTCAAAAATTATTTTCTCAACACTAAAATTAATAACAACTTATAATAACACTAAATCAACTAATTTTATAATTAAATAAATTAAATTACGAAAATTAAATAAATAATAATAAAATAATAAAAAATTCACCAAAATTCAAATAAATTCCGAAAATTATAACAAAAATATATTCATAGAGATTAAGCTACAAGGATCAACATTTGTTAAAGGAGTTTTCAAAAATCAACTGAAAATCAACCAAAAAAAATAAAAACCTTAATAGCTCAAACTGAAAAATCAACAAAACTTATAAACAAGGAGGTTTGAGCTTGAACCAAACTCAAAATCGAGATCTTCGGAGCTCAGGGAGTCGAACGGCACCGGAATGGCGTGCTATGGTGGCCGAATCCATGAACACCGACGAGGAGAGCTTCCTACAGCACTGCTGTTGTTTCTGTCTTCTCCTGCAATGCTCCAACGTGCAGACGGTGATGTGGAAGACGGGGAAGGAGGAAGAAGATGGTGGTCGGCTGGAGGTAAGGGAGGCACAGTTGATGTTGGTGATTGGGATGGCGGGAAAGAAAGTATGTGTTATGTGTTTATGTTCTTTTATTTTATATATATATATATATATATATATATATATATATATATATATATATATCAATAATAATATTAATAATACTAATGAAATAGTTTAATAATAATACGAATAATGTAAATTAATAAAAACAATAATAGAAATAATAATGCACTAAAATCAATATTATTAAAATAATACCATCCGAAATAATAAATATCAATAACGCAAATTAAATGTTTAAAATCATAAGTTTCTAAAATAAAATATTTACGTAGAAAATGTAATTTAATCATAAAATAATAATTATTAACCACAAAATAATAAAATAAATAGATATGACTTTTAAATTTATTAACAATGCATATCTCAATTTATATTAAAATAACTTAAAAATTAGGGTTATTACATTAACATAATATATATATATATATATATATATATATATATATATATATATATATATATATATATATATATATATATATATATATATATATATATATATATATATATCAATAATAATATTAATAATACTAATGAAATAGTTTAATAATAATACGAATAATGTAAATTAATAAAAACAATAATAGAAATAATAATGCACTAAAATCAATATTATTAAAATAATACTATCCGAAATAATAAATATCAATAATGCAAATTAAATGTTTAAAATCATAAGTTTCTAAAATAAAATATTTATGTAGAAAATATAATTTAATCATAAAATAATAATTATTAACCACAAAATAATAAAATAAATAGATATGACTTTTAAATTTATTAACAATGCATATCTCAATTTATATTAAAATAACTTAAAAATTAGGGTTATTACATTAACATAATTATCAAAAAATCAATATTTAATATTAAAATAATAAAAAATTACCCATAATTCAAATTAATTCAAAAAAATAAAAAAAAATATTTTGAGAAGCTAAAGTTACCACAAACAACATTTCTTAAGTAAGAATCCATGAATTAAACAATATCAAGTTCAAAAAAAAAAAATCCTAAAACACATAAATTAAAAATCAAACATATCCAAAAATCGAAAGGATTTGAGCTTAAACGGAGCTCGGAAATGGATTCACCGAAACTTGGTGGTCTAAACAAGACCGATGCGATGTCCAATGGTGGCCGAAATCCTCACCGGCAACAATGGAAGTTCGATGATGCAAGTCTCAGCCTCCCTCATTTATGGCAGTTCTCTAGCAAGCTGAAGGTGGCAGGCGACATCTAAGAGAAGTCGAAGGTGGTGGCGGTCATTGGTGATGGTTGTGGTGGCTTCGGTGGCACTGGCAAAGTCTCGGGTGGAAGAAGAAGAAGAAGAAAAAGAAAAAGAAAGGAAAGAGAAAAAGGTTGACTCGATTTTTTACTTTTCTTTTTTTAATTAATTATGAATAAACTAAAATGCCCTTCAATCTAAATTAATAATAATAATAATAACAATAATAATAATAATAATAATAATAATAATAATAATAATAACTACTTTAATGCATTTAAGTAATAAAATCCCTAAAATAAATTATTTTACGTAAACAATTTCTTAGAATAAAATAAATAAATAATATTAGCAAATAACAATAATAATAATAATAATAATATATAATTTAAAAATTTTATTAACACTGCATATCTCAAAATAGTTTAATATTATTTAAAATACAAGGTCATTACAATCTTCCCTCCTTATAAGAATTCGTCCTCGAATTCAAAGAAAAGAACAGAAACAAGAATCATCGAGGAAAGAGATAAGGATAAAAAGCTCGCATCTCAGCTTCAGTCTCCCAAGTGTGCTCCTCCACATTGTTGCTTCGCCACAACACTTTGACCATCAAAATCTGCTTCGAACACAACTGACGAACTTGATAGTCTACAATCACAACAAGTTCCTCTTTGTACGTCAGGTCTTCATTCACTTCCATACTATCAGGCTACAACACGTGTGAAGGGTTCGAAATATACTTCCTTAGCATCGAGATATGAAACACTGGATGCACTTGAGACAGATTTGGAGGCAAAGCCAACCGATATGCAACCATGCCCACTATCTCCAAAATCTCGAACGGTCCAATATATCTCAATGCTAGCTTCCCCTTCTTGCCAAATCTCATCACACCCTTCATCAGAGACACCTTCAGGAACACATAGTCTCCAACCTGGAATTCCACATCTCAACGTCTCAGATCCGCATAGCTCTTCTGTCTGCTAACTATGGTCTTTAATCTTCTTTTAATCATAGCAACCTTCTCAGTAGCATCCTGAACCATCTCAGGTCTAGTCAGTGCCCTCTCTTTAATCTTATCCCAACTTAAAAGGGATCTATATTTTCTTCTATACAAAGCCTTATACGGTGCCATCCCAATACTGCTATAGTAGCTATTATTATATGCAAACTCCATAAGTGGCAAATGATCATCCCAGCTACCTCCCAGATCCAATACACACATCCTCAATATATCTTCTAGTGTCTGGATCATCCTCTCATACTGACCATCTATCTGAGGGTGAAAAGCAGTACTGAAATTAAGCCTGGTGCCCATCACTTCTTGCAACTTCTACCAAAAATGAAAGGTGAATTCTAAATCTTTATCAAATACAATGGACACAGGTACTTCATGAAGGCACACAATATGCTTAACATACAACTTTGCCAATTTAACTACAGAATAAGTGGCTTTCATAGGCAAGAAATGAGCATAGTAGGTCAACATGTCCACAATCACTTAGATGAAATCATATCTATCCTTAAAACGAGGTAACCTAGCCACAAAATCCATAGCAATTCTCTCCCATTTCCACTCAAGAATAAGAAGTGGTTGAAGCTTCCTAGAAGGCTTTTGATGTTCTGTTTTCACTTATTGACACGTCAAACACTTAGCAACAAAATCAGCTATATCCTTCTTTAGTCCATCCCACCAGTACAAGTCTCTGATACTATAGTACATCTTTGTGACACCTAGATGTACACTGTAGGATATAGAATGTGCTTTCTCAAGGATCTTTTCTCTTAAATTATCCACATTAGGAATGCACAAACTACCACTAATCCACAAAACACCTTCATCATCAAGTGTGAAATCAGTGAACTTCCCTGCATGAATATTCTATACAAGCTCTTTTAGAATAGGATCTCGGCCCTAAGCTACCTTAATCCTATCTCTCAGCACAAATCAAACTCTGAACTGAGCTAACAATCTACCAGATCTACTCTTCTTCATCATCAGTCCTTCATTCACTAATTGGTGTAATTCTTGGATCAACGGTCTCCTCTCCATACTGATGTGAGCAAGACTACTTGAGGATTTCCTACTCAAGGCATCTGCTACCACATTAGCCTTGTTTGGATAATAAAGAATCTCATAATCATAGTCCTTCAGGAGTTCTAACCATCTACTCTGCCTCATATTTAGATCTCTCTGCTGAAAAATGTACTTCAGGCTCTTATGATCAGTGAAAATCTCACAAGTCACCCTGTACAGATAATGTCTCTAAATCTTGAGAGCAAAGATCACTGTAGCTATCTCTAGGTCGTGGGTAAGATAATTTTGTTCATGCTTCTTCAGTTGCCTCGAAGCATAAGTTATCACCCTACCATTCTGCATCAACACACAACCTAGGCCAACTCTAGAGGCATCACAGTACACAGTAAATTTATCTACTCCATTAGGCAAAGCTAAAACTGGAGATGTGGTCAACTTCTCCTTCAGCAGTTGGAAACTGTTCTCATAAGCATTTGACCACTCAAACTTCACATTCTTCTGAGTCAAGCGAGTCATAGGAGCTGTAAATTTAGAAAAATCCTGCATAAATCTCTTATTATACCCAGCTAAACCCAGAAAACTATGAATCTCTATGACTATCGTTGGTCTGGGCCACTCAGATACTACCTCGATCTTCTATAGATCAACCTGGATACCATCTTTAGACACTATGTGTCCAAGGAATACAACACTCTCCAACCAGAAATCACACTTTGAGAATTTAGTATAAAGTTGATGTTCTCTCACTATCTGCAGTACAGTCCTCAAATGATATACTTGTTCCTCCGTACTATTCGAATACACATATATATCATCAGTGAAGACTACTATAAAATGATCCACAATGGTATGAATACCCTATTTATCAGATCCATAAAAGTAGTTAGTGCATTAGTCAACCCAAATGACATTACCAAAAACTCATAGTGGCCATATCGAGTGCCGAATGCCATTTTAGGAACATTGGCTTCACTAATCTGCAACTGATGATAACCTGACCTCAAGTCAATCTTAGAAAAGAACTGTGCACCCTGAAGCTGATCAAACAGATCATCTATCATCTGGAGAGGATATTTATTCTTCACGGTCACTTTGTTAAGCTCTCTATATTCTATGCATAGTCTTAGGGTACCATCCTTTTTCCTCACAAACATGACTGGTGCACTCCAAGGAGAAACACTGGGTCTAATAAAACCCTTATCTAATAATTCTTACAACTGCTCCTTCAACTCTGCAGGAGCCATTCTGTATGGTGGCATCAAAATAGGAGTAGTGCCTAGAACCACATTTATACAAAACTCAATCACCTTACAAGGTGGTAAACTTGGCAACTCCTCAAGAAAAACATCAGGGAACTCATTTGTAATAGGAACATCTGTGAGAGACAACTTCTCTACTGAAGTATCCCTGACTAATGCCAAATATCTGTGACACTCCTTCCTCAGTATCTCCCTAGCCGTGATAGCAGAGATGAGATTTTGAGGTGCAAAACTCTTATCACCCACAAACTTAAACTCTTCTTCATCAGGAATTCTTAAAATCACCTATTTACTTTGATAATCCATAACGACATAGTGCTGAGATAACCAATCCATACTCAAAATCACATCAAACTCCATCACATTCAATAACATAAATTCTGGTGGCAATTCTCTACCTCCAATAAACACTGGACAACCAGAAAGAACAATGTCGGTATCTAATGAATCACTTAGAGGAGTGGTGACAGACAAAGGAAAAGTCATTCTCAAAGGAAAAGTCATCCTCAAAGCTTGCCAACATAACTTTGAAGCAAAAATAGGGGATGCAAAGGAATGTGTGGCACCCAGATCAAATAAAACCCAAGCATCCAAGTAACAGATAAGAATAATACCTGTAACAATGACATTAAATGCCTGAGCATCCTGCTGAATGAGGTGAAAACCCCTGGCCTAACCTTGACCTCTCTGCTGATTAGCAGAAGCCTGGCCAAAACCTCTAGCACCTCCTCCAGTACCTCTACCATGCCCTTGTTGGGCTACAATCTATGTCAAACTCGGATACTGAGCTGGAGGCAACTTAAAAGGGGTTGGTATTACGCTGGCAATTGATTGCTATGAAAACTACAAAAATTATTGTGGCTGAAAACTAGAATATGGACATGATATGGCAAAGTGTCCTATTTGTTTGCATCTAAAGCATGTCAGCAGCACTATATAATAGGGTCCCTGATGAACTCTACCACAAGTCTGACAAGCCCTGGCTACTGATCTTGTGCTGCTATATCCTGAACTCCGACCACTACTGCTGCTAAAAGCACCTAACCCAAATCTAATAGGTCTACAAGGTCTAGCAATATCTGCTACCCCTATGTACTCTCTGCTGCTGCCTCTAGCTCTATTGTACTGAGCCTCTTTGTTAACTATTGGAACCAATTTGAAAGGTCGAATACGGAGTAGTCTGAAATCGTCATGACTGAATACCCAATTGATAGTAATCAAGCATAGCTCCTTGCTTGACTAACCTCAATTCTATCTCTTTGGCCAACTCTATCACCGACTTTAAAGTAAGGCTTGCAATAGGCATCCCAGACTAGTGACGTAAGTCATGACAATAAAATACTGATCTCGCATTAGATCCTCTGCATATTTACAAAGTCAGAGAAACTCTCTAGTGTAGTCCTCGATAAATTTATCACCTCTAGTGATGCTTATCAGCTAAAGTCTGTAACTCATCCGGAGTGGCTTTGGACTGAATCTCCTCATAAATCTCTCTTTGAACTGTGCCCAAGTCATCGTAGTCATGTACGGCTGAATCACATGAACGAACCAATCCAGGGCTGGTCCCTCTACTGATAAATTGACAATTATAATCCGCTGGTACTCGGTATGAGCAGTCTGAGTCCTCATCTCAATAGTGTGCAGAAAGTCTAATAGATCCGATGTCCCATCAAAAGCTATCCTAACGACTTTGTCATAGAACAATGTTGCCTCAGGGTCAGACATACCCTGCTAATAGGCAGGCTAAATCGACAGTGCAACTGGAGGTATCGTAGCTTCCTCGTACTCTAGCTCTATAGGTTCCTCATCCTGCAGCTCACGCTGTCTACGGCGGCCTACCGTTCCTCAAGATCTACTTCTATGTAATATCCTGAGATTTTAAATAATTTTAAACTGTATCGGGATATACAGTGTTAATAATTTTAATAAATATATTTGATTATTTAATTAGTTTGTTATTTATTAAAGTTATTTTTTTTAAAATTATTTTAAATTTTGTACGTAAAATTTTTCCGAGAATTATATTTTTGAGAGAATTAAAACCTAAATAAATATTTGTTAATTATGTTAGTCGGTTTTATGATTTGCATGAGTCCATGCATGATTTTAATTACCGTAATAATGTATATACACATATACATGCATAAATACACATATTTAATATTTTAGGGTTTATTTTAATTAAGTATATATTATATATTTTTATTAAATTAATATGTATTATATATATGTGTATATGTATATAAATATTGGGTTGATACTTTTATATGTGGTGTAGATTATTTTGAATATAATATTAATTTATTATAATAATATAAGTTAAAGTTATATATATATATATATATATATATATACAAATGTAAAAGTTTGCTTTATTTACAAAACTGCCATTGTCTTCTCCAAATCAACCCGACACCCTCACCCTCTATTTCCACCAGTGTCAAGCTTTCCCCTTGCTGTCGGAGTGCCTCCCTGATGTCCACCACCTTCCCAAGCTTCCTCCGCCGCCTGTAGTCTTCATTTCTGGCGAGTTTTGGCCGATTTCCTCCCGAGAAGCCGAAACTCGAGCTTGCACTGATCACTGTGATTCCAACCACCATCTTGAACGCCACCGGTCTCTATCTTCTCCTTGAGCTCCGGTGAGTTTATTTCTAAGTTTAGTTTCATGTGATTTGGTCTAGATTTCCCTTGGTTCTCAATTTTCATTTTCGGCCATTTTGTGTTCTTGATTTTTTTGAACTTTGATTCTAATGATTCAAGCTTACTTCCTTCAAAAATATTGATCCTAGTAGCTCAATCTTCATCTTGGAATTTTTGTGGAATTTTTTGGAATTATTTTGATTTTTTGTGAATTTTTGATTATTTTATTAATATTTTCTAATTTTCGTAAATTAATTAAATAAATTGTGAAATTGTGATTTATGGTGTTTATAGAGGTTGAAATTAATTTTGGAAATTAATTTGTAATTTTTGTGATTTTTGTGTAATTATTATGAATTTATTTAGTTTAGGTGAATTTTGGAAAATTAGGTTAATTAAGCATTTTGTTAAAATTAATGGGTTAATTGAGTATAATTATTGATTTTATTGAATTATATGTTGATAAATTAATTTTTGAGCAATTTTATAATTTTTAGTGAATTTTTGAATGATTATAGTGTATTATGTGAAATTTTATATAACTAGGGGTATTTTGATAATTTGGTAATAAATTGATTAAAAATTTAGTTAAATTGGTTTTAATAATTATTTGAGGTATAAAAATGATTTTTAAAAATTAATTACTATTTTTAACTAATTAAAACTATTTTTCAAAAATTATTTTCAAATTATATATAGTATACTATTTTTGTAAATAAATGAGTTTTATTGATTTTTAACATGTTTTTGGGCTAATTATGTAATTTAGATTTATAAAATGAATTTCGGTTAATATTTGTGAATTTATCGAGAATTATCAATTTTTAATAATATTTTATTTAAAATTAGGTTTTTATTGTAATTATTGGTAAAATAATTATTTCAGTGTTTTAAATATCTAAATTGCTATATGTTGATATATGAAGGGTATTTTTGGTATCTTTGGAATTTAAATGTGTTATGTGTTTATCTCGTAAATTGTGAACCTTGGTCGGTAGAATTGTAGTTTGGGAGTCCGACTAAGGGGTTGAGCGATTGTATATTCTCGAAGTGTATTTTCTTACAGGATCGACTCTATTTTCTGAGTAGAGAGATGTTCGTTTTACAGGAGAGGTTCTACCGAATTTTTGATAGAATTCTCGTAAAACGTGACATCTGGTCAAATCCCTATTCCTAATTTGTGTCCAGTATTCTAGATCGAGTCTTTAGAATTTCGTTAGATTTATTCTGATTTTGTGTTGTCGTTTGTTTGTTTAGTTACGCCGAGATCGAGACCTAGTGGACTAGGCCCGTTGAACCCGTCTCGTGGAGCGCACATGTAATATCCCGTGTTTTTAAATATTTTTACACTGTATCGGGATATGCAGTGTTAATAATTTTTGTATATATCTTACGATATTTTTACGAGTTGATATGTATTTAAAACCTATTTTAATTATTGTGTCTTATTTACAGTGCTTTATGTAAAATTTTCCAGAGACTTTCATTTTCGGGGAAATTTTCACGTAAATAATTTATTATTAATTATTTTAAACATATTTTCGGACTTGCATGAACTCATACATATTTTTAAATTACTAAATTAAGCCTATGCATACAATTATTTAATTAGGGTTTAATATATATTACCCTAATATTTTATCATTTTATTATTAATTGTTTATTTAAATTAATATAATAATATGTAGTGTGTATTTTTCCCACATATTTTATTTATACACTATATTTTAATATATACATATTATTTTATTATTTCTTTTTTTTCTTTTTCTTTTTTTTTTCTCTTTTCTTTTCTTTTTCTTCTTCTTCCTCCCGCGCGACCACCCTTCCCCTCACCGCTGCAAACCCGACCACCTACCGTCGGTGTGCCACCAGCAGCTCCACCCTCCACTTCCAGCCACTCTGCCGCCCCTAATCTCCTTCTCCGGCGCCGGCGTAGCCCAGGAAACCATTTTTGGCCGAAAGTTGCAATTTCTTCACACCTCGCAATTCCGGCCACCATTTTCGACACCGCTGGTCTCTTTCTTCTCTTTGAGCTCTGGTGAGTGTGATTCTAGCTTTGGTTTGAGCTTAAATGGTCTAGAATTGCTTAGGTTTTGAATTTTCCAATTCTGTCACATTAGGGTTTTTGATTTTTTTGAGCTTTGAATTGCTTGATTCATGAAAATCCCTTCACAAATGTTGATCCTAGTACCTTAATCTACATGTATGAATTTTTGTGGAATTTTTGGAGATTTTTTGGATTTTTGGGTATTTTTGAATATTTTAATATTATTTTCTAATTTTCGGAAATTAATTATTTAAATTATGAAATTGTGTTTTATGGTTAAATTAGGTGTTGAAATGAATTATAGGAATTTATTTGGAATTTTTATGAATTTCTAAGTATTTATTTTGAATTATTTGAGTTTATGTAATTTTGGGAAAATTAGGTTAAATGTGTTTTTATTTGAATTTAATTGGTTAATTGAGTTTAATTATTGATATTATTGATAAATATGTTGAGAAAATTAATTTTGGATAATTGTATAATTTTTGGTGAATTTTTGAAGTAATTTAAGTATATTTATATATATAGGGGTATTTTGGTAATTTTACCCTAAATTGGCTAAAAATGTAATTTAATTGGTTTTATTAGTTATTTAAGGTATAAAAATGATTTCTACAAATTATTTAGTATTTTTAACTAATTAAAACTATTTTTCGTAAATTATTTTCAATTATATATATAATATACGGTTTTTCTAATAAAATGAGTTTTTATCGGTTTTTACAGTGTTTTAAGGTTAATTATGTAATTTCTACGTATAAAATGAATTTTTATGTTATAAGGGTATTTTTGGTATTTTCAGAATTGTTCTGTGTTTGTGAACCCCGGTCGGTAGATTGTAGTCTGGAGTCCGATCGAGGGGTTATGGATGAGTGGTTGAGCCTGTTTTTTGAAGTGTATTTCCTTGCAGGGTCGGCTCTACTCTTTTTGAGTAGAGAGATGTCCATTTTACAAGGGAGGTTCTGCCGAATTTTCGATAGAATTCTCGTAAAACGTGATATCCGGTCGAACCCTAATTTCTGATTCTGTGTTAAATACTCTAGATCGAATTCTAGGATTTTCTGTTAGATTTATTCTAATGTCTGTCGTTATTATTTGTTTAGTTGTGCCGAAACCGAGGGCTAGTGGACTAGGCCCGTCGGACCCGTCTCGTGGAGCGCACTAGGGTGAGTTACTATACTATATATATATGCCTGAGGATACATGATTTAGAAATATACGTTTTATTTTGATTAAAAATGCATAAATAATGTGATTTGTATTTAAATATATTTTTGGTTTATTTTAGGTATATATTAAATTATATGCATGTTTTGTTAATAAATTATATTTAAAATGTTTTTAAATATATTTCTAGCTTAATTTATAATTTGATTGGATTTATTTGACGTATATATACTCGAAATATACATGGTTTACTTTTGGGTATATTTCCAGTATATATATGGTTTATGTTGTTATTTTATTTAAATTCATGCATCATTTATTTGTGAATGAATGTTTTATATTTATTAATGAAGGATATCGATAGAACGTGCTACCTAGTGGGCAGCACTAGGACCGAGTACGTACCGGTACGCCTATAGTATTTAGGCTATATTACTAACCATTTGTGGATATTGATTGGTTATGATTAATTGATGTGTGAGATATGGTTTGAAGGTGTGATTGCTGGAGCTCGATTGACCAAGTGTCTTGGGGCTAATCACACTGGCAGTCAGACTGCTGGAGCTTGGTTGACTTAGTGTCTCGGGGCCAGTCTACTGTCTAAATGGATTAAGTGGACATATTTGGATTAAGTGAGCCTGTATGGCTAGAGTGTTGTCTAACACTAATTTTTGAGGTTACGATATTCTAGGGTTCTATTTGATCCTTTATAAAAGATGATTTTCAATAAAATATATATAAAATGATTTCTTTGCATTTGTGTGTATTTGCCTGTATATATATTAGATATATATATACTGTTGGTTGTATGCATTGTCATTTAGTATGCATGTATATATATTATAGTAATTCACTCAGTGAGGTCTGACTCCCCTCCGTTGACTATTTTTCAGGAGAGTCAACATCTTCAGACCTCAGTAGCAGGCCTGTACGCCGGATTTCTTCCGCCCCGGCTTCTTTGTGTAAATTACTTATTTGAGTCTTATTTTTATATAATCTAGACACTGCAGTAGTTGTAAATTAAATTGTGGGATTTTATGTATTTATTTATGTGAGATATTGTGTTATTTGAAACTGGATTTGTATTAAGAGATTTATATATATGAGATGAGATTTGACTTCAATCCAGTGGTGAAAATGTTATTATTATATTAATGATTTGATTTATGATTTTTATTTCCGCTGCAAATTTCATATTGTTATTATTATTATGGCATGTTTGATTTTATTTTTTAGGCTTGGTACGGGTTCCGGATTCGAAAGAATTCTCATTCCCTAGCGCCGGTCATGGCCCCTGTTTTGGGTCGTGACAACACAACTGTGAGTTGTTATTTTATATATACTTGTTTTAGGATTTCATATTTTAGAAATGTATGTTTAAATGTAATGAAATATGCATAAATAATTTAATAATTGCTTAGGTATATTTTAAATTAAATGCATGTTTTATTATTGAATTATACTTAAACTGTTTTTAGGTATATGTATAGTTTATTTCTAGTTTATTTTAAAATTAAATTGAATTTATTCGACGTATATATACTCAAAATATACTCGGTTTATTTTTGGTATAATTTCTAGTATATATATGTTTATATTGTTATTTTAATTAAAGTCATGCATCATTTATTTCATGAATGAATGGATTTATTTTGAATGAAGGATTTCAATAGAATGTGCTACCTAGTTGGTAGCACTAGGAGTGAGTACGTACCGGTATGACGATAGAATTTAGGTTAAATTACTAACCTATTGTGGGTATTGATTGGATTGATGTGTGATATGATTTGAGAGTATGATTGCTGGAGCTCGGTTGACCAAGTGTCTCAGGGCCAATCACACTGACAGTCAGACTACTGGAGATCGGTTGACTTAGTGTCTCGGGGCTAGTCTACTGTCCAAATGGAACAAGTGAATTTATTTGGAATAAGTGAGCATGAATGGCTAGAGTGTTGTCTAACACTTTTTGAGGTTGCGATCATTTAGGGTTCTATTTGATCCTTCATAAATGATTATTATTTTCAGTATTTTTATAAAATGATTTTTGTTGCATCTGTGTGTATTTGCCTGTATATATATTTATTATATATACTATTGAATGTGTGCATTTGTCATTTAGCTATGCATGTATATATATTATAACAATTCACTCAGTGAGGTCTGACTCCCCTCCGTTGATTTATTTTTTAGGAGAGTCTTCATCCTCAGACCTCAGTAGCAGACTTTTACGTCGGATTCTTCCGCTCCAGCTTTATTATGTAAACTGCTTACTTGATTTTATTTTGTATTTTAGACACTGCAGTAGTTAAGTTGTGAGATGTATGTATTATATATGTATGAGATTTATATTTTAAAGATTTGAACCGAGAATTGTTTTTAAAAGATTTTATATATATGAGATGAGTTTATTTTATCAAATGAGTTGGTGGATTATTATTATTATATATGAGATTTTAATTTCCACTGCTAGATATTTTATTTATTTTAATATATGTTGCATGCTTTTATTTTATTTTTAAGGCTTACTACGAGTTCCGGATTCGAAAGAATTCCCGTTTCCTAGCACCGGTCATGGCCTCCTATTTTGGGTCGTGACATTCTACCTTGACCTCTGCGCCTCGTTAGCAGCTTACGAGGTAAAACCTCATCCTGAAAGGACTCATCATCCTCGGTCTCAACAACCGGTAGAGCGACACGTGCTTGCCTCCTCATTCTGAAAAGATAAAACAAAAGAGATTTAGACAAAGCAAACAATCTAAGGATTACGCGAAATACAAAATTAAGGCAAATTATCAAAGACATGATTGAACCTAATTAACTACAGTAGTTTCCTAGAAAATAAGACTCTGAAAAACTAGGTCTAGAACACTAATAACCTAAGGCTCTGATACCAAATTTGTCATAACCTAAACTAGGAGTCATGACCGGCGCTAGTAAACGGGAATTCTTTCAAATCTGGAACCCGTAACAAGCCTTATAAATAAAAGCGCATGCAATAAATAAATAAAATATATGCAAGAATTAAAACTTAAGTTGATATAAAAATAAATACTTAATTGTCATATCATAAAATAAAAATATTTTCATACAATATTCAGAGAAAGGTCTTATATTAAAATAACATTCTAGAGATACAAAGCGCTACTGCATTTTTGTAAAATACAATAAAAGTTCAGATAAATAATTTACATAATCTAGCCGGAGCTGAAGAAGTTCAGCATAGGGTTTTACTACTGAGGTCTGAAGACGAGGAATCTCCTGAAAAAATATTGAGGAGAGTCATTCCTCACTAAGTGAATTATTATAATATATATACATGAAATCAATAGATATATATATATATATATATATACATACATTCATACATACATACATACATACATACATACATACATACACGCATTTTACACATATGATAAAATCCACTTTTATATATATTAAATGCATAAAACATTTATTTAGGTGAAGGATCAAATAGATCTCTAAAATAATCGCAAACTCAAACAATTATCTCACTAGCCAAGTAGGCTTACTTAATTCCAAATAAATTATCTTATTCCATTTTGGATAGTAGACTAGCTCTGAGACACTAAGTCAATCGAGCTCCAATAGTCTCACTATCAGTGTGATTAGCCCCGAGACACTAGATCAACTGAGCTCTAGCAACCACACTAATCACTCATATCAAATTTCAAATAATCAATCAAATGCTCCTCAAATAATTCTCACAATATCGACCCTAAAGTTTAACGAACCGGTACGTACACAATCCTAGTGCAGTCCACTAGGTAGCACGTTCTATTGATACCTTCAAATAAAATTGTATATTTATTGAAAATAAATAAATGCATAATTAAACATAAATAACATTCATAACAACGAAATATACAATATATATACCAACAATATGCCAAAAATATACTAAATATATTTCAAGTATATATTATAACCAAAATCAACTATAAATATACCGAAAATATACTGAATATAAATGACACATATATACCAAATATATACTAAAAACAAATTAAGCATATATGTCACATATATATCCAATATACTAAAAATATACTTATTTATTTAATAAAATAATTCATGTTAAAACATGAAAACGCATAATCATGCATCTATATGCAATGTATATATAAAATAATAACTCACAAGTTTGTGGTTCTCGAGACTGGCTTGACGGGACCGGTCCGATAGGACTAAGTCTTGGCGTAGCTAGAAAATAAATAATAATAACAAATTAGAATAAATTCCTAACTTATACTTCTGAAGGAGACTTGATCTAAGAATACATAATCTAGACAAACACAAAAATTTAAGAAATACATCCATATATGAAGGATCAAATAGAACCTTAGAAAATCGCAACCTCAAACAGTGTTAAACAACACTCTAGCCATACAGGCTCACTTATTCCAAGTAATTCACTTGTTCCATTTGGACAGTAGACTGGCCCCGAGACACTAAGTCAACCGAGCTCTAGCAGTCTGACTGTTAGTGTGATTGACCCGAGACATTTGGTCAACCGAGCTCCAACAATCACACTCCCAAATCACATCTCACATCAAATAAATCAATCCAATCATCATCCATAAATAGGTTAGTAATAAAGTCTAAATGCTATCGGCGTACCGGTACATACTCGGTCCTAGTGTTGTCCACTAGGTAGCACGTTCTATTAATATCCTTCATTTTTATATAAAACATACATTCATAAAACAAATGATGCATGATGTTAAATAAAATAGCGACATAAACCACATATATACTAGAAATATATCAAAAATAAACCAAGTATATTTCCAGTATATATATGTCAATAAAATTCTGTTTAACTATAAAATAAACTAGAAATAAACCATAAATATAGTTAAAAACATTTTAAGAATAATTCATTAATAAACATGCATTTAATTTAAAATATACCAATAATATATCAAAAATAAACCTAAGTAATAATTAAACCATTTATGCATAACTTATAAAATAAATCATACATTTGTAAAAACATGCATCCTAAAACATGTATATATAAAATAACAACTCATTGTTATTGCGCTCCATGAGACGGGTCCGATGGGCCTGGTCCATTAGGCCTCGGTCTCAGCATAACTAAACAAACAAATGACAACACGACATTAGAATAAATCTATCGGAATTCTAAAGACTCGATCTAGAATCTTAGACGTAGAATTAGAATAAGAATTTGATTGGATATCACGTTTTACAAGAATTCTACTAAAAATCCGACAGAACCTCCCTTGTAAAACGGACATCTCTCTACTTAAAGAGTAGAGTTGGTCCTGTAAAGAAACATACTTAAAAAATAAACACAGTTCATAATCCCTCGGTCGGACTCCAAACTACAATTTCACCGACCGAGGTCCACATTTCACGAAATAATATAGAACACATGAAAAATATCAAAAATGCCCTTCAATACTCAAAATATAGAAATTTAGATATTTAAATGCTAAAAATATTTATTTTATCGATAAATACATAAAAATCCTAATTTTAAATAAAATATTATTAAAAATCGGTAGTTCTCAATAAATTCATAAATATTGACCAAAATACATTTTATAAATCTAAATTACATAATTAACCCTAAAACATACTAAAAATCAATAAAAACTCATTTATTTAGAAAAATCGTATATTATATATAATTTGAAAATAATTTACGGAAAATAGTTTTAATTAGTTAAAAATACTAAATAATTTGTAGAAATCATTTTTATACCTCAAATAACTAGTAAAACCAATTTAATTATATTTTTAGCCAATTTAGTATCAAATTACCAAAATACCCCTAGTTATGTAAATTCCCTAAAATTAATAAAAAATTCACCAAAAATAGTATAATTACTCAAAATTAATTTCTCAATATATAATTCAATAATATCAATAAATATACTCAAATAACCAATTAATTTCAATAAAACACATAATTAACCTAATTTTCCAAAAATTACATAAACTAAATAAATTCAAAATAATTATATAAAAATCATAGAAATTAAAAATAAATTTCTAAAATGCATTTCAACACCTATAAACACCATAAAACAAAATTTCATAATTTAATTAATTAATTTTCAAAAATTAGAAAATATTAATAAAATAATAAAAAATTCACAAAAATCAAAATAATTCCCAAAAATTCTATAAAAATTCACAGAGCTAGATCAAGCTACAAGGATCAATGTTTGTGAAGAAATATTGCATGAATCAACCAAATCGAAGTTCAAAAAAATCAAAAACCCTAAATGGCCGAAAATGAAAAATCGAAACCTAGGGAAATCTAGACCATTTCAAGTGAAACAAAGCTTCGAAATGCACTCACCGGAGCTCAATGAAGAGATAGAGACCAGTGGGGCTCGAAACGGTGGCCGGAAAGTGCTTGATCGACGTTAATGGCACTTTTGGCAATTCTTGGAAAATCCAGCCAAACCACGCCGGAGAAGGAGGCTCTGGAAGTCAGAAATGGCTGGCAAGGGAGGTGGCACACCGGAGGGCACAGTGACAGGAAGAGGAAGGAGTTGCAGCGTTTGGATGGGGAAGAAAACGATCGGGAGGAGGAAGAAGAAGGTAATGTATATATGATATTATATGTATATATTTATATCTAACTTTATATTATTTTGATATATAGTATAATACACACAATAAATATCCACCACACACTTTAATAACAATATATATACACATATACATATATACACATATTTAATTAATTAATATTAAAACTATATAATATAATATAATATAATTTAATTAAATAAACCCTAATTTAATTTTAATGCATGCATGTATGTATATATATTTTATTTGACACTCTAAAATCATGCATAAACTCATGCAAATTCACTAAACTGCTAAAAATGATTTATATTTAATTATTTATGTTTTAATTTTTCCGAAACTAAAATTCCAGGGAAAATTTTACATAAATGACTTAAAAATAATTATAAATAAATAAATAAAAATGACTTTAATAAATAACAAGCTAATTAAATAATCAAATATATATAAAAATTATTAACACTGCATATCCCAATGCAGTTTAAGATTATTTAAAAACTCGGGATATTACACAGTCAGACTGCTGGAGCTCTGTCGACTTAGTGTCTCAGGGCCAGTCTACTATCTAGTTGGACTAAGTGAATTTACTTGGAACTAAGTGGGCCTGTATAGCTAGAGCGATTCCTATTGATATTTGAGGTTGCGATAACTTAGGGTTCTATTTAATCCTTCATAAGCTGATGTTTTTCAGTATTATATATAAAGTGATATTTAGCATCTGTGTGTACCTGCCTATATATGTATTTATTATATATACTTATGAGTGTTTGCATTTGTCATTTAGTAATGCATGTATATATATTATAATAATTCACTCAGTGAGGTCTGACTCCCCTCAGTTAATATTTTTACAGGAGAGTCCTCTTCTTCAGACCTTAGCAGTAGGCCTATCCACCGGATTTATTCTGCCCCAGCTTTATTATGTAAATTACTTACTTAATTATTTATTATTGTACTCTAGGAAACTACAGTAGTTGTATTTGTAATAGTGGTGAGTTTTAATTATTTTGCTGTATGAAATTTTAATTCAGATGTTTAATCTAAATACTGTGTCAAATCATTTCATGATATGAAGAAGATTATTTTATTATATTAAATTGAAAATTTTAATTACGGTATATTTATTTTAATTTTATTTATTGTATGTTTTTATTATTTTAAGGCTTGCTATGGGTTCTAGATTCAAAAGAATTCCCATTCCCTAGCGCCGGTCATGGCCCCCAGTTTTGGGTCGTGACGTTCGTCGAATACTCGCATTCTTCAATATTGGTATAAGGTCATATGGTCTAGCTTTTTGAATTTAGAGGAAAACATGTAGACATCCAGCTTCTTTTTGTCACTACATCTGATTCAAGTGTCAAACTACTCCCAAGCCTCGATGCTCGGTGATTCATTTTGGTTGCCCAGTTATCTTACTATTTGCTCTGAATTCTAACCTTAGAAACTATTGCATCCATAGTAAAACTTTCTTTAAAACTCAGATGCTTCTAATTTTGACTCCTTTTCCATGCTAACTTATCGTCATAAAAGGCTAATCCCGCATCAAGTTAGTTGATAAGAATGCCATTGCAACATTGCCGAACCTTTCATGCCTTGTGACTTGATCATCTAACCATACAACTCTGCTAATGCAAGGGATCTTGAAGCTCATCAATATCGTGATCATAAATGGACAAATTTCGAATGTCATGCCTTTGTGTTCTACACCTTATTGAAGATACAACGAAGTTTTTGCTTATAGTTCGGAGCTTATTTTACCAACAATTTCTGAGCAATTATTTATATACCAATCTACTGCTCGGGTAATTAGAAGCTTGAAGTTGCACAACTTCGTTAACTGCTTGGACACTTTAAGTTTCTACTTTAACTATCTCAAATCATGTGTTCCTCCTTCAATTGATGACAAGCTACTAACCCCTAGAGGTAAAGTTTGAAGCCAAGATCGTATTATAAACAACATGATAAACTTCTAAGGAAGGTGCATTGTAAGAGTGGATCAATCTCCCGTGCAAAGCATATAAGAAAGTATTGCCCTGACCATCTTTGCACTATTTCAATATGAATTTGTCATTGATGACTGAATTGGATTTCTTTATGATTATGCTTAGAGAAATTGTGATTTGGTTGTGTCTTTGAGAGGTCGAGCAAAATTCCTAGCAAGCAAAGGTAATTCGGAATTGAATTTGATTATTCCCATAGACGGCGCCACTTGATAACTCCGAATTGATATTTTTGCTTATGGAACCTGCATCGATGAAGAAAACGGTATGAGGAAAAAATATAATAAAGCGAATAGGCATAATATAATAGAGAATAAAGAATAAAGAATAAAGGATGTATAATGTTGGATGATTGCTTGTATGATGATGGAGTGATGACTTAATGATGTGATGATGTTGAATGATGAGAATCTATGACATGAGATGTCATGAGATGTATTTATAAGAGAAGGTACTGCTTAAATCTCTTAGGAATATGATTCCTTAGTCTTATAGGATTGCCTTATTTAGGAGAGAAGAAGACTTCCTTTGTAGTTAATTTTCTTAATTGAAATAGACTTCTTTATTAAATTTTCTTCTTATTCAAGTAATCATTCTCTTTTAGGGGAATATAACCCTTATTAGAATAAGATACTATTATAGGATATCAATTATTATTTTTTTAAAATTTTGTATGAGATTTGGTAAATGTGCTATGTGGAAAATGTGATTGCAATATTTTAGAGCTAGTAGATTTTCTATTCAAACTTGGCTTATTACATATTGCTTCATGTTGGGGCTTAATTTTTTCATAGTGAGAATCTTGTATTTTGAAAGATTGCATTTCTTGTGGAGTTTTTTTCTCCAATGATGGTTAAAATTTAGTGCTTTTTGATAATTGATAATTCTAACTTACAGCTATTATTCCTCTATTTGAACAAATACGTATAATAGGAATTGTAATCTCCGCCTATGGTACAGAACAATGGAAGATCTGAGATTATCTTCCATTTCCGAATCCCAAGAGATCAAAATTCAGACAAACTAGAGGACAGTAGAATTGTAAAGTCATATACACATAAAGCTTATCAAACCAAACTTAAACAACAACATGACTATATTTATTGCTATTATTATTAGTTATAAAACTAGAAGATAGAAAATAAAAAAATGTAAGTAGGGGATGATCGTTGGTTAAATTCTAACAGTCACCCCCTTAAAGGTGATACTGTTTAAACACAAAACATATCACTATTCACATGGAGAGGAAAGGAGAAAAGGACGATAAATCAATACATATTTACATCTAAATAGACCGTCAATGTTTATTATATCGCCATCCTGAACAAGAGTTAAAAAAAAAATATTAGGAGCCAACAATATGCATGCATATGATGATGATCATCCATAAAAAAAATAAATCAATGATGAAACAGATAGGCCTGTAGCTGACAAGAATCCGGCATTCCATGACACATAAACTCATTAACAGAAATTCAAACACTCTTAGAAAATCCTCCATAACCAAGAGGAGAAGGATAAGAACCGACATTAATTACAATCTAATGCACACTGCTTTATCAATCTCACACGTCATAATAGACGGCTGCAACATATATCTCACAATATGTAAAAAGAAACAAACTAACTCAATCAAGACCTGGTAACTAATCAATGAACTGTATAACAAATATTTAACAATTTAAACCCTAACTGACTTGCCAATAGCGAGTAAATTAAACACAAGTTGCGAGCACACAGGCAATTTTCATTTTAGCAGTACCTTCAGAATCATGAGGCTGACGTTGGCTAGAGTAAATATTTGCTATTCAAATATTTAATGTGATCCCTCTCGTGATCATTTTTCCTAAATAATTGATATATTTTTTTCATAAACACCATTAAGATTTTTTTCCTCTTTAATTCTAGGAAAAATTACATAAATCACTAAGGTTAGTAAAAACTTTTTCAAAAATACGGTAGTAAAAACAAATTTTTCAAAATCAGTGTTTTGGCTTTTTTTTTTTATTTGTTTCTTATTTTTTCCATTATATTTTTGCAAGTGATTTCTTCTTTATCTTTTCCTTTTTTTTTCTATTTATTTTTTCTCTTTCTTTTTTTTTTTCTATTTACCTTTTTTTTTTTTTTCAGAAAACAGTCTAAAAAAAAAAAAGATGATGATGTTGAAGAAGAAGGTAAAGGAAAAAACTTTTTAATTGTAGATGATACGTTTCAAAAAAAGAAGAAGATGAAGATGAAGAATATGACGAGTTTTGGTTATTTTTGTAGGCATTTGTCAAAACAATCAAAAACAACCTCATAAAATTAAAAAAATAAAAATAACCATGAAAACAAAGAAAAAAACAACTACAAAACAACTGTCAAAACAATCAGAAAAATAACCACCGCTAAACTAACCAAAAAAACAACAATGAAAATAACCAGAACAACAGCCGCCACCAAAACATCCACAAAAACAAATGTTAAAACAACTAGGAACCAAGAAAACACAGTTTTATCAATTCAAACAAATAAAATCAAAGCCAATACAATATTTAAATTCTAATGCCCAAAACAATTATGAAGTTTAAGTTTTTAGTTATGAAAACTCTTATTTTAAAAAAAAAAAAAAATTAAAAGATGATCTTACTAACTTTCTCTCTGTATGTTTTTTCTTTAAGATCTTTAATGGCCATAGAAGGAAAAAGAATCAACAAATCAAAAAAAGCCATGAATAAGAATTTTTTAATAAGAGAAAATTTCTAATTGTTTTATTTTGTTTTGGAGATGATGTTGACAATATCATGTAAGAGTAGAGGATGAAGAGAAAAGAAAAAAATTTCTAGAGAAAAAAAAAAGAAAAGAAAAAAATGAAAAAGAATGAAGGAAGGAGAAGAAAAGAAGAGGAGAGGAAAAGAAAAAAAAATTGTAAAGAAAGAAAAACAGAGAAAAAGAATAAAGAAGAAGACAAAGAGATATTGTTTTTGAAAAAGAAATTTCGTGTTTTTGAAAAATAAATCCCGTATTTTTTAAAAAGACTATGTTTTAAAAAAATCATTTTAGTCAACAGTATTTTTTATAAATATTTTTTTGATATATTTCTATAAAAATCCCTTAATTCTATGCTTGGATGATGATCCCGCTCATAATTTTATTGTCTGGTTCTGGGCTGTGTTTGAAGGAAAGCTGAAGGAAAAGCAAAGGAATCTATGAATTCTTTTTTTTTTTAAGGAAGCTATGATTTAAATTTTTAAAAAAATTGTGAAATTTTGAAAAATATAAACTAATAAATTACATTAGAAATACAGATTTTATCAAAAGTAATCGAAACTATAAGATATAGGTGATTTAATTTAAATTAAATTATCAATTTAACCGTAACAGGTTTTATAAATCAATGACTATAATTAAATAATGATTAATCTAATAACTATTAATTATATTTGTATATATGCAAGTATGTGTACCGTGGAAGAAGTCTTTAGTTAAAGACTTCAAAAAAAGTGCTTTTTTTTTTTTTTTTTATTAAGCTGTAGGCAAAACCCATTGTCAAACCTATAAACTTCCACATTTTATTGCATTAAGCCCTTAAACTTTAATTATGTTGTATTGAGAACTCATATTCTTATATTTGCACACATTAAAGACCTTTTAAATAAATTTTATCACTAAACTTATGTTCACAAGTCAAATTGTTGCACTTTAAGGTTTTTTTTTTTTAAATTTAGTCCAATTAAATATCAATGCACAAAGCATTATATATTTTTTATTGAAAATAGTTCAATCAATTAAAAAATTTATTATTTTAATGAATTTGAAGTAAATATATATATTTTTATTTTAATTAATAAAAATTTTAATTTATTTTTTATGTTAAAGAATATTTTTAATAATAATTGGAAATGGTGCATCAAAATTAAAAATACTTTTTTTAAAAAAATTTCATTTAAAAAATAAAAATAAAAATTTTAAATTTAAAAATATTTTTGTTTTTGATTTTTGATATTCTTAAAAAAATTAGATCATGGTGAGCCAAATTTGATTTTTCAATTATTTTTATAGTTGCTGGTATTTCTTATTGTAATTTATAATTGTTAGCGTTGAAATGTTTTGTTCAATATTGTAGGCAACAAATACTTTTTTTTTTACGGAATACTTCCTTTAATGAAAATCAAAAAGTTCATATTCAACTCTACAAGGATCCAAACTCAAAATTTTCACTTCGTAAATTCAACCTTTATATTGGACACTTAAGGAATAATTACTATGCGCCCCTTTATATTTTGGCATATTATACTACTTCATCTCTGACATTTGAAAAAATATTTATTCATCCTTAACATTTGTAACAGTTAACACTCATTAGTCATTTTTTAGGGATGAAATAGTACACGATTTTGCAAATATTAGGGATAAATAAGTATTTTTTTAAATGTTAGAGATGAAGTAGTGTAATAGGTCAAAACACAGGGGGCACACAGTAATTATCCCTATACTTAATTAGAATTTACTTATACTTTATTAAGCATGTCAAATATAGAAGGTATATATATATATTTTAAATATTCATGTTTAAAAGTTAACATTTTAGTTAAATTTTTAGCATGTTTAAATTATAATTTATCAAATAATAATTACAAATAATAAAATAATAAAATTATGAATAATAAAACATTTACCTAT
Organism: Mallotus nudiflorus; assembly: GCA_947683625.1. NCBI lineage: Eukaryota > Viridiplantae > Streptophyta > Magnoliopsida > Malpighiales > Euphorbiaceae > Mallotus > Mallotus nudiflorus. The sequence continues at coordinate 695,043 of CANTUR010000440.1, read as the reverse complement.
TATTAATAAAATAATAAAATATACTAATTTGAACTAAGCGATATTTTTACCAAATTGTTATCTAATTGTAATAAAATGATAAGAAACTTTTAAATTTTGGTACTTTGATCTTTTGCAATAAGTTTAGAGACCAAATATTTAAAGCAAGTCCTTAATGTACGAAAAATAAAAGTACGAGGACTTAATACAACATAATTGAAATTTACAAAAAATAAAACGAGCAAATTTAAGGGCTTAAAAATGAGGGAAAAAAAAAACCTAACTTCCACTAAATAGAAATATCAACAGTTAACAATTCCTTAATACACATCTGAGGTTCCTGACTCCAAAATATCGACCCATCTATGTGAATTGCTTCTTTAGCGATACTGTGAGCAACAACATTTGCAGTCAGGCTCACAAAGCCTATATTAGGATTTGAGATAGAATTTATTAGACATTAGACACTCTGAGGCTCTTTCCACTTTAAATCTCGGAAAAAAAAATCAAGGAATCGTTATCTCCATAATAACATTGCTTATTGCCTTATCTTTAAGCCAGCTCAGGATTGTTGAAGAATCCCACATTGAAAAAGTACAAATGAATGAAGTGGTTAATAAGTGGTGTAGATTGAGTCTTAACACAAGCCAATTGGTTTGGTGTTAGATGGGCTAAACCCTATTTATAAGTCCACATTTGCATGTGGGCCAACACTCTCTCAAGCCTGTGGACATGTTAACATGGTATTAAAGCAGTGATCCCGGGTTCGTATGCAAGACCTGATTGTATTTGAATTTGGGAAGTGCTCGTGGTTGGGTGCGGCCCGTTTGAATTTGACAAGTGTAATTATTTCAGGACCAATTACACTTGAGGGGGAGTGTTGAAGAATCCCACATTGAAAAAGTACAAATGAATGAAGTGGTTAATAAGTGGTGTAGATTGAGTCTTAACACAAACTAATTGATTTTGTGTTAGATGGGCTCAACCCTATTTATAAGTCCATATGTGTATGTGGGCCAACACTCTCTCAAGTCCATGAACGTGTTAATAAGGATCTCTCTCATCCCAATTGCTTCACCATTGTAAGGATCATTTCCACCACTCAGTAGGTTAGCTTTTTTTGCAATAAAGTGCCTTTATGATCTTTAATGACCTAGCCAATGCCAATCTGTCAAGCAGTTGAGAAAACTGCTGCATCTATGTTTGCCTTTAACCAACCTTCAGGAGAAGGGCACCATTTACCTTGAACTGAACAAACAAGCTATTGGGCAATTTGATCAACTTTCAAAGCACCTTGAGCCTCCTGCTCTACTTCAAAAAAACCATAGCTCCCCCGATAACCACATTACTGGATCTGTTCCTTTGATCCATAATATTTCATTCCTTTGCTGCCATAAGCTCCAGCATATCATAGCTGCCCTCTCAGAAATTTCCATAGAATTCCATCACAAAACTATTTCCACCCACACAGAAATTGTCATCCCTCCTTCCCTCCAGACTAAACTATACATAAGGACAACACGAACAACGTGTGAAGGTAAATTTAAACGACCAGCAAGATCTTACTAAAAGCTTGGACACCAAATGCAAATCAACAAGCGATTATTTCTGCTTTGGAATTAATTTTTTTTCCTGAAAATAAATTATGGATTGCCTCACTATTAAGGTGTTTGCCATATGCTTTCTGCTGCAACCCCTTGTAAGGTCCAAAATTCCATTTTCGATCAGAAGAAAAGATTAACAACTCCAGTGTAATGCAATTATTAAGCAAATATGAAACAAAATCTATCTCACTTGATTTTCCATTAAATTTAAATATCTCAACTTCTTTAAGTTGTAAATAGGGTTGTTCACTCTCCAACTTCCCACCAGGTACAACACTCCAATCCACATTGTATTCGAACTGCCATTCAAATAAGAAAATATAATAAATTTTTAATACATGATTTTAACTTCATTATAATTTTGATACTAACTACTTAGTATTTAGTTGAACTCAGATGGAATACATATAAACTATTGTATATTACATAAAATTCTTACAAATGTTGTTGTTTTTTTGGTAAGCCAATCTCACGTTAGAAATTTAAAAGGAATGGGAGGAGTTCTAAGGCTATAAATAGACTCTTCCAAAATATTGACCCATCTAGAGATAGGAAATTGGGGAGACTTTGTTTATCTTAGAAAGAACATTTGATGAAGGTACTAAAATGTTTTGGCATGAATGAAAAGTCAAAACCAGTTAGTACATAATTTTTTCCATATTTCAAGCTTAATGCATCCATGTCAACAAAGAATGATGCAGAATGAGAATACATGTCAAAGTACCATATGCAAGTGCTGTTATTAGCTTGATGTATGCAATGGTGTGTACGAGGCCCGATATTTCATAGGCAGTTAGGTTGTGAGCAGGTATATACATGATCCTGGAAAGGAGCATTGATAAGTTGTGAAATGGATTCTATGATATATTCTGAACACTGTAGATATTGGTTTGATATTTCAGTAGAATAGGCAATATGGTCAGTGTGTAGTTGGATATTGTGATTCTAACTATGTTGGTGATTTGGACAATTATCGATCAATTATTAGTTATGTGTTTACTTTTGCAAAAGCACCAATCGATTGAAAGTCTACCTTACAGTCAATAATTGTTTTATCTACTACAGAGGTAGAGTATATGGCAGTTACAAAAACTGTAAAGGAGGCAATTTGGCTTTAAAGGTTGCTTGGTGAACTGAGAATAGAGCAGAAGCACATCAAAGTGCATTGTAACAGTCAGAGTGCTATTCATTTAGCAAAGAAATGAATTTATCATGCAAGAATAAAGCATATCGATGTTCGATATCACTTTATACAGGAGATTCTAGAAAAAAGGTGGAGTCATAATTCAGAAGATTTGGACCATTGAGAATTCTGCTGATATGATGACAAAAGTGGTAACTGTGATCAAGTTTAAACATTGTTTAGACTTGATCATTATTGTTAACAATTGAAGTTGGAATTTGCAGACACTACTAAAGTTTGGATTTGTAAGAGAATTGTATGGAATTTTGCCAAGGTGGAAATTTGTTATTTTTTTTTTAGCAAAATTGCTAATCCCACATTAGAAATTTAAAAGGAATAAGAGGAGTTCTAAGACTATAAATAGACTCCTCCCCCTACTTTGGTTATTCATCTCAAAATTGCCTCTCCTATATATTAGGCAATTGTATTCTTTCTCTCTTTTATAATATTTCCTCAAATTAGTAAAATATTATTTTAGTAGTGTCCAAGAATATAGGCATAATTAGTTGAATCTCGTTAAATTTTGGTGTTCTATTTTATGTCTATTTATTAGCTATTGTAGGGTATAGTTGTGGTTAATTATTGTGCTATTAAAATTACTTGTCTTGGTAAAATTCTATCTAAAGAGTGTGTTTTTAAGTGGGACCATTGTGACCTCATCACTATTTCCTGAAAATTTACCTTGGGATGATTTTTAGTACAATCATTTACACTCTAGTCACTTGTGCAATAATTTTCAAGGTAAACTTATTATTATTGGTGAAAATTAACTCGAATTCTACAACAAATGTAGAGATAAAGATTATTATTATTTAAAAAAAAAAAACAGCCTGAGTCCAATGTATCCTTGTATGGCTTATATATTTGACACCAAAATCATATAAAAAAGAAAAAAAAATTCTAAAATTAAAGCCAAAACTTTGATTATAATTTAAGATAATTCTTATTATTGCTAAATCCGAAATAATCGAAAGGAAATGGGATTTCCATTTTTAAACCACTAGTATCCTGCACCAAAATTCTATAAGAGACAAGAATCAACATTAATACAAATTTCAGTCGGGGACTTATTGTGATGATCTAATAAGTCTAAACCATTTAAAAATATCATACGCTATACTTGAACCCTCAAATTTCATGATTTCATCAATGCCAATTAACAGCAGGTGTGAGCTCTAACAGGTTCAAGAGAAAACCTCAGCCAATCACCACAAACATGGGAGACCATGTTTACCACGGTATCAGTTAAACTCCACATGCTACCTCAACATCATTGTGTGGAGCATTTGAGCGGCTGCTTATAAAGTTTGAAGACCAAGAAACTAAATTTGTTCAACAAATTGTGTATATGCACCTTAATCGATTTTCTAATTTTCATGAACATGTCAAATTCAATTCCACCATTGAATTGTTCATTTGGTCACGCAAGTACATAAAAAGCCATCCTAAATTGCTTCCACTCAATATCTCTTGCTATTTCTTTTCAAATAGTAGTAGTAACAACAAATGTTTCCTTCTGAATTATGGCATACTTACAATATCCTATCATTGTATTCATTTACTTCCACGATCCATCCTCTTAGTAAAGGAGCCTCACAAAATGGATTTTTATTCATTTGTATTTATGCAGTTTATAATTCTCCCGCACCCATTCGCACAAAATGATACACAATTACTTAAGAAACATCACCAATTTTAATAATGTTGCTGAAATAAGATCAACATATAGAATACTTACTGCAAGGTGGAGTTTCTATAAAGTAGGAGAAGCGTAAAAAATGTGCACAATATTGAGGAGGTTATATTCTCATGATATTCAAATATCGAGCTCCAGTTGCTTGAGATGCTTGAATGCAGTCATGCACTCAAGTATGAGCGGAACCTAGAACATTTTTTATATTTATCAAAAATAGCCATATAAATTTTCGTTACAATGTATAGATCAAGTAATTTCAAGTTTTATCAACATACCTCAAAAGGAATGAACCTTAATGATAGAAGTTCAAGGTCATGTACATCTTTTGCAAGTCCATTGAACACGAATCTCACTCCCACCCCGCTTTTATTTATGAATTGGAAAAACATGATTTTAAGGTCATGTACATCTTTTGCACATCAACGAATGTGAACTTTTTCACCCGACCACTATACTCAAAGGTATGTAGCTCATGAAGTGAATTTAGCTTAATTCTCATAAAGCCTTTATCATTACGGTCATCAATAATCAATGATTTCAAAGGAAGAGATGGACCAGAAACATATAAGCCTATCAATATTCCCTATCTCCCTCTTTAGTCTTAGCTTCTTTTTTTTTTATCTTTCTTTCTTTCTTTCTTTCTTTCTTTCTTCTTCTTTTTCTTATTTACATGAAAAACTACTCATCAATCTCCCTCTCCCCCACGCTCCAACCCTCTTTTTTTTTTTTTAGGTTAACTTAACCAATTTAACCTATATATTTTTTCTATTAATAAATTTAAACCTTTAACTTTCAATTTCTTGTTATGAACTTGATTATAAACATTTATAATTTTCTCCTATTTAACATTGAAATTAATACCACACATATCTCGTGCTTTTCTTATGTCTATATGATATGCATATTATGCAAATAAATGCAAATGCATTATGTGAGCACTATAGGAGAGGCCATTGAAAACACACAAGAAACTTGAGAAACAATTGAAGAATATTGAAGAAAAGATTGAAGATTTAAAGACTCTAATTTTTATTCTTTCTTTACTCTTCTCTATTTTGTATGATTATGGTTTTAAGTTGTGATTTATTTGGGATGATTTTCAACATGACTGGCTAGATTTTTATATTTGTTAGGAATTAATTTTTAAAATATGATTTAGGTCTTTCTTAGTTAATAAATCTTTAGTTTTTATGCACATTGTGTTCATTATATTTAATGCTTGTTCAACATTGACATGAATTGTGTTAGATTGTAGATTGAGAGATCATACTCTAGTGGAACTATGAACACAAATTTCACTTGTAATTAATTGAAGACATTAATAACAAGAGAAATCCAAAATTCGGTAGAGCTAATCAATTTATAATTTGACAGTTAAAGTTTCAATTTGCAATAATAATTAGGGTTGGTTCTTTAACTTAAAAATTGTGAATTTAATCTAGCTAATACTCAAGAGAGATTAATTAGAAATTAAGAGAATCTATAGGTATGCATTAATTAAGGAGTTAGATATTTGATTGCTTAATGATTATAATGAGAATTATTCCTGACAAGTTTATCTGTATAATTTTATTCATTTGTTATAGTATTTCATTATTAACTTTAGTAGTTTAGTTTAGGTTTCTACAATATTAAATTGAATTAAAGTTTTAAACAACAAGGAATTAATAGATAGGTGATTATATTGGAGTATATGTGGGGTGAAATTCCTTATGCTACTTATCGATATCGTGCACTTGTGGCAACAATTCCAAAATCAATTGAGAAGCTTAAATCATTGGAATTGCTCAACCTCTCTCATAATTGTCTTATAGGTAATATCCAACCCTTATTAGGAAATTTAACCAGTTTTGAATTGTTAGACCTTTCTTCTAATTTGCTTATTGGCATAATTCCCATGCAATTGGTAGACTTGACATTTCTTGAAATTTTTTGTGTTTCAGACAACCAACTTGGAGGTCAAATACCTTGTGGGAAGCAATTCAATACATTCGGCAGTGATTCCTACAAGGGAAACTTAGGATTATGTGGATTTCCATTATCAAAAGAATGTGAATAATAAATCATCATATTACAATATAACACTATCAAAATTGAAAAATTAAAATTTACATATAAATAAAATGATACTCTTATTTTTTAAAATTTTATTAAATTGAAGTTTATTAAGTAAATAATTAAAATTAAATTAATTAAACTTTTTTTTTATCTTATATCTATAATTATATTTTAATAACTAGAACATATAATTTGTTTAAGAGTAGTATTTCTATCAGGAAAGTAGAATAATTATCGTTATTAGACATTTTTATAAAATTTAATAAAAAAGAGTTAAAATTAAATTAATTAAGAGATTTTTTTCATAAATAGACCAAAAAAAAATTATCAAAAGCCATATTGAGTAAAAATATTTTCAAAACTAATTTTTCTTTTTCAAAACTAACATCCTTAACTTTTTTTCTTTCAAATATGAATCACTTTTCTTTTATTATTTTATTTTTAGGATATTGTCCTCTTTGTTTTCTCAATATTTTTTTATCAACATTTTTTCTACTATCTTCATTTTTTCTCAATGTTTTTTTGCAGAATATTTTTTTATATTTTTAAGATATTGTCTTTTTTTTCTTCATATTTTTTCTTCTATCTTCATCTTTTTTTCTGCTCAATATTTTTTTACTGTTTTCATTTTTTTTTCTCAACTTTTTTTATACTCAACATTTTTTTAAAAGTACTCTCAACATTTTATTTTTTTTGCTCAATATTTTTTTAAGCTACTGTCTTCTTTTTTTTTTTTGCTCAACATTTTTTTCTCTTCAAAACATTTTTTCAAATGAATTATTATGAACTAAACATTTTCAATTGTTGGAAAAACAAGTAATAAATATCTTCAACTATTATAACAAGTAATAAACAAAAATATCTACTTTTTTGCTAAAGAATAAGGATTTTTTTAATTTTGATTTGTTTATTAAAATGTTTAACAATTTTTTTAAAATTATATGAAACTTATTGATCATCAATATATAATATGTTTATGATATTTACGGTGTATTTGTAACATCAATAAAAAAAATAAAAAAAGCAATAGTATTGGAAAAAAAGCAACAAAAAAATGATAAAAAGTAACAACTGAAAAAATAATAAAAAATAACAATTGAGAAAAAACTTTTCTCATTAAAACAATATTGAAAAAATAAAAAGTAACTAAAGAAACAATTGAAAAATAACAAAAAACAATAAAAGAAACAATCTAAAAACAAAAAACAAACAACAAAAATGAAAATTGAAAGACAATAAATAACAACAAACACATATAATCAACTACACAACCTAAAAAAATACTTTTAATTCATCTAAATTTACTTTAGATTGTATAATGTTGCTGACCACAATGATTTAAGGCTTGTTAAGTATATTACGTTGATATACAAAAATATTGTCAAAGCATGAGATGCACTCCAACATCAAATTAGAATCATAACTTCCAAAATTGCAGCTCATATTAAGCATTATATTTCTTAAATTTTCCCACTTCAGAAATCTCAAATCACATCCTAGATTTACCCTTCACATTTTAAATGCATAGTTCCCAACAAACTTTTCAAGAAAAATATAAAATAATTACATTCTCATACTTATTTCCAGCTGACAAAGACTATCTAACTTGAAAAGTTTTATAAGATAAACTTGCCCTCCATAATAGACAATCAAAATAGCACCGTACATTTCCAATGATGAAGGCTACTTAAAAACAAAACAATTTAATAGCAATTTATGTTTTGAAATGATGAAGACTAAAATGCGATTTAAAAAAAAAACAACAAAACAAAAAAGCACCACACATTTCCTTCCTTCTTTTTACTAAAAATTGAGGCAAATTTAGATGAATGTGAAGAATAAAATTCATATAAAAAGAAGAGAAAAATTCAAGAAAATTATTTTTTTCATATATTCATAAGAAATGTTACACCCCTTATATAAACATATAGAAAACTTAATTACATACTAATTAGGAATAGAATAACATCCCAAATAAAACAAAGATTTAATTTCTAATTGCATTCAAAGATTTAATTCCTAATATATACAATCAAATTTTTAACTTTTTAGAGCTCACTTCAACACTCCCTCTCAAGTTAGTGAGTGTATGTCAATCATTCCTAACTTGCCAAGTGAGCTGTAGAATATTTTCCCAGATATAACATTTGTGATGATACCAGCTAATTGAGTCCGAGAAGAAACAAATGGAAGATTAATTATTCCTTCATTCATATGATCTTTAATGAAGTGTCTGTCAACCTCCACATGCTTTGTTCAATTATGTTAAACCGGGTTGTTTGCAATTGCTATGATTGCTTTATTATCACAATGTAACAATATAAGCTTTTGATGATTTAGTCCCAGATCTTGAACAATTCGCCTTATCCAGAGCAACTCACATACACCATGAGCCATTCTTCTAAATTCAGTTTCAACACTTAACCTTGATACAACTTTCTGTTTCTTACTCCTCCAAGTGACCAAATTCTTTCTAACAAACGTAAAGTATCCAGATGTTGATTTTCGATCAATTTGATCTCTAGCCCAATCAACATTCGTATAACCAGTAATTTCATAATCCTTATTTCTCCCAAAAAATAAATCTTTGCCCAAAGAAGACTTCAGATATCTTAACACTCAGTATACTACACCCATATGTTCTTTACTCAAAGAATGTATGAATTGACTTATAACACTTACTGCATAAGCAATGTCCAGTCGAGCATGAGATAAGTAAATTAATCTTCCCACCAGCCATTGATACTGATCCTTATCAATTGAAACTTGACCTCCTTGGATTGATAGTCCATGGTTGACTTCAATTGAAGTCTCGGTTAGTTTACAATCAAACATGCTCATTTCTGTTAATAAATCCATTACATACTTTTGTTGGTAGAGAGAATTCCTTGAGCTGATCTTGCAACTTTAATCCCTAAAAAATACTTCAAGTTACATAAATCCTTGAGTTCAAACTCTATTGCTAACTATCTTTGCAAGATTGTTGTCTTACTCGAATCATTTTCAGTAACTACCATATCATCAATATACATAATAAGAGTATGACTTTACCCGTCTTTTGTTTGATGAATAGTGTATGATCATTATCATTTTGTTTATAACTGAGCTTTCTCATGAATGTTAAGAGTCGTCCAAACCATGCTCAAGGAAATTGCTTGAGTTTATACAATGCCCTTTTTAGTTTGCATACTCGGTCAGTGTATCTTGTTCAGGGTGGTGGATCTATATACACTTCTTTATCTATAGTTTCATTCAAAAAAGTATTTTTTACATCAAATTGTCTTAGTGGCCAGTCTAGGTTGGCAGTTAAGGAAATAAGAACTCAAATGATGTTCATTTTTACTACTGGGGCAAATGTATCTTCATAGTCAATCTTATATGAAAAGAGTCCTAAAAGGGGGGGGGGGGGTGAATAGGACTATCAAACAAAAATGATAAATTAAAAGAATTTTTTGTAAGAATTAAATCAAAATTGAGGAGGAAGAATGAAGGACACAAAGATGTAAGGAGTTCATATTCAACAACAATCCTACGTCTTTACCTAACTTATCCCCAAGTTAGAATTTTCAATCACCCACAATCTTATTCGCAAGATTGAGATTACACAAGAGTTTTATGGCTCACTATTACAACCTTACAACTTGAGTTTTCAAGGTTCACTCAAAAACTAAATCCCAAGTGTTTTAATGGACAACACTTAAACCAATTCCTTTATAAATAAATCTTACTTCCCTTCTAATCTATCATAATATTTAAGATAAAGATAAATTTTATTTTTAATGTATAGCCAACTCTCATAAGAGTTATACAAACAAAGATTTTTTTAAGAGAATTTGAGAACTCAATTAAATGCTTAAAAGAGAATGAATGATAAACAAGTTTTATCACCTTTCAATTGAACTCTAAGGAGTGTTTATATAGAAAACACTCAAAAATATGACTTTTGGATGTATCAAAAAGTCTCCAATGTCTATAATTGATTTTGAATCAATCTTGAACTTTATTATGTTAGAATACTGCTCATGAGTGAATAGTGCTCGTGAAGAGCAAAAATAATAGCTATTGCATTTAAATATGTCCGTTTGGAGCTGATAGTACTGCCCTCATGAGTGAATAGTGCTCATGACTCTTGCTTGTGAGCGACACTGTCCCTTTGCTTAGAATGAACACAAAAAGGGGACAGCTCGTGACTGGCTCATGAACGGGACTGAAGACGATTGAATTAGCCTAAATTTTTTTCATAAAAGTTATAGATAATTGTCTTAGATTTCCATACAACTTTAAATCACCTCAATTGGACATCTGTACCTCAAGATATTTTTGAAGTATTAAGAGTTGTGCAACCTAAAATGAAAACTGCATATATTGAGTTTGACTTAAGATTTGCATACCTAAATGAGCTCGGATTTTGACAAGTAAGCTCAATTCAAAAAGCTTAAGATGTCTACTTCAAAAGTGAAGAAGATCATTTTCTCATTATAGAGCTCTAAAGATATCAAAAGCCTTTTTAAATCTCAGAGGTCGAATTAACCTAAAAGCATAACTTATCAATTCAAGTTATGAGCAAAATCATAGTAGCTCCGGATACTTTAGGTATAATATTGAGATATTATATCAACTCGTAGCAGCTCTGGATATTTTATATATAATATTAAGATATTATAGTTCATTGAAATATAGTATAATGACAGTATTTCATATTTCTAGACTTGAACTGATAATTTTGATACAAAAGTTCCTACACACTTAATTGAAATCATTAGAATCAAATTTTTTTTGTCAAAGTCCAAAATTAGAAGTTTGATCATGCAAATGGTCAATACTATACTTTTGAATATATCCCTTTGCTACCAACCGAGCTTTATATCGATTAATATTTTCATCTGGATTTAGTTTGACAGTGAATATCCACCTGCATCCAACCGTTTTCTTTTCTTCAAGGAGTGGAACAAGTTCCCATGCGTAGTTCTTCTGTAATGCCTTAATTTCATCATTTATAGCTTTCTTCCAATCCAAATCAACTAAAGTCTCCTGCACATTACTCGGAATAGATACAGTAGATAATTGAATTACAATATATGCATGTGAATTAGACAAATGGTCTGTTGATATGAAATTATTGATAGGATATTTAGCTTGCATATTAAGGTCCGGATCATATTGTTTTTTGGAATTTCTCTATTGATTCAAGAAGGATAACAAGACTCGGTATTTGGAGTTATTAAGGGAGACGAATTTACCTCATTGTGCACATTTGGAGTTTCTTCAGGTTTTGGTGATCATAAATGATAGTTCGTATTATCAAATATAATTCTAGTAGAAAAGGGAGAATAATCTTGAAGAATTTGAGTGAAAGTGGGTGTTTCATAAGATACAATGAATGTGTTTTCAGTGGTTATGGTGAAAAAAAAAAACTTTAAAAGATTCAAAGGATTTTGAAGATAAGAAAAAGTACGATTTCAAGAATTTAATATAAAAAATTCGATTTCAATAAGTATATTATGATACCGTAAAGAATAAAATTCAGAGAAAAAGAAGAGAAAAATTCAAAAAAATAAAAACTTAATTACATACTAATTAAAAATATAATAATAATCTAAATAAAATAAAATTTTAATTTTTAATTATATTTAAATATTTAATTCATAATATATAAAATTAAATCTTTGACTTTTTGAATTACATCCCAATAAAATGGAATTCAAATGATATATTATTTCGTTTAAAGACATCTGGAGCACCAAGAATACACGTGTAGGTTGGACAGATATGAAGCATCATCAATTATGGTGCTGCATGCTATAAATTCTTCCTAGCCAATTACTCAAGCACATGAATTCCACATGCAAAGTGGATAGTTACAGTTAAAATAAAGTCAGAAATTTTATCTCCAGTTCAGCTACTTCAAGGAGGGCCATCGGGACAGAAAGTTGAGCGTACCAATAACCTGACGTCTTTTCGTGTATGACAACATCCTGTACCCAAAAAAAAAAAAAAAAATGAGGACTTATGACAGATTCATGAACACTGTCGAAGCATTAAATGCAGCCAAGGACTCTATACAAAATATTCATAAACAAAAACCCTTTAACGATACTCAAAAACCTTGTTTGATCATAGACATGCGCAACAATGATTCCTCCTAGCACAATACATAAACAGCATTCCAATTCCCATTTCAGGAGAAAAGAAAATCTCTTCAAAAGGCTATAAAAAAAAAAAAAAAAAACAAACAAAACCACTAAAAAAATAATAACCAAAATGCCTGAATCCAATAGTATCAAAATAAGGACCTGAAAACGAAATTAAAACTTGAAAAAAAAAACCCTTTTCCGGCCGTCGAAGTTTCCGCCGCCATTGCTGCTCTTCTTCAAGAGCTTTAATCAAAGCAAGAAGCTTCTCTCCTCCATCTTTTAAAGTAAACCTCAAATTGGTAACATTCTTTCTCTGCCACTTAATGGTCTCCTCAATTTCACGATGGATCATAGAGGAGAGAAGTCATCTCTGGGAGAGTGATTGATGCTCATGGAAGAAACCGAGGGTTTTGGTGGTGGTTAACAACTACTAACGCTAGTGGCTCTTTGTCGGTTTGTTCAATCACTTCAGTCCAATTGAGTTCTAGTGGTCTCTTCTTTGAATTATCTTCTGCCATGCATTAATTAAAAAATAATGAAAAAAAAGGTTGAAAATGAAAAATACAAAACACGAAAAACGTCAATATGTAAAGATAAAAACAGGCAAAATTATTTTTGAAAGATAAAAGAAAAGCAGAAAAAAAAAGTCAAAATATGTCCATCAATGATATTATCTCATTAATTAATTTTTATTATTTATTTATTAGTTGAAATAAAAAAAATTACATTAAATTACTTTTTGAGTAATTAAAGATATTAATAGCAAATATATTGAAGTCGTTAAAAAAAATAGTAAAGATGTTAAAGATATAAAATATCATTATTTATAAAGCAATTTACTCCATCCATTTTAAATTAATTGTCTTTTTTAGTATTTCACTTGTATTAAGAAAATATTTAATAGATTTAATTATAAAAAAAAATTAAATAGAACTAAATTACCTTTCTCTTTTTTTAAAATACTTTTAGAATTTTAAAAAATCAATTAATATAATTAAGGTTAACATAAGGATAAAATAGGAAAGAAAAAATTAATGTTGCGTTTGATATATAAAAATGATAAATAACTAAAATTTTTTATTTGAAATAGTGATAATTAGTTTGGAACGGAGGGAATACTAACGTTGTAATAAATTATAAATTTAATCAAATTATAATATTAAATTGTTATATAAAGAAAAGATAAATTTTATAATTTTAAAATTTTTTTTATTGTAAATAATAAATAATTTTTTATTATCTTATGAATTTATTATGGCCATAATATTTTTAAATTTTAATTAGTTCACATATTAAAAAAATATTAAATGAGTATCACATAATCATTTAAATAAAAGAATCATAAAAAAAATATTAAGTTAATATCAAATTGTTATATAAATAAATATCACATTATTTTTTAACTTTTACTTAATAATAATAATAAATAATAAATAAATAAATAATAGTAATATCTAAGTACATGTTTAATAAGTTATTTATTACTATGAGTCTAAAAAAAATTTTGTTCACATGATTGTCTAGCAGTGGTGTGGTGTGTATATATAGAATAAAAAAACTAAATAGAAATATCAACAACTAACAGTTCCTTAATACGCATGGGAAGTTCCTGACCCCAAAACATCGAACCCTTCTAAGTGAATTGCTCCTTTGGCAATACTGTGAGCAACAGCATTAGCAGTACGCCTCACAAAGCCTACATTAGCATTTGAGATAGAATTTATTGACATTGACAATCTTTGGATAACTTAACCAACTGAAATCCTCTGAGGCTCCTTGCACTTTAAATCTTGGACTAGAATCAAGGAATCCGTCTCTCCAGAATAACATTGCTTATCGCCTTATCTTTAAGCCAGCTCAGGATCTCTCTCATCCCAATTGCTCCAGCATCGCAAGGATCATTTCTACCACTCAGCAGGTTAGCTTTTTCTGCAATAAAAGTGCATTTATGATGTCTAATGACCCAGCCAACGCCAATCTGTCTAGAAGCTGAGAAAACTGCTGCATCTATGTTTGCCTTTAACCAGCCTTCAGGAGTAGGGCACCATTTACCTTGAACTGAACAGACAGGCTGTTGGGCGATTTCATTAACTTTCAAAGCACCTTGAGCCTCCTGCCACAGCTTCAAAAAAAAAAAAAAAAACCATACATAAGGAAATTGTCATCCCTCCTTCCCTCCAGACAACACCATACATAAGGACAACAAACAATTTATGAAGGTAACAAGATGCCAGCCGCTTAATAAGATCAATGAGAAATTAATTTACTGTCGAATTTACAAGAGCAGACAGATCTTGCTAAAAGCTTGGACTCCAAATGCAAATCAACAATCGATTATTTCACCTTTGGAATTAAATTTTTGTTCTGAAAATAAATTACAGATTGCCTCACTGTTAAGGCGTCTACCATATGCTTTCTGCTGCAACCCCTTGGAAGGACCAAAATTCAGTTTTCTAACTGAAGAAAAAATCAACAACTCCAGCGCAATGCAATTATTGAGCAAATATGAAACAAAATCTATCTGTCTTAATCTTCCATCAAATTTAAATATCTCAACTTCTTCAAGTTGCAAATGGGGTTGTTCACTCTCCAACTTCCCACCGGGTACAACATTCCAATCCATACTGTAACGGAACTGCCATTCAAATAAGCAAAAAAAGTTACAACTTTTTTAATACATGATTTCAACTTCATTATAATTTTGATACTGACTACTTAGTATCTAGTTGAACTCAGATGGAATACATACAAACTATTGCATAGGAAATAAATTTGCAGATATAGAAATGAAGATTTTTTGTTTTTTTTTTTTAAAAAAACATAGCCTGAGTCTGATGTATCCTCAAATGACTTATATATTTGACACCAGAAATCAAATAAAAAAGAAAAAAATTTTCTAAAAATCAAGCCAAAACTTCAATTATAATTCAACATAATTATTATTGTAGCTAAACCTGAAATAATCGAAAGGGAATGGGACTTCCATTTTTAAACTATTGGTATCCTGCACCAAAATTCTATAAGAGACAAGAATCAGCATAAATTCAAATTCAGTCGAGGACCTATTGTAATGATCGAATAAGTCTAAACCACCTAAAAATGTGAACCCATTTCATCCCTGCCAATTGACAGCAGGAGCGAACTCTTAACAGGTTCAAGAGAAACCTCAGCCAATCACCACAAACATGGGAGACCATGTTTACCACAGTATTTGTTAAACTCCACATGTGACCTCAACATCATCACGCGGTTCCAGAATGGAGCAATCGAGCGGCTGCTAGTAAAGTTTGAAGACCAAGAAACTAAATTTGTTAACAAAAGAAAATTTGTATATACACATTCCCTTTACTAATCGAATTTCTAATCTTTCATGAACCTGTGAAATTCAATTCTATCATTAAATTGTTTATTTGATCGGGAAACTTCACGCAAAAAGCCATCCTAAATTGTTTCCACTCACTAGCTCTTACTATATCTTTTCAAACAAAAGTAGTAACGACAAATATTTCCTTCTGATTGTGGCATACCTTACGATATCCTATCATCGTATTCATTTACTTCCATTATCCATCCTCTTAGTAAAGAAGCCTCACAAAATCAATTTTTATTCATTAGTATTTGTACAGTTTATAATTCTCCCTCACCCATTGGAACAAAATGATACATAATTACTGAAGAAACATCACCAATTTTAGTAATGTTGGTGAAATAAGATCAACATATAGAATACTTACTACAAGGTGGAGTTTCTGCAAACCAGGAGAAGCGTTAAGAATGTGTACAATATTGAGGAGGTCATATTCTCGTGATATGCAAATATCAAGCTCCAGTTGCTTGAGATGCCCGAATGCAGTCATGCTCTCAGGTATGAGCGGAACCTGGAACATTTTTCATTTTTAGCAAATATAGCCATATAAATTTTTGTTACAACGCAAAGATCAAGAAATTTCAAGTTTTATCAACATACCTCAAAAGGAATGAACTTTAATGATAGAAGTTCAAGGTCATGTACATCTTTTAAGTGCAGCAACATCAACGAATGTGAACTGTCTCACCGGACCACTGTACTCAATGTGTGCAGCTTATGAAGAGAATTTAGCTCCATTCTCACAAAGCCCTTATCATTTTACGGTCATCAATAATCAATAATTTCAAATGAAGGGACGGACAAGAAACACTTAAGTGTTTAGGAAGAAAGCACCTCACAAATTTCAACCCCTCGAGGTTCGAGCATCCAGAAAGTATGGTGTCTGAATGAAACTGGCTTAAAGGTACGAAACTAAGACGAAGAGTAACCAACGAACTTAATAGTTTGGCATAGTCAGGAGAAGGTGTCAATGCACATGACTTTAAGCGCAGATGCTTCAAGTGAGATGCTCTCCCATGAGGAGGTAGAAGATGACAGGGAAAGTTGTACTGGTCAACATCAGGTAAAAAGTAAAGGCTAAGAGAAATAGTTTCGGTCTCCATCCCTAAAGCCAAATCCACCCATCTATCAATGTGCAATTTGGCCTCATTCCCAAGGAAAAACTTAACCTCGTAGGCTTTTAATTTAGGAACAAAACAATAACGGAGGAATTGATCAACCCCCATTATGAATTTAGACTTATGTTCCGAGCAAAGTTGGTAAATGCGACGGTCGTACCTGCTGTAGTTAATTACAAGAACAGAGCTAAGATCGAAGCATAGGTTTGATGAGCATGAGCATAGAAACCTCCATCTACGCGACAACGACCTAGTTCTAACAGCATCTTACATACTCAACAATGAAAGAATAAATGATAAAATGTCGTCTGGCAATTCACTGATATAGTCATCATCAAAACTCTCACCATGTCCCTGTTCATAAATCACAAAACAAAGAAAGAACAACAGACTGTGAATTGGAATAGCTCAAACTACAAAAGTTCATAACCAATCAAAGGCATGTCTACCATCATCAATTATCAAACAAAAGAGCAAAATCAAAGACAAAAGAAACTAATGCACAGGCACATATCAAATCTTTTCAGACAAAATGGGTTATCTTTAATCCTTTCAAGGAAAGCAATTCTAATGGTTTGATTAGAGAAGAACAACAGATGATGCACAAAAACCCAAGTCTATTGCCTTTTGGTCTAAAGGCTTAAACTTGAGGCGTCGCCTTTTCACTCTAGTCATCTGTGAGGCGATGCCTCATCAAAGAGGCGGCACCTAAATGTCATTAATGACATCAATTGAGACTCATCTACTTTAGATTTAAGATGTTCCTGCACATAAAAGAAAAGAAAAAATGTAGGAAAAAGAGAGAGAAGAACATGGAAAATGATGAAAAGCATGGGGGAGAGGGTGAGAGTAGTTTGGTTAAGAATTGGAGAGTCTTTAAAAGAAAGAGAGTAGGCATAGGGGAAGGGACTTTTGGGACTTTGGACTTTTTGGGGATCTAAAACTTTTGGTTTAGAAAAACAGGAAGAAAGAAAAAAAAAAGAGAAAGAAAGAAAAGAAAAGGAGATGAAGAAGAAGAAGAAGAAGTGGTGGTGGACTTTGAGAGCTAAAAGATTAGATTTCCTTGAGAAGGAGTAGGATTTTCTTGCATTCAAAGGACTCAAATCAATCAACCAAGTTCTGAGAGCTTAATTAGGAGCATCAACTTGTCCAAGTCAGTGAGACTCCCTATTTTCAAGTTTTAATTTATTTATTTCATTAAAAGCTTTGATTTATTACACTTTTACTTGTTCTCTTGAGTTTTATTATTTATTTAAGGTCATATGTGAAGTATGATTGTGTGAAAGACTAAGTATTAATAGTTGATCTTTGTATATTTGTGTTAGTCTTCGTTTATTTTCATGAATATTGAATATAGCATGTCTCTGTCTCTGTTGAAGAGGCGACGTCTCTACTCTTCATGTTGAGGTGATGTAAAATCACCTCTTGGTCAGGAGCATCAGAATCCTGTACCATTTTGTTCTATTTTTAATGCCTGCTTTGTATGTTTTGTGTGATTTCCATGCTTGTTTTGTATATTTTGCATGATTCCAGTATTCATCTTGTTATATATCTTAATTTATGACTACTATGTTGTTTAATATTATGATTGTATAAATATTATTGTGATTTTTGTGGACCAATTTGTTATTTTATTTCCATTTCCCATGAATATTATTTGTTAATTATTTTAGTAAGATAATATTATTATTTTGTGAGATGAGGCTAATTTGTGTTTATTGTAGAAATTATTTGGTGATATTTAATTAGCAAATAGTTATTTTATTAATTCGTTCTTGAGAGGTTTTATTTGTATAATTAATTAAAATATTTTTGGTTTATATATGACTTATTTTCTGTTTATTTTACATTTTCTTTAAACAAAGTATTGTAATCCCTAATTCTTTTTCCTATTCATTTGGAATGTATGGTTGTAAATTATTATTATTTATTTTATTCATATTAAATGTCAGGCTATAAGTATGAAATGAGACTAGCTTGCAAACTAGGACTAAAACATAAAATTGAAAATAATTGCAATCCATATTAAATAAGGAAATAATTTAATAATCAAAAGTAATAAAATATGAAACACATATGGAGGCTAACTACAAGGTTAGGTGGGCATTCCAAAAAGCCCATACTTAGTTTTCGAACCTGATCTCTGATGATGGCTTCTAGGAATCTTCATGGAATCCAATTGTTGTACAGTATGTCTTGACTTTTATTTGGGTGGCGACTCCATCTCCATTTTGGGTCCAAACCCATATTGTATTTCCTAATGGTCCTTGAGCTCACACAATGCCGTGGTTGCCAAACACTTGGTTGAGCGCCTGACCTCGCCGCTCATAGTGGCAACTCCACTAGGTAGTAAAGAAACTGATTCCAGGTATTTTGTACTTTATCATCTTTGATTATTTCTTTATTTCCTTGGCAAATTCTTGCATTCACTACACGTTTCCACATAATGTGTACACCAAGTCTTAAATAAATCGACAATAGTCTTTGCTTTGCTACCTGTGTTTCACTCAAACCTGGTGGTAAAGTATTCGATTATTGTCACTCATAGCATGTACTTATCCACGTCGCACAGACCCTTGAGTGGGGAAACGTAATAGAGGTATATAGCTATGGGAGTCGAAGCTTATTACTCGAGACTTAGCTCATGTAATGACTTAGCAATTTTCATTAGGATTTTTCCAAAATGCGTGTGTTTGATGTCATATAGTAATTCTTTGAATAAGGCCCAAGCCTATTATAAACAAACCTTGCCAAGATGGGCCTTTTATGCCTATCTTAGCCCATTTTAAATGGATATTGGCAAGGTGGGCCTTTGATGTCATTCTTGGCCCATTAAAATGGACTTTGCAATTATTTGAAGAAATTACTACTTGTTTATACCGTCTTGAGCATTATCTTACATTCGTCAATTTTATTATCCCCTGCTAATAATTAGAACCCAGAACAACAATCCTAAGATAAGGAACTTACCAATGATCGCGTATGTGCGAGAAATAAGGGTGGAGATACTGTTTGAGAGCTTTACATCTTGTTTCTTATTATTATATGTAAATAGAATATATGTTGATTTCCTTTTTTTATTTATTTACTGATTGAACCTGCATCTCATGCATATATGTCATGCATATTTATAATCCATGGTGATTACAGATATAGATTTAGGATAGTCTTCCAGCTGGAAATAGTCTGACATTAGTTGTCTGGTTAGGATTTCTAGAGAAATTAAGATGGCAGAGTTTAATGCTAAGGCTTTAAAGGATAAGTTAAAGGCAGCAATAGCCAATCAGACCTAAGCAATTATAAGAGAGATGATGGTTGAAATAAGGGGACCAGTTAGACAAGAACCCAAACCATTTGATTTGGATGCTGAAGAGTCCAGAAGACGGGAAAGAGAGGATAATCAGGAAACCTTAGTGGCAGAGCCTATAGCTAGATAGAATATGAATATAGACATTATAAAAAATCTGGAAAATTCTTACTAGGCTAAAAATGTGACAAAGACTATAGCTCAAATGTAGTCGATGATGAAAGAAGAGGATAGATGCTTTAATGAACTACTCTGATATAAGTTTGGATGAAGATGACGACCCCTATCCCGAAAGTTTAAGTTCCTTGACATGAAGAAATTCACTAGCACTGAGGATCCCCATTTACATCTAAAGCAGTATGTGACTCATATAAAGACAATCGGTTTGACCAAGGCATAGATTGTGAAGCAATTTTCTCTGTCTCTAGAAGGAGCCTCTATCATATGGTATTATACTTTGCAATCTCGTATCTAAGCTAATTAGGAGGGATTATGTGCTACATTTTTAAAAGCAATATAGTCTCAATATTCAAATGGAAGCATCTTTAAGAGCTCTGCAGAATGTAAAGAAAAAATTCAATAAATCCTTCACAGTTAACATGATCAGATAGAGAGCAAAATTGGCATAGATGAAGCACCAACCCATAGAATTTGATCAATTAGTGATATCTATAGAAGGGTGTGTGCTCTTTCTCTCTAAAAAGCTAAAAGACTTGGGGATTTAAAATTTTAAATAACTATATAGATTTGGGGTTTAGAAAGAATCTAATCTGGCACAAGAGAAAAAATTCTTCATTGGAAGATCTGTAAGCAGAGAAGGGATTGGATCCAGCAGTGGAATTGGACTGAGTAGTAATATACAAGATCAATACTATTAGACAATCCTGATAGTTTTCTAACTTAGGAAGACCTCTCTTCAAAGTCTTAGAGAAGCTTATTGAAAAAAACCTACTACAACCCTTACCTCAAAGACCACCTTTTCCAAATGTTAACTCAAAATTATACTACAAATACCACTAAAAAATCAAACATGACATTAACAATTGCACCCACCTGAAGCATGAGGTTCAAGATTTGATTGATTCAAGCAAAATAACCAACCTTGAAACCAGAAAACCAAACACCCAAAATAACCCTCTACCCAATTATTAAAATGTACCTCCACCAAATCCACACATCTTGATGATCAATACCAACTTAATGGAGAAATAAGTCCTTAATTCCTTTGTTGATGCCATACTCACACCACCAAAACCATAACTAAAAGACCTAAACCTAAACCAGCAGTCTATGGAGCTTCATGTGAATGTTCTAGATATTTAAAGTTCCAATGATAAAGGAGGGGAAGCAATTGATCTATGGAAAAATAATGAAAAAATGAGGAAGTTGTTAAAGCTACAAGAGATAAGAAAATGCTTACCAATGTTTAGGAGCTGCTTATGAACTCTCGAGCCCATCAGGAAGCATTAGTTATGGCCCTTGATCACAAAAAGATCCCCTTAACCCATACTCTGGAACAAATGGTGGATTCGCTGAAAAAAAGCACTCCAGGGGCAATTGTTTTTACAGATGATGACTTACCTTTGGAAGGAAGGCACCACAACAAAGCCTTATTCATAAAGGCCGAGGTGAAAGGGAAATTAACATGTTTTGTTATGGTTGATAATGGGTCCACCATTAATGTTTATCCTTTGAAAATTTTCCCAAAGTTAGGACTAACAGTTTCTAATCTGAAGTTATTTGATGTGGTCATCAAGGCCTATGATAATATGAAGATGCCAATTAAGGGAACTTTCAGAGCTTTGGTTAAGACTAGACCTATTGAAGTTTGTGTCAACTTGCATGTCATTGATATTCATGTCACCTTCTCTATTCTTTTAGGGAGGCTATAGTTTCATCCTCTGGGGTGAGTGTTATTTACTGTCCATTAGAAAATTAAATTTCTGCATGATGGAAGGGTAGTCACTATCATAACAGAAACTGAAGTTGTTGTCGTAGCTTTGAAATGAACTCCTTATGAAATTATGGTTAGCCCAAGTTTTGAAGTTTGCATGCTCTATGAAGATGAGCTAAATCTGAGAATTATAAGTATGATGAAAAGCATGAACTTTATGCCTAGAATGGGGTTGGGGAAGAATCAACAGGGCCCACCTATGTTTATTGAAGCTAAAGTGCCGATCTTGAAGCATGGGGTAGGGTATCTAGAAGCATATGAGTTTGATGAAGAAGAAGAAGTTGAGGGAAAGTCTGAGAAGAATAAAGCAAGAGCTAAACTGAAGAAGAAGATGCTATGGGAAACATTCAAAGAGGAAGGCACTAACTATCCCTACAAAGGAGCTCCTGAGCCTTTGATGATTGCTAAGAAATTAGTTCCTGGCTTTGAAATTTTCACCAAACATGTGATTTGGATCAATGAAGTTATTGTTGTGGAGCCGATAGTGGAGGAACTAGTGCTGACTTTGGAATTAGAAAAGGACATTCCTATAGTGGAGCTGAAGGATGCTGCTGACCAAGAAGGGGAATTCAACTTTGAACCCTATATTATTGATTCCATTATAGATTTTTTCTATAATGACTTTGACGTTTCTATTTTCAACTTGTTTGAAATTGATGACATTTTCTTTTCCAAAGTTAATGAAATAAAGTCTGAATTTACTTATTTGTGCGATATTTTTCCTAATAATTATTCTATCTGTGATGATAATTTCATGCATATATTTGACATTAATTCAGTGCAAATTGAATCATTTAATTTAGGCACATGTGATAACCCTAAGAATATACTTATTGCTTCTGATTTAACTCCTGATGAAAGAGAAAAAATGAAAGAAACATTGAAAAGAAGACATAAAGTATTTGCTTGAGGCTTAAGGATATGCTTAGAATTGATAGAGAAATTGCAGAATACATGATCCCTATGTATTCTCATGTCACATTGATCAAACATAAGAAGAGGAGATTAAGGCCAGAATGGGCCCTTTTGATCAAAGAAGAAGTGGAGAAACAACTGAAAGAAAAGTTCTTAGAAGTGGTAGATGACACCTAGTGGCTACCAACATAGTTCCAGTTCCTAAAGAGGATGGGAGAGTTAGGATGTGTATAGACTATAGGGATCTTAATAAGGCTTGTCCAAAAAATGATTTTCCCTTGCCATAAATTGATACCTTGGTTGATAGTGCAACTTATAGTGTGATGTACTCCTTTATAGATGGTTTCTTACGATACAACTAGATTATAATGGCAGTGATTAACAAGTTGAAGACTTCTTTCACTATTGAATGGGGTGTTTATTACTATACAGTCATGTCGTTCAGGTTGAAAAATGCAAGAGCTACTTATCAAAGGATGGCCACCATATTGTTGCATGATATGGTTTAGAAGGAGATAGAAGTGTACATGGATGATATGATGGTAAAGTCCTAGACCATAGAAGGGCACTTTGAGGCTCTAGACAAGTTCCTGGAAAGAGCTAAAAAGTATAACCTTAGGTTGAATATGAAGAAGTGTGTTTTTGGGCTAACTTTCAGAAAGCTACTGGGGCATATTGTTAGTCAGCAGGGCATAAAGGTGGATCCGAATAAAGTGAGATCGATCAGAGAATTACCTATACCAAAGAATGAAAAAGAGATCAAAGGGTTCATTGGATGATTGTAATACATCAATAGGTTCGTTGCCAAGTTGACTACCATCTGTGAGCCAATCTTCAAGCTCTTGAAGAAGAATTAGCCAATCATTTGGGATGACAAATGTCATGAAGGTTTTGAAACTATTAAAAATTATATGATGACTCCTCCATTCTTGCAGCCGTTGAGGCTGGGTAAGCCTCTAATTCTGTACCTGGCAATAAAGAAGGATACAATTAGTGTAATGCTAGCTTAGGAGGGAGAAGGAAAGGTTGAGCATGCTATGTATTATATGAGTAAAAAGCTTCTACCCTATGAAGCCAATTACTATCTAGTAAAAAGAACTTTCTTGGGTCCAATTTGGGCGATGAAGAAACTTCGGCATTACTTCCAGTCTTACAGAATCTAGGCAGTCTTTAAACATGATCATCTCAAATATCTCCAATAGACTTCATCATTTACAAGAAAATTAGCCAGATGGTTGGTCCTACTTACCAAATTTAATATAGACTATTTGGCAAAGAAGGTGATAAAAGGGAGAGCTGTAGTAAAATTCTTAGCTCAGAATCCAATGGATGATGGACAAGAATGAGATTTGGAATTTTTGGATGAGCACTTAGGGGCAATAGAGATCCAGACATGGAAAATTTATTTCGATGGAGCAGTCAATAATAGAGGAGTAGGCATTGGTGTGATTTTGGTCTCGCTAAAAGGAGAAATGATTTTAATGGTGAAGCGATTGGAATTTAAAGTCACTAACAATCAAGCTAAATATAAAACCTTCATCTTTAGTCTGGAAGCACTCATGAATATGGGGGTAGAAGAGGTCACAGTATGCGAAGACTTGATGCTGGTAGTGAAATAGATCTCTAATAAATGGGAAGTGAGAGAAGATAAACTGAGACTATACTAGGAGTACTCAATCATGATTTTATTGTCTTTTACCCAATGTAGATTCGTGCACTTGCCATGAGAAGAGAACCAAATGGAAAATTCTTTAGCTACTCTAGCTTCAACATGGGAAGGAGGAAAGTAGGTAAAAATTAAGCCCCTTATTCTAGTAAAGTCTCGCACTCCTTATTATAAAGAGATCATAATAATGTAGATTAACCCCACAAAGAAGCCTTGGTTTCATGATATGTAGCAGTATCTCAAGATGGGGAAATTCCCTGATGATGTCGATAAAAAATAAGGAATGTTACTGAGGATGCTATCTTGACAATTCATCAGTCATTACGGGATGTTAGACAAGAGGATGCCAATTGGAGTGCATTTAAAATGTGTTTATAAGGATGAGGCCTAAAAAAATATGGAAACAGTTCATGAGGGTGTATGTGGACCATATATAAATGGGACAGTCCTTAGTAAGAAAATAACTTGGCAAGGATATTTCTAGCTAACCATAGAGGCAGATTGTGTGAAATATGTGAAGAAATGCTATAACTGATAAGTGTATAGTGATGTGAGCCATTTTCCTTCTATGGAACTTCAAGGATTAACCTCTCCTTGGCCATTCATAGTTTAGGGAATCGATATCATTAGAGAGATAAGGCCGAAGGCATCTAATGGTCATCGCTATATTATAGTAGCAATTAACTACTTCTCTAAGTGGGTTGAAGTAGAATCATTCATGACTATTAGGGCAAAAAAAATGGTGAGGTTCATAGAAAAGAATATAATTTACAAATATGGGTTACCTCATCATGTCATCAGTGATAATGGTGTTCAATTCAGGGCTAAAATAGCCACTTTGTTAGAGGAATATAAGATTGAACATCATAGATCCTCTCCTTACAGACCATAGGTGAATGAGGTGGTAGAAGCGGCAAATAAAAATGTGAAGAGGATCCTAGCCAAGCTACTGAAGAACTACAAAGACTGGGCAAGTTACCTACAGTTCGCATTATGGGGATATAGGACCACTGCCATAACATTAATGGGAACTACTCCATATTCTTTGGTGTATGGGTGTGAAGTTGTGTTACCAATTAAGGTTGAGATTCAGTTATTAAGGGTTCTCTTAGAATCTAAAATCCCTAAGTATCAATGGGTTGAAAGCTGATTGGTACAGCTGATGCTGCTAGATGAAAGGAGAATGAAAACCGTGTATCACTCTCAATTGTATTAGAAAAGGATAGCCCGAGCTTATAACAAAAAGATTAAGCTAGGCAAAATCAAAGAGGGTGACTTGGTCTTAAAGCTCACTAGTCCCATCATAATGGATCCGTGGGGAAAGTTCAACCTGAACTAGGAAGGTCCATATTAAGTGAAGAACTATTTTCCAAGGGCACTGCTATTCTATTTGATTTGGAAGGAAATGAGTTCAAAGAGCCCATTAACCTATATAAGCTCAAGAAATACTTTTTGTAAAGTCTTGCTAGGAAGAAAACCTCAAAAGAGGCTGCCTAGACAAAAGTTAAAGATAGACAAAAATGAAAAAATAAAAAAGTCGCTAGATTGAAAACTTGAAAGGGCGATCTAGGCAAAAGTAAAGGACATATAAAAGGAGAAAGAGAAAAAAATAGTTAGTTGGAAAGATGTATAGTCACTTTGTGCTTAAATTAAATAGAATTAATTATCTTTATTATTATTGTACATTGCATTAAATGCTTATTACACAATATTTAACTAGAAAGGAAATTCCATCTAACAAAATATAAATAAAGACTGAATTTCATAAACTAATGATACTTGCTTTTCTTTTGAACACCTTGAGCACTCAATGCCTGCAATGCCTTTGTCCTTTTATTTTATGTGAATTCATCCTTCTTTGTCTACTGTAATTAGATCCATGCCTTGTACTAGTCATCAATGGACTGATCTCTATCATAGTCAATGAACCTTTGAATGAATCTACGAGACCAAGTAGCAACCAAGTTGTCCAAGAAGTTCTGAGAAAGGGGCCCTAGCTCAAATTCATGCACCAACTCAACAATCAATTGATTCTACTTGTATTTCCTGCAAAGCTGAGCAGGATTATAAAAAGTGACAAGATAGAGACCAACTAATGGAATGTAATAGGTATACGATCGAATGGTCACATGCTGTAACCTCCACAATAGGCACATACACTGAATCAGAGTGTTAGGGAATGTAGACAACCAGCTCTGAATATCCTCTGGAATAGGGTGAAGTCTCTTGGTATGGTAGTGTTTGGCCTTGTAATGTGCGATGTCTCTGGGAGGTTCAAGCAACCTCAGATTTTCATGAAACCATGCCTGTTGTGAGAATGAATGGGTAAAAATGGCAAAAAAGATAGAAATTGATAAAAGAGAAAAGAAAGCTCACCTCTAGTAGCAGGGACTCCCTAAGAATCGCTTAGTTTAGGAGAAGTTATCGAGCCAATGATGGTCTCTGCCAGGATAAGAGGGAAGGATTTAGGCCAGCTTCCACTTAATCCATAATATGAAGAACCTTTAGATCATAGTTTTAAGAAGGAGAAATTAGTAAAAATTGAGCATATAGGCAAAAAGCAATCATTTGAGGCCAGTGAACCTCATTGCTATTTATAGTCACAACAGCTTAGAGAAAAGAGCTAATCAGAATCTCATTACCAAAGATATGGCGAAGTGAAAACTGAGGGGAAAAGTTGAATAGCCTAGCCATTTAGTATTGGATGGAGTGCAAATCTAGGGTTTCAACAGGAGGAATTGTAATTTGACGAGTTGAATCCGTCTGAGAGCCTAAGATAGCTTCAAATTCCTCTGGCATGGGGCATAACTCTATTTTATTGAATCTAAAGACATGCTTTTGAGGATCCCAGAATTAAGCAAGAATATGGAGAAATGACAAATTAATCTTCCTAGTATGCAAAGATCGGAAAATGGACAAGTGAAATGGTTCTAATCTAGCCCATAATAAAACATTCAGGCTTTTCAGAATTGGATGTAGTCATTTCAAGCTTCTTTTGGTCATATTGGGAGGATAGGATGTTGTCCAGAGAGAGAGAATAAAGAGAATTCATGTGAATAGGGATTTAGGGATTTTGAAGGAGAATTAGGGATTTAAGTAGTTACAAACTGAACTTATAAAGACGATCGCCTCTACAATCAGGTGGCGCCTCTAAGTGAAGAGGTGATTTAATGTCGCCTCTTCATAAAGAGGTGACGCCTCTCTAACAGGTGAAACCTATCTTTACGTTGCTACCAAATGATTATACAGTACATGTAAATTAAAGAAAAGAGAATTTCAGCAATAAAAATCCCTTGATTGATTCAAAATCTTGCCAAAATTTGAATTTAAATGCGCATCATTCATCAAATGCAAAACATGAAAATGATAAAGCAGAAGTTAATTCAAAAAGTAACACAACAACAGTTCAAGACAACAAAAATGCCTCAAATCAAAATGATCCTATGCTAGAAGACCTCAAGGATATCCCTCTACTCATCATCAATAGGATCAACTCTATTGTCATCGCCTTAACATGCTTATCAACTGGCTCTTCCTCCTCAACATTACTCGTGTCATCCTCCTCCTAATCACCCTTGACCTAGAGAGCAACAAGCTGACACTTGAGAGTTGTAATCATAGACTATCTTACCTCATCTCGGTTCTATTAAGGCAAAAAAAGAGGTACGAAATCATGAGAGCATGCATACATGTAGAAATAAAGTATAATTGTTACCTTCCATTGTTATGCCATCTGCATTAGGAAGTCCTGATAGGCCTCAATCATAATATACATATACTCTCCTTCATCTTAAGGTATCTATACAATTTATATATTCTTAGAATTAACCATATGTTAAGTTAAATTTGAGAACAAGAGTTCAGAAGAAGGGAACTCATGCGTGTAGTGGCCTTTGGTAAGAACTCGGGCTCCAAACTCCTGTCTAACTTCAAGAACTGACGAGAGAGCTCGACCGAAGGCACCCAGTAGCAGGTCAATCGGTTAGTAAGTCAAGAGTGGCAATAAGCCTACCAGCTATCACCTAAGATCTGGAGCCATAAGACTCCCCAATAAGTGGCATGCCAAAGGAATTACCCTCACTACTAGGCATAATGTGAGGACGTTAATGAGGCCTTTCTTGTGCTATAGGTCTAGATCGAGGAACTAGTGCCCTAGTTGGCACTTAAGAATGAAAACTAAGTCAGGAAACAGTATCTACAAGCATGAATGTAAATATGTGTTTAATAGAATTGTATGCTTACCTAAGGTGCAGGCGTGGGTGAAGGCACCCTCTGTATGAGATAAGCTTATGCAAAATCCACATAGCAAGACTTCCTCCTCTCCTAATAATCCATAGCGTCATCTCCCACCAAAGCCTGGTCAGGCTCATCTCTCCCTAACTCATGTGCCCCAAAAATATGTCGAGGAGGAGTGAGGGGTGGCGAGCACTCATCTGCCACTTGTGTACTCTCTCATCGAGGTACCAAACTCTGCAGTCAAGCCCTTAGTATAGTACCCTCTTCCGGGATAATGGAATTGAGCAGACCATGGCCTAATGAATTATGATAATAGCAATTGAAGTGGAACTTAATAGTGAAAGAAGAGGGAAGTACTAGAATGACGTGCTAGAAATCGCAAAGCCTTTTAGCTCCATGCACCGACTCATCCATACTCTTGTATAGATGGGCTAGAGCATAGCTACCCTAGTCATATATGGCCACCAAATCCAAATCTCTCAAGGGCATTAGGAAGCTCAGGTCTACAGAACTAGCAGTGTCTATAAAGAGAGTGGTGCCCAGTAAGTAGACTAAAAATGCATGTACTACCTAATCAATCTAATGAGGTGTGGTAGCTGCCTCCACTCTAGTGCAAGAATAGAAGCTCCTGATGGAATCAAGCATCACTATATATGTCCCCTTCATATTTAGGACCATGCCAGGCAGACGCTTTATAAAGGCAAGATGGGCTAGAGATAGCTAATGGAGACTAGCATCAAAAGGAATATAATTCCCCGTGCAAGCAATGATAGTGACTGCAGAAAAAGCCACTAGATCAAGCATAAACTCCTCAAAAGGAAGATGGAACGTATGAGTGGTGTCAGACCATCTCTCCATCAGAGCATGAAAAGGTTGGTAGTCTATACCCCCTGCTGCGTAGGAAGTGCTAGGACGAAATAAAAAATCACGTGTTATGGATACAAGGCTTCACCATGTCTATGAGCTTGTTATACTAAATACAAGCACCGCTAAAGTTCCTAACACCCTTAAGGGTGTGGGCATCAAGCTGTGAGAGTAAAATAGGGAGTGAAATTATTATTTTTCATGAATGAATTCAATTTGTACTCAGAATTCTACCAAAGAGGCAAACTCCTCTAGGATAAAGGTGATCACCCTATTATAAAGGCGTCACCTTTTGGTTAAGAGGCAATCACCTCTTTATGAACACCTTGACACGAAGAGGTGACTACCTATTTATGATGAAGCGATTGCCTAATAAAAGAGGTGATCGCCCCATTGAAGAGGCAATACCTTTTCGTATCGGTGATCTAACAGAATAATTTGATTTTTTCAATTTCATTCAGTAAAATTCAATTTCTTTCAAATAAATTGAAAAACATGCATTTATGAACAACAACCCTATGTTATTTAATATTTTTTATAGGAAAAATTGAAGACATTAGGTACTAACTTCTCTTGTAGCTAACCCGTAGATGTGGGATCACGTGTCTGTAAAAAGAGGGACCTCATCTCTGATACTAAGCCTAAAAATATATAGAGGATGTATTGAGGGAGTCACTAGGTCCCATATGGGTAAATTTGGGGTCCGCATAGAGTCCATAACAAAGAAAGCTTTGAAAAGTGAAAAGAAAGAAAGGAAAAGAGGAAGAGAGAATTTGAAAAAGCAAAACTAAAAGTGACTTTAGAAAAGAAAAAAATGGGGGAATTTATATGTCAAAGCAGAAGAGTAAAAAAGGAAGATTTATTGAAAAGAAAAGAAAGGAGGGTGGAGCTTATTTGATGAGAAGGACACTAGTTGGCCCATTAGGAATATACTCCCCCAGTGGAGAAAAAAAGCTTTTGTTTCGCTTCTCAGGTGTACCTTGAAATCAATGTTTGAGAATTAAAGATATTTTAATCAAAGCATCAGTAAGAAAAAAAGGCGTCTACTCGGGTTAGATCCTTGAAGTGTGAGGCAAAAAAAAAGCATATAGTCGAGTTTGAATCCTCAAAGTGCATAGTAGAAAAAGCATCTGGTTGGGTTTGAATCCCCAAAGTGCATTGTAGAGAAAGTGTATGGTCGGGTTTGAATCCCTAAAGTGCATGGAAAAAAATAGCATATAGTTGGGTTTGAATCCTCGAAGTGCATCTTCCTTTACTGAGTGATTCTTGGACCAGGAAAACTCGAGTTTTATGGCAAACTATAATGAGTAATTGATCGGGCTAAGAAAACTCAAGGAACATGATTATGTTTTCATCTCCTTTACTGAGTGATTATTGGGCCAGGAAAACCTAAGTTTTATGATAAACTATAATTAGTAACTGATTGAGCTAAGAAAACCCAAGTTTTATGACAAATTATAATGAGTAACTGATCCGGCCAGGAAAACTTGAGGATCACCATTATGTTTTCATCTCTTTTACTGAGTGACTCTTGGGCTCTGAAAACTTGAGTTTTATAATAAACTATAATGAGTAACTGATGAAGCCAGGAAAACTCGAGGAACATGGTTACATTTTCATCTCTTTTACTGAGTGACTCTTGGGCCAGGAAAACTCAAGTTTTATAAAAAATTATAATGAGTGGCTGATCAGGCCAAGAAAACCTGAGGATCACAGTCACATTTTCATCTCTTTTATTGAGTGACTCTTGGGCCAGGAAAACTAGAGTTTCACGCCAAAATATAATGAGTGGCTAATCATGCCAGGAAAACTTGAGGATCATGGTCACATTTTGAATAAAAGTTTGACCTCTCAGGTTTGAATTCTCGAGGTTGACTACTCGAGTGAAGCTTAAAAATCAAGTATGTCATTCTTATCCTTTATTATTTTATGTGCATATTGCTTTTTTAAAAAAATAATTTCCAGAAATTTGATTTTTTGAAAAACCAAGGGGGCAAACTGTGGACACCTTCATTTTGATCGGCCCGTAACAAAAGCCTAATGATGAAAAAATATGAGTTTTGAATGCAAGGCAAGCTCGAAACCTCTCTAAAATAAACTCAAAAACCTAAACACTAAGCCCAAACACCAAATCCAAGCCCAAAACACCAAGTCTAAGCCTCAAAAGCCCAAGCCCATTGCCTTTTGGCCAAAAGACCTAGATCCAACCTTAGTGAAGAGGCAATTGCCTCAACGAACAGGCATCACCACTTTACCCTCAGTGATGCCCCATCAAAGAGGTGGCACATCTCCACAACCACCCTCTATAGCATTAACTGCCATTAATGGTAGCAGTTGGGACTTACCTGCTTTGGATTTAAGATGTTCCTACACATAAAAGAAAAGAAAAAAGGCAAGAAAAAGAGAGAGAAGAACATGGGAAATGATGAAAAGAATGGGGTAGAGGGTGAGAGTAGTTTGGTTAGGAATTAGAGAGGCTTTAAAAGAGAGAGTATGGACATAGGGGAAGGGACTTTTGGGACTTTGGACTTTTTGGGGATCTAAAACTTTTGGTCTGGAAAAATAGGAAGAAAGAATAACAAAAGAAAGAAAGAAAAGAAAAGGAGAGGAAAAAGAAGAATAAGAGGTGGACTTAAGGAGCTAAAAGACTAGATTTCCTTAAGGAGTAGGATTTTCTTACATTCAAAGGACCCAAATTAATCAACCAAGCTTTGAAACTCGTCCAAACCAATAAGACTCCCTATTATCAAGTTTTAATTTCTTTGTTTCATTACAATCTTTGATTTATTATCTTTTACTTATTCTCTTGAGTTTTATTGCTTATTTAAGGTTATATATGAAGCATGATTGTGTGAAAGACTGAGTATTGATAGTTGATCTTTGTATATTTATGTCAGTCTTCGTTTATTTGCATGAATATTGAGTTTCTTAGAACTAAAAAATGTAGTCTTTCTTTGTCTTTGTTGAAGAGGTGAGGTCTCTTCATAAAGGCATTGCCCCTTCATGCTAAGCCAATGTAAAATTGCCTCTTGGTCAGGAGGCGACACATCACCGCTTCATCAGAATCTTACACCATTCTATTATGTTTTAAATGCCTGTTTTGTGTGATTTCCATGCTTGTTTTGTACATTTTGCATGATTCCTATATTCGTCTTGTTATATATCTTGATTTATGACTATTATGTTGTTTAATATTATCATTGTATAAATATTATTGTGATTTTTGTGGACTATTTTGTTATTTTATTTTCATTTCCCATGAATATTATTTGTTAATTATTTTTGTAATATAATATTGTTATTTTGTGAGATGGGGCTAATTTGTGTTTATTGCAGGAATTATGTGGTGATTTTTAATCATCAAATAGTTATTTTATTAATTAGTTCTTTAGAGGTTTTATTTGTATAATTAAGTAGTTTATTTTTGGTTTATATGATTTATTTTCTATTTATTTTACATTTTCTTTGAAGAAAATATTGTAATCCCTAATCCCTTTCCCCATTCATTTGAAATGTATGGTTGTAAATTATTATTATTATTATTTGTTTTATTTATATTGAAAGTCGGGCTATAAGCATGAAATAAGACTAACGTGCAAATTTGGACTAAAACATAAGTAAATGATAATTTACATTAAATAAGGAAATAATTTAATAAACAAAAGTAATAAAATACGAAACACACACAGAGGCTAACCACAAAGTTGGGTGGGTATTCCAAAAATCTCATACCCAGTTTCCTAACCCGATATCTGATGACAGCTTCTGGGAACCTCCATAGAATTCAGTTGTTGTACAGTGTATCCCGGCTTTTATTCGAGTGGCAATTCCATCTCCATTTTAGGCCCCAAGCCCATTTTGTATTTCCTAATGGACCATGAACTCACATAGTTTCATGGTCGCCAAATACTTGAACACATACTTGATCTCGCTACTCACAACATCCATAAATTTTTTAAGAGACAGAGGTAAGGGTCACCCAGCAAGGAGACAATTTTAAGCACAGCCAAACTTCATTTGAGGAGCAAAGCCAAAGTTTCTCTCATAAAATTTCTCATTCTTTTAAAATAGATGCACTCATGCATCAACAAAATGAAGAATATGTTACATATTTATATTAATTTTACATGTTTATATTCATTAAATATAAATATAGATTTTAATTTTCATTTCATTACATATTAATATATTTATATTAATTTATATTTATATCTTAATTCTATTAATATTAATATTAATTTTTATAATATTAATATTAATATTTACTTAATATTATTGTATTAAATTATTAATATTAAGTAAAAATTAATATTAATATTATAAAAATTAATAGGTTAATTGGTCAAATTGTAAAAGTTCATTTATTAAATCATGAAAATTCATTAGTTATTAATTATAGATTCATCACTTTTAATACTCTATTTTATTATTTTACATAGGTTCATCAATAAAAAAAACTACAAGTTCATTGAACACAATATATAAATTCATTAACTATACAATTTAGGTTTAGATAAAAAATAGAATGAATCCATTATATATATATATATATATATATATATATATATATCCGCCAAGTTGACCCTAAAATGGCAAAAGAATTAATTTTAGTGAGCAAGCTTTAATATCATATCATATTATATAAGATATGATATGTTTTGATATCATTAGGACCTTTTTTTTTTTTGAGTTCTTGTAAAGCCAATTAATACCCATATATGGTTAGGAAGCCTGGCCTAAGACACAGTAAAATGCCTTGCAAACTCATCTTACCTACATCCGAGCCGAGCATTGCGATGAAGTTTGGGAATTGGACACCTAAACATGTGACACTACTATTGAAGGATGGATTCAAAAAAAAAATACAAGGTGCAAAGGAGTTGAATATTCATACACTTGGATAGTACGACCTTCAATTGAAGCTTGGGTACTAAACAATGATGACATTGAACATCCAAATTGCATAAGCTTCATATTGGAGTCCTTAGTTTTCTTTAAAATACTCAATAATGATTAAGCCAACAAACACGAACATAAATATTCGTTAATTCAAAGACTGGACAAGAGCACATCAAAGATAAGTTTTCTCTTCTTTCTCAATTATTTATTTTTATATTTATTATTTATTTTCACTTCTTAATTATTTATTCTTATAAGAATAACTACAGCTTGATACACGAGCATACTAACACATTTACACATAGATACTCATCCATAAATACATGATTATTATTCCTGCATAAACATGCACTAATCACATTGATATATTTTTACTTCAAAAACTAACAATCAATTGAGATCAATCAAGACAATCCCATTCTCCCTTTTGTCTATTGTGATAGATAAAGGAAAAATATTGGCAGAGTTCAATCCAGCCTTAGAAATTTCAAAATTTATGGGACCTACATTTGGTAAAGAACTTGCTATGCATTACAAGATATCTCAAGAGAACTCAAAGACAACCATAACGAAACGCATATCTTTATTCACAAAAATTTTAGAGAATATTTAACAAGGAAATTTCAAGAATAGGGTTAAGTATATCCACTATGTAGCTATATAAACCAAATCAAAATTCCCAGACATCCTAGTCAGCATTATGCAGTATCCTCTATTCTAGAAATTATGCAACCTTGACCCTTCACCTAAACTATAAATGCTCATCCCATAATTTTGATTGGGCAAACCCAAATTTGGTCCTTCAATGCCTACCTTCCATCATTTAAAAAAATCCTCACTAAATTAGTATCCCATATTATAGAGCTCAAATTGAAAATGCTCAGACTCACTACTAAAATCACAATATCCATTATTTTGCAAAAATACTGCAAATAATAATGCTTGGAAAAATCAAACATCAATAGCAATAATGTCCGGACTCAACATCAATCATTATTCTGACTAGGTAGCTGCCATCAACATAGTTATTAAAGTTCATAAACTGAGCAACATTATATGGCACTCGAGCCATACTTTTAATGCACCAAGATTATACAACACTTGGGTCGTGCTTCTAATGCACCAAGAATCTAAGTCTAGTGACTGAAGCTGGCACCCATACTCGGGCCGCACTTTTAATGCACTGAGATTATACGGCACTTGGATCGCGCTTCTAATGCACTAAGAATCTAAGTCCAGTGACTAAAGTTGGCACCCTCAAGTCGCTTCGATAGTACTGAGGTTCAGCACTTGGGTCATGTTTTTAATGCGTCGAGACTATACAACACTTGGGCCATGCTTTTAATGCACTGAGCATTAAAACTCTAGTGACGGTTGGTTTCGTCATATTGTTTCTATGACACTGACCGGTTAATCCTTTAGGTCGTTTCCATAATATTGAAAATCTTTTATTGCAGGTTCTGTGCATCTAAGTCTAGTTGGCACTTCATGAGTATGATATTTTGATACACTGATTCTAAGACTTGGTATACCAAGCATCTCAATGTTTAATGACTGAGACTGGCCACCTCAAGTCATCTTTCAACAGCACATGAGATTTCAAGCAAAAGTTTTTGTCTCAACACATCAATCGTCATATGATTCTTAGACATTTGAAAATCCTGAACATAAATATTCGAACAAACTTTTAGGGGGGACTCTTGATACCCCATATTAGTATCTTATTCTAATAAGGGTTATATTCTCCCAAAGAGAATGATTACATGAATAAGAAGAAAGCTTAATAAGGAAGTCTATCTCAATTAGGAAGATTACTCTACAAAGGAAATCTACTTCTTTTATAAACAAGGCAATCTTACAAGACTACGGAATCATATTCCTAAGAGGTTTTAGCAATACCTTCTCCTATAAATACATCTTATGACATCTCATATCATTCATTCACTCATCTCCATATTCTCTCATATTCTCATACTCTACATCAAGGCATCATTTTACATTAAGCCATGGCTCCATCATTGCATAAACACTCATCCCATATCCTTATTCTACTTTATTATACTTATTCGCTTTATTACATTTTTCCTCATACCATTACTGACTTAAGTTTCAAAGTGTTTATAGGGGAAACCCTGCCCCTTCACCAAGCTCTTCTTATTGATGTAGGTTCCATAAGTAAATATCCAATTTGGAGTTATCACCAATCATGCATATATCTTATATTATCTTAAAATTATCCCACCATTAATGATCATTAAATAATATTTTCACCATGAATTCTCAAACATTTTATAGAATGTTATATACACACATATCAAGTCTAAATTAATCCATTTTGCGTAACTTTCAAGTTTTTTTCATTGCATCAGCTCTCATGTAAGTTACAACTCATCAACAGTTGAAAAATTATTTTCATAAGAGAAAAAAAAGTCCAGAACAGTAATAATATAAGTAAAATAGCATATGATCATTCATCATTTGTAATATCATAGTAATGTAAGAGAAACTAAAAATATATAAAACTTTAGGTAAACAGCCAAATAATAGTTAATCGAAGAGAATTGGATTTTGATAGTCAAAAAGGAGACCATAGATTGATATTACAGATAACAAATGATCAATTCTCAAATATTTTATATTGATTATAGTAGGGAATTGGTAGCTGAATATATGAAAGTGAAGTGGTGAAACTTGGTGGCAAATTGATGAGGGTGTTCTCTAAAAGTTAATTGGTTAATTGGTCAAATAACATAGGTTTATTGATTAAATTATGAAGATTCATTAGTTATCAACTATAAGTTCATAACTTTTAATACTCTAGTTCATTATTCTATATAGGTTTATTAATAAAAAACTATAAGCTCATCGAACACAACATACAGATTCTTTAACTATACACTTCAGGTTCATAAAATAAAAAATATAATGCACCCATTATATATATAGGACTATAACTTGCCTGCTCTTAATGATTCAAGGATGGTTAGTGATGATTATGTATTCTTTATTATTGTTATATTCTTTTTATTATTATTAGTATTATTATTATTAACTATCTTTTAATTTCATTACACCAAATGGGTAGTAATGGAAAGTGATGATAATGACCAAAGTTGGAATCTTTCTATATTAATACTGTTGGTTTGTGGGAATTTGAGAAAAAAAAAGAGTTTTTAATTATAAATAGACTCTTCCCCCCTTTTGGTTAAAGTGTGTCAATCACCATTTGTGTTTGGTGTACAATTGAAAGCTATTAGCTATACTAGTAAAGAATTTAAAGGAAAATTATCTTGGGGTGTACTTGAGCTTTTGGCTATATAGGAGAGTTAAATATTTTGTAATGTGGTTATAATAATTTTTCATATAGTAAATTTTTTCTATTAGTTGTATTTTGATAATGCCAGTAGTTTTTCTCCATTTGAGAGTTTTTCACATTAAATTATTGTGTATTTCTCTTTTTTATTTTTCAAGTATTTTTGTTCATGTTGTGATCTAAAGGGGTAAAGGTATTTGTTGGATTGTAAAGGGTACATTTTCTCTAACAAATACATTATAGTTGATCTTTTTTTATCAGAATATGCCAAAAATTTTATTTTCTTTTCCTTTTTCATGATGAAATCATTTTTTTGCTATGAAATAAAGAATTGGGTTGGTTTCTATCTGGTGGAGATTGGGATGTGTGTTTTTTTGCAAATAGGTTGCCTTATTCAATCAAGATTCTTTTAGAGTATGTTATTCGAAACTATGATGTGTTTTAGATTAAGAGTAACGATGTTAAGAAGATCATTGATTGGGAGAATATTGCTCCTCAGTAAGTTGAAATCCCTTTCAAGCCTGTTATAATACTTTTTCAGGTCAATTACATAGTTTGTTTAATCAATAAAACTTAGAGATGGAAAAAAGAAAAAGAAGAAGAAGAAGGTGATAGTAAAAAGAGACATGTGTATAAAAATAGAAAAGTGTGTTTTTATTCATACGTATGATAGACCCCTGATCCATATTACAATATGGACATGAGTCCATGATATAACAACTAATTTTAACCTTGTCGTTTATCCTTTGATCTGTTATGACTTTCACTATATTTTATTCAAAATATAAGTTTATAAAATGTGTTAATAATTTAAAAATTATAAAATGTATTTTTATTATAATATATTTTAATCATAGTATTAAAATAGAAATTTTATTGAAAATAAATTTGTATAGTTTAAAATATTATGAAAAGTAGTAGTATTATTATATTTTTTTATATCTTAACATTAAATTGTTTATTTATTTTTAAAATTATTTAAATATATACGTATATATGAATTTATCTTTTAATTTAAACTATAAAACATTATTTTATATAAAAACTTATATTTATATATTCAAATTAATATATGAAAAATTAAAATAAATAAAATAATGAATTTATTTTATTTAAAATAAAATTTTAAACTGAAAATTTAAAATATCTTTTAAAATGAATAATAATGAATAATGAATAATAATATAAAATTTTAAAATATATTTTTACTATAATATCGTTTTAGAATATGTTTGCTTAAACAGTTGTTGGTAGCTAATAAATAATAGTTGATAACTGTTGTAGACACCCGATTTGGTCGGCCCGTGTTAGGGGATGAATTATGAATGCTTGGTTTGAATGGCCCGTTGTTAAGCCCAATGATGAGAATGTGAAACTTGGACACCATAACAAAACCTGAATTCCCAATTAGAAATAGACTTGAAAGCCTAAAAGCCTCAAAAGCCCAAAACTTAGTCCAATTGTCCAAAAATAATCTGGGCCTACTGGGCCCAACACAGGCCCGGGCCAAAGGGGTATCGCCTCATTGTAGAGGTGTTGCCTCTATGACAGACCACTTGCAGCTGCAACCATGGTGGCCAAGTGGTGTGGACCCCACACCCCTAGACTTGTTTTGCGTAAAGAAGAGATTTTTAGGGGGGGGGGGAGAGAAAGGCAATGAGGGTTCATGATGGGCTAGAGAGCCTAGGGGCATGGGAAAAGTAGGGGATAAAAAAAGAAAGGAAAGAGAAAAAAGGGAGAGGAGGAGGCATATTTGAAAAATAAGAAAAAAAAAGCTCTGAAAAAATACAGAAAGAGACGTTCTTGAGGGAAGAGGTAGAATTTAAGTAAAAGCAAGTTCACAATCCTTAGGAGAGAAAGGGGAAAAACTTATGTCAAAGTGAAACTCATACCCAAGTGGAGATCACACTCAAAAGCACATCTCTGAGGGTCCATTACTTTGTTAAAAGTTTGCATCCAAATATACTTTTTTCATAATTTCGTCATTTATGTGTTTAGCTTACATGTAACTAAGTTGTTAGTAAACTTTAGGTATATTTCAGGTTTATTTTGTTTATTACACTACCTCATTGATCTGATCTCTTAAATAATTACATGTAGTTATAATTTGGCACCTGTTGGATGTATGTGTGAATGTATTGCTTGCTCAGGGTAGAAGTTTGATCATTTTGAGAGTCGAGCTAGCCTATTGATCAAAGGCATCACCCCTTATCAATGAGGCGATCGCCACATTGACAGGTCGACCAGCTGTTTGGCTCTTCTCCTTTTATGAAATTCCCCATAATGTTCACTTCACATGCTCTTTTCACCTTTATACATAATTATTTCATTGTATGATGATAATTATTTCAATTATTTGAGGGTTTCTTTAGTTAGTAACATGAAAACCCTTTTTAGAACATTATTCGTAAATATTATTATGTATAATGTCATGTTTTGCAAGAGGAAACTAACCGTATGTTATTACAGGAATTACTTGATAATCCACATCATTGAGTAGTCACTGTCATTAGCTAATTCCTTAGACCATTGCGCTTGTGTAAATAGTTTGTTACTAGTTTACTTTTGGTATACGTATGATTTATTTTTGTATATTATTCTTTTATTTTGTCTAAAAGTGTTGTAATTCCTAATCCCTTTCCCCGTTTGATTCGAATGTATGGTTGTATTGTTTTATTTTTTGTTGAATGTTAGGACTTGAAAGCATGAAATTGGATTAATGTGCAAACTTGGACTTAACTATAAAATTTGGCAATTATCCGAAGGCAATTATAATATGTGTAGTAGTAAGGAAATAATTAAATAATTAAAGGTAATAAAACACAGAACATAAACGGAGACCAACCACAAGGTTAAGTGAGCATTCAAATGCTCATACCCAGTTTCCGAACCCGTTCTTTGACGACGGCTTTTGGAAACCTCCGTGAAATCCAGTTGCTGCATAATGTGTCCTAGCTTTTATTCGGGTGGTGACTCCATCATTTGGCAATTATCCGAAGGCAATTATAATATATGTGGTAGTAAGGAAATAATTAAATAATTAAAGGGTAATAAAACATAGAACATAAACGGAGGCCAACCACAAGGTTAGGTGAGCATTCAAACGCTCATACCCAGTTTCTAAACCTGTTCTCTGACGACGGCTTTTGGAAACCTCTGTGGAATTTAGTTGCTGTATAATGTGTCCCGACTTTTATCCGAGTGGCGACTCCATCTCCGAATAGGCCTAAGACCTATATCGTATTTTCAAGTGGGTCTCGAGTCCATACAGTGTCGTGGTCGCCAAACATTTGGACGCGCGCTAAATCCCGCCGCCTACAACTGTTATTGTTAGTTGGTAACTAACAACTTATAGCTTATTAATATCAAATATTTGGATAATTACTTATGATTGTTGTTTAATTATTAAATTACTAATATAGACACTCATAGGATATTATATATATATATGGAAAAAGTATAAAAACACCCCTAACGTTTTGTTTTAATCTCACATCAATCACTAATGTTTTTTGAGGTACTAATACACCTTATCGTTTTGAAAACTATATGTTTAAACCCCTTTAACAAACAGTTTTAATTATCACTAGTGGAGTTCACTATTATTGATATGCCTACAAAATTATTAGATTAAGGTATATTTTTATAGCTAACATTTGTAATAAGAAACAAAATTACCCCTAAAAAAGTTTGAGAAAATATTATATAAATCCATTCCATATTATTTCAAAAAATTAGAAATATTTAAAGAAACTAAATCTATCTCATCCCATATAAAATTTATTTTTTTAATCACTCCCAATACAATAAATAAATAAATATATATATATATATATCATTTTAAAAAAATTTATTAATTTTTATTTTAAGAGTGAACAAAAAAAGAAAAATTTATATACATAAAATGAAATAAATTTTTATTTAAATATTTATAACTTTTATTAAATGGGACAAAATTTTAAAAAACTTTCATAAAAAATTAAATATAAATTATTTTAATATTGTATTAAAATTAGTAGATTTTATGAGTATAAAAAAAATAAACAGTTATTTAATATTTTTATATGATAAAAATTTAGATTTTTGAAAAATTTTTGTGTTAAAATATTCTGAATATATTCAAAGCTCCCATTCATTGTTTTTTACTATATAATATATAAATATCTTTGCTTCTACTCCAACCTGATTTCGGTTGACCTAAAAACAATTATAAAACACAAAAAAATGGTAATCATATTTCATAAACGTGACTACTCATTTACAATTCAAACATAAATAACATGATAACACCTTTAATCATACACGATTTCTCGATAAACAATGATCCATTGACTTTACTTAAAATTAACCCAAAAAATCATATATTTATAAATTAAATTAAATTATCAAGACTATTTATAATATTCATTTTGCAATTTTATATATCAGTTTATAAAATCTTTTAGTAAAGATACATAAAAAAAATTGAGTTATGTGTGCCCTAACTAAAAGATTTTATAAAATAGGACACAAAATTAAAGAGGTGTGTCTTTTAGGGCACACATACCTTTACTTTTTTGTTAAGAAAAAAAAAAAAAGGGGCATCCCTAATTTTTTTTTATTTTCAAGATCTCGAAATATTTTGAATAAATTTTCGAAATATAGTGCTTTTTATGTAGGAATATTCTAAAAATTCTAAAGTTGCTATAAAACTCACCATAAAAATTCTAAAATTGGTATAGAACTCACCACTATATATATATTACAATTCACGTTACTGGCAAAAAAAAAAAAACGACCTTTGCTATGGATAATAAAGTTGTTTTTTTTAAACATTAGTTTAATTCAAATAGACTCAAAGGATGTAACGATAATTTTGTAATTTTCTTTTAATAGAATAGAATGGTTTATGAAAATTTCCAAATTGAAGCTGATAGGAAATGTAGCTCATTAGGTATCCTATCAACTATTAGCTACTATTAAAAAAAACTTACCAAACATATTTGGATAGCTGGTAGGAGCTAAACAGCTGTCAACTGCATCCCAACAGCTTAGCAAAATATCCTCTTAATTATAATGTTTTTCCTTTATCATAATATTCTATTCTTAAAAATGTAAATTTTATTGAAAATTAAACTTTATAATTTAAATAATGTGAAAATCATTAGTATTATTCTAATTTTTTTTTATATCTTAACATTAAATTGTCTATTTTTTTTCAAACTTTAAAATTATTTAAATATGTATATATAAATTTATATTTCCAATATAAAAATATGAACAATTATTTTTTTTA
The DNA here is from genome assembly GCA_947683625.1 of Mallotus nudiflorus. Lineage (NCBI taxonomy): Eukaryota > Viridiplantae > Streptophyta > Magnoliopsida > Malpighiales > Euphorbiaceae > Mallotus > Mallotus nudiflorus. The sequence goes on along the minus strand of CANTUR010000440.1, from coordinate 651,475 downwards.
AAAATTATTTTTATTTTTTATTTAAAATATAAAAAATTAGAATAAATAAATGTATTTCCTATCAACAAAATTAAAAAAAAAAAGTAAAAAAAAAAGTATAAGGGTTAGAAATATAAAATTTCAGAGATTAAAAGAAAATAATTTATTTTAAAAAAATGACATAATGGTTTAAAATTTAAAATTTATAAAGTATGAGAGTTTAAATATATAAAATAAAATTTGAATGGTCTAAAACTAGAATCTCAGAATGTTTAAGGCCTCAAAATGGCTTTATCAAATTTCTAAGCTCCCATTTGATTGCTTTTTACTATATAAATATATAAACATTTTTACTTTCACTCGAATATGTTTTCAAGTTGATCTAAAAATAATTATAAAACACATAAAAAAATATGTTAATCGTATTCTATAAATATGAAAACTCCTTTATAATTCAAACATAAATAATAAGATAACATCTTTCAATCATATACAATTTCTCGATAACAAGTAAACCAAAAAAATCATATATTTATAAATAAAATTAAACTATAAAGACAATTTATAATGTTCATTTTGTAATAAGTTTATAAAATCTTTTAGTGAAGACAGACATGTAAAATTGAGGTATGTGTGTTTTGAGTGAAAGATTATATATATATATATATATATATATATATATATATATATATATATATATATATATATATATATATATATATATATGTATATATTAAATGCAGAATTCTAAAGTTCTTAAGTAAAAAATTTGATAAATGTAGCTCTTTAAAATTCAACATTTACTTCTAAATACTTATGTGTTAAATTATTAAAATTCATAATATTCTATAAAAAATTAAAAAAACTATTTTTATTAAAATATACATATTTTATTTGATATAAAACACTCCAATTCAATTATATGTAAAACATTAATTTAATTTTCATAAAAAATCTGTTAAATATCCTCTTTTATTCAAATAAAAATATATTTTTTTTACCCTAAAAAGTAAAAACTAAATAATTTCTCACTTATTTTCATTTATTTTTTATTCAATAATTACAAATAATATTAAAAAATAAATTATATTTATAAGTTGTTATTTCATTGTATTAAAATGATAAGAAACTTTTAAATTTTGGTAATTTGATCTTTTATAATAAGTTAAGCGAACAATTATTTAAAGCAAGCTCTTAATATATGTAAAAATAAAAGTACAAAGACTTAATACAATGCAATTGAAGCTTACGCACTTGATACAATAAATATGAAAGCTTAAGGGCTTAAAAATGAATTTTGCCAAAAAAACTAACCTCCACTAGATGGAAAAATCAACAATTAACAGTTCCTTAATACACATGGGATGTTCCTGACTCCAAAACATCGACACTTCTATGTGAATAGCTTCTTTAGCAATACTGTGAACAACAACAGCATTTGCAGTACGCCTCACAAAGTCTACATTAGCATTTGATATAGAATTTATCAGACATTGGCAATCTTTAGATAACTTAACCCACTGAACTCCTCTGAGGCTCCTTGCACTTAAATCTTGGAAAAAAAAAAATTCAAGGAATCGTTCTCTCCGTAGTAACATTGCTTATCGCCTTATCTTTAAGCCAGCTCAGAATCTCTCTCATCCCAATTGCTCCAGCTTTGTAAGGATCATTTCTACCACTCAGCAGGTTAGCTTTTTTCTGCAATAAAAGTGCATTTATGAACTCTAATGAGCCAGCCAATGCCAATCTGTCTAGAAGCTGAGAAAACTGCTGCATCCATGTTTGCCTTTAACCAGCCTTCAGGAGAAGGGCACCATTTACCTTGAACTAAACAAACAGGCTGTTGGGCGATTTCATTAACTTTCAAAGCACCTTGAGCCTCCTGCCACAGCTTCAGAAAAAAAAAAAAAAAAAAAGAAAAAAGAAAAACCATACCTCCCCCGATAACTTCATTACTGGATCTGTTTCTTTGATTCCATAATATTTCATTCCTATGTTCAAAAATAATAATAATTCATTCCTTCGCTGCCATAACCTCCAGCAAATCATAGCTGTCCTCTCTGCAATTTCCATAGAATTGTACCGCAAAACCATTTCTACCCACACAACAAACTTGTCATCCCTCCTTCCCTCCAAACTACACCATACGCAAGGACAACAAACAATATATAAATTACAAGATCAGACAGATCTTGCTAAAAGCTTGAACTCCAAATGCAAATCAACAAACGATTATTTCAGCTTTGGAATTAAATTTTTGTTTTAAAAATAAATTACAGATTGCCTCACTGTTAAGGCGTCTGCCATATGCTTTCTGCTGCAACCCCTTGGAAGGACCAAAATTCAGTTTTCGAACTGAAGAAAAAATCAACAACTCCAGCGCAATGCAATTATTGAGCAAATATGAACAAAATCTATCTCACTTGATCTTCCATCAAATTCAAATATCTCAACTTGTTTAAGTTGTAAATGGGGTTGTTTACTCTCCAACTTCCCACCAGGTACAACATTCCAATCCATATTGTAATGGAACTGCCATTCACATAAGCAAAAAAAGTTACAACTTTTTTAATACATGATTTCAACTTCATTATAATTTTGATACTGAATACTTAGTATCTAGTTGAACTCAGATGGAATACATACAAACTATTGTATAGGAAATAAATTTGCCGATGTAGAAATGAAGGTTTTTTTTTTTTTTTTTAAAATAGCCTGAGTCTGATGTATCCTCAAATGACTTTTGTATATTTGACACCAGAAATCAAATAAAAAAGAAAAAAAATTCTAAAAATTATAATTCAACATAATTATTATTGTAGCTAAACCCGAAATAATCGAAAGGAAATGAGACTTCCATTTTTAAACTACTAGTGTCCTGCACCAAAATTCTATAAGAGACAAGAATCAGCACAAATTCAAACCACCTAAAAATGTGAACCCATAAATTTCATGATTTCATCCCTGCCAATTGACAGCAGGAGTGAACTCTTAACAGGTTCAAGAGAAACCTCAGCCAATCACCACAAACATGGGAGACCATGTTTACCACAGTATTTGTTAAACTCCACATGTGACCTCAACATCATCATGCGGTTCCAGAATGGAGGAATTGAACTGCTGCTAGTAAAGTTTGAAGACCAAGAAACTAAATTTGTTAAATAAAATTTTGTATATACACATTTTCTTTACTAATCGAATTTCTAATCTTTCATGAACCTGTCAAACTCAATTCTATCATTAAATTGTTCATTTGATCCAGAAACTTCACGTAAAATGCCATCCTAAATTGTTTCCACTCAGTAGCTCTTACTATATCTTTTCAAACAAAAGTAGCAACAACAAATATTTCCTTCTGATTATGGCATACCTTACAATATCCTATCATCGTATTCATTTACTTCCATTATCCATCCTCTTAGTAAAGAAGCCTTAAAAAATCAATTTTTATTCATTTGTATTTGTACAGTCTATAATTCTCCCTCACCCATTGGAACAAAATGATACACAATTACTGAAGAAACATCACCAATTTTAGTAATGTTGGTGAAATAAGATCAACATATAGAATACTTACTGCAAGGTAGAGTTTCTGCAAACCAGGAGAAGCATTAAGAATGTGTACAATATTGAGGATGTCATGTTCTCGTGATATGCAAATATCGAGCTCCAGTTGCTTGAGAAGCCCGAATGCAGTCATGCTCTCAGGTATGAGCGGAACTTGGAACATTTTTTATATTTAGCAAATATAGCCATATAAGTATTTGTTACAATGCAAAGATCAAGAAATTTCAAGTTTTATCAACATACCTCAAAAGGAATGAACTTTAATGATAGAAGTTCAAGGTCATGTACATCTTTTGCAAGTCCATTGAACATGTATCTCGTTCCCACCCCTCCCTCATTTGAGAATTGGAAAAACATGATTTTAAGTGCAGGAACATCAACGAATGTGAACTGTCTCACCGGACCACTGTACTCCAATGTGTGTAGCTTATGAAGAGAATTTAGCTCCATTCTCACAAAGCCCTTATCATTACGGTCATCAATAATAAATGATTTCAAAGGAAGGGATGGACCAGAAACACATAAGTGTTTAGGAAGAAAGCACATCACAAGTTTCAACCACTCGAGGTTCGAGCATCCAGAAAGTATGGTGGCTAAATGAAACTGGCTTAAAGGTACGAAACTAAGACGAAGAGTAACCAACGAACTTAATCGTTTGGCATAGTCAGGAGAAGGTGTCAATGTACATGACTTTAAGTGTAGATGCTTCAAGTGAGATGCTCTCCCGTCAGGAGGTAGGGAAAGTTGTACTGGTCAGCATCAGGTAAAATGTAAAGGGTAAGAGAAATAGTTTCCGTCTCCATCCTTGAAGCCAAATCCACCCATCTATCAATGTGCAATTTGGCCTCATTCCCAAGGAAAAATTTAACCTTGAAGGCTTCTAACTTAGGAACAGAACAAAAACAGAGGAATTGATCAACCCCCATTATGAATTTAGACTTATGTTCAGAGCAAAGTTGGTAAATGCGAGGGCTGTACTTGCTGTAGTTAATTCCAAGAACAGAGTTAAGATCGAAGCATAGGTTTGATGAGCATGAGCATAGAAACCTCCATCTGTGCCATAACGACCTAGTTCTAACAGCATCTTGCATACTCAAGAATGAAAGAATAAATGATAAAATGTCATCTGGCAATTCGCTGATATAGTCATCATCAACTATCTCACCATGTCCCTGTTCATAAACACAACAGAGAAAGAGCATAAGACTGTGATTTGGAATAGCTCAAACTACAAGGTCATAAACATACCAAGATCAATCAAAAGGCATGTCTACCATCATCAATTATCAAACAAAAGAGCAAAAACAAAGACAAAAGAAACCAATGCACAGGCACATATCAAAGATCAAATAAATGGGTTTTCTTTAATCCTTTCAAGGAAAGCAATTCTGTTGGTTTGATTGGAGAATAAAAACAGATAATGCACCAAATCATTTCCAGATGATGCAAAAAAGAGGCAGCCAAAAAAGGAACTTTAAAAAGCAGAGATTTCGGAAAAGTTAAAGAAAAAACAATTATTACCTGCTCAGCACATATAAGTCTATTGCTAAGCTCTCCTCGATTTTGCAGAGGAAAAAGATTTAGGTATTTCAGTATATTTATATATAAGTAAGTTTCGCATTCTCCAAAACCAAAAAGATAAAAAGAAGGAAACTCAATGTCACCAACCCACAAAAGGCTTCACAAAAAGAATCATGCAGCGTTTGTCTAACAAGTCATTTTCAGGAATAGGCTAATAATTTTGTAAAGACAAAAAAAAAAAAAAAAGTTAGTATTTAAGATCGCAAAGCCCATATAATATTTCAATAGGTAAGAGTAAGGCAATAAATACAATTTAAGTATAAGCATAATCACAATCAACAAGCATAATGAATAAATATAATAAGACTATTTCTATTATTCATTAAAGAGATGAGTATATCGATTCAGATACTATGCTCTCCAACGTGTTGGTAGAGGGAACCTACCTAATGAAAATGCACACACCAAACATCTATAGTAACTAGAGCTTTGATCATAAACCCTTAACGATTAGTCACTTTCCCCTAAAGAGCATAAAGAACACAATAAGAGTTGGTAGGAGAAGACATCATAATATTTCATCTATCATACTTTTGGAATTACATAAAATAAAATAAATATAAAATGTCTAAAATGCCCCAATGATTACAAAATGCTACCTGTTGACATTCTCCTCCACTCAAGTGGTCGACGCCCTCATCGACTGTGACCAATGAACTAATCAATCTTGTACTTAAAAGCTTTAAGGTCGTCTTCCTTCTCCCAGCTATTCTTTTCTTCGCCTTGGTCCTTCCACTTCACTAAGTACTCCTTATATCTACGCCAATTAGAAGCTATTACCCTCTCTGTTAGGATTTCTTTCACAATCTTCATTATTGGTTCAAACTTGAAAATTGGAGATCTCTTGGTTTGATTTATCTGCATGATAGGGTCATAAGTTGCTCATATGGAAAACTATATGTATATTGAGCCCTTCAGGTAGTTCTACTTTGTAGACAGCTAACCCCACTTTGAGCATAATGGGGAAATAGCCTTCAAATCTCCTAAGTAATCTTCGATCTTTGTTGTGTAAGCTTTATCAACACCCTGTCTCCAACCTGGAACTCCTATGGCCTGCACTTCAAATCTACCCAATACTTCATTCTTTATGCTGCTCTTGCTAGATGTGCCTCAGCTATTTCTTAATTTTGTCTCTACTTCTTAAAAAAGTTGCATGCTTTTGGGTTTCTCCCTTTGTATAGGCCCTCTAATGAATGAGGCAAAGAAGGTTGTTGACCTGTAACAATTTCAAAATGACTTGTGTTAGTACTAGAACTCTTTTATGAGTTAAAACAAAATTGTGCTACATCGAGCAATGATGCCTAGTTCTTCTGGCTAAAGCTGATAAAGTGTCTTAAATATTCTTTTAAGAGGTTATTAAATCTCTCTGTTTGTCCATCTATTTATGGATGATAACTGGTAAACATATATAGGCGTCAGCCTAAAAGTAAAAAACGCTCTGCCCGTCTCGATCATTAACAATGCTTTTAGGTACTCCTAAGTACTTTACCATATGTTTAAAAAAAGCTCTAGTTGTGTCTTCTGAGGAATTAAATTTTGGCATTAGGATGAAGGCACTATACCTAGAGAAATGATCAACCACCACCAAGATAGAGTTGTACTCCCGCACTTATGGTAATCTAGTAATGAAGTCTAGTGACACACTCTCCTAAGGCCAGTTAGGCATTATTAAAGGTTCTAATAAACTTGTAGTCTTTTATCTATCAGCTTTGTCCTATTGACAGATTAGGCAAGTCTTAGTGTACATCCTCATATCATCTTCCATTTTGGCCCAGTAATAATTATATGTTAAGAGTGCCAATGTTCATTGCCATCTAGGGTGACCAGCCCATAATGTATGATGACATTCTTGAAGTAGCAACTTCCTTAGATTTTTAATTTTTGGTACATACAACTGAAACCTATTCACCACTAAGAGATCATTCTCCCAAGCAAACTGTCTAGTCTTTCTTTGCTTAACTAAGTTTATTAAAGTAATAGCTTATGGATCCTTTTCCAAATTCTGCTTAATCTAGTCCTAGATGGAGGTTGCCACTTGACTCATATATAAATGAGTTAATTATTTTACCACAGCCAATTCTATATTTTGGCTTAATGCGTCTGCTAAGTTATTATTCTTCCCAAGATTATATTCTAGCTAAAAATCAAAGTCAACCTAATGTTCTTGCTAGCATGCTTACCTTGAATTTAGTTTTGGTTGAGTTAAAAAGTGGCTAACCATTGTGTTGTCAGTCTTCACCATAAGCTTTAACCCTAACAAATAATGCCTCCATGTTCTCAAGCAATAGAGGACTGTTAGCAGCTCTTTCTTGTAAATCGTATATCGACACTCTACTTCACTTAATTTTTGGCTTTCAAAGGCTATAGGATGGTTGTCTGCATTAACACCCTTCCCAAAGCATAATCAAAAGCATTCGTTTACACTTCAAAGGGCTTTAGTATGTCCAACATAGCCAATACTGGGTCTTTAAGAAGTAATTTCTTCACTTCCTTAAATGCTTCTTGACAGCTACTAGTCCACTTCCAACTGGTAGTCTTCTTTAGTAATTTTTTCAATAGAAGTACCTTCTCCAAGTATCCTTTTATGAATCGCCTATAGTAGTTAGCAAGTCCTAAGAAGGAACGAAGTTCTGTAAGACTAGTAAATGGTTTTCACTCTTGGATTGCTTTAACTTTCCCAAGGTCTATGCGGATGTAGCCTTGTTCAACTATGTGCCCCAAGAACTTTATGGTGGTCTGCCTAAAAGCACATTTCTCCCACTTTACATATAGCTGGTTCTACTTCAATTTCTCAAAGACTAGGTGGAGATGCTCTTTATGTTTTGCTAAAGTGGCACTATAAACTACAATGTCATCTAGATACACCACCATAAATTTATCTAAGTAATTATAAAACACCTGGTTCATAAAAGTATAGAAAGTAACAAGAGCATTGGTTAGTCCAAAAGGCATTACAAGAAATTCAAATACACCATATAGAGTTACACATGTAGTTTTTGGTTCATCTCCTTCTACAATAAGGACTTAGTGATATCTCGATCTCATATCTAACTTGTTAAAGTACTTAGCCTATCCTAATTGATCAAGGAGGTTAGCTACTAGAGGGATACATTATTTATGCCTCATGGTGACCTTATTCAAAGCTTGGTAATCAACACACAGTCATAACTCTCATCTTGTTTCTTTTGGAAAAGCAACAGAGCGCTAAAGGGCACATTGGAAGGGTAGATGAATCCCGCCTCAAGTAATTTATCTAGCTACTTTCTCAGCTTGGCTAGTTCATGAGGAGCCATTCTATAAAGAGCTCTCAGTGGAGGCTTTATTACTGGAAGTAATTCTATCTTTTAATTAATTCCCCTTCTTAGAGGAAAAATTTAAGGCAGCTTATCGAGCATCATATCAATATAATCAATTAATACTACCTCCAGTTGTTCGAGGATCCCCTTATCCAGTTGGTCATCTGCCCCAAGTGGAATTGCTACATAAGTTTTCTCACCTTTCTTTATCTCTTTCGTAAATTATATGGTCGACAACATCTTCTTTTCATAATTAGGTTTACTGTAATTGGGATTATACACAGGCTCTCTCCCAACATCATTAAGTAATTGGTTACAATAATTGGGATGGTTCTAGTTTGCACCAAGAAACCCAACCTTAAGATGACATCAAAGTCATCCATTGGAGCTATCATGAATAACACATTCCCACTCCATGATCCCAATTTACATGGTACTTCTCAAGATATGCCAATTGTTTCTCTAGCTTAAGAGTTTATGACTTTCATTTTTCCTATATCCCTCTCCACCTTGAGCACTAATCCAGTGGCCACCGTATCTGTCATAAAGTTTTCTATAAATCTCGTATCTATAAGAGTCCAAATAAGTTTGCCCTATACAATGAAGTCCACATACATTAATCCTGACTGCTCTATCTATCTCTTCAAGGGATTTAAGAACCTAAGGGCTCCCATTATAATTGGTTCATTCTCCTTTTCCACTTGAGGACTTTCTTTTGTTTCTTTATATTGTATAGTCCTTATGGCATTCAAAGCTCCTCGATAAGGACATTTTGCAACCAATGAAATCCAGTGCATAAAAATTACTTAATGTTTATGATGCTTCTCCTAGTGGACTTCTTAAGCCCTGAAGACTTTGTTTAGGGTTACCCAAAATTCCTATCATGGAAGTTGGATTAATTTCTTTCTCCCCCCTTTTATATTTTTTAATCTTCTTTTCATCCTATCAAAATTCCAATTTCTATGTTTTGAATTCCCAGTTCGTGGTACTAGCTAATCAAAATTTCCTTGGAAATTTCTCACCCATTTGGTGGTAGGGCTATCTCCCTCCATGAAAGGATTGAATTTTCTTTTATTACCACTCTCTATGTAATTGTCTAAACTCTCAACTACCAAGATGCTTGTTTTGACATCTTTTACCCCACATCACTTAAGCTCTTTCTTGGCCTATAGTTTCAATCCAGTCATGAAATGATGCACTCAATTCATCTCAACCATGCTCGACACATTAAGAATCAACGCTGAGAATTGCCAAACATAATCTCGAATAAAGCTTGTATGTTTCAATTCTTCTAACTAAGTACGGGTGTTAAACCCTACATTTTTTTAATAGAATTAGACTCTTAGTTCTTACTTGAAATCCTCCTAACCAATTACAAAGAACCTACCAGCTTTTATACCTTCTGCTTTGGTCTGCCACTAAGGTTTCACATCATCCATGAGATATATGGGTGCAATCCTTAATCGTTGTTCATCTGAATTAATCTTTATTGCCTCAAAATAGAGTTCCAGGTTGAACAAGAAATTATTAATGATGCACAAGTCTTAGGCACCTTTAAAGGGATTGGGCTCTGGGATTTTAGTTTTTCTCACATGCATAACTCCATTGCCACCCATATTGGCACTTTCATCCACTGTCTCTTTAATTATTTGCATATCCTAATGTAAGGATTGAATAGCTTCCTTCGCATCATTAGTTAAAGCATTAAGAGCTTCACCAACACTCTTATGTTTCTCTATAATATCATTAGGTAATTTCTCAAAGGTCTCTATATGAGACACTAAGCTCTATAGTCGATCTTTTAACACATCCTCATTACCACTCCTGAAGGGTCTACATAAGGGGGAGCCTCAAGCTCTATTGGCCGCCCCTTAAGAGAAATTCATCTGGCCAACACCGGCTTAAGAGAATTAACTCTCTTTATAATGCTCTCAATAACATTTGCTTTAGCTACCACAGCATCGAACAACTTTGTTCTATTTAAGACATTCTCTAATGGGCTCACTTTAGCTACCACAACCTCAAGTGTCTCCACTCTTTTCTCCAGGGCCTCAATGCACACATTTTTAAAATTATTTACTTTGGTCACAGCTACCATAATTAAAGAGCGAAGAATGCTCTAATGACAAATGTCATGGGCCCACAAAAAGCTTCACAAAAAGGACCATGCGGTGCTTATTTAGAATACCTTTTAACAAGCTATCCTCAAGGATAGATTAGTAATTCTATAAAGACACAAAGAAGAATAAGTTAGTATTTAAGTCAAGATCGCAAAGCCAATATAGTAGTCCAATGGGCAAGAGCAAAGAAACAAGCACAATTCTAGGCACAAGCATAATTGACAAGGCACAATGAATGAATATAATAAGGCTACTTTTGTTATTCATTAAAAAGATCAATACATCGATTCAGACACTATGCTCCCTAATATGTAGGTAGGGGGGAACCTACCTAAAGGAAGTGCATACACCTAGTATTTATAGTAACTTGATCTCCAGCCTTAAGCCCTTGATGACTAGTCACTCCCCTCTAAAAAGCATAAGGAGCACAATGAGGGTTGGTAGGAGGAGACGTCATTATATTCCATCCATCACACCTTGGAATTATATAAAATATAATAAATATGAAATGTCTAAAATGCCCCTATGATTACAAAATGCTACCCCTTGACATCCCAACTCCTAATTTACATAAGAAAATCTATTTTTTGTGTTAATATATTTTCTTTATTGATAATTTAAAAAAATGTGGTGTTTAGCAGAAATTAGCATATGTGGAAGTTAATGAGTAGTTGTGTGTAGAAGTGCACTCGGACACTAAACATAATATCAACATAACCATATGCATTCAACATTCGAAGTTAGCCTTCTGTCTACTCAAACATATAGATAGAGAGCATCGATTACAAATTTTTAAACATCCATGGTTATGTTTGTAATAAAAAATTGGCCAAATACTCCTTTTCACCCTTAAAATTTACCTTTGTGGTCTATTGCACCCCTTAACTTTCAAATTTGCCTATTACACATCTCAACTTCTATTTTGTGCCTATATCACCCATGATTTAGAGCATTAGAGCGCGTATACAAAACTTGCACTAACGTGTCAAATATCATGCAAACATGGACATATTTCATTAGGCCAAATATATATATATATATATATATATATATATATATATATACCATTTTGGTCTATTACACCCCCTCAACTTTTAAAAATTACCTATTATATATTTCAACTTCTATTTTGTGCCTATATCACCTATAGTACTATAGTGACAAACACACTTGAATTTGTTTCATTTCAATCGCTTATCTACATTGTCGATGCATGTGTTTAATAGAAAATTAAAATGTTGATATAGGCATAAAATAAAAGTTGAGATGTGTAATAGACAAATTTAAAAATTGAGGGGTGTAATAAATCAAAAGGGTAAAGTTTGACAAGGTTTATTTTAAGAGTAAATTACATTTTTCCCCTGTGTTTTATCATATTATATTACTTTATCCCTTACATTTGAAAAAATACTTATTCATTCATGACATTTGCTTTTGTTAGCATTCATTAGTCTTTCTATGGGGATAAAGTAGTACACAAAAAAAACAAATATCATGGATGAATAAGTATTTTTTTAGATGTTAGAGATGAAGTAGTATAATGCGACAAAACATAGGGGAAAAATGTAATTTACCCATATTTTAAAAACACGTTAAAAGGTTATGGTTTTTAATGTAATTTATTATTATTATTATTGATTAAATAAAAATTATTTTTAATTTATTAATTTTGGCAATAAATTAGCAACCACAAAATTTGTCATTATACTATATATATTAAAAGCTATACTCCAAAATTATTAAAGTCAAAATTTGATAACTTTGCCACTTTATATTGGAGTATTCACCTCTTATGTTTTCTGTATAAAATTGTTATTTAAAATTTCATTTAAAAAAATTAAAAACATATTAAAAATTCTATTTTTTTAAATATTTAATACACAAGAATTTTATTCAATATAAATTTTTTTATAGTAATTAGAAGATTTTTAATTGAAAGTAATCTATATAATTATACAAAAACAAATAATTGTTATTCACTACTAGTAGTGTTAAATACAAGAAAGAACAGCATGGACGATGGTTAGTTAATATTTCAATTGTCCTTTGAAACTTTTTTTTTTAGGAAGACCTTTTAACCTTTTACTTTCGTTTGTTTATGGAAAATATTCTTTCAAAAAATATTTTTCTTTATTTTCTAATGTTTGGATTATCTAAGGAAAATTAGTCAAAGAAAAATAATGTACCAGTCAAAGAAAAATTACTTTAAAACAAGGGAAAATAATTTTCCATTTTAAAGATGGGAAAATATTTTCTTATACATTTTTCAATATCTTTTCCCCTCATTTATTGTTTTTTCTTCTATTTTTTAATGTCTTATCTTCTTATTTATTGTCTTTTTTAGTGTTGTAACCAAACATATAAAAATATTTCTCTCAAAAATATTTTCTAGAGAAAATATTTTTCAAAAATAAAATATTTTCCACAAAGAAACAAAGCTTAATTTCATTATTCACAATAACACACCAACGTTTATTTAGTTTATCATTATTATTATTTTGATGCATGCCAAGTTGTAAATTAGGGTGTCAAAATAGGTTATGACACGTGAACACGATTCGCCTAACATGCTTATGACATAGTTTAATCAAATCGTATCGCAGGTTGACAAGTGAACTCATTTACAACCCTTTAATTATATGTGTCATGTTGGGTCGTGTCAACCCAACACAACACGACACAAACTATTAAAAATTCATATAGTTTGTTATGATTTAAATTAATAAATTAGTCATTTATTGCAAATTTTTTTATAAAAATAATATTTTTATAATTGTATTATGCAAACTGCTAAATTATAGACATTATTTTTTATATTTTTTTTGTGAAAAAAAGTATTGAATGGGTGTTTTTGTAAAAATATATTTTATATATTATAAATGTTATACAAGTTAAATGAGTCTTATTGAATTTTATGACCTGCACAACTCATTTAAATAAATGGGTTACATGTGTCGTATTCATATGATTCGTTTAATTTCTATGTCGTGTTAAGGTTGAAGTATTTGATACAATTATTAAAGAGGTCATGTTCATATTAACCCTAATCATGTCAATAAAGTGGGTCAACCTAACATGATCACGACCCATCAACGCATTTTGACACCCCTAGTTTGAAGGAGTCTTCGCATCATTTTCACCTTAACAATTTATGTTAAATTTAGGTAATTTTATAATGTCAAGAATGAAGCACATTAAAACCCTAGCTAGAGCTAGAAGTAAAAAAGCTAATTAGATTCAGGTAGTAAAAAAATTTAAAGATAGGCATCTAAAGTAACCATTAAAGAAAACGACAACCAAAAATCTTGCATGAACATGCAAATCAACTAACATGTAACAAATAAAATAAGAATAAAAACAGACCTATATTATTAGGTTTAAAAGAGTTAGGTAATGCTATAAGCTCTAACGCAAAATAAAAACTCAAAACTGTAGAGAAAGAGTGTTTGTGTTCAAGAAAAAAAGTATTTCCTTACTTTTTATAGTTATTTGGGTTAATCCAAGTACCTTATGTTATGTTCACATGTTAAATTAAAGAATTTGGAAGAGGGATTAATTGTAAGTCAAAGATTTTGGGCAATGGATTAAATGTAAATTAAGGAATTTAGTAGATGGATTAAATGTTTTGCTTCTTCTCATCATCTCCACCTTAAGAAGTCATGTTAACATTAGTTGTTTCTTGATTTCTTCAACAAGGTAAATCATAATTGGGAATTCATTTTGGATTTATAAGAATCTTTTTTATTTAATTATTGACAAAAGTTAATGTTATTTAGTTTAATCCTAGTATATTATGTTGTGTTTCACATGATAAATCAAAGAATTAGGAAGAGGGATTAAATGTAAGTCAAAGAATTTAGGAGAGGTATTAAATATCTTCGTTTGAATTAGGGGTGTCAAAATGGGTTATGATATGTGAACATGATCTGCTTAATGTGCAAAATTAGTGAATTATGGTTAAGGTTAAATGGGTTCATGTCATAAAAAGGTTGGCTCATTTATGACACAATTTAATTAATCATATTGCAGGTTGACACGTGAACCCGTTTAATTATACATGTCATGTTAGGTCATGTCAACCTGACATAACACAACCTATAAAAAATTCATATAGTTTATTATCATTTTAATTAATAAATTAATCATTTATTGAAAATTTTATTTTATAAAAATAATATTTTTATAATTGTATTATGTAAATTGCTAAATGATAGACATTATTTTTATTTTTTTGAAAAATAGTATTGAATGGGTATTTTTGTAAAAATAGTATTTTTATATATTATAGATGTTGTACAGGTTAAAAGGATCATGTTGTATTTTATGACTCGCGCAAACCATTTAAATGGATTACACATGCCATATTCGTGTAACCCATTTAATTTCTATATCATATTAGGGTTGAAATATTTGACACAATTATTAAATGGACCGTGTTAGTGTTAACCTTAATCGTGTTAACAAAGTGGGTCAACCCGACATTATCACAACCTACCAACTCGTTTTAACACCCTTATTACAAATGAGAGAGAAAATATGGATAATGGTGATGATAGGCCTTTATGACATAGCGCCACATTTAAAAGCCCATCATCACTTCACTCGCAAGTTGCACTCTACCTCCTTTTTCGCTTAGGTCGAGCTTTCACCTTTAGTCTTTAGTACCCAAAGCTAATTCCTTATGTTATTATTTGCAAACAAAATAGCCCTAACATGGCAAATTATATTATGAACTCTTATTTATATTGTAATATGGATAAGGAATTCATCATATGTATGAATTATAAAAATACACGCTTTTTTTTATCAAATTTGATTCTGACTAATGGACAAATGGATCTTTTAACTTATGATGCAGGGTCAAATAAGTCAAATTTTAACTTTGTCATCAAATAACCCCAAAACTTTTATTTTGAGGCCAAATCAATCCAATTTAACATAAAATTAGGCGCGTAATTCTTACTTCATAAGTAAATTAAAATAATAATAAATTTTATTATTTTATTTCCTATTTTTAGTCTTAACCCTAATTTTTTCCCTAAAAATCAAGCCATTATATTTTATCTCACACTTTAGTCTCCACTGTCACCTCCATCATTGCCTCTCCATTGTTGTTGCCTTTACTGCCACCACCATCAACACCTTTCCTCTTTTAAATCCCAAGAAAATGCAGAGCTCATAGGCTTTTCATAATTCTTGTAGACAATTTCCCTATATTTTTTCCCAAAGAAGTTGAGAAAATCAAAGACCCATTTGCAAGAAAGCTAGCTATAAGAATCGAAAGGCTTCTTGTGCATGTAATACCGACTTTGCATTCACTTTTCTTTAATTGCTCATTTCTTTTTTTGGCTAACAATTTTTTCAACCAATTATTATATATGTTTTTGTTGAGAAATATGTATATATTATAGGTGAAGTTCTCCAAGAAAGAGAGTTGTATCATGTTTAGTTATGTGAAGCCATTGGTTCAAAGCAAGACATATAGTCCAATTGTTCTTCTTTATGGTTTTGATAGGTAATCATACACCACCCATCAAGACTTATTTTAAAAAAGTAAAATTTATTTTGATAATTGTGTCTCTAGAGTTTGCTTATAATTTAGTTATTGTTGAAAATGAAGATACACATTACCATTGCTTAAGAGTGGTGGTGTAAAGACTTATGCTATTAATGTTCTTGGTTAGGGTTTCTCTGATTTAGGTTTGTTGTGCTTGCCTAATTAGCTTATTTTTTAAAGTTCTTAATATATATGCTTGTCACGACCCAAAACAGGGGCCATGACCGGCGCTAGGGAATGGGAATTTTTTCGAATCCGGAACCCGTAGAAAGCCTAAAAATAAAACAAACATGCAATAGTAATAATAATAACACAATTAAATAAAATACTGTGCAGCGGAATAAAATCATAAAAATAAAAATAATAATCCACCACGAGATTTAAATCAAATCCTTATCTCATATATAACTAAATCCTTTAATACAAGTTTCAGTTCAAATTCTTAAAATACATAACTCACACAAATATAATACATAAAACCCACAAACTTATTTACAACTACTGCAATGTCTAGATTATAAAAATAAAACTCAAGTTAACAGTTTACATAGAGAAGCCGGGGCGAAAGAAATCTGGCGTACAGGCCTGCTACTGAGGTCTGAGGAAGAAGACTCTCCTGAAAAATGGTCAACAGAGGGGAGTCAAACCTCACTGAGTGAATTACTATAATATATATACATGCATACTAAATGCCAATGCACACAGTCAAAAGTATATATATACAAGCAAATACACACAGATGCAATAAAATCATTTTATATATATTTGTTGAAAATCACTGTTTATGAAGGATCAAATCGATCCCTAGAATATTGTAACCTCAAACAGTGTTAGACAACACTCTAGCCATACAGGCTCACTTATTCCAATATATTCACTTGTTCCATTTGGACAGTAGACTGGCCCTGAGACACTAAGTCAACCGAGCTCCAGCAGTCTAACTGTCAGTGTGATTGGCCCCGAGACACTTGGTCAATCGAGCTCCAGCAATCACACTCCCAAATCACATCACACATCAAATAATCATATCCAATCGATATCCACAAATGGTTAGTAATATAGCCTAAATGCTATAAGCGTACTGGTACATACTCGGTCCTAGTGCTGCCCACTAGGTAGCACGTTCTATCGATATCCTTCATTATTAAACATAAAACATACATTCATAAATAAATGATGCATGTAATCGAAATGAATAGTAACCTAAACCATATATATACTAGAAATATACCAAAAGTAAATCAGGTATATTTCGAGTATATATACGTTAAAGAAATCCAGATAGATTATAAAATAAACTAAAAATATATTCAAAAACATTTTAAACTTAATTTATTAGCAAAACATGCATATAATTGAAAATATATCAAAAATAAACTAAAAATAAACCAAAATAAACTAAAAGTAAACTTAAATACTAATTGAATTATTTATGCATAGTTAATCAAAATAAAACATACATTTCTAAATCATGCACCCTAAAGCATATATATATAGAATAGTAACTCACACTTAGTGCGCTCCTCGAGATGGGTCCGACGGGCCTAGTCCACTAGGCCTCGGTCTCGGCACAACTAAACAAACAATAATAACAGACATCAGAATAAACCTAATAGAAAATCCTAGAAACTCAATCTAGAATATTGGACATCGAAATAGAATTAGGGTTCCATCGGATATCATGTTTTACGAGAATTCTATCAAAAATCTGGTAGAACCTCCCTTATAAAACGGACATCTCTCTACTCAAAGAGTAGAACCCGGCCCTGCAAAGAAACACACTTCAAAAAATAGACACAGATACACATCCATAACTCCTCGGTCGGATTCCAAACTACAGTTTACCGACCGGGGTCCACAATTCACAAAACAATATAGAAATGCCAAAAATACCCTTATATCATAGAAATACATTTTATAAGTAGAAATTACATAATTAACCCTAAAACACAGTAGAAACCGATAAAAACTCATTTATTTAGAAAAATCGTATATTATATATATAATTTGAAAATAATTCACGAAAAATAGTTTTAATTAATTAAAAATACTAAATCATTTGTAGAAATCATTTTTATACCTTAAATAACTATTAAAACCAATTTAATTACATTTTAGTCAATTTAGGGTAAAATTATCAAAATGCCCATATATATATAAATATACTAAAATTACTCCAAAAATTTACCAAAAATAATATAATTGCACAAAATTAATTTTCTCAAAATATTTATCAATAATATCAATAATTAAACTCAATTAGCTAATTAATTTCAATTAAAAACACAATTAACCTAATTTTCCAAAATTACATAAACCTAAACAAATTCAAAATAAATACATAGAAATTCATAAAAATTCCAAATAAATTTCTATAATTCATTTCAACACCTATATTTATCATAAAACACAATTTCATAATTTAATTAATTAATTTTCGAAAATTAGAAAATAATAATAAAATATTCAAAAATACCCAAAAATCAAAATAATCTCCAAAAATTCTACAAAAATTCACACATGAAGATTAAGCTACTAGGATCAACATTTGTTAAGGGATTTTTCATGAATCAATCATTTGAAGCTTAAAAAAAATCGAGAAGTTATAATGGCCGAATTGAAAAATTGAGAAAAACCATACCGAATCAAGTTTTAAGCTCAAACAAAGCTTGGAATCGTCTTCTATGGCTTTAGGGGAGTCCAACGACACCGGAAGAAAGGAATTTGGTGGCCGAAATCACGAGGGAGGAAGAAAATGCAACTCTCGACCAAATTGCCAAAACTCAGCTCACCGGTGCCGGAGAAGATGTCTGCAGGCGGCGGAGTGACGGGAGGAAGAAGGTGGCACGGTGGGAGGCGCAGTGACGGTAGGTGGCCGGCGTGCGTAGTGGTGAGAGGGGAAGGGGATGTCGGGGAAGAGAAGGAGAAAGGGGGGGTAGGTTTTGTAATTTTTACAAATATATATATATATATATATATATATATATATATATATATATATAATAACTTTAATAATTTCTATTAAAATATATTAATATAATATTTAAGAAAACATACACCATATGTTAAAATACACAATATATATAAATATACACACACATGCTAATTAAGTAATAACTATATAATATAGTATGATTTAAAGGAAATAACCCTAATTTAAATCAATTATGTAAATATATGTGCATGTGTGTGTATATATGTATATATATATATATATATATATATATATATATATATATATATATATATATATTCTAATATGACAATTAAAATAATGCATGGACTCATGCAATTTTATAAATCCATTTAAAATAATTAATATTGAATTTCTTACGTGTAAATTTCCCCGAAAATGCAAGTCCCGGGAAAAATTTACGTAAAGTACTTAAAATAATATAAAACAATTAAAATTAGCTTTAATTAAATAACAAACTCATAAAATATCATAAATATATATAAAAATTATTAACACTGCATATCCCGATGCAATATAAAAATATTTAAAATCACGGGATATTACAGTCTTCCCCCCTTACAAGAATTCGTCCCCGAATTCCAGAAAGAAAATGATCACAAGATCAGGAAGGGAAGAGATACAGGTAAGAAGCTCGCATCTCAACTTCAGTCTCCGACGTATGCTCCTTAACTCTGTTGCTACGCCACAGAACCTTGACCATCGGAATCTGCTTCGACCACAACTGTCAAACTTGATAATCAACGATTGCCACAGGTTCTTCCACAAACATCAAATCTTCACTCACTTCTACACTGCCAGGCTGCAACACGTGTGAAGGGTCTAGGATATACTTCCTCAGCATCGAGATATGAAACACTGGATGCACCTGTGACATACTCGGAGGTAAAGCGAACCGATATGCAATAGTGCCAACTCTCTCTAGAATCTCAAACGGTCCGATATATCTCAGTGCTAACTTACCCTTCCTACCAAATCTCATCACACCCTTCATCAGAGATACATTTAGAAAAATAAAATCTCCAACCTGAAACTCTATATCTCTGCGCCTAGGATCCGCATAGCTCTTCTGCCTGCTAATTGCGGTCTCTAGTCTGCGCTTAATCATGGTGACTTTCTCTGCAGCATCTTGAACCATCTCAGGTCCAGTCAAAGCTCTCTCACCAATCTCATCCCAACTCAAAGGGGATCTACACTTCCTTCCGTATAATGCCTCATACGGTGCCATGCCAATACTGCTATGGTAGCTGTTATTATATGCAAACTCTACTAGTGGCAAATGATCATCCTAGCTACCTCCCAAATCCAGGACACACATCCTCAACATATCTTCCAGTGTCTGGATCGTTCTCTCAGACTGACCATCTGTATGAGAGTGAAAAGCTGTACTGAAGTCCAACCTAGTGCCCATCGCTTCCTGCAACTTCTGCCAAAAATGAGAGGTGAACACTGAACCTCTATCTGATACAATGGACATAGGTACTCCATGAAGGCACATGATATGCTTCACATATAGCTTCGCCAATCTAGCTACAGAATAGGTGGCTTTCACAGGTAAGAAATGTGCAGACTTCATCAACTTGTCTACAATCACCCAGACGGAATCGTATCCATCCTTAGAACGAGGTAATCCAACCACAAAATCCATAGCTATCCTTTCCCATTTCCACTCGGGAATAGGAAGAGGCTTCAGCTTCCTAGAAGGCTTCTGATGTTTGGCTTTCACTTGCTGACATGTCAGACACTTAGCAATATAATCAGCAACATCCTTCTTTAATCCATCCCACCAGTATAAGTCTCTGATACTGTGGTACATCTTAGTGACACTCGGATGTACGCTGTAGGCTGTAGAATGTGCTTCCTCTAGGATCTCTTCTCTCAAATCATCCACATCAGGAACACATAATCTACCACTGATCCACAGCACACCGTCATCATTAAGTGTGAAATCAGTGAACTTCCCTGCTCGAACATTCTCTGCAAGCTCTTCTAGAATAGGATCTCGGCTCTGAGCTGCTTTAATCCTATCCCTCAGTACAAATCGCACCTTAAACTGAGATAGTAGTCCACCTGACCTACTGATCTTCATCATCAGACCTTGATCCACCATCAGATGCAATTCCTGGATCAACGATCTCCTCTCAACACTGATGTGAGTAAGACTACCTGAGGACTTTCTACTCAAGGCATCTACTACCACATTAGCTTTACCCGGATGATATAAGATCTCACAGTCATAATCCTTCAACAATTCTAACCATCTCCTCTGCCTCAGATTCAGATCTCTCTACTGGAAAATGTACTTAAGGCTCTTGTGATCAGTAAAAATCTCACAAGTCACCCCGTACAAATAATGTCTCCAAATCTTCAAAGCAAAGATCACTGCAGCCATTTCAAGGTCATGTGTAGGATAGTTCTGCTCATGCTTCTTCAATTTCCTTGAAGCATAGGCTATCACCCTACCATTCTGCATCAACACACAACCAAGGCCAACTCTAGAGGCATCATAATAAACTGTGAACTTATCCACACTATTAGGCAAAGCTAACATTGGGGCTATGGTCAATTTCTCCTTCAACAACTGAAAACTATTCTCACAAGCTTATGACCACTCGAATCTAACATTCTTCTAAGTCAAGCGAGTCATAAGGGCTGCAATTCTAGAAAAATCTTACACAAACCGCCTATAATACTTGGCTAAACCCAGAAAACTCTGAATCTCAGTAATAAAAGTCGGTCTAGGCCACTCAGACACTACTTTAATCTTCTGTGGATCAACCTAGATACCTTCTTTAGTCACCACGTGTCCAAGAAAAGAAACACTCTCCATCCAGAAATCACACTTCAAGAATTTAGCATAAAGCTGATGATCTCTCAGTGTCTGCAGTACAATCCTCAAGTGATATACATGCTCCTCCATACTCCTTGAATAAACCAGTATATTATCAATGAAGACTACCACAAACTGATCCACATATGGTCTGAATACCCTGTTCATCAGGTCCATAAAAGCTGCTGGTGCATTAGTCAAACCAAAAGACATCACCAGAAATTCATAATGGCCATATCGAGTGCGGAATGCCATTTTAGGAATATCAGCTTCACTAATCCGCAACTGATGATAACCCGATCTCAGATCAATCTTGGAAAAGAACTGTGCACCCTGTAGCTGATCAAGCAAGTCATCTATCCTCGAGAGAGGATACTTGTTCTTCACTGTCACCTTGTTCAGCTCTCTGTAGTCAATGCACAGTCTCAAGGTACCATCCTTCTTCTTCACAAACAGGACTGGTGCACCCCAAGGAGAAACACTGGGTCTGATGAAACCCTTATCCAACAACTCTTGCAACTATTCCTTCAACTCTTTCAACTCTGCAGGAGCCATTCTGTAGGGTGGCATAGATATAGGAGTAGTACCTGGAACCACATCTATACAGAACTCAATCTCTCTGTGAGGTGGTAAACCTGGCAACTCCTCAGGAAAAACATCAGGAAACTCACAAGCAACAGGAATATCCGTGAGTGACAACTTCTCCATTGAAGTATCCCTGACCAATGCCAAATATCCCTAACATCCTTTCCTCAACAACTTCCTAGCCATAATAGCAGAAATAAGATTCTGAGGTGCTGAACTCCTATCACCGACAAACTTAAACTCTTCTTCATCAGGAATTCTGAAAGTCACCTCTTTATTCCTACAATCTACCACGGCATAGTGCTGAGATAACCAGTCCATTCCCAGAATAATATTAAACTCCATCACATCCAACAGGATCAAATCAGTGGGTAATTCTCTATCTCCCACGAGAACTGGACAACCAGAAAGAATAATATCGACGTCCAAAGAATCGCTCAAAGGAGTGGTGACAGATAAAGGAAAAGCCATCCTCGAAGCTTGCCAATAAGATTTAAAAGCAAAAACGGGAGAAACAAATGAATGCGTGGCACCCGGATCAAACAAAACCCATGGATCTAGGTAACAAACAGAAACAATACCTACCACGACTGCTTTAAATGCCTGAGCATCCTGCTAAGTAAGGTGGAAGTCTCTGGCCTGACCTCGACCTCCCTGCTGGTTGGTAGAAGCCTGGCCAACACCTCTGGCACCTCCTCTAGCACCTCTACCACGACCCTGCTATGGAACAAGCTGAGTGGAACTCTGATGCTGGGCTGGAGGCAACTGAAATGGCACGGGTGCAACACTAGCAATCGACTGCTGTGGAAATCATGGAATCTGCGGCTGCTAATACCTGGAGTAAGGACACGATCTGGCAAAATGTCATGTCTGCCCGCATCTGAAGCATGTCAGTGGTGTCAGGTAACACAACCCCTAATGGACTCTATCGCAGGTCTGGCAAACACTGGCAGCTGATCCAGAACTGTGACACTGCTGCTGCTTGAAGCACTTGACCCAAATCTGAATGGTCTACTCTGACCTCCACGGCCATGTCTACTGCTCCGATGAACTCGCTGCTGCTGCCTCTGACTCTGCTAAGTCGGACCTCGCTGCTAACTACTCGAACCAACATGAAAACTCGAATATGGTGTAGTCTGCAATCCACTCGACTGAACTCCCAGCTGGTAAAAATTAGGCATCGCTCCCTACCTAACTAGCCTCAGCTCAATCTCCTTGGCCAACTCAATCACAGACTCCAGAGTAAGGCCCACTGTAGGCACACCAGCAAATGCTGAACCCAATCCAATGACATAGGTAGTGATTGCAAAGTACTGGTCTCGCATCAGATCTTTTGCATATCTACCCAGTCGAAGAAACTCTCGGGTGTACTCCTCTACTGATCGATCATCACGAGAAATGCTGGTCAACCGGAGATGATAGCTCATACGGAGAGGCTCTGGAAAAAATTTCCTCATAAATCGCTCTCGGAACTGAGCCCAAATCATCGCCATCATATAAGGTTGGATCATCTGAATGAACCAATCTAGGGCTGGTCCCTCGACAGACAACACGACGATCATGATCCGCTGGTACTTGGTATGAGCAGTCCGAGTTCGAGTCTCAATCGGGTATAGAAAATCTAACGGATCGGAAGTCCTATCAAAAGCAATCCTACCAACTCGGGCATAGAACAAAGCTGCCTCAGGGTCAGACATACCTCGCTGATAGGCAGGCTAAACAGGCTGAACAACTGGGGGTACAAGAACATCAAATTCAGGCTCTACATGCTCCTCGTCCTGTAACTCTCTCTGCCTACGGCGACCTGCCGCTCCTCGAGGTCTACCTTTGCCACGACCTCTATGTCTAACTAGCTGCTCAGGAGGTAAAACCTCGTCCTAAAAAGACTCATCATCCTCAGCCTCAACGACCGGTGGAGCGACACGCGCTCGCCTCCTCATTCTGAAAAGATAATAGAACGATTCAGAAAAAATAGACAATGGAAGAATAACGCAGAAAACTAAAGCAATGAATACTTATCAAGACATACTCGAACCTAATTCACTGCAGTAGACACCGAAACAGAATTAGGGTTCGACCAGACATCACGTTTTATGAGAATTCTACCGAAAATCCGGCAGAACCTCCCCTGTAAAACGGACATCTCTCTACTCAAAGAGTAGAGCCGGCCCTACAAAGAAACACACTTCATAAAATAGACACAGATACATATCCACAACCCCTCGGTCAGACTCCAAACTACAGTTTACCGACCGGGGTCCACAATTCACAAAACAATATAGAAATGCCAAAAATACCCTTATATCATAGAAATACATTTTATAAGTAGAAATTACATAATTAACCCTAAAACACAGTAGAAACCGATAAAAACTCATTTATTTAGAAAAATCGTATATTATATATATAATTTGAAAATAATTCACGAAAAATAGTTTTAATTAATTAAAAATACTAAATAATTTGTAGAAATCATTTTTATACCTTAAATAACTATTAAAACCAATTTAATTACATTTTTAGTCAACTTAGGGTAAAATCACCAAAATGCCCATATATATATAAATATACTAAAATTACTCCAAAAATTTACCAAAAATAATATAATTGCACAAAATTAATTTTCTCAAAATATTTATCAATAATATCAATAATTAAACTCAATTAGCTAATTAATTTCAATTAAAAACACAACTAACCTAATTTTCCAAAATTACATAAACCTAAACAAATTCAAAATAAATACATAGAAATTCATAAAAATTCCAAATAAATTTCTATAATTCATTTCAACACCTATATTAATCATAAAACACAATTTCATAATTTAATTAATTAATTTTCGAAAATTAGAAAATAATAATAAAATATTCAAAAATACCCAAAAATCAAAATAATCTCCAAAAATTCTACAAAAATTCACACATAAATATTAAGCTACTAGGATCAACATTTGTTAAGGGATTTTTCATGAATCAATCATTTGAAGCTTAAAAAAATCGAGAAGCTATAATGGCCGAATTGAAAAATTGAGAAAAACCATACCAAATCAAGTTTTAAGCTCAAAAAAAGCTTGGAATCGTCTTCTATGGCTTTAGGGGAGTCCAACAACACCGGAAGCAAGGAATTTAGTGGCCAGAATCACGAGGGAGGAAGAAAATGCAACTCTTGACCAAATTGCCAAAACTCAGCTCACCGGTGCCGGAGAAGACGTCTGCAGGCGACGGAGTGACGGGAGGAAGAAGGTGGCACGGTGGGAGGCACAGTGACGGTAGGTGATCGACGTGCGTAGTGGTGAGAGGGGAAGGGGACGTCGGGGAAGAGAAGGAGAAAGGGGGGTAGGTTTTGTAATTTTTACAAATATTATATATATATATATAACTTTAATAATTTCTATTAAAATATATTAATATAATATTTAAGAAAACATACACCACATGTTAAAATACACAATATATATATATATACACACACATGCTAATTAAGTAATAACTATATAATATAATATGATTTAAAGGAAATAACCCTAATTTAAATCAATTATATAAATATGTGTGCATGTGTATATATATATATATATATTCTAATATGAAAATTAAAATAATGCATGGACTCATGCAATTTTATAAATCCATTTAAAATAATTAATATTGAATTTCTTACGTGTAAATTTTCCCGAAAATGCAAGTCCCGGGAAAAATTTACGTAAAGTACTTAAAATAATATAAAACAATTAAAATTAGCTTTAATTAAATAACAAACTCATAAAATATCATAAATATATATAAAAATTATTAATACTGCATATCCCGATGCAATATAAAAATATTTAAAATCACGGGATATTACAATGCTAATCATTTCTTTCTTTCTCTCTTGCTATAATTTCTTTTTTCCTCAATGGTTGCTAGAAAAACTACCACCATGTGATTTTATAGCCAAATGTAATCCATGATCAACTTCTCTAGAAATAAAATGTTCAGAAAAAGATTAATTTCTACATTTATATTTGCAACTTTGGTGACTTTGGTGATGAGCGGCAGAGTTGATAGTGGCGGCTTATAGAGGAGATGGCAGTAGGCAGGCAAAGGTGATAGCGGCGGGTGGACAAAGGTGATGATAGCAGGTTACAAAGGTGATAGTGGTGGACAACTAAAGGTAATGGTGGCGGGTGGTAGACATGATGGCTTCTCCTCTTGGATTGAAATTGGTGATGTTAATGATGGTGGTAGGTTAAACAATTAGTGATGTTAATGGTCTTCTTACTGTTAATAAGCTAGTAAAATTGTAAAATGTACAAACATTTATTTTTTTTGTCATCTATGGGCCTTAAAAATATTAATAAAATATTATGTATAAATTTTCACTCTCTTCTCTTAGAGTTTGTATTAAACATTCTGAATTTGGTAAAAATTTAAGGTTATTCGATCTTAAAGTATAAATTTTGGGGCTATTTATTGAAAAAGATAAAATTTGACTTTTTTGACCTTATGTCATAAGTTGAAGGATCCATTTATCTGTTAGTCCAATTTGATTCAGTTTAGATCTTATAGCAGTGTATGTATTAATGATTACTTCCTCATTTATTGGTTCATTCTGATTACTTTTATATTTGATGGTCATGATTCTCTGTAAGAAAATAGAATGATTAAAAATGAAATCAAATCATCCCACCTGAACTATACTAAGGATCGATTTCCAAGTAAAAGGATGACCCTCCAAAACGATATGGTAATGACACTAAGAATAACACCAGTAGTCGCCAACACTTTTCCAAAAGTAGGCTATTCAATCTCTTAAACTTCCTCTACTATTCCACTTAACAAACCTTCTCTCTTCCTCATTCTTTTTTTTATTTGTTGTGGTCTTTGATTGCTTATTTATTACTTTTATTATTTGATTCTTTAGTTTCTGATTCAAACTTTATTGTTTGAATTTGTGAATTATGTGTTTTTTATTTTGTGTCTTGTGTTTGTTTGTTTATTTATTTATGTTAGTTATAACAGGAGGTTCATTAGTTTATGCATATAGGATCATTAGTTGTAATGTAAAAGTTCATTTATTATAGATTAGAGGTTCATCATAATTTTATATGATGTTTATGAAATTCATAAGGTGTAAATTATTAGTTTATCAGTTTATGTATATAAGTTCATTCACAATAAACCTCTGCACAAGTAGTGATGAACTTATAGTTCATTCTTAGTGAACTTATATGCAAAAACTAATGAACCTTTAGGCAAATACTAATGAACATGTGTACAAGTAAGTAAAATAGTAATGAACCTATAGGAAAATATTAATGACCCTATATTTCATTCATAATGAATTTGTGCATAAGTAGTGATGAACCTACAGTTTATTCTTAATGAACTTGTAGGCAAATAATAATGAACCTACAATTTATTTATAATAAACCTATACACAAATAATAATGGACCTTTATGATTTAGCTAATGAACCTATACTATTGGACTAATGAACCTATTTTAAAATAATGAACATGAGTATTAAAAGTGATTAATCTATATTTAATAACTAATGAACCTTCATTATTTAACTAATAAATCTGTACTATTTAATTAATGGACCTATATAGAATTATGAAGTCGAGTATTTAAAGTGATGAATGTATAGTTGATAACTAATGAACTTGGATGTTTTAACTAATGAACCTCCAATGGATTAGTAATGAACTTGCAACATTTGACAAATGAACCTATGATGAACCTATAGGCATGTGTTTTTTATATTGTCACACGTGTTATGGACCCCTGATCCATATTACAATATGGATATGGACCAGGGTCCATGGTATAAGAATTGCCCTAACACACTAACTTTTCTTATATTTCTTTTATATTTTTTAATGTAGTAATTATTATAATACTAATATAGTATTAAATTAAGACAATGGAAATGAATTGAATCAAACTAGCACCCACTCAATTACTATCAAACTATATTTTATTTATATAGAATATTTTTACCTATATTAAGTGTAATATACTCAAAGTTGAATATTAATAAAAAAAAATGTGTATTATATTTTTATTGATAAAATATTTTATACTTAATTTATGTATCATATATTCAAACATAGAGTGCAATAAAAATAACTTATGATCACTCCACCTCCCATTTAGTAGATATGTGCACTCAAAAATATTTTTAGTTATTATATTTATGTAATATCCCGTGTTTTTAAAATATTTTTACACTGTACCGGGATATGCAGTGTCAATAATTTTTGTATATTATATGATATTTTTACGAGTTAATATGTATTTAAAACCTATTTTTAATACTATGTTTTATCTACAGTACTTTACGTAAAATTTTCTCAGGACTTGCATTTTCGGAAAAATTTTCACGTAAATATTTTAATATTAATTATTTTAAATATATTTTCGGACTTGCATGGACTCATACGTATTTTTAAAATACTACATAAAGCCTACGTGTGTGTATATTTATTTAATTAGGATTTATTATTACCCTAATATTTTATTTATTATTTATTAGTTTTATTGTTATTTAATTATTTTTATTTAGTATAAATTATTAAAATATTAAATTTTATGTGTGTGGTGTATATTTAATGTGTGTGATTTAATATTATTTATTATATAGTGTAAAGTATATATATATACATATATACATCAAAAATCAAAAGAATTGGAAAATTACCATTTTGCCCCCCAAGTCTTCTTCTTCCTCCCGATCCTTCTCCTCGCCGTCCGGTCGCTGCTACTGTTGTTTCTTCACCGTGGGTGTGCCGTCCGGTGTGCCACCGCCTTCCCCAACCATTTCTGCCGCCTGAGGTAGCCGTTTTCGGCGGCTTGGAAGTCGATTTGGCCGGAGAAGCCGAAAATCGATCCACCGTCGATCACGTCGATTTCGGCCACCGTTTTCGACACCGCCGATCTCTTTCTTCTCCTTGAGCTCCGTTGAGTGTGATTCTAGCTTTGGTTTGAGCTTAAATGGTCTAGAATTGCTTAGGTTTCGATTTTGTCAATTTCGGCCTATTAGGGTTTTTGATTTTTTTGAGCTTCGAATTGGATGATTCATGAAAACTCCCTTCAAAAATGTTGATTCTAGTAGCTTAATATACATGTATGAATTTTTGTAGAATTTTTGAGATTGTTTGGATTTTTGGGTATTTTTGAATATTTTAATATTATTTTCTAATTTTTGGAAATTAATTATTTAAATTATGAAATTGGGATTTATTGTTAAATTGGGTGTTGAAATGAATTATAGGAATTTATTTGGAATTTTTATGAATTTCTAAGTATTTATTTTGAATTATTGAAGTTTATGTGATTTTGAGAAATTAGGGTTAATTGTGTTTTAAATTGAAATTAATTGGTTAATTGAGTTTAATTATTAATATTATTGATAAATATGTTGAGAAAATTAATTTTGGATAATTGTATGATTTTTGGTGAATTTTTGAAGTAATTTAAGTATATTTATATATATAGGGGTATTTTGGTAATTTTACCATAAATTGTCTAAAAATGTAATTTAATCGGTTTTAATAATTATTTAAGGTATAAAAATGATTTCTATAAATTATTTGGTATTTTTAACTAATTAAAACTATTTTTCGTGAATTATTTTCAATTATATATATAATATACAGTTTTTCTAATAAAATGAATTTTTATCAGTTTTTACAGTGTTTTAAGGTTAATTATGTAATTTCTACGTATAAAATGTATTTCTGTGATTTAAGGATATTTTTGGTATATCTGGAATTATTCTGTGTTTGTGGACCCCGGTCGGTGGACTGTAATTTGGAGTCCGACCGAGGGGGTTGTGGATTTGTGTTGAGCCTATTTCTCGAAGTGTATTTCTTTGCAGGGTCGGCTCTACTCTTTTGAGTAGAGAGATGTCCGTTTTACAGGGGAGGTTCTACCGGATTTTCGGTAGAATTCTCGTAAAACGTGATATCCAGTCGAACCCTAAATTCTGATTCTGTGTTTAATACTCTAGATTGAATTCTAGGATTTCTGTTAGGTTTATTCTGATATCGGTTATTTATTGCTTGTTTAGTTGCGCCGAGACCGAGGGCTAGTGGACCAGGCCTGTCGGACCTGTCTCGTGGAGCGCATTAGGTGAGTTACTATACTATATATATATGCTTAGGATGCATGATTTAGAAATATATGTTTTACTTTGATTAAAATGCATAAATAATGTGATTTTTATTTAAGTATATTTTTGGTATATAATAAATTATATACATGTTTTATTAATAAAATATATTTAAAATGTTTTTAAATATA
Source organism: Mallotus nudiflorus (assembly GCA_947683625.1). Classification (NCBI taxonomy): domain Eukaryota; kingdom Viridiplantae; phylum Streptophyta; class Magnoliopsida; order Malpighiales; family Euphorbiaceae; genus Mallotus; species Mallotus nudiflorus. The sequence goes on along the minus strand of CANTUR010000440.1, from coordinate 620,692 downwards.
TTTTTAATTTAATTTATGATTTGATTGGATTTATTTGACATATATATACTCGAAATATACCCGGTTTACTTTTGGTATATTTCCGGTATATATATGGTTTATGTTGTATTTTATTGAACTTCATGCATCATTTATTTTTGTGAATGAATGTTTTATATTTTTTAATGAAGGATATCGATAGAACGTGCTACCTAGTGGGCAGCACTAGGACCGAGTACGTACCGGTACGCCTATAGCTTTAGGCTATATTACTAACTTATTTGTGGATATTGATTTGATTATGATTATTGATATGTGAGATGTGGTTTGTGGGTGTGATTGCTGGAGCTCGGTTGACCAAGTGTCTCGGGGCCAATCACACTGGCAGTCAGACTGCTGGAGCTCGGTTGATTTAGTGTCTCGGGGCCAGTCTACTGTCTAAATGGATTAAGTGGATATATTTGGAATAAGTGAGCCTGTATGGCTAGAGTGTTGTTTAACACTATTTTTCTGAGGTTGCGATATTCTAGGGTTCTATGTGATCCTTCATAAAAGATGATTTTTAATGAAAATATATAAAATGATTTTATTGCATCTGTGTGCAATTGCCTGTATATATACATATTATATATATACTGTTGACTGTATGCATTATCACTTAGTGTGTATGTATATATATTATAGTAATTCACTCAGTGAGGTCTGACTCCCCTCCGTTGACTATTTTTCAGGAGAGTCAACATCCTCAGACCTCAGTAGCAGGTCGATACGCCGGATTTCTTCCGCCCCGACTTCTTTGTGTAAATTATATACTTGAGTCTTATTTATTTTATCTAGACACTGCAGTAGTTGTAAATTAGTATTGGATTTCATGTATTTTATTTTAAAGAGATGTATTATATATAAACTGGATTTGTATTAAAGATTATATATATATGTGATGAGATGAGATGAGATTTAAATCCAGTTGATATGGATAATATTACGATATTATGATTTTTATTTCCGCTGTATATCATATTATTATTGTTATTATTGCATGATTTATTTTATTTTTAGGCTTGCTACGGGTTCCGGATTCGAAAGAATTCCCGTTCCCTAGCGCCGGTCATGGCCCCTGTTTTGGGTCGTGACAATTTATATATTAGAAAAAGTAAAATATACAAACTAATGCTTTCATACTATAACAATAAGGTAAGGTCATTCTTGTGGAAGATTAATTAACTTTTATAAACTTGTACATTGAGTTGTTCACTTTCCAACTTTTTTTTAGTTTAACATTCAAATGTTTACTGTACTTGAACTGTCATTCAAACAAGCAAAGACTATCAACTTCTCGATATAAAGAGTCATCCTAAATTGCTTCCATTGGTTCATTCTTGCTATACTTTCTTTACATATTTCATTGCTATCATTGTCTTCATTTACTTGCACAATCTATCCTTCTAGTTATAAGAGGCTCAACAAAATAATTGTTATTAATTTGAATTTCTGCAATTTGCAATTCTCCATTAAAGCGAAAAAAACTTATTTGAGTAGTACCATATTTTAAATTTTAATGAAAATTCTTATTTTTATTTGTACACATAAATTGATTTAAAATTTTTATATCTTCCATTATTGTCTTAAAAAAGAAAAATATAATTATTATAAATTGACTATTGATTCTAGTTGTCAAAATTTTCTGTATATTTATTATTTTAGTAATATAGGGAAATAATTGTTAAAATAAAACCATATAATATAAATAACATAAATATTAATTAATCTATTTGGAATTAAAGTATAATTTATGTATCAAATTTCTTTGTTTTATTTGATATTGCTATTAAAGTGAACATCTAAAAAAATTAATTTTTACACATTTAAATTGACTATTTTTTATCAAACATATAAAAGAAAAATAATTAGGTCAAAATTAATCATTAATAATAAGAGAAGCCTAAAAACATTATCATGCAAATTAAAGTTAAATAATTTTAGATTTACATTCCGAGTTATGACTGAAATGTTTACGTTTGAAGTGTATTTATACATTAAACTTACATTTGGACTAAATTCCAATTAATCCCTTTGCTAATCCAAAATAAAAAATCTCTAACACCATATTCTATTTATCCATATTATCAAAAATATTTTACAATAGAAAGAATTTGTTGTATCAATTTTTGTGAGACAATGTAAATTATAATGTTGTTTTAATTTAAATATTATTAGTGAGACATGCATAACATTCCTTTATAAATTGTTGCAATGGACAATAAACTACCAAAAATAAACAAACAATATGTAAGTAATTATGTTAAAACTTAAATAAATTGTTTTACTTTTCAGTGAATGGGAGGATGCAATGACATCCCATTATAAAGTGATTATAAAAATACAACTACCATCCATAATTTTCTAATTTTTTGAAAACTCTCATCTAAATTTGATTTTATTCTTCAATTTACTTTAAAACTAGTGAGTTGTCAATGTCCATAAACATGATTATAGTCATAATCCTTGTTTGGCTCACTAGATTTCAACTACTTCAAATGTCTAACCTTAACCCTAATCACACCACAATTGAACTTCATAATAATAACAACAACAGCAACAACAACAACCAAAACAAAACAAAAATACATTACCTCAACCAATTTTGTTGCCTAACATTTAATTCAACAACTAAAAAACCTAATAATGTATGTATGTTGAAAATCTCTTATGACAAGAGGCTCTCCGTGCATTGATTATGAAAAGAGTACTATCATCTTAAAATTTAATCATTTTTATCACAAACACAACACCGAGCCACCTTCATTACTATACTACAAGCACTAGTACCCAAATTGTTACAACCCGATATTTTAAATTATTAAAATTTAATTTGAAATATGCAGTGTTAATAATATTTTAAATTTTTATATATTATAATTATTTGTGTGTAATTTAATTTTAGTGTATTTATGATTATTTATTCACCTATTAATATTAGTATTGTTATTGTTGTGAATAGTATTAATTCATTTTATTTTAAATATTCTATTATGTAGAGAAATTACTTTGTAAGTAATTATTATTTAATAATAATAATAACAATAATAATAATAATAATAATAATAATAATAATAATAATATTATTATTATTATTATTATTATTATTATTATTATTATTATGTGTAGGTATTTTTGTCTTTTCCTATTTTTAAATAAAAAAATGTATAAAAGTTTTTTTTTTCCTTTCTTTCCTCCCTTTCTTTCCTCTCTCCTCCCCTTTCCTTCTCCTTCTTCTTCTTCTTCTTCTTCTTCTTCTTCTTCTTCTTTTTCTTCTTCGTTCTGTAAATTGCAGAAACATCAAGCCACCACCGAGCTTCACCATCACCTCCTCCCTCTTCCTTCTCCCTCCCGCTACCATCTACAGTCCTCATTTCCCATTTTTCCAGCGCGAAAACAGAAAAGACAATAGCTTCTTCACAATGATGCCAATGACATTTTTGATAATTTCAGCTTGAGTTTTTAGGCTTGTTTGACTCCTCTTAGTCCGAGCAAGGTCATTTTTAACTTGGTTCAAGCTAGAAACGACTAAATTATGAGTTATCTTCAAGTTTTAGTTTAGGTCAACTTTGGTTTTTCAATTTTTGAGCTTGATTTCCTGTGATTCATACTTGATGCCTTTAGAAATGTTGTTGTGTGAAGCTTAAGCTATTCAAATATATTTTTGTCTAATTTTTTTGAATTATTTTGATTTTTAGGTGTTTTGGTTTCTGGTGAGTCACTGTTCCGGTAACCCTCACCGAAAAACTTTATATTTAATAAATATTTATATTATTTGGATTATAGTTTGTGAAGGAAGTATATGGAAATTGTGATCCAATTATTTATTATGAATTTTGAAGGTTTATGTAAAAAATTAATTTTTGGAAAAATTAATATAAATTAGTAAATGTGGTGTTTTAATTGAAATTATTATTAATTAGTATGTTTTGAATAATTTTGGAATAATGATTAGTATTAAAATAATTTTTACGAATTATTTACTATTTCTAGCTAATTAATAACAATTTTCGAGAATATATTCAAATAATAAGTGTAGATGGCAATGTTTAGTGCGCCCGATATTTAGCAACCGTGACATTTTTTGAGCTTCGAGCTCTAGAGAACACACTAAACACTGTTATAAAGACATGGCATGGAGATGAGGAGTCACCACCCAGGGTAATAACTGAGACAAATAGAAAATGGTGGTATTCAATTCTCTAAAAAAAAGTCAGCACCATAACCAGGAAATTCTAAATACGGAATACTAATTTTTTTCAATCTCGTGTTCTTTTAGAATTACTTCATGAATTACTATCTTACTCTCTATTTACATGCGATTTCATATAAACCCTTATTAAAACAATTAACTCTAGGCAAACTAGTCATGAAATACGCAAGTAAACAATGCATTCATCACAATTCGAAGATAGTCTAATCTACATAGATTTTAATTAAATGAGCTAAATCTAAAATTTTAATTTACAAGTTAGTCTCAAGACAAATGGGCCTAATTCCTATTTAATTTTAATTAAATAATCCTAAGTCTATTTATTTTAATTCTAAAAATGAGCATAAATCTACAAATTATGAAGTATTTAAATTAATGGGCCTAATTCTACATGTTTTAATTCTAGAATAATCTTAAATTTACAAATTATGGAAGAGGCTTAAATTAAATAGTCTAAGTCTGAATTAATTAATTTAAGTTAGGTGGGTCTATGTCTATTTAACCAAGTAGGTCTAACTTGTCTCTACCCTAAATTTAATTAATTATGGGCCTAAAGATGCATTTTAATTAATTAAACCTAAAAAAACCTAAATTTAAATGGGTTAAAGTCTAATATGGGTCTAGGGCCCAAAACACATAAACATAAGGAAACAAGTCCAAAAACAATAAAAAAAATATCAAAATAAACAAAGAAAAGATTAAACAATTAATTTAACTTATTATAAAAAACCCTAATTTAATTAAAGTGACTCTAAACAAATAAAATAAAATAAAATAAAAAACAAGCAACCCTAATTATATTCACTTAAATCTAATCCAATTTTAATCTAAACAACCTAATGATTTCTATAGCCATTAATTTTAATTAATTACCTAATTTAAAACCCTAATTTTACTAACTAATAACTTAAAATAAAACACACAAGCACACACACCAAATTTCATTATTCCTACTATTGGGGCTATTACAAGGAACTATTGAGAATAATAAAAAAAGAAATTAATAAATCCTAAAAAATCAATAAATATAAGACAATTAAATAAAAAAGTTTAGAAACTACATTTAGCTACAAGGTTCTATCCATGGCATTCCATGGACCTCTATAAATTTGGTTCTCCAAGTATGATCATCATGTGATCTTCTCCTTAATCACCATGACAAAAAGGGTAAAAACCATAATTAGTGAATAAAATTATAATAAAAATTCAATAAAATTGAAATGAAATAAAATCAAAATAATAATAAAAGAAGAAAAATAAAAGAAGGTAAGGAGAGGATAAGCTTATGGATGCTTGTGAACAAATTACTCCTCAAACTAGTAACATCACCGTTGTTTTTTAGTAGGCCCTTCAAAACTTATTATCTTCTTCTCAAAAATCTTCAACAAATAATCACCAAGAGAAAAGAATGTTCAGGATTGAGAATTGAGAGTTGAGTTCCCTGCTCCATGAGTCTAAGCTCTCCTTTTATAGGGAAAAAAAAATAAAAATCCCTAAGTTCTACATACTGAGAGTTTCCAATTTCAAAGGACTTTATTTCCTGAAGAATTAGATAAATCCTAAAAATAAATTTAAGAAATTTTTAAACCAATCAAAACTCAAGAAAAATATTTTTTATTTTCTGAAAAAATACAAAAAATAGACAGAAAATATGTAATTCCGATCGAAATTACATAATTCTGATATATATATATATATAATATTATATATATATATATATATATATATATATATATTTGAACCTTTAATTACAAAAAAACCCCTCAAAGAAATTAAAATTTTCAATTAGGTCTTAAAAGGTATTAAAATTACGTCCTTAAAAAATAATGAAACTCTTTTTGAAGACACATTCAAACTTTTGAGGTTTTAAACTTCAAGTGTTGAAGACCTACTTATAACATTTTCATCATGGAGCTCTTTGTCGCATCCATTATTTTATTATCCCAAAATTGGGTGTTTACAGTTGCCCCCCTTTGTCGCTGTTTGCTTGAAAAATTACGGTAAAGCAATTAAACACATAATTTCTTAAGAACCGAAGTTCGGGTACTTACCTGTGCTCCTTGAGATTTATGCTTGTAAGTTATCATCGATTCACGATAAATGCTTATGTTGTCGTACAACACTAGGCATAAACTTAAAACATCTGAGGAAACACTACACTCAGTCGTATAGTGTTAGTTTTAGAAGGATACATCATACTCGGTCATATAGTCCTGAATTGGAAGGGTGCATTATACTCAGTCGTACAATGTCAACTATACTTTTTCATATAGTTTAAATGAAAGGATACATTGTACTCGGTTGTATAATGTCCACTACACTCGATCGTATAGTCTGAATTAAAATGACACATTGCACTCGGTCATACAATGTCAACTACACTAAATCGTATAGTATGAATTAAAAGGACACATTGCACTCAGTCGTACAATATCAACTACACTCGGTCGTATAGTCTAAATTGAAATGGCATATTATACTCGGTCGTACAATGTCGACTACATTCGATCGTATAGTATGATTTGAAATGGCACATTGCACTCGATTGTACAATGTCAACTACAATGGATTGTATAGTCTAATTTGAAATGACACATTGCACTCGGTCATACAATGTTGACTACACGCGGTCGTATAGTCTGATTTAAAATGATATATTGCACTCGGTTGTACAGTGTCAACTACACTCGGTCGTATAGTTTGATTTAAAATGACACATTGTACTTGGTCATACAGTGTCGACTACACTCAGTCGTACAGTCTGATTTGAAATGATACATTACATTTAGTCGTACAATGTCAAATACACTTGATCGTATATGTCACGACCCTAAACTAGGAGTCATGATCGGTGCTAGGGAATGGGAATTCTTTCAAATCTATAACTCGTAGCAAGCCTTAAAAATAAAAAGCATGCAATAAATAAATAAAAATATGTTAGAATTAAAACTTCAATCAATATAAAAATAAATACTCAAGTCAAATCATAATAAAATATCTCATACAATATTCTAATACAAATCCCAACACCAAAATAACACACTATTGATGCAATAACACTACTACTGCAGTTTTCTAGAATACAATAAAAGTCAAATATAAGATTTACATAAAATAGCCGGGGTAAAAGAAGACCGGCATAAAGCACTACAGGAACAGTTTGACGAAGAAGACTCTCCTAAAAAAAAATGGTTAAGAGGGGGTCAGACCTCACTGAGTAAATTATTATAATATATATTAACGCACCTCCTAATGTCATATGCAATCAAGCATCAATATATATATATATATATATATATATATATATATATATATATATATATATATATTTATATATATATATATATATATATATATATATATATATATATATATATATATACAAGCCTTTCACACAAATGCTGAAATCACTTTTATATATAATAAATGCTGAAAATTGTTTATTTGAATGAAGGATCAAATAGAACCCTAAATATTCGCAACCTCAATCAAAATAATTCACTGGCCATACGGGCTCACTTAATTCCAAATTAATTCTCTTATTCCATTTTGGACAGTAGACTGACTTCAAGACACTAAGTCAACTGAGCTCCTGTAGTCTCACTGTCAGTGTGATTGGCCCCGAGACACTAGGTCAACCGAGCTCCCTCAATCACACTATTCACTCATTGAAATTCTCAATAATCGATCAATCAAATTTCACCTCAAATAATCTCATAAACCCAACCCTAAAATATATCGTACTGGTACGTACATAGTTCTAGTGCAGCCCACTAGATAGCACATTCTATCAATATCCTTCAATAAAACTGTATCTTTATGGAAAATAATAAAATGCATAATTAAAATAAAATGGCATCCAATGAACAAAATATTTTGAACATATACTAAAAATATTCTAAATAAATATGCCACATATATAGCAAAATAAACCATAAATATACCGAAATAAATTAATATATATATGTCACATATATACAAAAGATATACTAAAAATATACATAGCACATATGTCTCATATATAGCAAATATACCAAAAATATACTAAAAGCATACCAAAAATATACTAAGTCATTTAACAAAATAATTCATGTTTAAATGTATTATGGGAATATGAAAAATCAAATTCATGCATCCTATATGCAATGCATATATAAAATAATAACTCATAAGTTTGCACTCCTCGACACTGACTCAACGAACCTGGTCTGATACGCCTCGGTCTTGGCACAACTAGAAAAATAAATAATAATAAAATCAAAATAAATTTCTAACTATACTTCTAAGAATTCTAAAGGAAGACTCAATCTAGGAATTAAAACTCAATTAAAACATAAAAACTCAGGATCGACTCGACGTCACGTTTTATGAGAATTCCATCGAAAAATCGACAGAGTCTCGTCTGTAAAACAAACATCTCTCTACTAAAAAGTAGAGTTGATCCTGTAAAAAAATCACACTTCTAAAACACTAAGCTCAACACCTGGGGTTGGGATCCCAAACTATACAAATCCCCAACCGAGATTCACAATTCACAATAAAAATAAATATTTAATAATAATATAATAATATAATAAAATAATTAAAAATCCTTAAAATAATCAAAATGCCACAATATAATATATTTAAACATCAAAACACTAAATATAATTATTTTCACAATAATTAAATAAAAATCTCAAATAATAATATAATATTAATAAAAATCCAATTTTTCAATAATTCAATATAAAATAATAAAATTCACATTTAATTACTCAAATATTTTAAATATATTATAAAAGTAGTTAAAAATCTATTTAATCACCAAATAGTAAATAATATTATTATCTGAATATAATTTTCAAAAATTAGTATTAATTCGTTAAAAATAGTAAATAATTTGTAAAAATTATTTTAACACCCTATAAAATTCTAAAATCATTTAAAACATATTATTTAACTATAATTTCAACAAAAATATACAATTAACTTATATATCCAAAATTCACATAATATAATATATTTTCCAAAAATTATATAAAATTACCAAAAATTATTTTATCAATACTAAAATTACTACTTAAATTAATAACACTAACTAAATCAAAGTTCCATCCAAAAATAATTAATTAACATAATTATCAAAATTCAATTTTAAATTATTAAAATATTTAAAAATACCCATTATTCAAATTAATTCAAAAAATATATACAAAAAATTATTTTTGAGAAGCTTAAGCTACATACAATAACAATATCAAAGCAAAAATTTATGGACCAAACCCAAAAATTAAATAAAAATTCAAAACCCTAATGTCACCTAAATAAAAAACTTGACATAACTCAAAAACAAGGGAGTTTAAGCTCAAACCGAGCTTGGAATCCAACTCACTGGTGTCAGAACTTTCAATATAGATTGGAATCAAGAGCTCTTGTGGCCAAAAACTTCACCAGCAAAAATGGTGGCTCTCTCGGTCTCTCCCATTATCCAGCAACTCTGGCGGCTTCTATAGGTGAAGGACAACGGCTAGAGGTGGCTAGAGGTTGATGGTGGCACAGTGATAGCTCCAACGTGGCATGGGGTGGTGCTAGGTTGCCGGCTCATTGAGGAAGAAGGAGGAAAATGGTGAGAAGGAAAAGAAAAATGGTAGGGGGAAAAGAAAAGGAATGGTTGACCCGTGCATGTCCCTTTTGATCATCTTCTATTATTATATATATATATACACTTAACTTTACACTTGTCACACACACACACATATATATATACATATATATACTACACATGCACAATATATTAGCAACAATATAGTAATAACAATAATAATAATAATAATAATAATAATAATAATAATAATAATAATAATAATAATAATAATAACACATGCATGCAATAATACTATTAATAATAAATAACAATAATAATAATAATACTAATAAAAATAAAAATATTAAAAATAATACCATTAAAAATATTAACAATGAAAATAATTTTAAATACTTTAAATAATAAAACTCACAAATTAATTATTTTACATAAATAAAATATTTAGAATAAAATAAATGAATAATATACATAACTCATGATAATATTTAAATAAAATATAAAATTTTATTTATACTGCATACCCTAAAAAAATTTGATATTATTTCAAATATCAGGTCATTAAAATATAGTCTGATTTGAAATGACACATTGTACTTGGTCGTACAATGTCGACTACACTCAATCGTATAGTTTGATTTGAAATGACATATTGTACTCGATCGTATAATGTTGACTACACTCGGTCGTATAGTTTGCATTGAATTGATACATTGCACTCGGTCATATACTATCGACGACACTCAGTCATATAGTTTGATTTGAAATGACACGTTACACTTGGTCATACAATATCGACTATACTAGGTCGTATAGTCTGAATTGAAATGACACATCACACTCGGTCGTATAGTGTCGACTATACTTGGTCGTACAGTCTGAATAAGAATACACTCGATCGTGTAGCGCTGATTTCTTTTATATTGACAATTTAATAATTCAAGGAATTATCAAATCACGTAGCTTTGCAATTTAGGACTAAATTGTAAGAAAAGCTTTAGACTTAAATGCAAATGCAGTTAAGGAACTAAAATGGATGTTTGCCACTTTAATATATACTTTGCATTGGCCAATTCATTTCTTCATTTCCCATCTCTTTCATTTCTGTTTTTCTTTCTTTCTCTTGATTTTGAAATCTTACTTCTTCAATTATTCTTTCATCTAATCTCCAATTTGGAATCTGTTTGATCATATGGCTCACCCAAGACTCAAGCTACATAGAAATAGCTCCAAATAGTTAGATCCAGTCATATCTCAACTACATTTCTCTTAAAACAATCTGGGGCTCAATGAAGGGGAAGAGGTGCTCCCTTGACTTGCTTGCACCTTCACAGATGCTCACAGACTGGAGATGAGGTACATTTCTCTTTTGTCTTTAATTCTGCAAAAAAAATATATATTTCTATTAATACATTAATGTATTTATGCATAAAATTATACAAATTAGATAAAATTACATGAAATTGTCAAATTTGAACCAAAATTTTGCAAAATTGGTTTTAACATGTCAGAAGACCAATAGAATTTAGAGAGATTTTTTAATTTTTGGTCAAAATTTAAATTTCAAATCGGAATTTTTGGATTTCCGATTGGAAATCTAGAACTTTCGATCGAAAATCCAGTTTTTCGATCTCTTTTTTTTTTAAGATAGAAATGAAAATAAACAAAAATCAAAAGTATGTAAGTAAAGTAATCTTGTCATTTTCTGAATTTTATTCAGAAACCACTAAAATTCCCAGGTTGCTTTCACTTGGCTCGAGAACTCTTTCATGATTTATCGAGAGAGGTAGTACAACACATCTGGGCATCTGGCTTCCGACACTTCATTGTTGCTCTGTCGACTACTCGAGGTAGGTTAGATCACTATTCACTTTTTGCTCTTATCAAGAGGTGGATGGATACTACTCACACCTTCCACACGTGAGTGGGTGAGATGACTATTTCTCCCATGAGCTTTTCTCCTATCATCGGGATCACCTTTGGGGTTACCCCAGTTCCTTTTAATATCCATTACTGTACTCTTCCCGATGATGCCAGGATTCATTATGTTCATGACTTGCTCGAGTTTGTTCCGACATGGAAGAATTGAAAGAATGTGCCTCTTTCTTCTCTTATTTAAGGTTTCAGGAGGTTACCCACTACCACACCTCGTCAAATCCTTCAGAAGGAAAGCTGCTTCTTATTAATACTATTAGGCATTACCCTATTATGTGAGACTAGTCATAAGGTTAGCATTGCGCTTCTTGGACCCATTCAAGATCTTGCTAGAGTAGCTACCTTTGATTGGGGATCTGCAGCTCTTACCTATCTCTACTATAGACTAGATACTATTTATAGAGGTGCTATGACAATGTGCAGCTTCTGGCATGTTTTGCATGTATGCCTCCTTTCCATCTTCTACTCCTTTTTAATTTTTGCTCTTTTACAACCCTCTTTCACTTAACTATCTTTTCCTTTTTAGATCTGGGGCATTGAGATCAAGTTGATCCGAGGCTTTAGCACTATTAGCTCTGATAGGAGTCTTCCATTGATGTAGAGATGGGTTCTTCTTGTCTTACTAGTGTTAAGTATGGCTTATAGACTTATCGAGACCAGCTAAACTCTTTAGAGTGAGGCCTGGTAACATGAATTTAACTATTAGCATGTGATCAGTTATAAAAGTTAAATAAAATTATTTGAATGAATTTGTAATTCAGATCAGATTGGCTGGTGGCTACTGAAGACGTCCAGTGATATAGTTTCATGACTGCTATTGTGAGGCTTGAGACTATATGGATTTTGCTTTCTGGTTATAGTTGTCAAATGTGGTATCTAGGTGAGCGTGTTTATCATTAACATATGGGACCTTCCATGAGGTGTGTTCCTTCTTCTATTCCCTCTTCTATACTGAGGAGTTATAGCTTGACTGGTTTTTAGCTCAGAGAAACTCTTGAGGGAAATGACACTTCAAAACTGCTTGAGCATTCTTACCACTATCAGGAGTATATTCGAGAGAATCTCCTAGAGCAGGTACCCATAGATCAAGTTGAGGTATGCTTTCCATCACCATTCCTCCTTATCATTATCTTACTTCATTCTCCTTTGTCATTGTGGATGACATTTATTTTCTGTGTAGGTTGAAGATGCTATTAATGTTACCATGGAGGAGGAGAATGAGGGTGACACCGAGAGGACTGAGTAGGAGGTTGAGCCTACTCAGCATAATGGATCTACTCAAGGTAATACTTCCTCGAGTACTATTCTAGGCAATATTCCCTGCTTGATAGGTCTATGTACTTTTAGGCTCCTGTAGTGCAAACTCCCGTTGAGCAACACATGTACCTTGATACAGTTCAAATTCCTAGAATTTCCCCTTATGATGCTTCACATGTAAGTATATTTTTTACATTTCCAATCCTGTATAAATTGACACTTGTAGCTGAATTAGTATATTTCATTTTACAGATCCCTCAGACATAGGCAGAGTATCTGTATGGACTCGCCTCATCCTAGAGATTATTTACTATACAAATCATGAATAGTTGGCGGGTTAGTATTTATAAAAGTATGCAAATGTATGCATGTTATGCATGATTTTAACTATCCTTAATGTGATAGAGTTATGTTGGAGATTTGGAGAGTAGGAATGAGAGGCTTCGCAAATAGCTTGTTGGTTTTGGCTTTGATGGTCATGATGCTAAGACTTTTATACCCCTAAATCAAAGAGACGATCCTGCTAGAGGATGGAGTCCTTGGCCAGACACCGAAGCTCAGGAAGACTGATGTTTCATCTTTAGGATTTGTGCTTTTATGACTGTATTTTCTTTTTTTGTGAACTATTCTCCCTTTTCTGTATGGATTACGGACCTTTGTTTTGGATCAAACCCTAGAATTTAATGAATCTTTTTTTTAGTTGAAAATTTTGGAAATTTGATCAGGATTATAGTTTTTTAATTGGATTTCTAGAATTCCAATTGGAATTCTAGATTTCTTATTGAATTTTTGGAATTTTGATCGGAATTCTAGATTTTTAATCAGAAATTTGGCTCTAGCTTCGTGCTCCTTTTCTGTTTTGATCTGAGTTCAATCTACACATGCAAAATCCTAATCCCTTCAGATTCAAAATTGCATCCAAATTAGACCTATATGCCTGTATATATAGCCCATCAAAGGATAGTATAATAACCAAAGTTTTAAATTATTTTATTTTAAAACAGGATATGCAGTGTTGATAATTTTAAAATAATATTTTATTATTTTATTATCTTGTGAATTATTATTATTATTATTATTATTATTATTATTATTATTATTATTATTATGTCTATGTTTAATTTTAGTTTTCTACGTAAATGTGTTTATATTACAGTTTATTATTTTGGATAATATTGTTTTAATAATACTTAACTTGGTGCATTAATATTTTAATATTATCATTTTAATAAATTACATTAATTAATTGTATTTTATGAGTTAATATATATATATATATATATATATATATATATATATATATATATATATATATATATATATATATTTATGCACATATATAATTAGGGTTTAATATTACTATTATGTGTGTATATTATTAATATTAGTGTGTAATATATTAATATATGTGTGTGTGTGTGTGTGTGAATATTTAAGTGTGTGGTGTGTGAATTTAGTAAAATACAATAATATATAGTTTATTTACATTATATTATATAGTTTTATGTAAGAATATATACAAAAAAAAAAAAAATCAAAACCACCCTATTCTCTCTTCTCTCTCCCCGATTCCCCTATCCTCACCGCCTGTCATGCCCATTTGTCGGCCGTTGGTGTGCCTCCAGCCCTTCCGTCGTCGAACACCTCTTCCCCAACCAACTCCATCGCCTTCCCTTCCTTCTCCCATGTCGGTAACGACCTCAGTTCCCTTTTTTGGCCAAATTATGTTTTCCCATCGTTCTCCTCCGTCCGGCCACCAAATCGGACATTTTTGGTGCCGTTGAACTCCTGGAGCTTTGAGGAGGTTGATTCCAAGCTCCTTACAGCCTAAAAACATGTTGTGGTGAGGTTTCTAGCTCATTTTCAATTTTGGTAATTTTTGGTTTTTTTTTTATTTTTTTATAATTCTTGCTTGATTCATTAAAAATCCCTTCATAAAAGTTGTTCCCCTTTGTGTAATTTTTTGGAATTATTTTGATTTTTGTGAATTATTTTATTTTATTATTATTTTATTATTTCCATAAATTAATTATATAAATTATGAAATTGTGATTTTTGGTGTTATTGATGATTATTGGTAATTTTAGAATTTATTTTATAATTTTTATGAATTTTGTGTAATTTTTATAATTGTTTTTAGTTTATGTTAGTTTTGAAAATATAGGTTAAATATATATTTAATTAGATATAATTGGTTAATTAAATGTATTTGTTGATTTTAATGAATAATATGTTGAGAAAATAATTTTTGTGTATTTATATACTTTTTATTGAATTTTTGAATATTATTAGTATTTTATGTGCATTTTTAAATATTAGGGGTAATTTGGTGATAATTTTAGTTAAATATTAAATTTAATTGGTTTTAATATTATTTAGGGTATAAAAATGATTTTTTAAAAATTATTTACTAATTGTAACTAATTAATACTAATTTTTCTTGAAGTAATCAAGGGAACAACCAGTGGAGGCCACAAGCACCACCTGGTTTTGTAGGGCATAATATGCAACACTAGCAACCAAATTACCATCAAGAAAAAAATTCATCTTCTGGGAGTTCTCTAGAGAGAAAGTTGGAGAAGTTCATGGATGTGATGTCCACAAAAATGAATCAACAAGATGAAGCTACAAAGAGGTTGGAAGGCAGATTTGAGCAAATGTATCAAGACACTCAGCTGATGTTCAAGAACCACTCTTCCTCTATTCATAATTTAGAGGTGCAAATGGGGCAGTTGGCAAATTCTTTATCAATGAGGAATCAAGGTTCTTTGCCAAGCAACACTGAGAAGAATCCAAAAGAACAGTTGAAGGTTATCACCTTGAGAAGTGGAACAGAGATCCAAATCCCAAAAGCAACAATAGAATATGAGCAGGAAAAGAAGAAGGAAGAGGAGAAAGAGCAAGAGGATGAATGGGTTGAAGTGAAAACAGAGGAGAAGCTGTAAGGTGATAACAATAATAAGGAACGAGTAGCAGAGAAACCTACACCACCACTAATGAAACCTTACAAACCTTTAGCTCTATACCCTTAGAGACGTTTAAAGCACTCCACATCAACATGCATCTGGTGGAATGTCTTTTGCAAATGCCTAAGTATGCTAAATTTCTCAAGGAACTGATTTTCAATAAAAAGAAGCTGCAAGAATGTGAGACCATCACACTCACAAAAGAGTGTAGCACTATCATCTCAAAGAAACTTCCTTTAAAAAGGAAGCATCCATGGAGTCTCACTATTCCTTGTTCTGTGGGAAATTTAAATTTTCAAAGAACTTTATGTGATTCTGGAGCTTCAATTAATCTTATGCCTTTGTCTGTTTATAGGAAATTGGGAGTAGGAGAAGCAAAACCTACGATTATTCAATTACAACTTGCAGATAGGACAGTGAAGGAACCAGAAGGGATAGTGGAGGATGTGTTAGTAAGGGCTGAAAAATTTATTTTTCTAGTGGATTTTGTAGTCCTTGACTTTGAAGAAGACAAAGAGGTTCCACTAATCCTTGGTATGTCATTCCTTTCCACTACTAGAGCAATAATTGACGTTTATGGTGGAACTCTTATATTAAAAGTGGGGGATAAGAGCTGTAAGTTTAATATCTATGAAACTATGAAATATCCCTATGACGAAGATTTTTGCATGCGAGTTGAAGTCATTGATGAATGTGTGAATGAAGTCCAACGACGGAGGTTGGCACGGTCTTTAGAAGTTGAGAATATTGAGAAGTGCTTACAGGTACAATCTTCTCAAGAAGAAGTGACTCTCAAATTCCTACTCCAACAACACATATAACTACCAAACACTGAACCCATACCACCCTCAATCATAAAATCACCAAAACTAGACTTGAAGCTGTTACCTCAATACTTAAGGTACACTTTTCTTGGTGACGACCAAACTTTACCTGTGATTATATCTTCTAAACTTAGCAAAGAGCAAAAGGATTTGTTTATGAACATGCTGAAGAGAAAAATAAAGGCAATCGGTTGGCAGATTTCGGATATAAGAGGAATAAGTCCCTCTTATTGCATGCATAAGATTTTGATGGAGGATGGACACAAGCCAACCATTGAAAGGCAGAGGAGGCTCAACCCGAATATGCAAGATGTGGTGAAGAAAGAAGTGGTCAAACTACTTGATGCAGGAATTATTTATCCAATCTCTGACAGTTCTTGGGTTATCCCAATTCAGTGTGTGTTAAAGAAGGAGGAATAACAATTGTGCAAAATATGGAAGGAGAGTTTGTTCCTATAAGAGTTGTGAATGGATGGAGAGTGTGCATTGATTACAAGAAACTGAATTCATCCACAAGGAAAGACCATTTCCCATTACCCTTTATTTATTAAATGTTGGGAAGGACATCAAGACATGCTTTTTCTAGCTTCCTGAATGGTTACTCAAGCTATAATCAAATTGCAATAGCTCCAGAAGATCAAGAGAAGACCACCTTTACATGTCCTTATGGCACATTTGCATATAGGAGGATGCCATTTGGGTTATGTAATGCTCCTGTAACTTTTCAAAGATTTATGATGGCTATATTTGCAGATTTAGTGGAGGAGATCATGGATGTTTTCATGGATGATTTTTCTATCTATGGGAACTCATTTGAAGGATGTCTGAGCAATTTAGAGAAAGTTTTAGCACGTTGTGAGGAAACAAATTTGGTGTTGAATTGGGAAAAGTGTCATTTCATGGTAGATGAAGGTATTGTACTTGGGCATAAGATTTCAACTCAAGGCATTCAGGTTGATAAAGCAAAGGTGGAGGCAATTGAGAAGCTATAGTACCCTACAAATTTTAAAGGAGTTAAAAGTTTTCTTGGACATGCAGGCTTCTATAGGCGATTTATCAAGGATTTCTCAAAAATCTCAAAACCCCTTTGTAAGTTACTTGAAAAAGATTCACCTTTAATTTTACTGATGATTACAAATTGGCTTTTGACAGGTTGAAACAAGCACTTGTTTCTGCTCCTATAGTGATGGCACCAGATTGAAGCCTACCATTCGAGCTAATGTGTGACGCCAGTAATCATGCAATAGGAGTCGTTCTTGGCCAAAGAAAGGAGAATAGGTTGCATGTGATTTATTATGTGAGTCGAACATTGACAGGTACTCAGTTGAATTACGCTACTACAGCAAAGGAGATGCTAGCTGTTATATTTTCTTTTGACAAGTTTAGATCGTACCTCCTTGGATCTAAGGCAATTGTATACACAGATCATGCAGCATTGAAGTATTTAATGAACAAAAAGGATTCGAAACCAAGGCTCATAAGATGGGTACTTCTGTTGCAAGAGTTTGATATTAAGATCCAAGACAAGAAAGGAGCTGAAAATGTAGTAGCTGATTATCTTTCAAGGATGGAGTTGGAACAAAAGGAAAGTGATAAGAAAGAGCCTATTAAGGAGATGTTCCCTAACAAAATTCTTTTTGTTATAGGATTTATGGGTGCTTCTTGGTTTGCTAATATAGAAAATTTTTTGTCAGTGGGTGAAATTCCAAAAGAGTTCACTCCTCAGCAAAAGAAAAATTTAATTCGTGATGCTAAGTTCTACATTTAAGATGAGCCATTTTTATGGAAACTATGCAATGATGGCATGGTGAGGAGATGTGTAATAAACAAGGAAGTAGGAGAAATCTTACAACACTGTCATGGGAGGGTCAATGGTGGACATTATGGACCATAAAGAACAACTGCTAAGGTTCTTGAAATAGGGTTCTATTGGCCGTCAATCTTTCAAAATGCCAGAGATTTTGTGATGCATTGTGATACATGTCAAAGGAGTAGAAACATTTTAAAGAAGGATGAAATGCTCCAATCTGGAATTCTAGAGGTGGAAATTTTTTATGTTTGGGGCATTGATTTTATGGGACCATTTCCAGTGTCAAATGGTAATAGGTATATTCTTGTTTGTGTGGATTATATTTCCAAGTGGGTGGAAGCTTAGGCTGTGCGCAGTCAATGATGCAAGGGTTGTTTGCAAGTTCTTAAAGAAGTTATTCTCTCGATTTAGAATGCCTCAAGTCATCATAAGTGATAGGGGAACACACTTCTGTAACAAGAATATGGAAGCTTTATTAACTCACTATGGTGTGAAGCACAAGGTAGCTACACTTTATCACCTGTAAACCAGTGGCCAAGTTGAGGTGAGTAATAGGGAGTTGAAGAAGATTTTGGAGAGAACAGTAAGTAAGTCAAGGAAAGAATGGGCAAGGAAGCTTGATAATGCCTTATGGGCATGTATAACAGCTTACAAAACACCTCTTGGGATATCTCCCTTCAGGGTGGTTTATGGCAAGGCACGTCATCTTCTCATTAAGCTTGAACACAAGGCCTACTGGGAAATGAAAGCCTTGAATTTTGACTTCAGGAAGGCAACTGAGCAAAGAATGTTACAGATGAATGAACTTGAAGAGATAAGAGAAGTTGCTTATGAAAATTCAAGGATTTATAAAGAACGTACTAAGAGATGGCATGATGCAAGAGTAAGAATTAAGGAGTTTAAGGAAGGTGATTAAGTTTTGTTATTCAACTCACAGCTCAGATTGTTTCCTGGAAAGTTAAAAAGTAGATGGATAGGACCGTATATAGTGACTCATTCATATCCTTATGGAGTTATGGAATTGAGCAATACAAGAGGAGACACATTCAAAGTGAATGGGCAAAGGCTAAAGCTATACCATAGAAGCACATTTGAGGAGTTCCATTAAGTTTCATACTTGAAGGAATCAACCAGATGATCAATTTGATGGTTTAGCTCATGGACCATTAAAAGAGTGCTTCTTAGGGGCTCAACCAAGACTATTTTTATTTGTGTTTCTATTTTTATTTTTATTGTTTGGTTACTTCTTTTATATTTTTGCAAGTTTATTCTATTTTTTTATGATTGTTTCTTGTGCATTTCAGGGAATGAGAAAAAGGTTGAAGCTCTAGAAGAGGTCTTGTGAGTTAAATGTTTAGTGGAATGTTGTTTCGAGCGACTTGTAATTTAAATTTGTGATGCATTGTTTGTCTATGTGTGTTGAATTTTTAATTCAACGAATTTTCTTAAGTATGCATGTGCAAGTCGCACGGCCGTGCAACTTACGTCGTCATTTTTTTTGCTAGTCAGGTCATACAGCCATGCGCCTTACGATGCCAAAACTCAACACACAACTGTGCGCATTTCGTGCATGGTCGTGCGACGAGACAAACCCATTTCTTTTTTTTTTTAAAAAGACACAAAATTTTTTTAAGTGGATTTTTCCACTTCCCAACACTCCACAATTCCCTAATTGTGCAATAAATATGTGAGGCTTGTCCTACCAATATGATGCAAAAAAAAATTTTGATCTGTGCTAGCAAGTAGCACGGCCGTGCGTGATACAACACTAATCATGTAGCATGGCCGTGTGCATTTTGCAATGGCCATGCGACCTAATGCACAGGCACAGTCGAAATTCCTCAAATTTTTCCTATTATAAACGTTGCAATGAGGACATTGCATCTTTTAAGTGTGGGGGAGGAATTAAAATTTTCTTTTTATTTTGTGAGCTTGTTAGTTGTGATTTTATTTGTTTTTATGTTGTTTCCTTGTTCCATTGGGAGTTTAGTTGATTTTAGTTTCCTAAGTGAGCTAAACTTCCCGAATCAATGGGTGGGCAATTTGTATTTTATTGGAGTGTTGATTTTATTTCCTTTATTTATCACCAAATTTAATGAGTTTCATGATGTAACAGGTAGAAGATGCTACATGATCCACCAAATGGCATTGCAACATGGCGAAATACCTTTACCCCCTAATGCAACTGAAAAAGGAGATAATAGGAGTAAAGCTCAATCAAGGAAGCGAAGGAACATCGAAAAATGGAGTGATGGTATCATGAAAAAAATAAAAGAGTGGATGGATATCTCTGACAATAGGATTGGGAATATGGTTATGGATTTTTCTAATAAAATAGAGAAGTTTGAGAGGCGATGTGAATCCAGAGCTGAAAGGTTGCAACTTCAAATTGATGAAATCTTTCGCATCCCTCCACAAAGAAAAAGATCTAAAGCTACAAATGAAGCTACAAAGTGCATCATGGTCTCACCATATATTCCCCCTCCAGTTTCATCGGAATAAAGGGAGTATACTATTTTTTAATTTTCTTTTATTTATTTATTTTCTTTTCATGACTGTATGCTTGTGTGTTTGTTTTACTTTAAGAATTTACATATTTTATTATTATTATTATTTTTACCTTTTTGTGTGTTTGTACCTTGCTCTTACACTTGAATTTTTACGACATATATACCTTTAAAGCCTTATTCATTAATCTTAGTTTTCTTGAAGAAATGTCTTAATCTTCCTTTAATGGATTGTTTTAAATTTTTAAATTAGAAGAGCAACTTGTGGTTAGGAATTTTTAAATTTTAATGAACATTAATGCTTACTTTTCTATTGAATAAGTGAATCTAGATGATTAATATTTGAGAAATGTATTTGTGAGTAGGAATTTGAGGCTGCTTTAGAGTGGTTAAAAAAATCAAGAAGCGAGATGGAGCGTAAAACGCACTCATTTGGAGCTTAAAATTGAAAAGAAAAATCTTTTAAATGCTCCTTCTACTCCAATGCTCTTTAAAAGTAAGAGTATCTAAAGGACCCTTTTTGGAAGTTTCCATACTGTAACACAAGAAAGTTGGGGGATGCCGAGATTGGGAAGACATTGATTGATTAACTTCTTAGCCTCTTTATTGTTGGCACGATTCCTACTTATTTCTATTTTTCTTGAATGTCAATCGTTCGTTTTCATATATTCACTAAAAAAGTATGTTCTTCACACGGTAACAATATATTCTTAACCTCAGTTACTATTTTAAATTTTGAGTTTTTAAAATTTTTATTAAAGGAAGATTATGGTAGTTAGTCAAGTTAAAGCTAGTTAATGAGTATGATTCTTTAGGTAGATATGTGTTTTCAGGTTTTGCTTGAGGACAAGCAAATATTCAAGTGTGGGGGAATTTGATGAGTGTGAAAAATGCATTTCATTAAGTAGTCTTTGTGTTAGGAAATATGCAATTTCAGTTAAGTTATGTTCTTTTATTCAGTTTTTATTTAGTTGAGTACTTAATGCATGTCTTTTGTGTTTATTTATTTTTATGTATTAGTTGGTTTATTTTTTGTTGATTTTTATATATTTAGGAAAGTTAAAGAACAGTAGAGGAAGGTTACATGGGAGCCGTGGGCACTTGAAGTGGGCTCGAAAAGCAATAGAGGTCAATATCCAATGATGCTGAAGAAGGGATGTGCATGGCCGTGCGCAAAATGTACACAGCCGTGCGACCTAGTGATTGGGAAATTTAAAGTCGAATTTAATTACTGACTTATGAGGGACAAGATGGAGATTTCACATGGCTGTAACCCTAGGGGTGGTAATTAGGGTTTTATAAGAGGGTAGCCACCAGAAACAGTAGAGAAGATTATTATTCATCACTTTTTGATATGCATTTTTTTAAGAGTAGTTTTGGAAGAAAAAAAAAAGGATTTTTCTTGCTCATGTTAATTTGGAAGATTTGAGAATAGGAATTGAAGAACATCAAGCTTCCTATTGAATAGGGGGTTTCTTCTATTCAATTGTGTTTATTCATTCTTAATTTTAATTTAATGATGATGTCTATTTTCTTTTATTCTTCTTCTTTATCTCTTACAATTAACATGAGTAGCTAAATTCTTAGTTAGGGTTCTTATTGCAATTCAACCATGGGCTAATCATAATTAAACCTAAGCCATTAATCTATATCCTTTAGTTGTTATTGATTTTAATGTCTTCTTAGGATTGATCACCCTTTAATTGAATATACATAATAAAACTTAATCGAGAGATAAGTTGTATTGGATTTAAACAATAACTAGTTAGATGCTTTCTTAGTTGAGAAACACTTAAGCAACTAATATTGATTAAGGGTTGGTGCTTAAACTGGGTTAACCGAACACTTAGTAGGTGAGAGCTTTAAATCTAAGAACGTCAATTTACTTGGTTAATCATAGGGTTGTCTTAGGAGGAAAGCCTATGATTCTTGAGAAACCCTTAAATTGGATTAAGGTTAGGTATGGCTTAGTAGTTAATTTATCTTAAATAAAGGTTGAATTAGTAATAAGAACCCTAGCACTCTAAAGTGATTGTTATTTCATTGTGATTTTTGTGTTTTGTCTTAGTTTAATTTTTAGTTTAATTCAAAATACCCTTTTTCGTTGTTTAAACAAACAAACACAACTAGTATCACTGTAGTCAATTTGCAATATCTGTGGGATCGATATTTAATTACTACTTGTACAAATCTGTATCCTTGTGGAAACCCAATCACCTAATCATGACACAAATCACCCTTAATTTAATAAAGAAATTTCTTAAAAGCCTTAATGGGGATGGCTAGAATAAATTGTTGCCCTATCATGTCAAATCTTTGAAATCCCTTCAACATCTAAAAATATACCATAATTTTCTTTATGCTACTGCCACCTTTTGGGACATTAAATACCATGTATTTAGATTCAATGGACAAGAGTTGTGTCCATTATCGAGGAGTTTACTGCTATCCTTGGCTGCTCTTTGGACTCGACTGCTATGATTGCTCTTCTTGATCTTAAGATGTAGTTTCCTGGTAGATTAGTGACATTCTTTGATATGCCCCCAAGTGACATCTACATGTATGCACATAACTCTAGGACTGTCAGTCTTTCTTCTCTGATCACTTCTTGTGGGACTAGGAATAAAAATAATGCAGTCTGGATTAGGACTATCTCTTTTTGCTTGTATGCCTAATTTCTACTAGTGGCTTCTGATGAAGATGCTGACACAAGATTTTTCAGTATCTTAGAACAAGAAAAAGTTGGAGCTAACCTTATGCTTGTGATAATTGTTGAAACTATCATTGGATTAGATAATTTTAGGGTTCAAAATTGACTCTCAGGCAGTTTGCTTCTCCTTCAGCTATGCAGCCCTTTTTTTTTTACCTAAACTGCCCTTTCAGGTTTTTAAATTAGCTTTTTTTTTTAGATTTGGCTACAGGAGAAATTGAGTCTACTTAATCCCCCTACCAATGCCTTGATTTATCAACCTCATCATTTACAGTCTCGTATGTTGAAGATGAAGGATAAGCATACTATAGGCTAATGGATTGATTGGATGAAAGGCATTATTGGCACTAAGATTACATGGATCTGTTTGTGACCATTAACCTGTATGACCACTGTGTTCCTATTCCTGGTTACATTTTTTGACCTTCTTTTCCCCGTTATGCCTTTGTCATCAATATGATCGTCCATAATTTATTATGACTATTATACCTAGCTTCGAAGGCTTCCCTTTAAGGCAAGATTGCTTGGACAAAATGAAGAACCTGTGGCCTCATAGAGCATTAGAGCGGAACAAGCATTTGGATGTTGACATGACTACTCAAGACAATTATAAAGCTTGGTTATCATGCAAGCTACATAACCATTAATATTTGCTAAGTAAAAAAGGACTCAAGTATTGTGGGATGAGTCATAAAAGAAGAAACAAAAACATAACTAGTATAGTGATCTCATAAGCCTAATCTTTTAGGCTCTCATGTTTTGTTTTTTCTTTAAGTCTTTATGCTTTGTAATAAAGATAAAATATGCAATATTCAAACAAAATTTCATTTCAATTTTATTTATTAATTAGAGCCAAAATGAGTACATTTATTACATCACATGACATAACTCCTGCTATTAGCTAGTCCTTTCGAAATTTCTAACTGAACATTTTTCTCTCACTTTTATTACCCTGATTTCTGTCTATCAGCCCTTTATGGGTTTTCTGAATAGCGGGATCACTTCTTTTACTTTATTCCCTAATTTTTACCTGTAAGCCCTTTACAGGTTTTTTGAATAGCAGGAACATCCTAATTTTTGTCTGACTAGCCTTTTTAGGTTTTCTGCCAGTAGACTCTTTTTTTTTAAAGTAGTATTTCTTGAGGTGATCTAGGTTGATTGGATTAGTGAACTCATTCCCTTCTAAATTCAATATCTTTGCAGCTCCCTTAGATATGATTTTCTTGACTAAATATGATCCTTCCTAATTTGGTTTGAATTTTCCTCTTAGATCAAACACCATGGCCCTTGACTACTTTAGCACCATATCTCTAGCCTTTATCTTTTCGGGTTTAACCTTCTTATTAAAGGCTTTTGCTATCCTTTTTTGATAAATCTCAGTATGAAATATAGCCTCCATCCTTTTCTCACTTAAAGACATGAGGTGGTCGTATCTCTTTCGCATCCATTCACTCTCAAGGAATTTCGCTTTCATAATAACCCTTAAAGATTTAATCTTCATATTTATGGCAAAACTACTTCATAACCGTATACTAATGAGAATGGCATCTATCCTGTAGCAGTACACATTATAGTTCTATATCCTCACAAGGCAAAAGGAAGATACTCAGACCAGTCTTTATGCATTTTCACCATCTTGGAGAGGATTCTCTTTATATTCTTATTAACTGCTTCAACAGCACCATTTGCTTGAGGTCAATAAGGTGAGCATTTATGATGCTCGATCTTGTATCTTTATAATAATTTAGCTATCTCTACCTGAAACTAAACACTATTGTCTGTCACAACATGATATAGGATGTCGTACCTGCAAATAAGATTCTTTTCGATGAAATTTGCTATCTGTTTAGACTTCAAGGTACCAAAGGATTCTGCTTCTATCTTCTAGAGAAATAGTTTATCACCACCATTATATATTTATGCCTATTCAAGGCAATTAGTCTTATCTCCCCTATAATATATATTCCCCATACTGTAAAGGGCCATGGAGATGTTAAACTATTTAGCACTTTAGAGGGAAGATGGTTGAGGTTTCCATGTATTTGACAATTATGACATTGTCTCACTATCTGGATACAATCATTTTCCATGCTCATCTAATAGTACCCTTATCAAATTATTTTCTTTAACAGAATTTTCCCATTCATATGAGATCCATAAACCCCTGCCTGAATTTCTCTCATCACCTTTTCTGCTTCATCCTTCTTGAGACATCTCAGTTGTATTCCATCCGACATTTTTCTGTATAACACCCCATCATGACTTGCTTAATGACGTGTAAGAACACAGAGGGCATATCATTCTTTAGAAGTTTCCTCATCTAGGTATTTCCTTTCCTCAATGAATATCTGGATGTTATAAAACCATGGCTTTTCATCTTGGCCTATCTAAATACTCATAACTGATTCTTCACCATAATATGGAGCTTTCATTTTCATTATCACTAAAGGCTTCATCATCAACCCCATCGATTTATCCCATATTTAAGAGAGTGTCACCAAAGCATCTACCATTTAATTCTCATCTCTTGGTAAATGCATGAAGAGACATTTAGTGAATTTTCTCATTAGCTTCCACAAATAACAGATGTACAATTTCAACCTCTCTTCTTTTACTTCCCATTCCTCATTAGATTGGCCAATGACTAACATGGAATCTTCGTAAACCAATAGGTCTTTAGCTCCCACTGTTAGTGCTGCTTTTAGCCCATAGATGCATGCCTCGTACGCAGCCATGTTGTTCGTGACCTTGAAGTCCAATTTATTAGCCATTGGGATGGTTTTTCCTCCCGATGTTACAAGAATCACTCCTAGCCCTACTCCTCTATTAGTCACAGCCCCATCAAAATAAAGCTTCCATTCACGTTGCTCTATTACTGCTAAGTTCTCATCTGGAAACTCTAAATTCCACTACTGATTTCCTTCAACTACATTCTGTGCTAGGAATTCTACCACTGCTCTTCCTTTGATTAATTTAGTATTGACGTACTTAATATCAAACTCAGTCAAAAGTACCAACCATCATGACATCTTTCCAGTTAAAGCTGGTGCCTGAAATAAGTACCATAAAGGATCTATCTTTAAAATGGCTTCTACTTTGTAAGACTGGAAAAAATGCCTTAGCTTCCTTGTGGCCCATATCATAATCAAACATGTCTTCTCTATAAGATCATATTTCTCTGCATATGGCAGGAACTTCTTACTAAGATAATACATTGCATACTCTACCCCTTTTAGTCCTTATTGTGCTAGCATTGCCCTCATTCCTTTTCCCTCTAAAGCCAAATATAAGATTAAGAGTTTACCTTATCTTAGTGGCCTTAACACAAGCGGATTAGTAAGTTATTCTTTAATCTTATTAAAGGATTTTTGACATTCTTTGTTCCATTCCATGGGTTGATTCTACCTTAAGAGGTTAAGAATTATATCACAAATCATGGTGAGTTTTGCAATAAACCTGCTAATGTACTACAGCTTTCTAATAAATCCTCATACTTCCTTTCCTGTTGTTGGTGTTGGCATCTCTTTAATGGCTTTAATCTTATCAAGATCAACTTCTAACAACTTTCCAGAAGTGACCCTAAATATACATTTCTTCATATTAAACCTCAAATTGTATTTTTCTATTCTTACCAGAAACTTGTCTAAACCCTCAAAATGTCCTTCCCTAGTTCCTGATTTGACCATCATATCATCGACATACACTTCCACTTCTTTATTCATTATATCATGTAATAGATTTATTGCTGCCCTTTGATAGGTTGCTCTTGTATTCTTCAATCCGAATGGCATCACTTTGTGGCAATATGTCCCCTATTTCATGATAAAAGTGGTCTGTAGACGACAAGGTTCAACGCGCGTCCAAGATTTTAGCAACTGCAACATTGTTTGAGCTCAGGGCTCTAGAAAACACACTAACCACTATCACAAAGCATGGCGTGGAGATGAGGAGTCGCCACCCAGGGTAATAACTGGGACAAATCGAAAAGGTGGTACTCGATTCCCTAAAAGAAAGCTAGCACCACAACCAGGAGATTCTGGATACGAAATACCAACTTCTTTCAGTCTTGTGT
The DNA here is from genome assembly GCA_947683625.1 of Mallotus nudiflorus. NCBI lineage: Eukaryota > Viridiplantae > Streptophyta > Magnoliopsida > Malpighiales > Euphorbiaceae > Mallotus > Mallotus nudiflorus. Next base: position 592,796 of record CANTUR010000440.1, on the reverse strand, counting down.
TCATTTAGAATTACTTTATGAATTATTATCTTATTCTCTATTTACATGCTATTTCATATAAACCCAAAATAATCAATTCCAAAGCAAACTAGTCATGAAATATGCAAGTAAATAATGCATTCAATAAATCACATAATCCCTAAGTTAGTCTAATCTATATGGATTTTAAATAAATGAGCTAGAGTCTACATATTTTTAATTATAAGTGAACCTAAAGACCTAATTCCTTTTGATTTTAATTAAATAAACCTACGTCTATGTATTTTAATTCTAAAAATGGGCCTAATTCTACATGTTATGAAGGTATTTAAATTAGTGGGCTTAATTCTATATGTTTTAATTAAATAGTGATCTCAAATCTACAAATTATGAAATAAGGCTTAAATTAAGTGGGCTAAGTCTAAATTAATTAAATTAAATTAGGTGGGCCTATGTCTAATTGACTAGATGGGCCTAAGGATATTTCTAACCTAAAATCTAATTAATTATGGACCTAAAAAATATATTTTAATTAATTGAACCTAATTAATTATTAAGTGAGATGGGCTAAAAGAATTACTAAACTTAAATAAATAAATCAAATCCTAAAATGGACTTAAGGCTCCAAAAGCACATAAAAATAATAAATAAGCCCAAAAACAAATAAAAAACATAAAAAAATAATTAAATAAGATCAAGCAAATAATTAAATTAACCCTTACTAAAACTCTAATTTTTATTAACATGCAACCTAAATTAATCTACTTCCTCCATTGATTTTAAATAATTACTTACTTGAAACCTAATTTTACTAACCAATTAAATAAAAATAAACAAACAACCATACATGTAATTTCATTACTCCCACTATTGGGGCTCTTACATTAATTCATAAAATAACTAATAAAATAAAAATAAAGATTAAAATAAAGATAACAAATAAAATAAAATAAAAACTCTAGAAACTAAGTCTCTATGAGGCTTTATCCATAAACTCCCATGGACTTCTCATGAGTTCATCCCTCCCACATGATCACCATGCGTTTTCCTCCATAATCACCACAAAAAATAAGATAAAATAATGATTAATGAATAAATTATGATAACAAATTGAAAGAATAATAATAAAAATAATGATATAAAAAAAATAAAAAACAAATAAACAAATAAATAAATAATAAGAAGAAGATGATATGATTATGAATGATTTAAGGTACTTCTCAGATTGGTAGTTCACTGTTCTTGATAAATCTTCGAATCTTGCCCTTTAAAAATTCTCTACGAATCTTGAATTAATTGTTAACAAAAAGAATTTTTTCGTAAAAAAAATTTAAAAGAAAATCACATTTCCTTCTTCCTCCCTTTTCTTCTCTTTCTCTTATTTTTTCCTTTACACCATTCCTTATATAGTGGAATTAGGAAGTTTAGCCTCAATCCTAATGTGATTCTAATTCCTAAAGTATAAGATTAATACTTAAAATTATATTTAGGAATTTTAAACCAGTTAAGATTGAGTTAATTAGGAATTTTAAACCAATTAGAACTGAATTAAAAATAAAAAAATAGAGACGGAAGAATCCAATTCTGATCGGAATTGTGTAATTCCGATCGAAATTATGTAATTCCAACAGGTATTTTTTCCCTTTTTTTAACATTTAATTATGAAAAGACCCCTGGAAGAATTTAAATCTTACAATTAGGTCTAAAAAAAACCTTGTAATTTAGTCCTTGAAAACATTAAATCCTTCCTTTAAAAGCTGCATTTAAACTTAGAATTTTTAAAGATTAAGTATCGAAGACATTTTTATCACTGGAGTCCTTTACTGCATCCATAACACATCATCCCAAAATTGGGTGTCTACAGTTCCCCCCCTTTGTTACTGTTTGCTTAATAAATTATGGCAAAGCAAAATAGCACCTAATTTCTAAATTGAAAGTTAGGATACTTACCTTCTCCTTGAAGTTTCTGCTTGTGAATTTGCTATACTTGGACATACAGCATTTCAAATGATATATCATACTCGGTCGTATGATATTGATTATACTTGGTCATATAACCTTGAGTGAATGAAACACGTTGTACTCGGTCGTACAATGTTTGACTATACTCGAACGTATAACATTGAATTAAAAAATTACATCATACTCGGTTGTATGATGCCGATTATACTCGGTTGTATAATTGATTGGAAAAGAAAAACATCATACTCAGTCATATGATGCTGATTATACTCGGTCGTATAATTGATTGAGGATACATTGCACTAGGTCGTACAACGTCGACTACACTCGGTCGTATAGTCTGTTTTGAAAAGGAACATCACACTTGGTCGTGTGATGCTGATTATACTCAGTCGTATAATCAATTGAAGATACATTGCACTCGGTCATACAATGCCAATTACACGCGGTCGTATAGTCTGATTTGAAAAGAGGCATCACACTCGGTGTTATGATGCTGATTATACTCGATTGTATAATCGATTGAAGATACATTGCACTCGGTCATACAATGTTTGACTATACTCGAACGTATAGCATTGAATTGAAAAATTACATCATACTCGGTCGTATGATGCCGATTATACTCAATCCTATAATCAATTTAGGATATATTGCACTCGATCGTACAATGCCAACTACACTCGGTCGTATAATTTTGAATTGAAAAATGACATTATACTTGGTCGTATGATGCCGATTATACTAGGTTGTATAATCGATTGAGGATACATTGCACTCAGTCATACAAAGCCGACTACACTTGGTCATATTTGAAAAGGAACATCATACGCAGTCATATGATGCCGATTGATTATACGATTATGCTGCAATCCATAATTGCTCACAATTAGCTGCAACCCTTCCAGTGCTCACTTTCGATGCTACAATCCAAAATTTCTCACGATTAGCTACAACCCTTTTATTGCTCACTGATGATGTTGTAGTCCAAAATTGCTCGAGATTAATTGTAACCCTTTTATTATTAACTGATGATGCTACAGTCTAAAATTGCTCGCGACTAGCTACAACCCTTTCATTGTTTACTGATGATGCTGCAGTCCAAAACTACTCATGATTAGCTATAACCCTTTCGTTGCTCACTGATGATGTTGCAGTCCAAAACTGCTCATGATTAGCTGCAACCCTTTCGTTGCTCATTGATTATGTTGTAGTCCAAAACTGCTCGTGATTAGTTGTAACCCTTTCATTGCTTACTGATGATGATGCTATAGTCCATAACTATTCGCTAATTTTTATCTTTAGTCGTTTGAGTCGAATGCTTCGGATTCTTTATTCTGACTAATTAGCACTTTTGTTGACTGGCTTTGAATTTTGCTGTGTTGATTAACTTTGCAAGTTGAGTATACCCCCTTCTAGATTTAAAATTCCTACATAATTGTTGAAGTTATTTTTAATAAGATAAATGTACAGAAGTACATTATTATTTTGAAAATTTATAAGAAAATTCATCACTTTGCATGAGATAACATGTACTTAATCAATCTCCTTAATTTTGATCCTCATGACTATCATTTATTTACCATTCGCAAAGGGCAGAGGCATCGTTAACCTTTTTATGCTGAGAGCATATTGTTTACCAAGTGAAGAGCTTACTTCCACAAGTAAATTCAAAAAGAATCTACTAGAAAAAACTTATGTTATTTGAGCATAAATGGATCAAATTCTAAGTATCAAAACAGTCTTTGAATTAATTTTGTGCTTTTCTTCCTTATTCGAGTATTCCCCACCTTTCTCATATTACTCAGCGTGGAGACCATTGGAAAGGTCCTTTGGATACTCATACTTATATAGGGCATTGGAGTAAATAGAGTAATTTTTGGCATGGTCCTCTTTTAGTATTCCCCTGCCTTTCTTGTATTACTCAGCATGGATACCGCCAGAGGTTTTATGTTGATACTCTTACTCATTTCTGACCATTGGAGTAAATTATGCTTGCTCTTTTTTCTATTCTCCTCTAAGTATTCCCCCGCCATTCTCGTATTACTCAGCATGGATACTGTCAAGGGATTTTGTACTCATACTCATTTTTTGAGCATTGGAGTAGATTATATGCACATTTATTATTCAAAAGATTGAAAAGATACTTTGAAATTCAAGCAATTTATGCTTCATGTCCACAGATTTTGTTTTTGCATTTTCTTCCCCTCGTTTGGGTGCAAAGCAAGCATTAGATTAATTAGAGTTTATAAACTCTTAGCATAAAACTGTTAACAAGACATCTGAATTTTACGAGGCTAATAAAAGAAAGAAACTAAAATCAAAGGTCATGAGATAGGCTTTTTGCACATGATCTCATGAAGTGAATGAATTTCCTTTTAATTTATGACTTTTCTTATTGAGGATTTATTTTATTGCAGAATCAAAGGGGATAGAGTTGTACTACTTCCCTTTGGTATTTGCATAGGGTGAGGTTTTGACGAGTGATTGCCGTTTGCTATCTTGCCCATTCTTATTGATGTATCAATTCCTTTTCCCTTATTTGTTCTTTTTTATTTTCCCTGCACAAAATACCATAAGTTAGTATGGCCTATTTGCTAGTGAAAAAAATTATCAGAATGTAATGTTATTCTTTTGCATTCTTCCTTTTTATTGTGGTGATAATGTCTCCGATCACAGGGTCGTGATGCTCCACCATCAAAGTTGTGGCTTTATCCCATTGATGCTATAGTAGAGGGCTTTATTTCTCTTCCTAACATTTCCTACAAAAGAAAAGATTTAGGAGTTAGAGGTTTTTATTTCATAATCAAAGAAGTTTTCAAAGTGCATTCGTCTCAAGTTTTGAGTGCATTTTTCCCTAGCATATTGAATCTGAGGAGCTTGAGCATCCTATCTAGCCTCTTAGAGTTTCCAGGATAATGCTTATTGGTAGTGTCACTTCTCTTATTTTCATTCTTTCAGATGTTTCACATGCGAATACTCTAACTACTTTCCTATTCTTCCAACACTAATTTCAAATGTTAGTAGTAGAGTATTTGCACAATCTTGTCTAGGCTCAAAGACTTTTATTATACAAAACAAGTATTTCCTAAAAATGTATGCAAGTGTATGCATGCTATGTATGATGTGCATGATGCTAATGGGTCTCCTATTTGGAACAGAGCCACTCATCAATAGCCTGTCAGTTTGAGCAATGAATGATTCACTATTAGTACTTCTGATGTTTGAAGCTTCTGATACGATTCATCGGACTGATTACTACGCTAACAAGTAGGGTCCATAGCTTTACAATAGAGCTTGTGATTGACTGATACATTGTTGAAATTTTCTTTTTTTTACTATTTTTTCTATATAATGATTGAGGCATTAGCTCTTACACTTCAACATCTATCTTCGCTCTTTGAATGCAAACACCATTTGCCCCCTGAGTTGTATTTTGCCCCAAGTTCCATTCTAGATTCATTTATGCTATTCTAGCAGTCTTTTTTCATTTTTATGTGTAAGAGACCCAGTTCGTTCACTACTATTGTTGATCCTTTGACTTATTAACCCCATTAGTTACAATCTCATGCATTGGAGATGTAGAGGAATGGGAAAATTGACCAAAGCAGAATATGAAGCTTGATATTGATATAATGATTAATGATAGTTATAGGACAAGACTTGCAATGCAAGTTATTGAGCCATTTTAATTCTCAAGGTATATGGGGACCCTAGGCTTATAAATAAAATTACAATGGAAACATAACTAAAATAGTGATCTCATAGCTCTAATTTTAGCTTTCATTATGTAATGTCTTTCCATTTAGATACTTATGCAATATGATAAAGACGACTATGCGATATTTGACAAAAATCTCCAATTCAATTTTACTCATTCATTAGGACAAAAATGAGAACATTCATTACATCACATGACACAACTCTTATAATTAATTTTGAATTTTTCTCTTTAATTTTTCACCTTACTGTTCTTTTTCTTTTTCTCTCTCTTTTTTTTTCTTCTTTTTTATCATTCTTCTTATTTTTCCTCAGATTTTGCTCTCTTTAGAAGTTATGTCATGTGATATAAGACTATTCTTTAAGTTTACATTTATGCCCATACTGAATGAATCTAATTGAATTAAATTTTTGTCAAACATGCATATGTGACCAATAACACAATGTGTAGTACCATCAGGATGCATATTACATAAGTGAGCATAATCAGAATTTATATCATCGAACACAAGTTCTAAGGAAACTAAAATTTTTTCGAAGAGATAATAAGAAAATTTATTTCCTATTCTAAATGCTAAGGATGCTAAGTCTTATGGCGATTGTCCTTCTGGTGGCTGACATAATAGCTATTCTTCTATTTCCTCATCCTTATTGTCTTGCACAAGGTTCTCAACAATCCATTCCTTGTAGATCCTACTCCTATTCACATTGGGCATATTGATAGGTTCCTTTGCATTGAGGTAATACTTTTCATATTCTTCTTTAATGAAACTCTCATTTAGTGGTTTTGCTTTCTTTCCATCCTTCCATACTCCCACTTTATATGTTTTGTTGTCTTGCATCTTCTTGTCATTAAACTCCTCACCCCATCCTGTAGGCACAATCAACTCGAAAGGTATGTCAAAAAAAGGTGGTTTAGTGTAAAGCACCTTATAGTTGAACTTACTTGAGGGCTGACCCAATAAATCTTCAACTCTTTCCACATCTTTAGGGGCATTAGGAGATTTCTCATTGATTTTAAGGTCTAAGTCCTTAAAGGAGTTTAGCACTTCTTTCTCGCTTACTCCTGAGTTAATCATCATAGTTGTTGGAGATGGCATGTTTTGGTAGTTTGGGAAAGGATTGCTTCTAGTGCTTAGGTTTTCAAGATCTATAATTTTTTCAGAGTCTATGAGGTTTTGGATTTCATGTTTGAGGTGGATGCAGTTATCTGTGGAGTGTGAGAGGTTTTGGTGGAATTTACAGTGTTTATTTGGGTTATAGCCCAGGATATTTGGATTTAGTGGGTTTGGAGTTGGTAAAGGTTAAAGTAAGCCCTTGTCCATTAGGCACTCTAGGACTTTTGACAAAGGTAGTTTAAAATTTGAGAACCTCCTTGGTTGTTGAACAGCATGGACTCCTACAACCCGGTTAGTGCTTCCTTGTTGTATGCCCCCAGTTGGGAAGTTTCTCGCTCCAGTGTTCTCAGTAGCCTTCTTTTTCTTATTTTCTATCTCTTCAGCCTGTAACCCATCATCATAAAGGTCTACGAATGTCTTGGGGTTCATCATTTGTAACCTCTCCACTAGGTTAGGTGACACATTTTGAACTATCATGCTAACCTGATCCTTCTCTACCAATTTTTTCTTCATCATTCCCACCTTATTCATGAACCTAGTTAGAAAATCTGAAAATGATTCATTGGGCCTCTACTTGGTTAGTTCTAGATCTCTTATGGACACCTCAAGCCTAGTATTATAGTCATATTGCTTTAGAAAAGCAATGCACAACTCCCTCCAATCTGCTCAGATAGAATTCTCCAACCTATGATACCAATTAACAGCCATACCCTCTAAGGATAGTACAAATAGTTTAGTAACCATGGACAAAGGAGCCTTAGTGGTACTCATAGTAGTTGTGTAATGACTAAGATGAATTCTCTTGTCCCTAGTACCATCAAACTTCTGTAGCTATGGCATTTTGAATTTTTTAGGTAGTCTATCTTCCTCAAATTGTATCACATCATCAAAGTCGAATGGATACCCTAGGCCTTATCCCCTCATCAACTCCTCCATCTTAGACATCTTTTGAGTTATTGCCTTCATCTTTCTGGATTCCAACTCTTGAACTTTCTCAAGTGATTCCTTTTTCACTTTTTCAATCATATAACTCTCAACATCATCCAACTTTATTTCCCCAGTATTGTCATTATTAACAAGTAGTGGACCCATAGCAGGTGGGTTGGAAGCAGCGGTTGGTGCAGCAGCAGCAGGTGGTCGCATCAGTCCCACTAGAGCTTGTCTTAATTCGTCTTGCATCATTGCTCTCATATCATCCATCAGTGCTCCTTTGACAACTTCTAAAGTCCAGTTTCCTCCCTCTTGTTGTTCCATTCTTTAAGTTTGTTCAGATTGTCTAGCATCTAAATAGAGCGAATTAATGGGGCTCTTTTCTAGTTTGCTAAGGATCCCTTTCGCGCTTAATTGGGGGCTTGAATCAGTTCTCACCAGTCTAGTACCTTTTCGACTCCAAACATAGGAACACCCAGATGAATCTATGATGGCTGAAAGATAAATTGTTAGCATGATGCATGAGATGCATGTATGCATGATGCATGTGCGATACAATAAGTAGCAAGTAACAAGTTAGGTATACATACATCCTTCCAACCTTATTCCTCCCGCACATGTATTCGATGGCGAGTCTCTTTTCCTAGGATTTTTTATCTTGGTCTTAATATCAACAGGGGATATCAGGGACTGACGTGCATTCCAAATCTCTCAAAGCAATAGAAGCACAGAAACAACATTTCTAGGTGTAAAAGATTAGCCCAATCTTTATTAACCTAAACAGGCTTCTAAAGTATAGGCTTGGGCCTTTACAAATAGGAATACCTCATGGCAACATTCACAAGCAATTCGGGTAGATCCTAGGGGAAATAACTACGCTATTATATATGGTTAAGGTCTGGTAAAAAGGTCAAGGTTCCCTTAGCAAGATGCTCTCCATTATGTACTTTAAGTTACAGGCCAAGGTCAGAGGGGCCCAGCATCCTTTGTAAACTCGAGAGAAGACTACCCCCCTTACGGACCTGGGTTACAGGCTCTAGTCAGATGAGCCCAGTAATCTCTCTTGGACTGAGTTAAGGCTAAGAGTGATGGTTAGCCAATCTATAACCCCATGAAGCTAGTGAAATCATGGAGTCATAAACCAACGCCATTGGTTTAGTAGGGACATGCAAAATGAATGCAAGAATAAAATAATTCTAAAGAACACAAGTAGAATCAGTATCTCTTATCCCCAGTGGAGTCACCACTATAGACCGCGGGGTTCAACGCGTATCTAAGATTTTAGCAACTGTGATACTGTTTGAGCTCAGGACTCTAGAGAACACACTAACCACTATCACAAAAAATTGGCGTGGAGATGAGGAGTCGCCACCCAGGGTAATAACTGGGACAAATCGAAAAGGTGGTACTCGATTCCCTAAAAGAAAGCTATCACCACAACCAGGAGATTCTGGATACGAAATACCAACTTCTTTCAGTCTTGTGTTCATTTAGAATTACTTTATGAATTATTATCTTATTCTCTATTTACATGCAATTTCATATAAACCCAAAATAATCAATTCCAAGGCAAACTAGTCATGAAATATACAAGTAAATAATGCATTCAATAAATCACATAATCCCTAAGTTAGTCTAATCTATATGGATTTTAAATAAATGAGCTAGAGTCTACATATTTTTAATTATAAGTGAACCTAAAGACCTAATTCCTTTTGATTTTAATTAAATGAACCTATGTCTATGTATTTAATTCTAAAAATGAGGCTTATTCTACATGTTATGAAGGTATTTAAATTAGTGGATTAATTCTATATGTTTTAATTAAATAGTGATCTCAAATCTACAAATTATGAAATAAGGCTTAAATTAAGTGGACTAAGTCTAAATTAATTAAATTAAATTAGGTGGGCCTATGTCTAATTGACTAGATGGACCTAAGGATATTTCTAACCTAAAATCTAATTAATTATGGACCTAAAAAATATATTTTAATTAATTGAACCTAATTAATTATTAAGTGAGATGGGCTAAAAGAATTACTAAACTTAAATAAATAAATCAAATCCTAAAATGGACTTAAGACCCCAAAAGCACATAAAAATAATAAATAAGCCCAAAAACAAATAAAAAACATAAAAAATAATTAAATAAGATCAAACAATTAATTAAATTAACCCTTACTAAAACCCTAATTTTTATTAACATGCAACCTAAATTAATCTACTTCCTCCATTGATTTTAAATAATTATCTAATTGAAACCTAATTTTACTAACCAATTAAATAAAAATAAACAAACAACCATACATGTAATTTCATTACTCCCACTATTGGGGCTATTACATTAATCCATAAAATAGCTAATAAAATAAAAATAAAGATAATAAATAAAATAAAATAAAAACACTAGAAACTAAGTCTCTACGAGGCTTTATCCATAACCTCCCACGGACTTCTCAAGAGTTCATCCCTCCCACATGATCACCATGTGTTTTCCTCCATAATCACCACAAAAAATAAGATAAAATAATGATGAATAAATTATGATAATAACTTGAAAGAATAATAATAAAAATAATGATATAAATAAATAAACAAATAAATAAATAAATAAATAAGAAGAAGGAGATGATATGATTGTGAATGATTTAAGGTACTTCTCATATTGGTAGTTCACCATTCTTGATAAATCTTCGAATCTTGCCCTTCAAAAATTCTCTACGAATCTTGAATTAATTGTTAATAAAAGGAATTTTTTGTAAAAAAAATTCAAAAGAGAATCACGTTTCCTTCTTCCTCCCTTTTCTTCTCTTTCTCTTCTTTTTTCCTCTACACCATTCCTTATATAGTGGAATAAGGAAGCCTAACACCAATCCTAATGTAATTCTAATTCCTAAAGTATAAGATTAATACTTAAAATTATATTTAGAAATTTTAAACGAGTTAGGATTGAGTTAATTAGGAACTTTAAACCAATTAGAACTGAATTAAAAATAGGAAAGTAGAGATCGAAGAATCCAATACACAATCCCGATCGGAATTACATAACACATAATTTCTATCGGAATTATATAATTCCAACCAAAATTACATAATTCCGGTCAGAATTATGGAATTCTGATAGGTATTTTTTCCCTTTTTTTTAACATTTAATTACAAAAAAACCCCCTGAATGAATTTAAATTTTACAATTAGGTCTAAAAAACCTTGCAATTTAGTCCTTAAAAACATTAAATCCTTCCTTTAAAAGCTACATTTACACCCTTAGAGTTTTTAAAGATTAAATATTAAAGACATTTTTATCACTGGAGTCCTTTGCTGCATCCATAACACATCATCCCGAAATTGGGTGTCTACACGGTCTTAATCTTGTCCATGACTATCATCATTATTTTATTATAACCTGAGAACCCATCCATGAAAGAGTACATTGCACTAGATGTTGCGCTATTAACAATCACATCAATATGGGGTAAAGGAAAACCATCCTTCGGGCATGCTTTATTTAGATCCCTAAAATCTACACACATTCAAAATTTTCCATCTTTTTTAAGAACAGGTACTATGTTTTCCAACCATTGAGGATATTCTACCACTTTTAGGAAATTGGCCTGGATTTGCATAGCGATTTCTTCCTTTATCTTTTTTTCCCACTCTGGTCTTAACCTATAAATTTTTTACTTAATAGGTTTAGCCTCTGGATATATCAAAATGTGATGCTCTATAATTTCTCTATCTAGACCTAACATGTCCTCATAGGACCAAGCGAATACTACCTTTATTTTTATTAATATTCTCTCTAATTTTTCCCTTTCTTCAGGAGTTAAATCATGTGATATAGAAATGTGCTTTGGTTATTTATTTGTGCCCATGTTTAATGAATCTAATTGAATAGAATTAATGTCAAACATGCATAATCGATCATTATTAAAGTGCATAAGACCATCAAAATCAACATTACACAAGTAAGCAAAACCAGAGTTTATATCATTAATCACAAAAAAATAGAGTTTTCATCCTCAAATAAATCGGACATTATTACATCAATTTCTTCATAAAAATATCATTAATAATTCTTTTTTAAGAAGTTGTTCTCGTCAAGAATCCTTCTTCTAGTTCATTTACTACCAAGCCTAACTTTTGTATAGCCTAATCCTCTGGTATCATTTTGTCCTTTGAAATCTAGAAACTCTAGACTTCCTTGCTCATTCTTTCCCAGTCCTTATCTGGGTTGATAATTCATCTTCTTGATCATGCTCATAACCCTTGGATCCATTTCAATTCTATTAGAAATCATGGCTTTTTGGAAATCAAGAGGGGTGACTACCTACTTCTGAACATCCATAACTGCAGACACAGTATTGCCCACACTAGCATCTAAAGTCACAACTTCTCCATCCAATAGGAATTTCACCTTTTAATGCATAGTTGAAGGCACTCCTCCTAAAGTATTATACTAGGGCCTACTTAAAAGCAAAGTATAGGTGATAGAGATATCCAACACAGTGAACTCCACCATTGTCTCTATAGGTCTAGTCTTTACAGGAGTCATAAAAGCTCCTTCTACATTACTTGTGCTGTCATCGTAAGCTTTGATTATAAGGTCAAATTTTGTTAAATCCCCCACCTTCACCACTAGATTAGGCAGAATCTATAGCAAATAAACATTAATTATAGACCCATCATCCACTATCACATAATTAGTCTTTTTCCCTCTGACTTTGGCTGAGATGAGCAAAGCTTTATTATGATTCCTCCCTTCCACAGGTAAATCCTCATCATAAAAGGTGATAACACCATACTTCTTCTCAATAACCTTGGCCACCATTTCTTCAAGGGTTACAATGGTGTCAATGTTCATCTTGGCTAGAGCTTTAAGTAGAGCCTTCCTATGGCTACTTAAGTGCATTAAGAGCTTCCAAATGCTCATATTTGTTTTTGTCTTCTTAAATTATTCAAGGATCAAGTCATCATCATGTTCATCTGAGTCTTCTTTTTCAATAACCTCCTCCCTCTATATGGTCTTCTCCATTGGTTTATAACCCTTACCACTTCTAGTGACATGACTGACTTTCATATTATCCATACATACATTGTAGCCTTTAGTGCCTTTTTCATCCGAGTTGTACCAGATGTCTATAACCCTAATGGTCTGCTCCTTCTTATCATCTTTCCATACCTCAACCATACATTTCTCCTTCTTATATGGCATCTTCTTATCATTAAATTCATCACCCCATCCTGTAGGCATGATCAACTCAATGGGTATATCGAAAGAAGGTGGTTTGGAATAACACACCTTGTAGTTAAATTTGCCTAAAGGTTGTCCTAACAAGTCTTCTATTCTCTCCTCATCTTTGGGGACATTAGGGGATTTCTCATTGGTTTTAAGGTTTACATCCTCAAAGGAGTTAAGCACTTTTTCCTCACTAACTCCTAAGTTGATCATCAAGGCAGTTAAGGGTGGCATGTTTTGGTAATTTAGGAAAGGATTATTTTTGGTGTTTGGATTTGGATTGGATTTCTCAAGGTCTATTATTTTTTCAAAGTCTATGAGGTTTTGAATTTCATGTTTAAGGTGCATGCAAGAGTTAGTGAAATGGCCAGCAATTTGGTGAAGTTTATGATAACTATTTAGGTCAAAGGCAGGAAGATTTGGGTATGGTGGTCTAGAGAGGGTTAAGGGTTTAAGGAGGTCTTTTTGGATCAATCGACCCAGGACTTTAAATAAGGGCTGCTTAAAATTTAAGAATTTCCTAGGTTGTTGAATAGTATGGACTTTTACTACCTGACTAGTATTTCCTTGTTATATGCCCCCAATTTAGTATTTTCTTACTCTAATGCTTCTAACAATCTTCTTTTTCTCACTTTTGATCTCTTCAGTTTGTAACCTATCATTATAAAGGTCTACAAATGTCTTGGAGTTCATCATCTGTTACCTCTCAACCAGATTGGGTGACACATTTCGGACTATCATCCTAATTTGATCCCTTTCAGCCAGCTTATTCTTCATTAATCCTGCCTTATTCATGAACCTGGTTTGAAAATCTGAGAATGATTCATTAGGCTTCTACTTGGACAATTCTAAATCCATAATGGACACTTTAAGCCTGGTGTTGTAGTCATATTAGTTCAAAAAAGCGGTACACAGTACCCTCTAGTCCAATCGGATAGACTTCTCCAACCTATGATACCAATTGACAGTCATTCCCTCTAAGGATAACACAAATAACTTAGTAACCATAAACAAATAAGCTTTAGTGGTGCTCATGGTAGTTGTGTATTGACTAAAGTGGATCCCCAGGTCTCCAGTACTATTAAATTTATGCAGTTATGGCATCTTGAATTTATCAGGCAGTTTATCCTCTTCAAATTGCATCACATTGTCAAAGTCAAATGAGTATCCAATGCTTTGTCCTTTTATCAACCCCTCCATCTTGGACATATTCAAAGTTAGTGCTTTCATCTGCTTGGATTTTAGCTCTTGAACTTGCTCAAGTGATTCCCTTTTTGCCTTTTCAACCATGTCACTCTCAACATCCTCTAACTTTATTTCCACAACAGGTATGTTCCTAGCAGCATTGTTGTTGTTATCAGGTGGTGTACCCACAATAAGTGGATTGGTCGCAATGGGAGGTGCAGTAGCAACAAGTCATGGCATCAATCTAGTCGGAGCTTATTTTAACTCATCTTGCATCATCGCTCTCATGTCATCCATTAATGCTCCTTTAACATCCTCTAAAGTCCAGTTTCCTCCCTCTTGTTGTTCCATTTATTCTACTTGTTTAGCCTGTGCAGCTTTTAAATAGAGTGGATTGATGGGGCTCCTTTCCAGTTTACTAAGGATCTCTTTTGTAATTGATTGCAAGGTTGAATCGGTTCTCGTTAGTCTGCCACCTTTCCGACTCCAAATACAGGAAGACCCGAATGAATCTATAATGGCTAAAAGATAAATTGTTAGTATAATGCATATAATGCATGTACACATAATGCACGTGCTATGCAACAAGTAACAAGTAATAATCAAGTCAAGTAACAAATTAAGTATCTACATCCTTCCAACCTTATTACTCCCACACACGCATTCAATGGTGAGTCTCTTTTCCTAGAATTTTTGGTCTTGGCCTTAATATTAATAGGGGATATCAAAAACCCACATGTATGCCAAATCTCTCAGAGCAGTAAAACATAGAAATAGTATTTCTAAGTATAAAAGCATAGCCCAATCTTCATAAGTCCTGATGGGCTTCTAAAGTATGGGCTTGGGCCTTTATAGATAGAAATACCTCACGGCAACATTCATAAGCAATTTTAGGTAATCCTAAGGGAAATAACTAGGACATTATATGTGGTTAAGTCTAGTGGAAAAGGTCAAGGTTCCCTTAGCAAAATGCCTTCCTTTAAGACTTGAGTTATAAGCCAAAGTTAGAGGGGCCCAACATCCTTTGCAAACTCGAGAGAAGACTATCCCCCCTTTAGGACTTGGGTTATAGAATCTAGTCAAATGAGCTTGGTAATCTCTTGAACCGAGTTAAGGCTAAGAGTGATGGTTAGTCAATTTGCAATCCTATGAAGCTAGTGGAATCATACAACCATAAACCAATGCCATC
Source organism: Mallotus nudiflorus (assembly GCA_947683625.1). Lineage (NCBI taxonomy): Eukaryota > Viridiplantae > Streptophyta > Magnoliopsida > Malpighiales > Euphorbiaceae > Mallotus > Mallotus nudiflorus. The sequence goes on along the minus strand of CANTUR010000440.1, from coordinate 577,475 downwards.
GGTTAATTGGGACATGCAGAATGAATGCAAGAATAAAATAATTCTAAAGAATGCAAGTAGAATTAGTATCTCTTATCCCTAGTGGAGTCGCCAATGTAGATGGCGAGGTTTAGCGCACGCCCAAGATTTTAGCAACCGCGATACTATTTGAGCTCAGGGCTCTAAAGAACACACTAACCACTATTACAAAGACATGGCATAGAGATGAGAAGTCACTATAAGCACCCAATTTTGGGATGCAATTGTGCACAATTGCTACGTAAGCCCCTATGATGAAATTCATTCAAAAATTGAACTTGGTTGTCAATTTTCTGGACTTTAAGGACTAAATTGCAACATTTTTTTAGGCTTTCATTGTAAATAAGTCATTTTTTCAGGGGTCTTTTGGTAATTAAAAGTTAAAAAAATAAAAAAATTTAGGATCGGCATTACACAATGCCGATTAGCATTATACAATGTCGATCGGCATTACATAGTGCCAACACGCAACAAGTCCCTTTTTTTATTTTTCGCGTATTTTTTATCGATTTTTTCAGTATTTTGATTAGTTGAAAATTCAAATTTTATTCTTATGATTATCTAATAAGGTTTTTTTAAAACGCATAAGATATTTTTGAAATAAAAAAAACAAATGCTATCTGATCATCAGTCTGTTCCTCCTTTGGAGGAAGCCAGTAAGCGTAGACTCTGCATTTAAAAGTAGAGTGTGCATGCGTGCATGAAAAAAAAAAGCGAAAAGAAAAATTTTTTTTACACAAACGAAGGAACTGAGAGAAACTCACACATCCGTAGATCAAACTTTGATTTCTTCTATTATTTCAAAACCCTAATTTTTATAGTTCATTTAACGAGGATGATCCAGTGTTTTTTTTAGTCCCAGTCCAGAATCAAATCAATATTGAGCCAATTTCAACGTTGAAAATCCTAATCTGAGGGACCAAAAAGGGCATTTGCACAACATCTAAATCATCAACGTTATTTTCTATTTTATTTTTTTTACTCTTTCTATTTTTCTTTTTGTGATTTTTCTTTTATTCTGTTATTCTTTTTATTGTTTAATTTCACTCCTAATCTCATTACTAGTTTTTTTTGTTTTGATATGTGCATATGGATTGAGGAGGATACTGCTTATATTTAAATTAAGCAGAAGATCCATTGAATGCCATGTATGAACTTGTATTATTTTTTCAATAGTTCTTAGGATTTTATTTCTTTTATTCTACATTTTGGTATCTTGTGTAGTTTATTTTAATTCATGGGTGTGTAATTGTTTAATTTTAATTTTGTACGTAGTTTGTAATAGCCCCAGTAGCGGGAATAGTGAAAGATTTAAATTTCTGCACTTTAAAATTAATTAGTAATTAGGTTCAATCGGGTAAAAATTAATTAAAATTAATGGTGGCAGTAGCTTAAATTAGGGTTTGCATGTAATTAATTTAGAGTTTTCTAGAAAAAAACTATAATGTTTGTTTGATCCATTTTTTTATGTTTTATTTATTTTGGGCTTTTTTTTATGTTTTTATGTTTTTGGGCCCCAAGCCAATGTTTAGGTCTATCCCACTTAATAAATAGGCTTAAAAAATGATTTAGAACTTTAAATAAATAAAATCAATTCAGGCCCATTAGGTTAATTAGATTTTAGGCCCATTTAGTTAATTAAAACTTGTCTAGACTTAGTTCAGCCCACTTAATTTCATTTCTTTTAAAATAAATAGACCTAGGCCCATATTTCACTTAAAATAAGACCAAATTAGACTTAGGCTCATTAATTTGATTTTCCTTTAAAATTGAATAGACTTAAACTTATTCCTCAGATAAATTAAAATAAACAGATCTAGGCTTACTAATTAATAAAAATATAGGCCCACCTATAGTACATTTCTCATTTATAAATAATATGTAGACTTAGCTAACTTATAAAATAAAATTAACATAGTTTAGACATAGGGATATTGCCTTTTTATGCATTTTTACTTATAATTTTATTGACTTGTTGCCTTTTGGGTTAGATGGATGTTAATTAGGGTTTAATAAAATTGCATGTAATTAGAGGATGAAATAATCATTTATAAAATTATTCTAAAAGAACACAAGACTAAGATAAGTTAGTATTCCGTATCCAAAATCTCCTAGTTATGGTGCTAATGTAATATCCCGTGTTTTTAAATATTTTAATACTGCATCGGGATATGCAGTGTTAATAATTTTTATATATATATTATGATATTTTTACAAGTTGATATGTATTTAAAACTTATTTACATTATTGTATATCATTTTAAGTGCTTTACGTAAAATTTTCCCGGGACTTGCATTTTCAAAGACATTTTCACGAAAATACTTTAACATTAATTATTTTAAATAGATTTACGGACTTGCATGAACTCATATATATTTTTAAAATACTAAATAACGTATATATGTGTATTTATTTAATTAATTAGGGTTTGATTAATTATCCTAATATTTTATTATTTATTTATTAGTTTTATTGTTATTTAATTATTTTTATTTATTATTAAATTTTAAAATATTAAATTATATGTGTGTGGTTTATATTTAATGTGTGTAATTTAATATTATTTTAATATATAGTATAAAGTATATATATATACATTTAATATTTAACAAAAATTAAAGTTTGGATTAATTACAACTTTGCCACCCGAACTTCCTTCTCCCTCCCGATCGTTCCCCATCACCGTCCGCCACTGCCACCACCATTGGTGTGCCGTCCGGCGCACCACCTTCTTCCCCAGCCTTCCCCACCGCCTGCTGTAGCTGTTTCCGGCGTCAGGAAGTCGTTTTTGGCCGGAGAAGCCGAAAGTGGCACCAACGTCGTTCACAACGTTTCCGACCACCGTTTTCAACACCGCCAGTCTCTTTCTTCTCCTTGAGCTCTGGTGAGTGTGATTCCAAACTTTTTTTCACTTAAAATAGTCTTGATTTTCTTAGGTTTCGATTTTTCAAATTCGGCCATTTTAGGGTTCTTCATTTTTTTGAACTTCAATTTTATTGATTCATGAAAAATCCCTTCACAAATGTTGTTCCTATTAGATTAATCTACATGTGTGAATTTTTTTAGAATTTTTGGAGATTATTTTTATTTTTGGGTATTTTTGAATATTTTAATATTATTTTCTAATTTTCGAAAATTAATTAATTAAATTATGAAATTTTGTTTAATGATAAATATAGGTGTTGAAACGAATTATAGAAATTTATTTGGAATTTTTATGAATTTCTATGTATTTATTTTGAATTATTTAGGTTTATGTAATTTTGGGAAAATAGGGTTAATTGTGTTTTTAATTGAAATTAATTAGTTAATTGAGTTTAATTATTGATATTATTGATAAATATATTGAGAAAATTAATTTTGGATAATTATACTATTTTTGGTGAATTTTTGGAGTAATTTTAGTATATTTATATATATAGGGGTATTTTGGTAATTTTACCCTAAATTGACTAAAAATGTAATTAAATTGGTTTTAATAGTTATTTAAGGTATAAAAATGATTTCTACAAATTATTTTGTATTTTTAACTAATTAAAACTATTTTTCGTGAATTATTTTCAATTATATATATAATATACAATTTTACTAATAAAATGAGTTTTTATCGATTTTTACTGTGTTTTAAGGCTAATTATGTAATTTCTACTTATTAAATGTATTTCTGTGATATAAGGGTATTTTTGGTATTTTTATATTACTCTGTGAATTGTGGACCCCGGTCGGTAGACTGTAGTTTGGAGTCCGGTCGAGGGGTTGTGGATGAGTTGTTGAGCCTGTTTTTCGAAGTGTGTTTCTTTGCAGGGCCAGCTCTACTCTTTGAGTAGAGAAATGTTTGTTTTACAAGGGAGGTTTTATCGAATTTTTGATAGAATTCTCGTAAAACGTGATGTCCGGTCAAACCCTAATTCTGATTCTATGTTTAATATTCTAGATCGAGTTGTAGGATTTTCTGTTAGGTTTATTCTGATGTCTGTTATTTATTGTTTATTTAGTTACGCCGAGATCGAGGGCTAATGGACCAGGCCCGTCGGATCCATCTCGAGGAGCGCACTAAGTGTGAGTTACTATTCTATATATATATGCTTTAGGGTGCATGATTTAGAAATGCATGTTTTATTGTGATTAAATATGCATAAATAATTTAATCAGTACTTAAGTTTATTTTTAGTTTACTTTTGGTTTATTTTTGGTATATATTAAATTATATGCATGTTTTATTAACCATTTATGTTTAAAATGTTTTTAAAAACATTTCTAGCTTATTTTGTAATTTGATTGGATTTGTTTGACGTATATATACTCGAAATATACCTGGTTTACTTTTGGTATATTTTCAGTATATATATGGTTTATAATGTTATTTTATTTAAATTCATGCATCATTTATTTGTGAATGAATGTTTTATATTTATTTATGAAGGATATCAATAGAACGTGCTACCTAGTGGGCAGCACTAGGACCGAGTACGTACCGGTACGCTTATAGCATTTAGGCTATATTACTAACCAGTTTGAGGATATTGATTGGAATTGATTTACCTAATGTGTGATGTGTTTTGGGTGTGATTGCTGGAGCTCGGTTGACCTAGTGTCTCGGGGCTAATCACACTGACAGTCAGACTGCTGGAGCTCGGTTGACTTAGTGTCTCGGGGCCAGTCTACTGTCCAAATGGAATAAGTGAATATATTTGGAATAAGAGAGTCTGTATGGCTAGAGTGTTGTCTAACACTGTTTTGAGGTTGCGATTTTCTAAGGTTCTATTTGGTCCTTCATAAACGATGATTTTCAATGAAATATATATAAAATGATTTTATTGCATCTGTGTGTATTTGCCTGTATATATACATATTAGATATATACTGTTGATTGTATGCATTGTCATTTAGTATGCATGTATATATATTATAGTAATTCACTCAATGAGGTATGACTCCCCTCCGTTGACTATTTTTCAGGAGAGTCATCTTCCTCAAACCTCAGTAGCAGGCCTGTACGCCGGATTTCTTCCGCCCCGGCTTCTTTGTGTAAACTGCTTATCTGAGTCTTGAGTTTTATTTTTATAATCTAGACACTGCAGTAGTCATTAAACTGTTAAAGAGATGTTGTATTATATTTGAACTGAATTTGTATTAAAAGGTTTATATATATGAGATGAGGATTTAATTTAAATTCAGTTGGTGCAAATGTTATTATATTTATGATTTTTATTTCCGCTGCATTATATACTGTTATTATTACTATTGCATATTTTATTTTATTTTTAGGCTTGCTACGGGTTCCGGATTCAAAAGAATTCCCGTTCCCTAGCACCGGTCATGGCCCCTGTTTTGGGTCGTGACAGCTAGCTTTCTTTTCGAGAATCGAGTACCACCTTTTTGATTTGTCCCAGTTATTACCCTGGATGGCAACTCCTCATCTCCACGCCATGTCTTTGTGACAGTGGTTAATGTGTTCTCTAAGGCCTTGAGCCTAAACAGTGTCGTGGTTGCTAAAATCTTAGACGCGCGCTAAACCTCGCCATCTACAGTCACCACCCAGGGTAATAACTGGGACAAATAGAAAATGGTGGTACTCAATTATCTAAAAGAAAGCCAGCATCATATCCAAGATATTCTGGGTACGGAATACTAACTTCTTTCAGTCTCATGTTCATTTAGAATTACTTCATGAATTACTATCTTACCCTCTATTACATGCGATTTCATAAAAACCTTTATTAAAACAATCAACTCTAAGCAAACTAATCGTGAAATATACAAGTAAACAATGCATTTACCACAATCCCTAAGTTAGTCTAATCTACATTGATTTTAATTAAATGAGCCAAATCTGCATATTTTAATTTACAAGTTAGTCTAAAAATTAATGGGTCTAATTCCTATTTAATTTTAATTAAATGATCCTAAGTCTATTATTTTAATTTTGAAATGAGCCTAGATCTACAAATTATGAAGTATTTAAATTAATGGACCTAATTCTACATGTTTTAATTCTAGAATGATCTTAAATTTACAAATTATCAAAAAATTTAGGTGGGCTCATGTCTATTTAACTAAGTAGGCCAAACTTGTCTCCACCCTAAGTTTAATTAATTATAGGCCTAAAGATGCATTTTAATTAATTAAACCTAAAAAAACCTAAATTTAAATGAGTTAAAGTCTAATATGGGCCTATGACCCAAAGCACATAAACATAAGCAAACAAGCCCAAAAACAATAAAAAAAATATCAAAACAAACAAAGAAAATATCAAAAAATTAATTTAACTTATTTTAAAAAACCCTAATTTAATTAAAGTGACTCTAAATAAATAAAATAAAATAATCAACAAGCAACCTTAATTATATCCACTATAGCCATTAATTTTAAATAATTACCTAATTAAAACCCTAATTTTACTAACCAATTACTGAAAATAAAACACACAAGCACACACACCAAATTTAATTATTCCCACTATTTGGGCTATTACAATGAACTATTGAAAATAATTAAAAAAAGAATTAATACAATCCCAAAAAAATAAAAATAAGACAATTAAATAAAAAAATTTAGAAACTACATTTAACTACAAGGTTCTATCTGTAATATCCCGTGTTTTTTTAAAATATTTTTACACTGTACCGGGATATACAGTGTCAATAATTTTTATGCATTATATGATATTTTTATGAGTTGATATGTATTTTAAACCTATTTTAATTACTGTCTATTATTTTCAGTATTTTACGTAAAATTTTCCCGGGACTTTCATTTTCGGGGAAATTTTCACGTAAACAATGTATTATTAATTATTTTAAATGTATTTACGGGTTTGCATGAACTCATATATATTTTTAAATTATTAAATAAAGCTTGTGTGTGTATATTTATTTAATTAGGGTTTATTATTACCCTAATATTTTATTATTTATTTATTATTATTTGATTATTTTATTTATTATTAAATTATTAAAATTTATTATTTTATTATTATTTATTTATTAATATTTAATTATTTTAATTTATTTTATTTTATTTTATTTTCTTTTTCTTTTTCTTTTTTTTTTTCTTTTCCTTTTTCTTTCTTTTTCTTTTTCTTTCTCTTTCCTTTTCTTTCTTTTTCTTTTTCTTCTTCTTCTTCTTCTTCTTCTCCCGTGGGTGCCCGACGCCACCACCAATCTTCTCACCGCCGTTTCTCCCTCCTCCGGCCACCGTTTTCGACACCGCTGGTCTCTATCTTCTCCTTGAGCTCCGATGAGTGTTATTCTAGCTTTGGTTTGAGCTAAAATGGTCTAGAATTGCTTAGGTTTTGATTTGAATATTTCGGCCACTTTTGGTTTTCGATTTTTTTGAGCTTTAATTTGGATGATTCATGGAAACTTCCTTCACAAATGTTGTTCCTGGTAGCTTAATCTTCATGTATGAATTTTTACAGAATTTTTGGAGGTTGTTTGGATTTTTAGGTATTTTTGAATATTTTAATATTATTTTCTAATTTTCGGAAATTAATTATTTAAATTATGAAATTGGAGTTTATGGTTGAATTGAGTGTTGAAATGAATTATAGGAATTTATTTGGAATTTTTATGAATTTCTAAGTATTTATTTTTAATTATTGAAGTTTATGTGATTTTGTAAAATTAAGTTAATTGTGTTTTTATTTGAATTTAATTGGTTAATTGAGTTTAATTATTGATATTATTGATATATATGTTGGGAAAATTAATTTTGGATAATTGTATGATTTTTGGTGAATTTTTGAAGTAATTTAGGTATATATATATATATATAGGGGTATTTTGGTAATTTTACCCTAAATTGTCTAAAAATGTAATTTAATTGGTTTTAATATTTATTTAAGGTATAAAAATGATTTCTACAAAACATTTAGTATTTTTAACTAATTAAAACTATTTTTCGTGAATTATTTTCAATTATATATATAATATACGGTTTTTCTAATAAAATGAGTTTTAATCGATTTTTATAGTGTTTCAAGATTTATTATGTAATTTCTACGTATGAAATGTATTTTTATGATTTAAGGATATTTTTGGTATATTTGAATATATTTTCTGTGTTTGTGGACCCCGGTCGACAGATTGTAGTCTGGAGTCCGACCGAGGGGTTGTGAGTGATTGTGGTGTTTATTTTTGAAGTGTATTTTCTTTGCAGGGTCGGCTCTACTCTTTTGAGTAGAGAGATGTCCGTTTTACAGGGGAGGTTCTGCCGGATTTCCGGTAGAATTCTCGTAAAACGTGATATCCAGTCGAACCCTAATTCTATTTCCGTATTTTAATACTCTAGATTGAATTCTAGGATTTCTATTAGGTTTATTCTGATATCGATTAATTATTTCTTGTTTAGTTACGCCGAGACCGAGGGTTAGTGGACCAGGCCCGTCGGATCTGTCTCGTGGAGCGCATTAGGTGAGTTACTATATTATATATATATGCTTAGGATGCATGATTTAGAAAATGCATGTTTTATTTTGACTAAATATGCATAAATAACATGATTTATATTCAAGTATATTTTTGGTATATTTTTGGTATATAATAAATTATATACATGTTTTATTAATAAAATATATTTAAAATGTTTTTAAATATATTTTTAGTTTAATTCATGATTTGATTGAATTTATTTGACGTATATATACTCAAAATATACCTGGTTTATGTTTGGTATATTTTCGGTATATATATGGTTTATATTGTTGATTTATTTAAATTCATGCATCATGTATTTGTGAATGAATGTTTTATTATTTATTACTGAAGGATATCAATAGAACGTGCTACCTAGTGGGCAGCACTAGGACCGAGTACGTACCGGTACGCCTATAGTATTTAGGCTTTATTACTGAATATTTGTGGATATTGATTTGATATGATTATCGATATGTGTGAGATGTGGTTTGGGTGTGATTGCTGGAGCTCGGTTGACCAAGTGTCTCGGGGCCAATCACACTGGCAGTCAGACTGCTGGAGCTCGGTTGACTTAGTGTCTCGGGGCCAGTCTACTGTCCATATGGATTAAGTGGATATATTTGGAATCAGTGAGCCTGTATGGCTAGAGTGTTGTTTAACACTATTTTTCTGAGGTTGCGATATTCTAGGGTTCTATGTGATCCTTCATAAAAGTTGATTTTCAGACAAAATATATAAAATGATTTTTCTGCATCTGTATGAACTTGCCTGTATATATATACATATTACTCATATACTGTTGACTGTATGCATTATCACTTAGAGTGTATGTATATATATTATAGTAATTCACTCAGTGAGGTCTGACTCCCCTCCGTTGACTATTTTTCAGGAGAGTCAACTTCCTCAGACCTCAGTACCAGGTCGATACGCCGGATTTCTTCCGCCCCGGCTTCTTTATGTAAATTATATACTTGAGTCTTATTTATTTTATCTAGACACTGCAGTAGTTGTGATTTTCAGTAGTTGTGATTTTCAGTAGTTGTGATTTTCAATAGTTGTGAAATAAAGTATTTGTTTTAAAGAGATGTATTATAGTAAAACTGGATTTGTATAAAGATTATACATTTATGAGATTATATATGTGATGTGATGAGTTTTGAATTAAATCCAGTTGATATGGATGATATTGTAATATTTATGATTTTATTTTCCGCTGCATATTATATTTTTATGGTTATTATTGCATTTTTATTTTATTTTTAGGCTTGCTACGGGTTCCGGATTCGAAAGAATTCCCGTTCCCTAGCGCCGGTCATGGCCCCTATTTTGGGTCGTGACACTATCTATGGCATTCCATGGACCTCTACGGATTTAGTTCTCCAAGTATGATCATCATGTGATTGCCTCCATAATCACCGTCACAAAAAGGGTAAAATGATTATTAGTGAATAAAATTATAATAAAAATTAAATGAAATTGAAATTCAATAAAATCAAAATAAAAATAAGAGAAGAAAAATAAAAAAAAAGCAAGGAAAAGATAATGCTTATGATGCTTGTGAACGAATTACTTCTCAGACTAGTAACATCACAGTTGTTTTTTAGTAGGTCTTCAAAACTTGATATTCTTTTTCTAAAAAATCTTCAAACAAATAAATCACCAAGAATTTTTTTGTAGAAAAGAATGCTTAGGATTAAGAATTAAGAGTTGAGTCCCCTACTCCATGAGCCTGAGCTCTCCTTTTATAGGAAAAAAAACCAAAAAACCCTAAGTTCTATAAAGTGAGAGTTCTAATTTCAAAAGGACTTTATTTCCTAAAGAATTAGATAAATCCCAAAAATAAATTTAAGAAATTTTTTAACCAATCAAAATTCAGGAAAAAATATTTTTATTTTCTAAAAAAATACAAAAATAGACAGAAAACAAGTAATTTCGAACATAATTGTGTAATTATGACCGGAATTACATAATTCTGATCGGAATTATGTAATTCTGATCAGAATTCTATAATTCTAATATATATATATATATAAGCTTTTAATTACAAAAAAAACCCTTGAAAGATATTAAATTTTTTAATTAGGTCTTAAAACGTATTACAATTAAGTTCTTAAAAAATAATGAAACTCTTTTTAAAGACATATTCAAACTTTTAAGGTTTCAAACTTCAAAGTTGAAAACCTACTTATAATATTTTCATCATTGGAGTCCTTTATCGCATCCATATTTTATTATCCTAAAATTGGGTATCTACAATAAGTTTATTTATTGTTTTTGTGATTAAATGAATTTTTAATTATTTTTATTACATAGTTGAATTTTTTAAATAATTATTTGTGAATTTTACTATTTAATTTTGAATAATTGAAAAAAAAAAGGATTTTTATTAATATATATAATTTATTTGAGATTTATTAACTAATTTGAAAAATAATTAGCTTTAAGGTATTTATTATTTAAATAACTTGAATTGAGGTATTTTATTGATTTTTATGGATTTTAATGATTTTTAATATATTATTATTAAATTATTGATTGTTGTATTTTGGTTCTCAATTAGGCGAATTGTATAGTTCAGGAGCCCAACCCGAGAAGTTATGCTTTTGTTTATATTAAAGTGTGTTTACTTGTAGGATCGGCTCTAATTTTAGTAGAGAGACATTCATCTTACAGGGGAGACTTTGCCAAACTTTTGATAAAATTCTTGTAAAACGTGACGTCGGGTTGATCTTGAGTTTTTGAATTATGGTCGAGTCGTGTCCTAGATTGAGTCACTCTTTAGAATTCCTAGAAGTATAAAAATTACGAGTTCGATTCTAATATTTTTATTATTATTTATTTTCTATAGTTGCATCGAGATCAAGGACTACTAGACCAAGCCAATATACTTTGTTTAAAGGAGCACACAACTGTGAATTATTATTTTATATATGCATTGCATATAGAATACATAATTATGAGCATCCATATTTTCATAATGTATCTAACATGAATTATTTACTAAATAATTATGTATATGTTGGTATACTTTTTGTATATTTTAGTATATATATGACAAATATGTTTGGTATATTTTTAGTATATATTCGGTATATTTTTTATATATACTCAGCATATATTTGGTATATTTTTGGTATACAATTAGTATATATTCTATATATGTTTGGTATATTCTTTCAAAATGAATGCCATTATGTTTAAAAGTATGCATTTTATTATTTTCAATAAATATACGATTTATTTGAAGGGTAGCAGTTGGATGTACTAGGACTGTGTACATACCAGTGCATTAGATTTTAGGGTTGAGATTATGAAATTATTTTGATGTATGAATTGATTATTGATTATTGAGAATTATGGTGAGAGATTATTGTAATTACGGGAACTCAGTTGACCTAGTGTCTCAGGGTCAAGCATACTGACAGTGAGACTGCAAGAGCTCAGTTGACTTAGTGTCTCAAGGCCAGTCTACTGTCCAAAAATGGAAAAGAGAATTATTTTGGAATTAAGTAAGCCTATTGGCTAATGAGATTTATTGATTGAGGTTATGGATATTTTAGGGTTTTACTTTGATCCTTCACTCAAAGAAACTTTTTTTGCATTTATTATTATATAAAAGTGGATTTCGTATATATATATATATATATATATATATTGATGCTTGATTGTGTATGACCTTAGGTTGCATGTATATATATTATAATAATTCAATCAGTGAGGTCTGACTCCCCTCATATTTTTTTTATAGGATCTTCTTCCTTAGACCTCCTCCATAGTACTATTCACTAGACCCTTTCCTCCCCAGCTGATTTATGTAAATACTAAATTGTAATTTCGTATATTTTAATAATCACTGCAGTAGTAGTGTTATTTTATTAGTAGTGTGTTTATTAATTATAGACCTTGTACTTGAATATTGTATGAAGATATTTTTATTATGATATAATATTTAAGATTTGCTTTTATATTAAATAAAGTTCTAATTCTGGCGTATTTTTGTATTATTATTGCATGTGTTTTTATTTTAAGATTTGCTACAAGTTTCGAATTCGAAAGAAATCTCATTCCCTAGCGCCAATCATGATTTCCCAGTTTATGTCATAATAAAGTTGGTATCAGAGCCTAGGTTATTAGTATTGTCGACCTAGGCTACCAGAGTCATGTTTCTTTGAAACTATTGCAGTAAATTAGATTCAATTATGTCTTCAATAAGTTTTTCTTGATTTAGTTTTTCGCGTAATCGTTACGATGTCTGTCTGTTGTCTATTTTGTCTGAATCTCATTGGTTTTGTCTTTTAAGAATGAGGAGGCAAGCACGTGTCGCTCCACCAATCATTGAGGCCGAGGATCATCCTTTCAAAATAAGATTTTACCTCCAGTGCGATCGGCCAGGCACAGAGGCAGAGGTAGAGGTAGAGGTAGACCTCGAGGAGCGACAGGTCGTCGTAGGTAGTGAGATTTACAGGATAAGGAACCTGTAGAGTAAGAGTTTGAGGAAGCTGTTATACTTCCAATTCCACCGCAGATGCAACCTGTTTATTAACAGGGTATGTCTAACCCTGAGGCAGTGTTGTTTTATGTTAGAGTCAGTAGGATAGCATTCAACGGGACTATAGACCCTCTAGACTTTCTGCATGCTATTGAGATGAGGACTCGAACTGCTTACACCGGTATCAAAGGATCCTGATAGTTGAGTTGTCTATGGAGGGGCCAACCTTAGATTTTTTTGTTCAGGTCATTTAGCCGCACATGATGACACTCACTTGGGCTCATTTCTGAGAGAGGTTTTTGAGGCATTTCTATCTAAAGCCTATATGGATAAGTTACAGACTTTGGCTGACAAGCATTATTAGAGGTGACTGATCAGTAGAGGAGCACACCATAGAGTTCCTCAGACTGGGTCAGTATGTAAAGGACCTTATGAGAGATCAGTACTTCATAGTTACAACGTACGTTTTTGGACTAGGTTCTGCATTCACTAGGATGCCTACTGCAGGCCTTACTCTTGAGTCGATAATAGAGTTGGCCAAGGAGATAGAGCTCAGACTAGTCAAGCAGGGAGTTATTTCTGATTATTATTAGTTGGGAGGTGTACAGACAGGAGGATTGTAGAGTACTAAGTACACCACATTTTAGATTGGCTCTAGTAGTCGGCAAAGAGGATCTTATCAGCAAAGCTAAAGACCTCAGCAAAGAGTCCATATGAGAAGCAGGCATGGCCGTGGTGGACCACGTAAACCTATTAGATTTGGTTTTGGAGCAACCAATAGTAGCAGTTGCTAGAGTTTAGGATATGACAGCACAAGATCGGCAGCCAGTGCTTGTCAGATGTGTGGGAGACTCCATCAGGGATCGTGCTACATGACTCTTAGAGCTTATTTCAGATGTGAATAAATAGGTCATTTTGCCAGAGCATGTCTATATTATGGTTATCAGTAGTAGTTTCCACAGCAGTTCATTGCTAGTTTAGCTCTAGCTCCTTATCAGTTGCCTTCGACTCAGTATTCAAGTACAACACAACTTCTTGCCCAGCAGGGGCATGGTAGAGGTAGTAGAAAGGTGCCAGGGGTTTTGGTTAGGCTTTCACTAGCTAGCAGGTAGGTCGAGGTCAGGCTAGAGTTTTCACCCTCACCCAGCAAGATGCTTAGGCATCCAACATAGTTATTGTAAGTATACTTCCAATATGTTACTTAGATGTTAGAGTTTTAATTGATCCGAGTGCCACACATTCTTTTATGTCTCCTATTTTTACTTCAAAGTCGTGTTGGCAATCTTCAAGGATAACTTATCCTTATCTGTCACCACTCCTCCAACCAATTCATTAAACACTGACGTGGTTCTTTTCAGATGTCCAGTGTTATTAGAAGGCAAAGAATTGCTAGTGGAATTGGTGTTGTTAGATGTGATGGAGTTCGATATGATTCCTAGTATGGATTAGTTATCTCAGCACTATGCCATTGTAGATTATCAGAGTAAAAAGGTAATTTTTAGAATTCTAAATGAATAAGAGTTTAAGTTTATAGGTGATAAGAGTTTTGCACCTCAAAATCTCATTTTCGCTATTACGGCTAGGAAGATGCTAAAGAAAGGCTGTCAAGGATACTTGGCACTAGTTAGGGATACTTCAATGGAGAAGTTATCTCTCACAGATGTTCCAGTAGCTTGTGGGTTTCCTTATGTTTTTCCTAAGGAGTTTCCAGGTTTACCACCTTATAGAGAGATCGAATTCTGTATAGATGTGGTCCCAAGCACAACCGCTATTTCGATGCTGCCCTACAGAATGGCTCCTGCAGAGTTGATGGAATTAAAGGAGTGGTTGTAAGACTTATTGGAAAAGGGTTTCATTGGACCTAATGTTCCTCCTTAGGATGCACCAATCCTATTTATGAAGAAAAAGGATGGTACACTAAGACTGTGCATTGATTACAGAGAGCTAAATAAAGTGACAATGAAGAATAAGTATCCTCTTCTTAGGATAGATGATTTGTTTAATCAATTTTAGGGTGTACAGCTTTTTTCCAAGGTTGACTTGAGGTCGAGTTATCATCAATTGCAGATCAATGAAGCTGATGTTCTTAAAATAACATTCTGCACTCGGTATGGTCACTATGAGTTTTTAATGATGTCCTTCGAGTTGATTAATGCACCAGCTGCTTTTATGCACCTGATGAATAAGGTATTCATACTATTTATGGATTAGTTTATAGTAGTCTTTATTGATGATATACTAGTGTATTTGAAGAGTATGGAAGAGCATGTATATCACTTGAGGACAGTACTACAGACACTGAGAGAACATCAACTTGATGCTAAATTCTTGAAGTATGATTTTTGGTTGGAGAGAGTGTTACATTCCTTTGACACATAGTGTCTAAAGATGGTATTCAAGTTGATGCACGGAAGATTGAGGCAGTGTCTGAGTGGCCCAGACCGACATCAGTCATAAAGATTCAAAGTTTTATGGGTTTAGCTGGGTATTATAAGAGATTTATGCAGGATTTCTCAAGAATTGCAGCCTTTATGACTCACCTAACTCAGAAGAATGTGAAGTTTATATGGTCAAATGCTTATGAGAACAGTTTTCAATTACTAAAGGAGAAGTTAACCACAACTCCAATTCTGACTTTGCCTAATGGAGAAGATAAGATCACTGTGTATTGTGATGCCTCCGAAGTCGACCTAAGTTATGTGTTAATGCATAATGGTAGGGTGATAGCTTATGCTTTAAAGCAGTTAAAGAAGCATGAACAAAATTATCCTACTCATGACTTAGAGATGGCTGCAGTGATCTTTGCTCTCAAGATTTAGAGACATTTATTTGTATAGGGTGACTTGTGAAATTTTCACAGATCACAAGAGCCTGAAGTACATTTTCTAGCAGAGAGATCTGAACTTAAGAAAGAGAATATGGTTAGAACTCTTGAAGGATTATGACTACAATATTCTTTATCATCCAGGCAAAGCTAATGTGGTAGCAGATGCTTTGAGAGGAAGTCCTCATGTAGTCTTACTCACATTAGTATAGAGAGGAGACCTTTGATCCAAGAGTTGCACCAGTTGGTGGATTAAGGTTTAATGATGAAGATTAATAGATCAGGTGGATTACTAGCTCAGATCAGAGTCAGATTAGTGTTGAGAGATAGGATTAAGGTAGTTCAGGGCTGAGATCCTACTCTAGCAAAGCTTGAGGAGAATGTTCGTGTAGGGAAGTTCATTGATTTTACACTTAATGATGAAAGTGTTTTATAGATTAGTAGTAGATTATGCATGCCTAATATAGCTAACTTAAGAGAGGAAATCCTTGAAGAAGTGCATTCTACAGCATATAGTGTACATGTAGGTGTTACTAAGATGTACTATAGCATCTGAGATTTGTACTGGTGGGATGGATTCAAAAAGGATGTAACTGATTATGTTTCTAAATGCTTGACTTGTCAGCAGGTGAAAGCTAACATCAAAAGCCTTCTAGGAAGCTTCAGCCTTTTCCTATTCCTAAGTGGAAATGGGAGACAATTGCTATGGATTTTATGGTAGGGTTACCTCATGCAAAAGATGGATACGATTCCATCTAGGTGATTATGGACAGGTTAACTAAATTAGCTCACTTCTTGCCAGTTAAAGCCACTTATTTTATAGCTAAGTTGGCTAAGTTGTATGTTAAACATATTGTTTGCCTTCATAAAGGGTCTGTTTCCATTATATTTGATAGAGGTTCAGTGTTTACCTCATAATTTTAGTAGAAGTTGTAGGAAGCAATAGGCACTAGGCTTGATTTCAGTACTATTTTTCACCCTCAAACAAATAGTCAATTTGAAAGGACAATCCAAACACTTGAGGATATGTTGAGGATGTGTGTATTGGATCTTGGAGGTAGTTAGGATGATTATTTGCCACTTTTAGAGTTTGTATATAATAATAGCTACCATAGTAATATTGAGATGGCACCATATAAAGTTTTGTATAGAAGGAAGTGTAGATCCCCTCTATATTGGGATGTGATTAAAGAGAGAGTATTGATTGGACTTGAGATTATTCAGGATGCAGCGGAGAAAGTTTCTATGATCAGAAGGAGATTAGAGACTACAGCTAACAAATAGAAGAGCTATACATACCCAAAGCATAAAGATGTGGAGTTTCAAGTTGGAGACTATATGTTTCTGAAATTGTCTTCGATGAAGGGTGTGATGAGGTTTGGCAAAAAGGGGAAATTAGCACCGAGATATATTAGACCGTTTGAGATTCTAGAGAGAGTGGGCATGATTGCATATTGGTTGGCTTTGCCTCCGAATCTGTCTCAAGTGCATCAAGTGTCCCATATCTCGATGTTGAGGAAGTATATTTCAGACCCTTCGCACATGTTGCAATCCCAGAGTGTGAAAGTAAATGAAGACCTGACGTACGAGAAGGAGTCAATTGCAATAATAGACTATCAAGTTCATTAGTTGCATTCGAAGCAGATCCCGATGATCAAGGTGTTGTGGAAGAGCAACAACGTGGAGGAGCGCACGTGGGAGACTAAGGCTGAGATGCAGGTGGCCTACCATTACCTTTTTCCACAATAAATTCTTGTTGTATGTTCTTTTATTTGAAATTCGATGATGAATTTTTGTAAAGGGTTAAGATTATTATAACCCAATATTTTAAATTATTAAAATTTAATTTGGGATATGCAGTATTAATAATATTTTAAATTTTTATATATTATAATTATTTGTGTGTAATTTAATTTTAATGTGTATATGATTATTTATTCACCTATTAATATTATTGTTATTATTGTGAATAGTATTAATTCATTTTATTTTAAGTATTCTATTATGTAGAGGAATTACTTTGAAAGTAATTATTATTTAAAAATATTATTATTATTATTTTATATATGTCTGTGTGGGTATTTTTGTCTTTTCCTATTTTAAATAAAAAAAATGTATAAAAGGTTTTGTTCCCCTTTCTTTCCTCCCTCTCTTTCCTCTCCCCTCCCCTTTCCTTCCTTTCTTCTTCTTTTTCGTTCTGCAGAATGCAGAAACATCAAGCCACCACCGACCACCACATTGCTACCATCGAGCTTCACCATCACCTCCTCCCTCTTCCTTCTCCCTCTCGCCGTCGTCTACAGCCCTACCTTCCCATTTTTCTAATACGAAACAGAGAAGACAGTAGCTTCTTCATAGTGACGCCAACGACGTTTCTAACAGTTTCAGCTCGAGTTTTTGGGCTCATTCAAATCCTCTCGGCGAGCTCATTTTCAATTTAGTTCGAGCTAGAAACATCCGAATTGTGAGTTATCTTCAAGCTTTAGTTTAGGTCAACTTTGGTTTTTTAATTTTTTGAGCTTGATTTCCTGTGATTCATGTTTGATGCCTTTAGAAATTTTATTGTGTGAAGTTTAAGCTATTCAAATATATTTTTATTTAATTATTATGAATTATTTTAAATTTTGGGTGTTTTGATTTCCGGTGACCCTTGCAGGAAAACTTTTATATTTTTAATAAATTTTTTATATTGTTTGGATTATAGTTTGTGAAGAAAGCATATGGAAATTGTGATCCGATTATTTATTATGAATTTTTGAAGGTTTATTAAAAAATTAATTTTTGGAAAAATTAATATAAATTAGTAAATTTGGTGTTTTAATTGAAATTATTGTTAATTAATATGTTTTGGATAATTTTGGAATAATAATTAGTATTAAAACAATTTTTACGAATTATTTACTATTTATAGCTAATTAATAATTATTTTTGAAAATATATTCAAACAATAAGTTTATTTACTGGTTTTGTGCTTAAATGAATTTTTAACTATTTGTATTACATATTTGAACTATTTAAATAATTACTTGTGAATTTTACTATTTAATTTCAATTAATTGAAAAAAAATGAATTTTTATTAATATTATATAATTTATTTGAGATTTATTAACTAATTTGAAAAATAATTAGCTTTAACGTATTTATTTTTTTAAATAACTTGAATTGAGGTATTTTATTGATTTTTATGGATTTTAATGATTTTTAATCTATTATTATTAAATTATTTATTGTTGCGTATTTTGATTTTCGATTGGGCGAATTGTGTAGTTCGGGGGTCCAACCCAAGAAGTTGTGTTTTTATGTATATTGAAGTTTGTTTGCTTTCAGGATTGACTCTACTTTTAATAGAGAGATATCCATCTTACAAATGAGACTTTACCGAATTTTTGATAGAATTCTCATAAAACGTGACATCGGCTCGATATTGAGTTTTTGAATTGTGATCGAGTCGTGTCCTAGATCAAGTCACTCTTTAAAATCCCTAGAAGTATAAAAATTAGGAGTTCGATTCTAATATTGTTATTATTATTTATTTTCTATAGTTGCATTAAAATTAAGACCTATTGGACCAGGGCAGTCTACTCTGTTTAGAGGAGTGCACAACTGTGAGTTATTATTTTATACATGCATTGCATATAGAATACTTAATTATGAGCATCCATATTTTCATAATATATTTAAACATGAAATATTTACCAAATGACTATGTAAATGTTGGTATACTTTTGTTATATTTTTGGTATATACTCAGCGTATATTTGGTATACAATTGGTATCTATTCCGTATATGCTTGGTATATGTTTGATATATAAGTGGTATATTCGTTTAAAATGGATGCCCTTATGTTTAAAATTATGCATTTTATTATTTCCAATAAATATATGATTTATTTGAAGGATAATAGTAGAACGTGCTATCTAGTGGGATGCAATAAGACTGTGTATATACCAATGCGTTAGATTTTAGGGTTGAGATTATGAAGTTATTTTGATGTGTGAATTGATTACTAATTATTGAGAATTGTGGTGAGAGAGTAGTGTGATTGCGAGAGCACGGTTGACCTAGTATCTCGGGGTCAATCACACTAACAATGAGACTGCGGGAGCTCGGTTGACTTAATATCTCAGGGCCAATCTACTGTCCAAAAATGGAAAAGAGAATTATTTTGGCATTAAGTCTATTGGCTAGTGAGATTTATTGATTGAGATTGTGAATATTTTGGGGTTCTACTTTGATCTTTCACTCAAATAAACTTTTTATGTATTTATTATTATATAAAAGTGGATTTTAGCATCTGTATGAAATGTCTATATATATATATATATATATATATATATATATATATATATATATATATATATATATATATATATTTATTTATTTATTTATTTATTTATTTATTTATTTATGTTTGATTGTGTATGACCTTAGGTTGCATGTATATATATTATAATAATTCACTCAGTGAGATCTGACTCCTCTCATATTTTTTTTTTACAGGATCTTCTTCCTCAAAACTCCTTCGTAGTACTATTCACCGGATCTTTTTCTTCCCAGCTGATTTATATAAATATTAAATTATCATATATTTTAGTAATCACTGCAGTATTAGTGTTATTATATTAGTAGTGTGTTTGTTAATTAACTTGAATATTGTATGAAGATATTTTTATTATGATATGATATTTAAGATTTGCTTTTATATTAAATAAAATTTTAATTCTAGTGTATTTTTATATTATTATTGCATATTTTTTTATTTTAAGACTTGCTATGGGTTTCAAATTTGAAAAAATTCTCATTTTCTAATATCAATCATAATTCTCTGATTTGGATCGTGATAAAAACATATTTTCTCTTTTTCATCGGTTGCTTTATCTATTTTTTCTTTAAACTTGCATACTGAAAAAACAAACAATCCATAAGTTAAATCACTAAAAACTTTAGGTATTTAGAACATAATTTATCAAAAAAATTGAAATCACATAGTTTGAATTGATTGAAATGGAGGAAGAGAGCAATACCTTCTCCATAGCCACTAAAGATGAAACCGTAAAAATTGAGATCTCCGGTAATTGATGGTAGGTGGAATTTTGGATTTGAAGGGAAAATAAGGATTGCCGCTTTTTATTTTGATTTAAAAATGTAGATGATGTCATTTAGATGGCTTCGATGCTTTATATTTACATGAAGCCGCATGCAGGATCCTTGCTGCGTTTTTATGAAAAAGTAATTATATAATTTACTATATTATACTATTTAATCCTTAAAATTTAAAATTTATATTATTTTCTTTATTTATTTTCAATAATTATACTATTTACATTTTTCGTTAAGTTTTATGCCAAAATTACCAAATAAATACTCTTTGCTTCCTCTATATGACTATATTATACAATTTTCCCATAATGATAAACAATTATATTTTTTATTATTAAATTAATTTTCTTAAATTTTAACTATAAAAACAAAAATATAAAATACCCAATCTTAATTTTATATAAAATTTTAATTAAATACCAACTATTTAGTATTAGTTTTAAAATATCTCAACTAAATATTAACTTAAAATATTTATGTTGTAGTAAAAAAATATAATTAAACTAAAATATTTTTGAATAAAAAGAAAATATATTTTGTATATATTCAAAAAATAATCTTAATTTATTTTTTTTATTTTAAAATGATACACATAGTTTTAGTTTATATCTGATAATTTAAACTTTAAATTGTTATATTTAAAAATGAGATAGATTACAAAAATAAAATAATTTTTACTATATTTTTCATTGGATCTCAATTAAATTTATAAATTATTTAATAAATATCACATAAAAAATTTTACGGAAATTTTGTATTTATAATATACTATATGCTATATATGAATTATAATTGATAACTACAATTTATATTTTTATTATTAATATAATTCAATTAGAAAAAAACTATGGAATTAATTTTATCACATCGGAAACTAACCAGGATCAAATTTTTAATTTTCTCTTCTTTATTTTCTTAACATTTTCCTGTTAATTAATATTTTGATAATCTCAAATGTCCTCAATCATTATTATTATTTTTATTTATAAATTATATTTGAACTTAAGTATTGGAGTTGATCAATCTCTTTTGTCTCCTACAATACTTGGAATTTTTTTTAAATTGTTTTCATTGCAATTGTTACTTACTTGAGGTTTTCTTTGAAACATTTAATTAAATATGTAATTGCGAAAAAATAGTCTAATGTTTACAAACATAATGAAAGTTTATGAATAAGGATATCTATTTTATAAAAGTGTGACACGGGAAAGGTATATTTGTTTAATAGTTTCGAAAACATACACACTTCAAGAAATGGGATTGTGGTAGAGACGCAGCTTGTAGTCTTTGTTTTTTTTTTTTTTTTTGCTTCCCCTGTTTTCTCTTTACTGTTTCCCTGTTAGCTTAGCTTGGAATTGAAAATTTTCCAGGAAAAGGGATTAATACCATTTTCATTATAACAACGTGTAAGAGTGCAAAACAGTAGAACTTCACAAAAACACTGATGAATAATTCCTTGTTAATAATTAATTCCCAGATATATAAAGCATGATAGCTACAGCTGAAACAAAACTGAACTAAAACAACTCCTTCCAATGCCTGAATTATGACGAGGCATAGTCAATGCATATTATTGAACTTGAAGAATCCTTTTTGGACATGTATCATATAGAACCCCGAAGGAAATTTAAGGGTAACCTTGCCCAGACTTCTGCAATATTGAGAGCTCAACCCTTTGGAGGAGCAAAATAATAGGTGAGATGGAATTAAAGCAGAGTGATTGTCACTTATTAGCATTACAATGGGAAGTGCCCTGTAAGTCGGATATGTTCCAATGTTCGTCTCAGACCATACTTATTGACAGCAGCATTTGCTGCTCTGAATCCTCCTCCATATGCTGGAGATGCATCATGGGCTATTTGATGCATAAAAAACTGACCCAGTTTATTTTCAACATTAGACTTGCCTCCTTTCTTTGAAGAGGAAGAAGAAGAAGAGGAGGAGGAAGCTGCTGCTGCTGAAGTAGATGGCATCATGCCTTTAGAGGGTACTTCTGATTCGAGCCACATGTATGAGAGTACTTGACAGATACCTTCCTCTACCTCAGGATTAAGATTGCGGTAACCTGCATTATGGTAATGGAGAATGAGATGATGTAATTTGAGCAAATCTCCCCACGAGATAACATTCAGATGTGTGCATATATTCTACCTTTAAGGCGTAACCAACCATGCATCAATTCATGGGCAAGAATAGCACCAGTTAGCAATCTGCATAATTCCAGCATATCAGATTATGCATGAAAAGCCTTCCTTCAGCAGCAGAAAGTTTCATTTGTTGAAGTTTTGGCACATCCAGAAGCACAATTATAGATGATCGACTGATAAAGGACATTGATTATTACCTTGGAAGACCATAAAGTACAAGAATAGCGGTAACCTCACAACTTTTCCTAGTTAGCTTGTGCGGTTGTGTTCTAATTCCAACTAGTCTGTTGCCACCAATTCTTGGTCTTCTTTGTATCTGAAAAAGCAACATTTTATCGATTCGGGGTCTCATTCATAAACCACCAAGTTAGCAAAACAAAAAGCATTGTTACAGGTGTTTGATGTCATACACTTGTCACAGTTTGCTCTTCTGAAAGGCATAGCCCTCTTGTTTCAGGCATGTGATGGTAACCCTGAAAAACACAACAGCTGAATAAGAGCAATTTCAGGACTCAGAAGCTTAAAAAAAATTTGGTAAGAAATCAATTTTTTACATTTTTCTCCCCTACAATAGCTTCATTAAGTGCTTCTCTTTGAACAAGAAGCATTGGAATTTGCTGATCCAGCTTCATATACATTCCTTCATAATAGTCCCTGATAGAATGGTAAAGAGGCTGGCAGTCCCCAGTGTCCATAATAGCAGATTCCATGCATTCTAAACATAAGCTCCGGCCATCTTCCAAGGAATAGTATCTTGTAGTCAAAGACTCCAGGACAGCAAAAAAAAAACACTATGAGTAGATGAAAAATTGATTTCAAAGAAATGAGTATATTAGGCCCAGAAAATTTTTTGTGCTAAATCAGGTTATTATATATATAGATGATTATATATATAGATGTGTACCTCCAACCGTTCACAACTACAGCATCGAGGTGTATTATCATGCTCATGTGATGGACAATATTTCTGGAGCCAAAATGGATGGCATCTATACTCTATCAAACCAGCATCGTTTGTTGGAATCTGTATGTGAAATGAAGTGTCTATTAACATGGACCATTCAATTTGCAGGATATAAGCACCAGTAAAATTTTTTATTTCTTACATATTGGTGGCACACTTCACATTTGGGATGAGTCAACTCTTTGAAACAAGACTTGTGATATGGATCTCTACCTGACAAAGAAAACTTGGATCAACAGAAAATGAAAATTGAGTTAAGAGCTAGATCGAACAAAAAGTTCAGAAATTTTTTCTTGATGGAATGAGCAACATGGTGAAATGGATTCAGAATTAAGAGATACTGTGAACCCAAGAACCAGAAGAAAGGTAGTACCTCATTCTCTGTAATTGGATAACCACAAGAGACGCAACGAAAGCACTCTGGATGAAAAAATATTCCCATGCATCCCAAATAATTTCCATAGCCAATGTCACGATGGCAGCCGCCGCATATTCTGCAAGTTGCAGGCATACATTCATTACCAAAGGAAATTCAGGATTACCATTGTTGGTCCAAGTGACAAGAGGGTTTGAATTCCTTAAGCAAGGCCTCAAGTTCTGAGTTCTGTGTATGGAAAACAGACGCAAGGAGAGAGTTTTTCCCTTAAAGGTCCTCCGAGTTTCAACTCCACACAATCGGGTCCATGTGACTGTGAGATACCGATAAACATCCCAATCCCAAGAAAACGTTTTTGCTGACATTTCATTTATTGAAATAATTTAAATTCTTACCTATGAACCCTATGATAATACTGCGGAGGGGCATAAGGAAGGTTATATCCAGATGCATTAAGGCTATCCTGAAGTGCCCTGGCATGCTCTTCATCATCATTTGTTCTCCATCCATATCCTGGAAGACGTTCGATGTTCAACACAAACCTAAAGACAACATAGTAATGCGAGAGCCTAACATTAATAATGCTGGCAATGTTGAAATACCTGGTCTCTTCCAATCATCACCTAGAGAAAGCGCCATGGCACGATCTGATTCTTCCTTCTCTTTACCAGCTCTAGAATGCTCATCCTGACAACAATACATCTTGTGTTCTTATTCATTTAAATTTTGGAATCTTTCGAGCACTCGACGATAAGACCCTTTATTTTCACTATGTTGAGCTTTATGCATGGTCTAGGTGCTCCAACCAGCCACCAATTAGATATGGGACACGATAAACTAACCATGAATCCTTAAACTGATATTAACACAGGTAATTTTTTTCTAGTGTTCAAGCACAATAAACAAAGATTCTGATCCAAAAGAACTCTGCGAACAGAAATGACATGTTCCATAACAGTGCCTTGAGTAGCAACTAACACTAAGATACAGCAGCCCATATTTACCATGGACTAATTTTTTAATGATGTTTTATGAATTTTGTCTTTAAATACTTACCGATGTAGCTGTGCAATTTTTTTTCCGTCTGAAAGAGGCGTTTTAAAGAAGGCTACACGAGAATTTGTTTTTTTGGAATTCTATCTGGGGAGGTATTTTTGTTATATAGTGGAATCGTAATAGTATCGTTTCTGTTGCGACTGTGATACTAAGTATTTTCATTTAAATTTATATAAAATTCTCATTTTTGTTATAAATAACAGAATCCGAGTCATATATCATATAGCTAACACAAAAATCAAGTTAAGAGCCAGTTTTTTAAAAAAAAAAATGAAAAAGAGTATAATCTTTTATTAAGCAATAATCAATCAAAAATGCCATAAATCATGTGGTGATGACAACCATAATCTAACTTTTCATATGGTTAATCTAAAGTGCATAAATTCCAAAGAAAGAAAATACTTTATACAAGCCAAGTGGCTTGCACATGAATTAAAGCCTTGGTGTGGCATAAATAAATTAATAAATAATAAGCATCATTCTTAAGAATCAGTAATACAATAACCTTTTATATATGAAAAAAAAAAGGCATTATCTTCATAGTGCAACAGTAACATGCCCTTTTAAAAGAAAAAGAAGAGATGGCAGTTAAAAATACATTGGTGAAAGAGGCTAGAAAGGGTTAATTAGTAGCAAAAAAAATAATAATAATACAGTCAGATTAGAGCATAAATATCTGTAACCATTTTAAAAGAAGCAATTGTTTAGACATAGATTTGCCATTGAATTGCACATGTTGCAGAAGAATCTGAAAACTAACTTTAAAAGCACTTTAAACAATTTAGAGTTCATACATGTGAGTACATGGTTGCTTGATGACCGATGACAAACAATTATAGTCATAAATTATACTCAGAATTTAAAAAAAAAAAAAAAAAAAAAAAGAGATGACATAAGGTACCAAAGATCTAGCTGGAGCTCGCCAGCTGACCATATTTTCCTCCCCAAGAAGCTGTGGATGACGGCTGCCGCCACCTGTGCCGCCGGCACGACTAGGCCCACTTTTGAAAAGCTTACTGAGCCATTTCATAAACCGAGATTTCCTCTCTGCGTATGAAGAAACAAAATCCCCTGCTTAAGATTAAAAGTTTCAACACAAACCCCCAGCAAAAACCACAAACACCAATAGTAGCAACGATCAGTAAACAACCAAATAATTAGCTAAAAACAAAGAATTAACAAAACTGCAAACTTTCAACTCATCAAAAACATATGTTCTAAAACCAAAAAAAAAAAAAATCATTGTACTAATGAAAAAGCTTTGTGTTTATATATATTAGAAACAAGAATGAAAATTCATGAGAACAAATCCTTGAAGAGTCATTTGATACTCATAAACACAAAACAAAGAAAACCCAGAACTAAAGTTTAGAATTAGAGTTCAAGAATCATATATATATGTATGTATGTATGAAGAAAATGATCGTACCATAAATACAAGGATTAGAGATATGGTTGACATCTGAAGAAGAAGAAGATGGAGGAGCCATAACAAGAATCTATTTGAAGGTACAGGATTGGCCAGAATACGAAAAGGAAACAAAAAAAAAAAATCAAACGCAAGAAAATGAAAACGACAGAAAGGGGAGAAAGAAAGGATTTATAAAGAGAATTGAAGAAAAGTGATGATCAAGAGAAGTAGAAGAAGAAGAGAAGAGAAGAGAAGAGGGATCAACGCAATAGGAACATGGTTTGATTAAAAAGGATGATTAAAATGGAGAATGAAACAAAAGAAACAATAACAAATTAAAGAATCTGTAAGAAAGAAAGAAACGAAAAAGAAAAGATAGATTCTTGGCTTCAGAGAAAAAGAAAAGGAATGCTTTTTATATATATATAGCAAGATTGATCGTTAAAGAAAAAATGGTGAAATGCTGGAGAATCTTTCTGCTGAGGCGGAGGAGAATATTTGGAAGTGACGGTGGATGGTGCAGAATCATTTCGGACAGATATAGAGATAACCGAAAGAGAAGAAGGAAAAAAAAAAAAAAACAAAGAACGTTTAATTTAATTTTCTTTTGAGCACGAATGTGTTGGATTAGAGCTGGAGAAGAATTTTTTGGTGCTTTTTTCTTTAATGGTTTTCTTGATTTCTCTGTGTTACTGTGTTAGCTTTGCTTTTCTTTATCTTCTTTTTCTCTGTTAGCTTAGCTTTTGAACTGGAATTTTTGCCGGGAAGAAAATTGATTGATTTGTACGTATATATGGAGAGAGAAGAGAGAATGATGCAAGTGCACATAAGACATTCTTTTAATTTGCTAAAAATGACATTGTAAAGTATTTTTCATTTTAATTTTGGTGGGGCTTTGATTTGTAAGTCAATCATAACAAAAGTATATCTTGTTTGTCTTAATGTTTTCTTTTTGATAATTTTCTTTTTATTTTTTTTGTTTTAGTTAGGTTGGGTTGATTAAAAAAAAAAAAAGAGAAACAACTAAAAAGCAAAATCCAAATAATGATGTTTCTGAGGACAAAAACATGTAGAAGCTTTTTGAAAATGAAAGGAGAAATGAAAAATGTATAAAAATAATATTTTGTCTCACGGGTTGTAATGCGAATAATTTCATCATGCCTTATAAAAATTATTTTTTGATCTCTTTTATTTTTATAGAAAATCAAAAAACTCTAAAAATACAAATGTGGTTTTTATAGATTGCCATGAAATTATGTATGTCGCTGCTTGACGCAGGTCAAACATGATTCTACATATAAATATTCTTGAAAAAGCTTGGAAAGTTGTCTTTGGACTTTCAGCCATGATGAGGTCGAAGAATTTTGTGAAATTAAAAAGATTAAATACAATTCATATTAATAGAACTATTGTTCTTAACTTAATAAAAGCAATATGAAAATGAAAATAAATTTTAAAAAAGAAATTATATAACAATTATCACAATAAAGAAGTTAGTGTACTATCCTACAATCAAAATATCAAATTTTTTATAGAAAATTTATTAAAATCGGTTCATTATGGACTAAAAAATACAATGTAATATCAATAATCATTGAAAACAATCTGTATCAACATGCAGGAGATTATTTTCATTTAAGTGAGATATTAGGTTTAAAGTCTAGTAAATGCAATCTCGTTGAATTGATTATTAGAAAACATTTTAATAATTTTATGATTTTATTCGAATCAAATCAGATTAATTAGAATTTAATAATTCTGAATGTCGGTGATTAAAATTTACATTCATATTTATTTTCCTTTTATAATGCACCTAATTTTTCGCAAGAATTTTGATTTTTGATGTCATGTGATGTTAACTTATCATCATTGCCAACATAATAGCATAAGTTTTATTTGGACAATGATTTGAGCATAAAATAATTGCAACTTAAAGGATTTTTCATCAAGTTTTGCATTTTACCAGCTCATGATTAAACATATGTGGGAATGTAGCATTTTGTCGGCTGAATATGAAAAGGACAAGATTGAGCTAGTGGAGGTCCCTAATTATATCATCTAACTTTCAAAAATGACCCACAACTCCAATTTCAGCTTCTAGATTGAGCAATTTAGAAAGATTTTCTTTTTGTTATAAAACTCCTTTTTTCTTTACTTTCTTATGCATTGCATGAAGTTTTAGATAAAGGAAAAAAGGGCAAAAAAGAAAAAGAATCAATTCAACAAGCCACAACAAAGTAAAGCAAATGCTTAGGAATGTAAAACTTCATTTTGGTTTTTGCTTCATAAAAATACCAAAACATGCAAATTTATCGAGCAGCCGACAAAGGTCAAATATATATATATATATATTGTGTTTTTTCTGTTCTTAAATTACCTTTTTTGGATAAATGTACAAAAATACCCTTAATATTTATATTCAGGTGTAGATTGGTCCTAGAAATTTTTTTTTTCTCAATTAAACATGAAATTTTATAATCATGTCATTCCAGACCCCTCACTTAACAAATTAAATTTTACCGTTAGGCTAAAAGATGATGATGTGGCAAAAATTGATCCCACATAACTTAAAATAAATTAATGAAAATAAATTATATTTAACTAATAAAAATAAAATAAATTTAATCAAAAATCCAATTGCAGTTTCTTCCCGGAAGTCAAAACCCCTTCTTCTTCTTGGCAAAAATTTTCCATTTCTCAGCCTCTATTTGCATCTCCATTTTCACTTCTCTTCGCACTCTTCACTTCACTTTAAACTACACTCTATCAAATCCCCCAACTCTCCTCTTCCCACCGTCGATTCTTGCCTCTCTGATG
This sequence comes from Mallotus nudiflorus, assembly GCA_947683625.1. Lineage (NCBI taxonomy): Eukaryota > Viridiplantae > Streptophyta > Magnoliopsida > Malpighiales > Euphorbiaceae > Mallotus > Mallotus nudiflorus. The sequence goes on along the minus strand of CANTUR010000440.1, from coordinate 547,850 downwards.
CCGACGATGATGACAAAGAAGAAGAAGAGGAAGACGGCGATAATGATGATGAGGAAACTTTTTGTTTTTGGAGTTTTATTTCGGTGAAATTTGAGTTTATTTGATTTGATTGGATACATAATCCTATGATATCACTACTTCTCAACACCGCCACCACCAAACCCAATCTGTTTCAATCCTCATCTTCTATTTCTTGACCACCGCCTGCTCCAATAAAGCTGACTCCATCTGGCTTGAACCCGTCTTTCTGCATCAGCTCAAAGCACTCCAAAGCTTCCTTTACAAATCTATTAGCAGCAAAACCCATAATAATTGAATTGGTAATGTGAAGACCTTTGAGTGTCTAGCATATAAAAGAATGTCAATATTCAAATCGAATTTATCAACAGCTTTGCTTAAAAAATCAAATGTGTTGGTCTCAAGTCTCTACTAACTCTTTGTTTGGCAAGTCTATTGCTCTGTGCATCCCGTTGTTTGTTTCAATATTGTGTTGCGTTTATTCTTTTTGGTTTGATTAGTGCGGATATTGCTTGCTGCTGGAGCAGATCCAACTGCACAAGATGCTCAGCATGGCCGAATAGTTTTGCATACTGCTTTCATGGCTGATGATGTTGATTTGATAAGGTGATGGACCATGTAATCTGTTTTGTGTTTAATTTAGTTTTTCAATTGACAAAAAAAAAAATTGATAACATTGAATTTAGCTTTGTTCCATCACATATATAAAAAAAAATAGTTAGTATTATTCTTGTTTATCAATTCTTGAAGTTAGAACTTTACACAGTTGTTCTTAAGTCTCTGCTTCTCTTAATATGTTTCCAATTATATTTTTTGGATGTGAAGTGATCATGACGGGTGTTTCTTTTTGTCGAGAATCATGTCATAGAGAGTTCAAATATGCACGCCAACCATTCGATAAAATGCTTGAACCAGAAGTGAAGAGTGCGAAGAGAGGAGAGGTTTGGGGCAGCAGAAGTTGAGAGGTTATGAAACCTGATGAAGGTGAAAATGGAGACGCAAATAGAGGCTGAGAAATGGAAAATTTTTACCAAGAAGAAGTTTTTGATTTAGAGGTTTGATTTCCGGGAAGAAACTGAGGTTGGAGTTTTGGATTAGAGTAAATTTATTTTATTTTTATTAATTAAATATAATTTATTTTCATTAATTTATTTTTATTTTTTATTAATTTATTTTAAGTTATGTGGGACCAATTTTTGCCATATTATCCTCTAACCTAACGGCAAAAATTGGTCTGTTAAATTAGGATCCGGAATGACATTATTTTGAAATCTTATGTCTAATTGAGCCAAAGAAAACTTCCAGAACCAATCCGCGCTTCGATATAAGTATTAAGAGTGTTTTTGTATTTTTTTTTTTAACAGTTGGGATGTCAATTGAAATCAGAAATGGAATCTATGATTTTACTTTATAATATTTATCATTTAAACCGTTAAACTATAAAGAGAGAATAAACCATCAAGATTTATAATATATTAAATTTTAAATAATTCAATTAAATTAGAATAAAACTATAAAAATGATAAACATTTGTTAATAATTATTTAACTTAACTGCATATATCTCCACTCAAATTTAAAATGCTGTTTAAATGAAAATAATTTTTACCAATTAATTTTAATTTGAATAAAGCTATAAGAGTGGCAAACATTTGTTAATAACTATTTAACTTAATTACATATATCACTACTAAACTCAAAATGCTGTTTAAATGTAATCAATTTCTACCAAATAATTTTAACAACTATAAAGTTCAAATAGTTGGATGATACTACAAGAAAGCAACATTTTGCCACCTTTTTTTACATATAAACAATTAAATTTCACGTCAAAAATTTTCTAATTAATTAATTCTGACACCTTCATTTGCAATTTTTCATTTTTGGGTCAGAGGGTATAAAATCTTGAAAGCAAGATTTAGACATATACGTCTAGCAGACAATGATCAGCGACCTTATTCTCAAGAAAAAATATATATAGCACAGAGAATTTCGGCTACAGCACGCAGTAGGCATCAAAACAGCATATATATAACATTAAGCTTCAGGATCAAGGTCAACTGAGATTCTATATATTAAGCATATACACGTCATCAGGAACTGCTTTCTTTCAGCCACCTCTTAACTAAAATCATAGCTTTTAGCCATCTGAAACATTGTCATTTACACTTTCCTGTAGAACTGAATTTATATACTTACCTTTTTCTTGGGAAGAATTTGGTATTAAAGGTCGTAGTCATGTTGATGCCAAAGTTCTGTTGGCTTGTAATATCATATAGATAATAAAGAGTATCATGCTTCAATGTAAAAATAATTTTCATTGAATTTTCTTGATTTGACATTTGCGTCCCTGAAATGGCCTACAACACACCATGAGTTAATGCATCTTCATATATTTTTATTCTGCATTACTAAGTAAGAACTTAACTATAGAGCATTTTCAGCCTAATTAAGAATTTATCGTGCAAATAATTATATATCTTCTGTTTGGTTAGTTAATTATAGAGGGGAAAAATATGAAAGTTAATTGAGTTTAAGTTTATATTAGTAACCTTATAATTTTAGACAATATTGTTACATATAAATTGTTGAACTATAATTTATTAAAAAAAAGTAGTATCAACTAGTGGAAATAGTTTTCATTTAAACGATGACGTTTCGAATTGAATTATATTAAATTAGTTGTTGAAAGATTTTTATTACTTTTATAATTCTATCTGAACCTAATTAAATCAATTAAAATTTAGTAAACTACCGATTTTATTTTTTTTTTTTAAAAAAGGAATTTTCTCTTTTCCAACTTTTTTTCTTTCATAATTTTTTAAGCAACTAAATACTCTGACTTTAAGCTCGTGGATTAAAAGCCGAAAAGAATAATCCAGACAGCTAGTCTATTAATTTAATAACAATAACAAGGCATGGTTGACCAATTATCAGGAAAATTAAATAACTACCTATATTTATATTTATGATTGAAATTAATGGTGAAAAGTTTAAAAAATTTTAAATAAAATTTTAAATTTAAATCTTATATATGAATAAATATACATCAAAACTTTATAAGATCTACTCAATTTAAATTTAGTGATCTGAATATATAAAAAATATAAAAAATATTGAATTTATAGTCACTACAAAATGGTAAAATCCATTTCGTAAGTTCAACAAAAAAAAAAAAAAATTCATTCATGTATCCTCTTAGATTTATAAGCTATTTTCGGATCATATCTTCTTCTTCCACAAAAGAGATAAATCTCTTTTGAGGTTATTGTAGATTAGCTATCTCACTTATCTAATCTGTATAGTTTCTCAGAATTGTGAAAACTGTTTTGTTATTGTTTCTCATCAATTATTTTTTTTTTGAACTACTAAAAATTTCATTAAATAAAAGAAGTGTATAAGAAAAATTTTCTAAATAGTATCAAAACGACAACCACAACACATGATAGTTCTACAATATAAATCGATAAATTTATATTAGAATAATTTAAAAATAACATAACACAATTAATATAATATTTGTACCCATAAGACAATTAAAATAGAAATTCACTTAAAATTTAATTGAAAGAAACGCAAAATTTTAATACTCATGTAACTTTCATTTATGGAAATAAGCCGATCAAATGCTTGATTTCCAAGTAATTCAGAATGAAATATCGAAATCTTCGACAAAACCGGTGGCAATCATGTTTTTGAGATGTTATTATCGGTGTACAATTCAGAAAAATCCATGATATAATGGACAATGAAAAATTGGCCCACGAATCACAAGCTCTTGCCATGAGATATAATGCAATTGCACACTAAGTTGTTAAGGGAGCGTTTGATAAAACTGAAATTTAAACACTGAAAATTTAAGTACTTTGTTATAAATTGAGAATATAATAAATATTGAATATGAGTTATTGCTGATTGCTATAATTAAAAATTAAGAATTTAACTATAGATAAAGAGTATCATGCTTAATGTAAAAAGAATTTTCAGTGAATTTTCTTGATTTGACATTTGCCTTCCTGTAATGGCCTACAACACACCATGAGTTAATGCGTCTTTATATATTTTTATTCTGCATTGCTAAGTAAGAATTTAATTATAAAGCATTTTTAGTCTAATTCAGAATTCATTGTACAAATAATTATAAATCCTGTATTTGGTTAGTTAATTAATTAGAGGGGAAAATATGAAAGTTAATTGAGTTTAAGATTTATATTAGTAACCTCATAATTTTAGATATTGTTGCGTACAATATTGTTGAATTAAAATTTATTAAGAAAAGATAATATCAACTAGTATAAGTTGTTCTTGTTTAAATAATGACATCTTGAATTTAAATTGTATAAAATTAGTTGTTACAATATTTTTACTGCTTTTATAATTATATCCGAATCGAACTGAATTAATAAATATTTATTAAACTCTAAATTTATATTGATTTGAGATAAAAAATAAAAGAATTTTCTCTTTTCCAACTTTTTTTTTTCATTCACAATTTTTTAAGCAACTAAATACTTTGACTTTGAGCTCGTGGATTAAAAGCTGAAAAGAATAATCCAGATAGCTAGTCAATTAATTTAATAGCAATAACAAGGCATACTTGACCAATTATCAAGAAAACTGAATAACTATCTATTTTTATCGTTGAAATGGTGAAACGTTGGAATAATTTTAAAGAAAAATTTGAATTCAAATCTTATATGAAAAAAAATATATACTAAAAACTTTATGAGTGTGTTTTGATGTAAATATTTGATTTAAAATCTTAAATTTCAAATATAAAGATTTCAAATATCATATAGTTATATATCATTTCAAATATTTATTAAATGAGCTATTAAATTTATTATAGATTTATTTCAAATCCTCATAGATGTAAATTCATATAGTTCCCAAACAAAAAATTTAATGAAAATATAAATTCATTGTAAAATTCATTATATAAGATATGCTCAGTTTAAATTTAGCAGTTTGGTCCTATGCGGTCACTATTGCTAGAGGCATTACATAAAAAAAAATAATGTAGAAAAAACTTAAATAACCAAAAAAGATTAAAAAAATATTTAATTTATAGTCACAACAAAATGGTAAAACTCCATTTCATAAGTTCAACAAAAGAAAAATATTATTCATTTGTGGATCCCTTAGATTTACAAGCTATCTTCTGATCACCTATCTATTCTTCTTCTTCTTCCACAAAAAAAGTAAGTCTCCTTTGAAGTTACTGTAAATTAGCCATATCACTTATTTAATCTGTATATTTTCTCATAATTTATGAAAACTGTTTTGTTCTTGTTACTCGTCAGTCATGTTTTTGAGATGTTATTATTGGTGTGCAATTCAGAAAAATCCAGGTTATCATGCTCTTTAATTTGATCAACGAATGGACAATGAAAATATGAGACGTTATTATTGGTGTGCAATTCAGAAAAATCCATGCTATCATGCTCTTTAAATTGAAAATTGGCCCATAGATCACAATCTTTTGCCATAAGATATAATGCAATTGTGTTTGATAAAACTGAAAATTAAACACTGAAAATTTTAGTGCTTAGTTATAAATTGAGAATATAATAAATATTAATGATGAGTTATTGTTGGTTGCCATAATTAAAAATTATAAAAAATAATTTTTCTTACATGTTAACTTACTACTAAAATAAAATTTAAATTAAATATCTACGATTATGATTATAAAAAATTATTGAAATGTCAGCAGTTTAGTATATTCAAAAGATATTTTCGTTAATATTTAAAAATATCATATAATTTAAACATTAATGAATTGCATAATAAAAAATTATATTCCCCTTTAAATTGACACACTTTAAAATACTCTATAAATAGATTGAGAGAAATATAAAGAGAAGGGAAGATAATAGAAGTGAAATTAGATTTTATATTATTTAACTATTAAGAGTTAATAAATAGGGAAAGGAAGTAAAGTCATTTCCATTATATAAGGTAGAATTAATTACATTTTTAAGTAAGATGTAAAATATTTTAACTCTAAAATATATTATTATTTATTTATTTTTTCTTTTTAAACATTTCTCATTATTTTTCTTTTATTAATTAATTTTAATTTATCAAACACAATAAATTTTATAGTTTTTATTCCCTTCTTTTCTCCTTTCTTCCAGTGCTTTTGAAAAACCTTCTCTTATCTTCTCTTCTCTTTGCCATGCATAGTACTCCCACTTAACTATTCCCCTGTTGACTTCAAAATATTAATTTTTTTAATTACTAATATAGATTCAAAGAACTTCATCTATAAAAGCTTTACCAAAATATATAATATAATGACTTACCTGTAATATATATTTTTTCACAAATATTTAACCGTCTTCATTTTTATAAGAGAGAATGATTGAATGATTGATTTATTAATATTTTGAAGAAAATTATATCATTATACTACTCAAATTTTGATTATTTTTATAACGTACATAATAAGTTATGCAAAAGTAAAAAATAATGAAAAACGAGTAATACATATATGACTACTCTATGTAGTTGTTATGTTTTATTAATTTAACATTTTAATTTATAGTTTTATTATTTTGACATCTAATTTTGATTAAAATGCACTAGTTTTCTCTAATATGATGACATAATATATCTCCACCCTTATATTTGTAACTTTTTATTAGTTTGACATATCTATTTGTAATTTTTTTATCAGTTAAATTTTTATGATGTAGCACATGTTAATTCGTTATTTCGTGTCATATTTAGTAATAGGATTTTAAAATTATATTTTTAACCAAGTTTACGTATCAAAATGATAAAATTATAAGTTGAAATATCAAACTGATAAAAATGACAAATATAGAAGGCTATGTGTATACTATGCCAATTTAAAAAATAAAAGGGAGGGGCAAAATATTTCTTGGCAAGTATCTTGGGGGCAAATCAATGTCCAATTTAGACCCAAAAATCACCAACAAAATCCACAAACCCATGTCAATAAAGCCAAATTCAGCAATTAACTGGAATCATCTATGCAACTATAAAATTACAAGTCCTCTCTAACGTCAGTTACTTACAAAGAAAAAAAAAACCCACTAAAAATCGATTCCTCTGCCAACCAGAAAGTGCCAACATTTCAAGTCCAAATGAAGTTTCTTAGCTCTTTCCCTGAAATTTCAATCTTTCAAGTCATGTTTTTCTCCAAGCAAGACATGGACAATGCCAAATGTCGACACCAAGAACTTAGGTCCATCTGGGTCATATGCATCAAACAATGGCAACTTTATTTCTGCCAACACGTGGCATTTGTTCAAGAACAAAACAGATTCACATGATATGATCATCTCTCGCTTGTGAAACATCTCCATCACAGTGCTACAACTTTTCAATTTTTTAAAGAACTAACATTTTGAATGCTCATTTATACTTTTCCCTAGGGCTATATATATATATATATGTTTTTTTTTTTTTTGTCAAATTAAATATATATATATATTTCAGGTACTCTTTGTTTGGTATAAAGTACAAGCAACTGAGCGGGCTTTCTTGCAAAATCCATAATGCAATTTTAAAATAATCATCCAATCAAGATTGCCATTGCCATTGAGCTACTTTTATGCTTATTAGTTAAGTGTCATGTTTTGAATTATTTTATTATTTTCTCTTTTTCGTAAAGATTTTTTTTTTGTCAGAATTTTCATAAAGATTTTGTAACATATTTAAAGAAGAGTTAAATTAATATGATGGTGACAATTATTTTATTATATATATATACACATAGCCATACAAAATAAAAATTAGGTATGAAAATTATTTTTTTATTTTTTTAAATGTATAAAACATACGTATGAAATCTGAAATAACAGATATTTCTTTATAAAATTACTTAATTTTATAAAAGTATGTTAACTCATATAATTTAAATATATACTTTATAGTTAATATATAATCTCGAAGGACATAAAATATTTTATTTATAAGTATGATTTTGTATCATATTTATGGAATTGATAATAAAACATACACAACAAACGAAATTGATTAAAACTCGTGATAAATTATAACAAATTAATAAGCTTATGCAATAAAATTATTTTGTATTGAATTCAAATTAAAATCTATAAATTGTATCATTTTGTTAGCTCTAATTAGTTGGAATGTTTGTCCATTGCAATTCAATTGCCAAAAAAAAAATTAATTGGATTTATACTTTGACCCAGAAAGTCAAAATTGTACTTGACCCCACTTTCCACTATCTTCTCCTTTTACACGACACCGTTTCAATCTATCTTCTCTTCTTTGCACAAAAAGAAGATGATTGTTTGTTATAGACACCTCCACCGCATAGAAATTGCAGCTGTTATTATTATTATTATATTATTATTATTATTATTTTTTTTTTATTCCAATTTTCCTTCCGTTTCCCACTATTTTTCCCGAGAAAACACCTTGTTTTTCCACCCAACCAAACAGCAAAATTTTTAAACCCACACAGTATAAGAGGCTAGCAATTTTTTGTTGGCAAGAAAGACACAAACCCCAGTTCTATATTCTTTCAAAAACGGTTCTGATTTTTAGGGTTTTGCTATTTTAATTCGATGGCAACATCAGGGCAGGCTTCTATGGACCCTGCCGTACTAAATGATATAATTAAACGGCTAACGGAGGTCCGAACATCAAAGCCAGGCAAGCAAGTGCAGTTATCGGAGACAGAGATCAAGCAGCTGTGTGTTGTTTCTAGAGATATCTTCATGGAACAGCCTAATTTGTTAGAGCTTGAAGCACCCATCAAGATTTGCGGTATACAAACCCCAACTTTATTTCTCATATTCAATTCTTTTTTGGGTCTGGGGTTTTAGGGTTTTATGGGTCTTGGTTATTGTTAATGGGTTTTCTTGTTTGAGTTGAACTATTGAAGAAAATGTTGGTGGTTGGTGTCAAGATGAATGCTTTATTTTTTCTGCACTTGTTCTGTTTGCTGTAAAGTTATTACATAGTACATTTCTGTAGAATGTAACTTATGTTTGAAATTTAGGCTTTGATCTGTAATGGGTTCAGCTGGGTATTTATTGGGTTGTTTTTGTGTTGTACTAAAATTTGATTGATTGGCATGTTTTACTGTTTCATTTCTAACAAACTAGGAGAAGGAAATAGTGAATTTGAAGTTTATACAAATCCTACAATCCTCTGTCACGTGTTGTCTAGGGGATTAGTGACTTTGGAGTTGTTATATTATATTGTATGACATGAAACTGAGTACCCTATGAAAATGTAATATGGTTCCTGCTTTAAATTTGGGGTCTGCTGCTTAAGAGATTATATATTTGGAATTCAGAGTGATAGTTCTCTAAATTTAGATTCCTGCTGACCTTTTAAATATGTTTGTTTATATTTCAGGTGACGTTCATGGGCAGTACAGTGATTTGTTAAGGCTTTTTGAGTATGGAGGTTTTCCTCCTGATGCCAATTATTTGTTTTTAGGGGATTATGTTGATCGTGGCAAGCAGAGTTTGGAAACTATTTGCCTTTTGCTAGCATATAAGATTAAATACAAAGAGAACTTTTTTCTTTTGAGAGGAAACCATGAATGTGCTTCAATAAATCGGATATATGGGTTTTATGATGAATGTAAGCGGCGGTTCAATGTGAGGCTTTGGAAATCCTTTACTGACTGTTTCAACTGCCTCCCTGTTGCAGCTCTAATAGATGACAAAATATTGTGCATGCATGGCGGTCTTTCCCCTGATTTGACGAATTTGGATCAAATTAGAAATTTACATCGCCCAGGCCCTGTACCAGACACTGGTTTACTATGTGATTTGCTGTGGTCAGATCCTGGTAGAGATGTTAAGGGGTGGGGAATGAATGACAGAGGAGTTTCATATACTTTTGGTCCTGATAAAGTGTCAGAGTTCTTGGCAAAGCATGATTTAGATCTTGTTTGCCGTGCACATCAGGTTCTTTACTTTAGCTCAGTTCCATTTTCATCTTTTTTTTTTTTTTTTTTTTGTGTCAGTCTTCTTTGCTGGACACTTTGTTTTCACTAGGTTGTGGAGGATGGGTATGAATTCTTTGCCGAGAGACAACTTGTCACTATATTTTCAGCTCCCAACTATTGTGGTGAATTTGATAATGCCGGTGCCATGATGAGTGTAGACAAGGATCTGATGTGCTCCTTTCAGATTCTAAAACCTGCTGAGAAAAAAGCTAAATATATGGTGCCGAACAAAATTTGATGGCTGTAGCATGCATGATCACTATTCTTTACTCAGGTCAGCATGTCAGCTAAATAAATTGCTTTTTGTTGAATTGATGATGCTTATAAAGTATGAACCTCGTAGGATCTGTTTATGCTTTTCTGATTGTTTCTTGCTTTGTAGTGAACCATGCTTCTCATAACTCTTTTTATTTTCTACTATTTATTTATCATTGAGTTGAATCTAGATCTATGAATGTGTGTATGCTTAGTTGATATTTAAGGATATGCGTTTGGTTATTTTTGGATATAAGCTTAAATTTATACCATTTTTTGCAATGGCATTCTGGATTATGTCACTGACATGAGAAACATTTGACTTCTTAAAACCAGTAACCAGTACAAGTTTAATTAGATGATAAATTAAATAAAATTAAATTATTTAGACCCCTGTATTTCTCCTTGTGTAAAATGTATCATCAAAGTTGATGCATCTTCCAGGCAAGAAGATTCCTCAAAATCCTTTGTGCACAAATGATCCATTAGAGAGTGGTTCAAGAGAAATTTAAGTACAGTATTTATTGGACTGAAATGTCGTACCTATATAGAGATAACAAAAGTAAGGTTTGTATGACCCAGGAGAAGAATTTCAGCCTATCCACTTGAAAGTTTAAGATGTCCTGAGAGGGCTGTACTGACTACTGCTAATCTTACAATAGTTTATTTGCTTTTGACCTGGCCTGGGGCAAAGAGAACATGCTTATGGTGGAATTTAGGAGTTAGTACGGTGATGCCTGATGTATTCCCATGCAATGGTTACAGCAATACTTTCCGTATCTGCATCCAAATGTCTTAGTTGAATCCATTTCGATGCTTAGTTTGGATTAATTTACTGTGCCTTTTGTCCAAGTGCATGAATTTCGTAAGCCAGTTCTTGGTTGTTTCCCTACAAAGCATTGTAGAGATTTTTTTTTTGCAATAATTTTTTGTTTTGGTTTCCTTTTGCCCATTTTGGCTGGTTCAGAACTCCTGATATAATTGTGTATGATTGTTACCGAGATTAAGTAGTGGAAATAAATTCAACTATTAGTCACATCACAATTGTAGCTCAAGTCTATTTTTTCTCTCAAGGTTTGTGCTTACAAGACGTGGCTTCCAACTGGAAGATGATTTGGACTTCTACTTATATACATTATGTAAAAGGATGTTTGAACCTAAACTATGAAATCGAGAACTAAAAGTTTAGCATCAGGTAATATTATTGAAACATGGATGCACTCTTGTTTAAAAAAAAAAAAAAATACTTATCATCCTTAACAACTTAGAAATTGTTAGGTTAATCCACATGAGCATACTATCTCATCAAGGGTGCATGGAATTGAAAGAAAACGAAAGATGGCTGCAAAGCCTATGATTGCTACCAATTTTATGATTGTTCCAAAGTGCGTACATTTAAAATCTTTTATTGTTTAAATTTCTGATTTAATGTACCATGAAATTCATTTGTCATCTCTCATCACTTTGACAGCTAGCAAAATACCATAATTTGCTTCAAACTTCTTGCATATTGTCAATTGTCTTTTTTTCCTTACAGTCATAATATTCCAGTTTTACAGGGAAACTAGCTGAACATGAAGATTGCTCGCGAGGAGTCTTCCTAACTTAGATGTGAGGGTGCCTGATTATGCTCGATGCACTTGTTGGAGTGAAATTTTAGTTGCTTGGAGAATGATGCTTTTGTGGTGTACCAAATGCCAGAATTTAGATTTTTTTTTTTTTTGCTCATCTTGTGCTCTTTTACTTTATTTTGCTTATGGTAGTTCTTATGTTGTGGCCGTTATGTACATAATTTCAACATGGTAATTTAAATGTGTTTTCGGGCTTTGGTCACCTCAAAGGTGGCCACATTCATCACCCAAAATAGCTTCTCATCTTCCTTCTTATAGATTTTGATGCTCGTATTAGCGCTTAGGCATATTCTCATTTTAAAAGATGTTTATTTTTCTTTTGAGTTATGGCTACGATGCTATGTTAATGTTATGCATTGCCACATTTAGAGCTTTCTCAACATGAGAATGGGATAAGTCCTTACCTCTAATCTAACCCCGCGTTGTTCGTTTGCCTGGCCAGGCCTGCTGGCAAAACAAGAGAATGAGATAGCATTTTTGACACTGATTTGTTGTGAATCTTCGTGGAGTATGATTTCCTTTTGGAGTTTCTCAGGTGCTACTTGCTACTAATCTTCCAGCTTTTTGAAAGTGAAATGCACTTAATTGCCATGATTTACAACATCAGATATGTCTGGCCTGTTTTTGCCTTCCAAATTCATAAGGTAAACTGCAGTTTTTGTCAATAAATCCCCTGTATCAGAACAAGGCAAGATTGCTAAGCTATGTATTCAAATTATCAATTGTAAGATCAAAATATTATCCACTGAAAACAGTATAATAAGAAGTGGTCTCGATCTATAAAACCTTCGGCCAACAGAAAAAATAACAGATGAAGAGATGTTGCTTGATGAAAAAGGAAAGAGATCTTGAAAGAGATGAATGATGAATTATAAGTGGTAATAGGATTAGTACTAGAATCATTGTAGATATCCTAGATTACAATAGAAAGGATTTGGATCCTCTCATGTCCCGTATTAATATTTGTTATTTGTTCTTCATTATCCAATTGTATTGCATAAAAATAGGATGGATTGTTTATTACTTGTTGATAAAAATACATTAATACGCCACTTGCTTCTCTATACATTAAGTTTCATTGTCATTTGCTTTGAAGATAATTCCTTGTTCTAGTAATGTATAACCAACAATTGATTTTCCTCTATGCCTACTAATGAGCTCAAAAGATGCTTTTGCCTTAATTCCAGATGCCCCTTTGATATCTTGGACAGCCAGTTATAGTCTCAGCGCAAGGATGTCTCGCTTATCTTCCCTTCGATGCCCCTTTTGTTACACACAAATCTTGTAGAAATTATTTTTCCATTTTTTTATCCTTGTTAAACCATTGTTTTCTCCATTCAAAACCAGTCCTTGTGCCATAGTTTATCCAAAATTGCCATGCATCTTCAATAGTAGCAAATTCCATGCAACTCTAGGAATCCAATCATCTTTTATATGGGTAGTCTTGAATCAATATAAAATCAATTATTCATTCTCAACTTAAATGACAAATCAATTAAAAAACTAAGCGAATCAAATGAGAAAAAAGCTTTCATTTCATAAAATAATTGATGTTATAATAATTTCACATTTTAATATTAATCAACTAAATTATAAAAACATATTTGCATATGTAAAAAAAATCTTGAAAAGCAAATATTTACATATCTTGCAATCACTTACATTAATGGTTCGCACATTCAAGGACAATTTGTTGTAGGTTTGGCCATGTCTGATAGTAGGAGATTTCCAAAGAAACAAAAAAATGGCAAAGATCATATGGTCAATTATCATATTTGCTGAGTTTAGCGGGAAAAATTTGCGCAATCTGAGAGTTTTCATCTTGGAGTGCGCCATCAGAGAGTTTAAAAAAAAAAAAGAGAGCTACAATAATTTAGGTTAAAAAAAAAAAACACCTCGAGTTAATACTAATGTTAGGGACATATGAGAAGTTGGGTTAATATATTCAGGTTTTGCTAAAAGTTACAGTTTTATTTAATCTAATCTTGACCATCCATTCATAATGAATGGTGTAGATTAAATTAACATGATCCATCATGTTTAAGGGAACATGAGAGGATCCTAATTCAAATCGAAAGACAAATAGCCTATTAGTTTCTAATACGGGTTTTCTTTTTACAATATAATCGATGGCGACGCAAAGGTAAGAAGGATGAGCCATGCCGTATTAAGAAAACATGTGGACCTCTCAGAAGATAGATCAAAGAGCTGTGTCTTGCATCTCCAGTTATCTTTCTTCAAGAGCCTAATTTGTTTGAGTTCAGAGCCTCCTGTCAGGATGTGTGGTTAGCCTTTAATTTATATAGTCGTTACAGCATTTTGACAGAATTCTGAATTTCTTTGTGTTTCAGGGAACATAAATGGACAATATAGTGACCCGTTAAGGCTTTTTAAATTTGGTGGTTCTCCTGCTTAAGTCAATTATTTAAGGTCTGTTCGAGACATTGTAATGACAAGATCAAGTCATTTGAAATTTACCTCGCTCAACTGTTGTTTCAGACCTTGGTGTTTAGTGTGTGTGGTTTGCTGTTGTCACATCCCCGTAGAAACATATTAAGGAATGGGCAATGAATGGTAGAGGAGTTTTATAGTTTTTTGGTCCTGATAATGTGTCAGACTCAGAATTCTTGACAAAGAATAACTTAGATCTCATTTGTTGTGTGTCTCATCTGGTTTTGACTCTTCACTAAATCAGCTACTTAGGTCATTATGTTCTGGTTCATGATGTTTTCTTTCTGTATGTTGAAGTAAATTTTTCATTGCAAACAGGCAACTTGTGAATATATCTTGATGACTCAACTATGGTGGTCAATATGACAATGCTGGTGCTATGATGAGCGAAGAGGAAATTCTGATGTGCTCCTTTCAGATATTGAAGCCAGCAGAAGAAAGAAACTAAATTATATTGCAAAATAGAAGTGGATGACTGCTACATGATTGTTCTCCTGTTAAATCTATCCTAAGCTTGTCCAGATAAACAGGATGAGATTTCTTCTCTGTGCCTGGTCGAATGAGTCTACTAGCTACTCTTCGACTGCTCAGAATTCAATTCATGTATTAAAGTTCTTCTATATAAAATAAAATTGAATAAAAGAATGTGAGTTTTTTTTTCTTTTACACTTAAAAGTTTGTGAGTTAATTCACAATTTTAGTACATTGATAGTAAAGTTTGTGAGTTAATTCACACTTACATATATATATATATATAATAAAATTGATTAAAATCTATTATTGAAATCAAATTATATTTTATACTAAATATATTATATACAAAATTTATTTTAAATTTTTATTAAATAATTTTAATTTACATTTTATATTTTTAAAATTTATTTAAACTTTATTTAGTTCATAAATAATAAGGAACATAGTCAGCAAGACTTGATACTAAATAAATTAAGTTCGAAGTTAAAATTGAACTTATTTTTTTTTATTCATAAAATGAATAATATTATCTAGGAATTGAACTTTATCATTTTACTTTTTTTAAGTCAGATATTTAGAGTTTGTTAGACTTTACTTAATCCAATTTGACATAGACAGAATTATAAAAATGATAAAAATCTCTTAATAATTAAGGTAACATAAATGTATATATTCAAACTTATGATTGTCATCTAATGCTGATGGTGGTTGTTAGTAGCTTTATCATTTGTTAGTGAGGTTAGATTAATAATTTGTCCTACAACAACTTACATATACTGAAGAAAGTTTCTCTAGTAAAAAAAAAAAAAAAGTTTGGGACTGGAGCAAACATATTCTTGTCATAAAGAACTCTAGGTACTCTCCCGACTTGTCAACTCAATCCAGAAATTGACTAAGAGCTGCAAGCAACTTTCAGGCCACCATGTCACCAATTCTCATCCATCGTGAAATTTCAACCCCAGTTTCACCTCCTGCTCATCATCAGCATCATGATTCTGATCAGTCAACACCGATAAATGGTCAAAGAGAGCAGCATCCATCTTCATCTGATCATCATCATCATGATTCTCAAGACAAGACAACGTCTCCCTTGCGATCAACGGCGCACCAACCACCAAGTCGGACAGAACTACACCCTTCTTCAACGCCATCATCCTCACAATCTGTACAACATCAAGGTGAGCTTTTGCCTGGTCCTGAAACTTGATAAATAAAATTCGCATTGATCAATGATTTTTATTTCTGAATTTGATGACTTATAGACAAAAAGAACTTTTCACATCACAAAGTATATGTGAAATAAATATTTTTTTTTCCTATATTTCCTCATACCACAGAAATTCTTACATAATTCTTATATAGCTATATGTATACGATAAATAGACAATCTTTTGTAATATTCAAGAATACAGTATTCAACATGCACAATTCAATAAATACATTCTTTGTTCATAATAATTTGTATTGGCAAGAATGATATATATTATTAGATGGCAACACCAGGGCAGGCTTCTATGGACCCTGCCGTACTAAATGATATAATTAAACGGCTAACGAAGGTCAGAACATCAAAGCCAGGCAAGCAAGTGCACTTATCGGAGGCAGAGATCAAGCAGCTATGTGTTGTTTCTAGAGATATCTTAATGGAACAGCCTAATTTGTTAGAGCTTGAAGCACCCATCAAGATTTGCGGTATAAAAACCATATTCAATTCTTTTTGGGTCTGGGTTTTTAGGGTTTTATGAGACTTGGATATTGTTAATGGGTTTTCCTGTTTGAGTTGAATTATTGAAGAAAATGTTGGTGGTTGGTGTCAAGATGAATGTTTTATTTTTCTGCAGTTGTTCTATTTGCTGTAAAGTTGTTACATGGTACATTTCTGTAGAATGTAACTTATGTTTGAAACTTAGGCTTTGAACTGTAATGGGTTCCGCTGGGTATTTATTGGGTACTAAAATTTGATTGATTGGTATGTTCTACTGTTTCATTTCTAACAAACTAGGAGAAGGAAATAGTGAACCTGAAGTTTATACAAATCCTACAATCCTCTGTCGCATGTTGTCTAGGGGATTAGTAACTTTGGAGTTGCTATATTATATTGTATGACATGAAACTGAGTACCCTATGAAAATGTAATATGGTTCCTGCTTTACATTTGGGGTCTGCTGCTTAAGACATTATGTATTTGGAATTCAGAGTGATAATTCTCTAAGTTTAGATTCTTGCTGACCTTTTAAATATGTTTGTTTATATTTCAGGTGACGTTCATGGGCAGTACAGTGATTTGTTAAGGCTTTTTGAGCATGGAGGTTTTCCTCCTGAAGCGAATTATTTGTTTTTAGGGGATTATGTCGATCGTGGCAAGCAGAGTTTGGAAACTATTTGCCTTTTGCTAGCATATAAGATTAAATACAAAGAGAACTTTTTTCTTTTGAGAGGAAACCATGAATGTGCTTCAATAAATCGGATATATGGGTTTTATGATGAATGTAAGCGGCGGTTCAATGTGAGGCTTTGGAAATCCTTTACTGACTGTTTCAACTGCCTCCCTGTTGCAGCTCTAATAGATGACAAAATATTGTGCATGCATGGCGGTCTTTCCCCTGATTTGACGAATTTGGATCAAATTAGAAATTTACATCGCCCAGGCCCTGTACCAGACACTGGTTTACTATGTGATTTGCTGTGGTCAGATCCTGGTAGAGATGTTAAGGGGTGGGGAATGAATGACAGAGGAGTTTCATATACTTTTGGTCCTGATAAAGTGTCAGAGTTCTTGGCAAAGCATGATTTAGATCTTGTTTGCCGTGCACATCAGGTTCTTTACTTTAGCTCAGTTCCATTTTCATCTTTTTTTTTTGTCAGTCTTCTTTTCTGGACACTTATATATATATATATATATATATTGTTTTCACTAGGTTGTAGAGGATGGGTATGAATTCTTTGCCGAGAGACAACTTGTCACTATATTTTCAGCTCCCAACTATTGTGGTGAATTTGATAATGCCGGTGCCATGATGAGTGTAGACAAGGATCTGATGTGCTCCTTTCAGATTCTAAAACCTGCTGAGAAAAAAGCTAAATATATGGTGCCGAACAAAATTTGATGGCTGTAGCACGCATGGTCCCTGTTATTTACTCAGGTCAGCATGTCAGCTAAATAAATTGCTTTTTGTTGAATTGACGATGCTTATAAAATATGAACCTCGTAGGATCTGTTTATGCTTTTTTTATTGTTTCTTGCTTTGTAGTGAACCATGCTTCTCATAACTCTTTATTTTCTACTATTTATTTATCATTGAGTTGAATCTAGATCTACGAATGTATGTGTGCTTAGTTGATATTTAAGGATTTGCATTTGGTTATTTTTGGATATAAGCTTAAATTTATATACCATTTTTTGTAATGGCAATCTGGATTATGTCACTGTCATAAGAAAACATTTGGCTTCTTAAAACCAGTACAAGTTTAATTAGATGATAAATTAATAAAATTAAATTAATTAGACCCCTGTATTTCTCCTTGTGTAAAATGTATCATCAAAGTTGATGCATCTTCCAGGCAAGAAGATTCCTCGAAATCCTTTGTGCACAAATGATCCATTAACGAGGGTTTCCAAGAGAAATTTAAGTACAGTATTTATTGGACTGAAATGTCGTACCAATATAGAGATAACAAAAGTAAGGTTTGTATGACCCAGGAGAAGAATTTCAGCGTATCCACTTGAAAGTTCAAGCTGTCCTGAGAGAGATGTACTGACTACTGCTAATCTTACAATAGTTTATTTGCTTTTGACCTGGGCCTGTGGCAAAGAGAACATGCTTATGGTGGAATTTAGGAGTTAGTACGGTGATGCCTGATGTATTCCCATGCAATGGTTATGGCAATACTTTCCATATCTGCATCAAATGTCTTAGTTGAATCCATTTCGCAGCTTAGTTTGGATTAATTTACTGTGCCTTTTGTCCAAGTGCATGAATTTCATAAGCCAGTTCTTGGTTGTTTCCCTACAAAGCATTGAAGAGATTTTTTTTTTTTTTTTTTTTGCAATAATTTTTTGTTTTGGTTTCCTTTTGCCCATTTTGGTTGGTTCAGAATTCCTGATATATTTTTGTATGATTGTTACCGAGATTAAGTAGTGGAAATAAATTCAACTATTAGTGACATCAAAATTGTAGCTCAAGCAGTGTATTAAAAAATGGCTTATATTGTGCGTATCGGCTTTGTACCAAAAAATTGAGGTGTCGATATGAAATTTTATCAGATCAATTTGGCTAAATCTTTCTTGGTAGATTTCGATGGTGAACTGACCATGATATTCGCTAAATCGGTTATAGTTGGCGTTATTTGTCGGATCAGGAAAGATGAACCGAGAATACGCAGGTCGACGAAGAAGCAGCAGCTCCTGGAGGAGAAGAAGAAGAAGAAGAAGAAGCAGAAGCAGCTTGGGCCAGAAGATGAATTTGGACAGTCCAAAAAAAATTATTATTATTATTATTATTTTATCAAAGAAAAAATAATTTAAAAATAAATTTTTCATGCTAAGAAGGAGAGTAAATATAGTTAATCTAATATATATTTTATATATTGAAATAATTAAATGTGTTGGTAATTATAATATCTATTAGTTAAAAAATATGTATCTTATAATATTAATAAACGAGATATTATATATATTTATAAACAATATACAATTATGAAATAATAAAATAATGAATTTAATTACTAAATTTAATAATTATATATGTTAATAATTAAGATGATATTTAATAATAATAATAATAATTATGATTACAACAGTAATATAATAAAAATTTAACGGTAAATATTGTTTAATAAGCCAATTATAATATTGATGTAATTTTTTTTAATTAAAAGACAACTATGCCAATTAAAATATTTTAATATAATATTATTTTAATTATGATATTATTTTTAATATTGATATAATAATCATTATTAGTATTATTAAAATCAAAACAACAAAATAAAAAAAATTTATGAATGAAATTTTTATTTAAATGGATTGGACTTAAATGAAACAGTAAAAATAATAATAAAATATCTAAAAATATGTAAATGCCACTAAAATTTACTTAAAAATTTTACTAATATACTAAATTTTAGCTACTGATGAAGTGACTAAAAAATAACTAAATTATGAAAATAAAAATCTAATTACATGAATAGTAATTTTGAAATATAAAAAATAACATGCAGTAATATGAATAACCATGTAAAATTTTGAGTAACACATTAAACCGAAGCAAATAAAATAGATGAACATGTTTATGTCGTTCTTATAATGAAATGGCTAAAGGAAAAAAAATTTGAGTACAAAATTTTTTTTTATCAATAGTAATATTGGTAATAGCAAAATTTTTCTGTAATACAATATTGGTAATATTGGTATATTTATATGGAAATTTTTTTTATATTTTATATTTGTTTATTTTTATATTATAATAATAATAATAATAATAATAATTAATAATAATAATAATAATAATAATAATAATAATAATTATTATTATTATTATATTTATAAATTGTCATGGAATATTTCATTAAAAAGTAAATTGTCACTGATAAAAGTATAAAAAGTCACGGAATATTATATTTGGGAGCAGACAATTATTTGCTTCCACACCGACTATACAATAAAAAATCAATAGAAAAAAAAATAATTGAATACAATTTTAAAGATAAGAAAAAACAAATAATTGAAACAAATCAAATATCAATTTACAAACTTGCAGAGAATATTTGCTATGAGATAATGTTCCACTAGCACTACACGCACCAAAATAATACAATGCTCTGCGATAATGTTCCACTAGCACTGCACAAGCCAAAACAATACAATGCTCAGCAATAATGTTCCACTAGCATTTCACAGGCCAAAACAATACAAAATACATTTTATAAATAGTTTGATTTTTTGAGTTTTAAGCCAATATTTTAACAAATAAATTTACATCCATAAGAAGAAAAATTGTTTTCTTAATATCACAAAGACTTCATTGGTTCTGCAAGGTATGTATATGTATATATGTATTTGTAATTACTTATCTTTTATAATTATGTTTGTTTAGTTATATAATTAAATTTGTTTATGTATATAATTACATTTTTTATGTGTGCGTGAGTATATATATATATATATATATAATGTGTATTTATATTTGTAATTACATAAGTTTTATAATTATGTTTGTTTATTTATATAATTAAAGTTGTATATATATATTAAATTTGTGTGTGTGTGTGAGCGAGTATATATATATATATATATATATATATAATGTGTATTTATATTTGTAATTACATAAGTTTTATAATTATGTTTGTTTAGTTATATAATTAAATTTGTGTATATACTTACATTTCTCTCTCTCTCTCTCTCTCTCTCTCTCTCTCTCTCTCTCTCTATATATATATATATATATATATATATATATATATTGATTGACACATTGTGTATTTATATTTGTAAATAACATGTTTAGTTTTATAATTATGTTTGTTTAATTATATAATAAAATTTGTGTATATATATTAAATTTTTGTATATCATTACATTTGTGTGTGTATGTGATATATATGTGTGTGTATATATATATATATATATATATATATATATATATATATGTATATATTGACACACTGTATATTTATATTTGTAAATAATATGTTTAGTTAAATTTGTGTATATATATTAAACTTATATGTGTCAGTATATATATATATATATATTCTTTTTTAGATTGACTTAACACTGAATTTTTTTTTTCTGTATGTAGATTTATTAATGGGAAAGAAGGAAAAGATGGCAAGCCCAGTGATGATATTGGATGGAAATTGCTACGCCTATTAATAATAATAGATCTAAAATGACTTGTAATTTTTGTGGACGTATGGTTACTAGTGGAATAATAAGATTTAAACAACATTTACAGGGATTGAAGGTGACATTGCAACATGTCCAAAAGTGCCACGTGCTGTGAGAGATGATATGAAAAAACTGATTTTAGAATGGCAAACCAAGAAAAAATAAAAAAATGTTGCTAAACATCAACTTGAGGAAGAAATTGTACAAATGCATGCAAGTGGACAATATAACGACGGTGATGATGAAGAGGAGGAAGATGCAATAATGCAATATGCTAGGTAACGCAGCCTTCGACAAATTGAAGTTGATTCATATAAAAAGACTACAGGTGTTCACTATGATGCAGGTGGATCTAGCAGTAGTCAACAAAGAAAGCGAATGATGAGTCGCTCTTTCAATGTCAAAAACACTCAGGATACACAAAATTGAAGAGGTAACAATCCACAATCTTTTAGATTTTCTCCTCCCCAATTATCAACACCAACTGAAAGATTGTGAGTTGTTGAAGTGGATTTAGAGATTAAAAGGGAAACAAAGAAGCAGACCAAATTAAAATCTCCTTAGTTCAAGAAAAGTAAAGAAAAGTTGATGAATGCCTTTGATCGATTTGTGGTTCACAATAGACTACCATTTGTAGTAGCCGAATCACCTTGGACACGACCTTTACTTAGAGTTACTTTAGAAGTTGGATCGAACATTCCACCTCCAACAACTTATAAGCTTGTAAAGGTATGGTTGCCAAGGGAGTATCAATTAATAAAAGAATATATTGCATCTTTTGCAGGGATTTGGAAGGAAAGAGGTGTGTTTATATTATGTGACTCATGGACATGCCCAACAAAAATGTCCATTATTAATTTTCTTATTTACTCAAATCGTGGCACGATTTTTCATAAGTCAGTGAATGCATATGATATTGAGAAGAAAGATGGACATTATTACTTTCTGTTGATGTCAAAGGTTGTCAAAGAAGTTGGAGTTGAAAAGGTTGTATAAATTGTTACAGATAATGATGTTGTAATTAAGTCAGCGGGAAAAATGCTCATGAACAAGTATTAGAATATGTATTGGATAACTTGTAGTGCTCATTGCATTGATCTCATTTTAGAAGATATTGGGAAGATAAGTCAATAATGTCACTGTATTGTAAAAGGGAAGAAAATCACCCAATTTATTTATAATTATAATTGGGTGATAAATTATATAAAGAAATTTACAGATGGTAAGGAGCTACTTCGCTCTGGCATTACTAGATTTGCTACCAATTTTATTACGTTGGAGAGTATTGTCCGTCAACGCAATAATTTGAGGAATATGTTTGACTCACCTACATAGGTGAATTCTATATATGGAAGAATGACAGATCCACTAGCTGTTGAAGTTAGGGAAACTATATTAGCAACAACAAGTGAAGGAAGATATTTTTGGCAAAATGCAAATGAATTGCTTAAAGTTTAAGAGCCTCTTCTGAAGACATTAAGGCTAGTTGATGGGGATGATAAATCAACAATCGAATTTTTGTATGATGCAATGGACAGATGCAAAATGGCTATTAAAGAAAATTGTCGATGTCACAAGCATTATTAGTCAATTATTGATAGAAGATGGAATTTCTAATTGCATCATGATTTGTATACTGCGGGTATGTTATTTATAATTGTTAATGAATACCTTATTAATTTATTTGCAAGGTATTAATATGTAAAATGATGTACTTGTTATAGGTTATTATTTCGACCCACAATATCAATATGGAGATAAGTATGACATTTCATCTGATATTGAAGTTATGTGAAGAGTTTGACATGTTATTAAAAGGGATGAACTAAATGAAGAAGCGCAAATTCAAGCCCTTTTACGAGTAACATTTTTTATTGCATTTGAAATAACTTTTTTTTTATAAATTGATAATTACAGTTATATTATATGTCCATTATTTTTTTATTGTCATGCATATGTTTACTTTTCAAGAATAGGGACAGTCTTTTGGACAAACACTTGCTCAAAAAGCAATCAAGAATTTGCCCCCAGGTATTTTTTATCTTCATTTATAATTTATATTAATTAATTATTAATTGATTCATACAAAGACTAGAAATAGATTGAGGTACAAAAAACTACACTATCTAGTCTATGTACACTACAATATGAAGCTAAAATTACAAAATACAATGCGGAAGTCACAAAAAGAATTAGAGGAAGCTTTTAATCCTCTCAACTTGGATTATATTTTTGATGAGCATGACCCTTTAAATCTATGGTTGGAAGAATCAGAAGCTCCTTTACTTGATGGATAGGATCTTTATTGGTTAAACGATGAAGATGGTGAACAAGATCCTATAATTGATTTAACTGAGCAGGAATTAGGTGTGACTCCTCCATTCAGATATAGTGTTGATTCTCCTTCAGGCAATGGTGGTGAAATTGATAAAGATGATGGTATTGGTGATGGTGGTGGTGGTGGTAGTGATGATGATGATGATGATGGCGGCGACGGTGGTCATAGTTGTGGTGGTGATGATGATGATGATAATGATGGTGGTTGAGGTGGATATCATAGGCCAATTGGAACAAGCCATGGATATTATAAAGATTCCAATTATTCAAATGATATTCCTTCATTTTTTGATCCATCTGGTTCTGCAAATATTCCATCCAATTTTGCACCAAGATAATATGAGTTTGGATACGAAAAAATCAATGGAGGTGAAAGTAGTTCTACTTTGACTACTGCAAATCAAGACTATGGGTTCAATCATTACGTGAATCCATTTGATCCTATACGATATTATAGAATGCCCTCTGATAATTGGAATCAACAAGACTAACACCAAAGTTATCCAAGTAGATTTAAGAATCAGGTGAATACTTCTCAAAATTCTCCAAGTAATTTGCTTGAATTTCAAAGCCATTCTACTACATTCAATGAAGGGAGTTCATTTTTTAACTTATTCCCATCTCAAATGAACTACCAAAATGTTAATGATTATAATGTTGGGCCTAGTAGTCAAGATCCTCCATGCAACTCTTTTTGGTGGTGATTTCTATTATTATTGTATTTATCAAAAAGTTTGTAATAATATCATAATAATGTAATATAATTACATACATATTAAAACTTTAAAGTACTCTCTTATTTCATTTTTTATTACAATAAATAATAATTTTTATATTATATTTCTTTTTTTTTTCAAATGTATATTTTTTAGTGCAATTATATATTATTTAAGTAATTCTTAACTTATTATATTAGATGTAAAGGTTTATTTTGCATTTTTTTTTAATAATATGGTATATTTTATTGATTATTTTACATTATTCATGGCAGCGCCGAACGATATAATCTGAATCGATCCGATTCAGTTTGATACCGTTACACCGTTACCGATACCGAAACGGATCATGATATCGTTATTTAAATCCATAAGCTCAAGTCTATTTTTTCTCTCAAGGTTTTTTCTTACAAGATGTGGTTTCCAACTGGAAGATGATTTGGACTTCTACTTTTATACATTATGTAAAAGGATGTTTGAACTTAAACTATGAAATCGAGAATAAAAAGTTTAACATCAGGTAATATTATTGAAATATAGAGGAGCTTTTTTTTTAAAAAAAAAAACCTTATCATCCTTAACAACTTAGAAATTATTAGGCTAATCCACATGAGCATATTATCTCATTAAGGGTGCATGGAATTGAAAGAAAGCAAAAGATGGCTGCAAAGCCTATGATTACTACCAATTATATGATTGTTCCAAAGTGCATACATTTAGAATCTTTTATTGTTTAAATTTTTGATTTAATGTACCATGAAATTCATTTTTCATCTCTCATCACTTTGACAGCTAGCAAAATACCTTTATTTGCTTCAAACTTCTTGCATATTGTCAATTGTCTTTTTTTCCTTATAGTCATAATTTTCTAGTTTTACAGGGAAACTGGCTAAACATGAAGATTGATGGCAAGGAGTCTTCCTAACTTAGATGTGAGGGTGCTTGATTATGCTTGATGCACTTATTAGAGTGAAATTTTAGTTGTCTGGAGAATGATGCTTTTGTGGTGTACCAAATGCCAGAATTTAGAATTTTTTTTTTGCTCATCTTATTCTCTTTTTACTTTATTTTGGGTATTGTAATTCTTATATTGTGGCCATTATGTACATAATTTCAACATTGTAATTCAAATTTTTTTCGGGCTTTGGGCACCTCAAAGATTGCCATATTCATCACCCAAAATAGTTTCTCATCTTCCATATTTAGATTTTGATGCTCGTATTATCTCTTAGGCATATTCTCATTTTAAAAGATGTTTATTTTTATTTTGAGTTATGGCTACATTGCTATGTTAATGTTGTGCATTTCCACATTTAGAGCTTTCTCAACATGAGAATATGATAGCCCTTACCTCTAATCTTACCTTGCATTGTTCATTTGACCAGCCTGGCCTGCTGGCACAATAAGAGAATGAGTTAGCATTTTTGACACTAATTTGTTGTGAGTTTGCGTGGAGTATGATTTCGGCTACTTACTAATCTTTCGACTTTTCGAAAGTGAAAAACACTTAATTGCCATGATGCATGGACATGAGATATGTCTGCCCTATTTTTCCCTTCCAAATTTATACGACAAACTATAGTTTTTGCCAATAAATCCACTATGTCTGAACATCATATGATCAGTTATTGAAATTTATGGATGGATTTGACAAAATGGGCATGCGCATTTGGGCTTCAAATGGATGGTCGTGGCAACACCGATTGATCCATAGGGCCCATAATATATCAAATTGAAGCTGACTTAGAGGGCTATAATAGATGCTACACACTTCATCTATAACAATCCACCTTCAGATCCAAATTCCTTTATTTAGGCCCTTAAATTTGACATTAAAATTTATGTTCATTTTTTGGAGTTTTTTGTCTTTTCCTTTTTTTAGTTTTTAGGGTTTTTCCCTAAACACTATTTATTTGCCTATTTGAGTTATTTTGGGACAGTTTATTATTAATTAAAAATAAATTACAAATGTAATTCTTTCAATTCCTCTGGTATTCTTGAATCAATAAGGTTTTGATTTATTATTTTTGAGTATTCTTAGAATTAACGAATTCAATTCTTTCTTAAGGCTTCCACTACATCAAGTGTTAGAGCATCGATCCTGACAACATGCAGCCAAAGAGACGAGTGTAGGAGGTGTATGAATAAGACATGGAGCAGAGGTTACAGGAGATGATTGACGAGTGAATGAATAAAGTGGTGGATCAGTTGATAGATAGATTGGCCAAGATATTGGGTAATCAGAATAGAGCCTAAGGAAATAATTTTTCAAAACAGTTTGGTGATGATGAGGAGGTGGGGAACGAGTATGAAGATGAGGCTCCTCTCAGACACAATTGGCCTATCGCAGATGATAATAATAGGCGTTGGGAAATGGGCATGCGAACTGAGATTCCAGAATTTCATGGCAGCCTTTAAGTTGAAGAATTTCTAGATTGGCTGTCGATGGTTGAGGAGATTTTAGAATTTAAAGGGATGCCGAAAGACAAACGTGTTCCTTTGGTTACCAAGAGATTAAGGGGTAGGGCTACTGCATGGTGGCAGCAATTAAAACTGACTCGCACCATATTGGGAAAGAGTAAAATCGCTACTTAGGAGAAGATGAAGAAACATATGCGATATGCCTTTCTTCCATATAATTTCCAGTGGTTGATGTACTAATGTCTGCAAAATTTGAGACAAAGTATGAGATCGGTGGATAAATTACACTACTGAATTTTATCAATTGATTGTAAGGAATGAAATCTAAAAAATGGAGGATCAGCTGGTAGCAAGGTATATTAGGGGTTTGAGGCCACAGCTGCAGGACACAATGAATTTGTTTGATTCTATTTTAGTGTTTGCAGCTCATTAGAGGACTTTAGTGGTTGAGAGACAGTCATGAAAAGCTGCTAATCCAAACATTTAGGGTAGTGGGGCTAGCAGTAGTAGTACTGTGGTTAATAATAGTGGTGTTAATAAAGTAGCAAGCGGTAGTAGTGGCAGTGGTGTCTCTAGTAATAACAGAGGCATGGGCAATTCAATAGACTAACAGGGGGTATAAAATGTTTTGACTGTGGAGAGGTTGGCCATAGGCTATCTGAATGTAAAAAGACGGTGGGGAAAAAACCCTCTGCCTTGAGGCAGATGATTATATTGAGGAGGATTGGGAAATTGAGGGTGATCCTGTGTATAATGAGGATAAAACAATTGAGGAATTGCTTTTGGAAGGAGATGTAGGGACTGCCCTTGTTGTTAGGCATTCTTGCTTGACCCTTAAGGCAAGTTCAGAGGAGGATTGGCTAAGGAGTAATATCTTTCAGTCTACTTGCACTATTAAAGACAAGGTATGCCACTTTGCCATTAATGGAGGGAGTTATGAGAATATAGTGTTTGTTGAGGCTATCCAAAAACTAGACATACCAACTGAAAGTCATCCTAAACCTTATAAACTGGCTTAGTTAAAGAAAGGTGGAGAAGTTACAGTGTCTAAGAGAGCTTTGGTGTCATTCTCTATTGGCAAGAAATATAAAGATGCTATATGGTGTGATGTGGTAGCTATGAATGCCTTTCATTTGCTATTGGGAAGGTCGTGGCAGTATAACAAGGACATGACACATACTGGAAGAACTAATACCTATAGCTTAATCTTTGATGGGGTTAAAATTGTGTTGCTACCTAAACAACAAGTGGATATACCTAAACTAGCTAGTGGAACTAGTACTCTGTTGTCTTTGGCTCATTTTGATGAGGAATTGCAAGAGTCATACAAAAGGTATGTACTGTTAGGAAAGGAGGTGGCTGAGCCCATTATAGTCCCAGAAGTGATGGTTCCCTTAGTTATAAAATTTAATGACTTATTTCCTGATGAACTTCCTAACGGTTTGCCCCCACTTCGTGACATTCAGCGTTGCCAAACAGACCACATTATAGGATGAGTCCCAGTGAGCATGAGGAGTTGCGTCGACATGTGGAGGAGCTACTTGTTAAAGGTCACGTTAGGGAGAGTATGAGCCCTTGTGCTGTTCTTGCCCTTTTGACACTTAAGAAAGATAGGTCTTAGCGCATGTGTGTGGATAGCCGAGCCATCAATAAGATCATCATAAGGTACAAATTTTCTATCCCATGTTTGGATGATTTTCTTGATCAGATTAGTGGTGTAACTATTTTTACTAAAATTGATTTAAAAAGTGGATATTATCAAATACATGTTCGGCCTGAGGATGAGTGGAAAATAGCATTTAAGACTATGAAAGGTGATGCGGGGCAAGTCTTGGAGTTATTGGAATGGGTTTACGGAATGATGGATAGAATACATACGTTTTCAATATTATTAATATTATTAATATTATTATTATTATTAGGATTTGATTTTTATTTTAATTTAGTATTGATTAGAATTTGATTTTCTTATATTATTAGGGATTTGATTTCCTACCTTAGTTAGAATTGTCTTTATTTTATTTGCTAATTAAAATTAGGGTTAGGGTTGGTAGATTTGTGCCACCCTATAAATATGTAAGCCTTAGAGCTATGTGAGACAATTTTTGTTGAATTAATAAATCAGATTATTATTTTTCCCCCAAATTTGGTATTCTTGTGAATCAACGATTTCTTGGATGCCTATTTCTTGGCATTTATACGCAAATCAATAGGTTATAGAAGATTGTTAGACAGTAATCGTGCGCGATTCAATGTCGAGCAATATTTATCTAATTTCCTAGGCTTCTGCTATGTCAGTTGGTATCAGAGCCAACGAACATTCCTAGGGTTTTAAATAAAAAAATGGCATAAAAAAGTTAATAGCAGTGCTTGGATGAGGTTTACGAGTGGGAGGTTGATCAACGGGTTAAGCAGCAGTTTGAGCTTGTTGAGCAAGTAATAGGACAGCTTGGGCAGACGAGGGGCAAATAGGGTAGTTGATGAAACAAATGATTGAAAGGATGGATACTCTTTTGGCCAATCAGAATAGAAATAATCCAGCCCCATGAAACAACAATAATTTTATGGGTAATTCTGATGGGGAGGTTAGTGACGAAGAGGAAGAAGAAGAAGAAGATTATTATGAAGAGCCCTTATTTTTTGATACTGGTGATGATGAGGATAAGGATGCAATTATTGAAGATAAGCCAATATTTGATGAAGAGAATGAGGGTGATGAGGAATGTATTGAATTATTAAAAAGTGGCGATACAAACATTTTCTTTACTAAGAGGGATTCTTATCTGACTTTCGATAATTTAGGGATCGAGGTGGAGGAACATCATGATCGTGAATATAATATGCTAGAGCAAATTGAGCATGTTGACTTCATTGGCATTGAGGAAATTCTTTATTCTCATATTCCTTTAATTTTAATGTTGAAGGAATTACAAATTAATCAAGAATTTATGATGTTCTATACATCTATGAGCAAAATTCTTTCACGATATTTTTGCAAAATTCGAGGGTGAATTTTCTCTAAGCTAGAGGGAATGATGCGGGACAAGTCTTGGAGTTATTGGAATGGGTCTACGGAATGATGGATAGAATACATACGGTTTCAATAATAATAATAATAATAATAATAATAATAATAATAATAATAATAATTATTATTATTATTATTATTATTATTATTATTATTATTATTATTATTGATTTTTATTTTAATTTAGTATTGATTAGAATTTGATTTTCCTATATTGTTAGGGATTTGATTT
Organism: Mallotus nudiflorus; assembly: GCA_947683625.1. NCBI lineage: Eukaryota > Viridiplantae > Streptophyta > Magnoliopsida > Malpighiales > Euphorbiaceae > Mallotus > Mallotus nudiflorus. Next base: position 517,429 of record CANTUR010000440.1, on the reverse strand, counting down.
CCTACCTTAGTTAGAATTTTCTTTATTTTATTTACTAATTAAAATTAGGGTTAGGGTTGGTCGGTTTGTGCCACCCTATAAATATGTAAGCCTTAGAGCCATGTGAGACAGTTTTTATTGAATTGATAAATCAAATTATTATTTTTTTCTCCAAATTTAGTATTCTTGTGAATCAATAAATTCTTGGATGCCTATTTGCTGGCATTTGTGCATAAATCAATAGGTTATAGAAGATTGTTAGACGGCAATCATGCGCTATTCAACATCGAAAAATATTTATCCAATTTCCTAGGCTTCCGCTATATCAGAAGGGCTATATGAGTGCTTGTGATGCCCTTCAGATTGTCGAATGCCCCTAGTACCTTTATGCGTGTTATGAACCAATTGTTGAGGCCTTTCATTAGCAGGTTTGTTGTGGTCTACTTTAATGATATCTTGACTTATAATGCTAACCATGATGAGCATTTACAGCATGTTCAGGAGGTTTTTAGTGTACTATGCAGGGAACAATTCTATGCTGCCTTAAAAAAATGTGTCTTTATGTCCCCCAAGGTACTGTTTTTAGGGTATGTGATTTCTACAGTAGGTTTAAAAGTGGATGAAGCTAAGGTGGTGGCAGTGAGAGAATGGCTCAAACCAACTACTTTAACAGAAGTAAGGAGTTTTCATGGTTTAACATCATTTTATCAGCATTTCATTGTAAATTTTAGCACCATAGTGACTCCCATTACAGATTGCATGAAGGGTAGTCGGTTTGGATGGACGGAGGTAGCCTTCAATGTCATTAAGGAACGCTTTACAACAGCCCTAATCTTGGTGTTGCCAGATTTCTCACAAACTTTTGAGCTTCATATCAATGCCTCTAAAGTTGGGATTAGTACTGTCCTGAGTCAAAATAATTGCCCTGTGGCATTATATATTGAGAAGTTATTTAGTTCCCAACTCACTTACAGTAGTTATGGTATTGAGTTTTATGCAGTAGTGCAAGCAGTACGACATTGGGGACATTACCTGTTTCACAGAGAATTTATCTTGTATACTGACCATGATTCTTTGAAGCATTTGCACTAGCAGGATAAAGTTTCACCCCGCCATTCTAAGTGGGTCACCTATCTTGAACATTTCACTTTTATGGTGAAGCATAAATCTAGCATTACAAATAGAGTAACTAATGCTTTGAGCTGACAAAATAGTTTGTTGGTGACTATATGAGTTGAGTTGCTTGATTTTAATTCTTTTAAGGATTTACTTGCTATTGATCCTTACTTTTTTGTGGTATTACAAGATGTATAGGTTGGGAAGAGGACAAAATTTATGACGCAAGATGGGTTCTTATTTTGGGGAATTCAACTGTGCATTCCAGATTGCAACCTACACCCACTGATTATTAAAGAGTTACATGGTAAGGGACATGTGGGTAGAGACAGAACATTGCAACTTATTCAGGCTTCATATTTCTGGCCTTCAGTTTGAAAGGAGGTTGATAAATACGTTTAGAGATGCAAAATTTGCCAGGTTTTAAAAGGAACAGCCACAAATGCAGGGTTGTACATGCCTTTCCCAGTTCCTTCTCAACCCTAAACTAACATTAGTATGGACTTTGTGTTGGGATTACCACGTACTTAGCGAGGTAATGATTCCATCTTTGTTGTTGTTAATAGATTTTCTAAGATGGTTCATTTTATTCCTTACAAGAAGACTATAAACATAGTAACTGTGGCACAACTGTTCTTTCAGGATGTGTATCATCTGTACGGGTTGCCTACATCCATTGTCTCTGACAAAGATACATGTTTCCTCAGTCATTTTTTGGTGTAGCCTGTGGAAGATGATCAATACTCAACTGACTTTTAGTAGTGCCTATCATCCTCAAACAGATGGGCAAACTGAAGTGGTGAACTTGTTGCATTATCTAGTGGGGGATCACGTGAAGAGTTGGGATCAAAAATTATGTCAAACAGAAATTGCCTACAACCACGCTGTTAATTAAAGCCCAGGATTCAGTCCTTTCCAAGTTGTGTAATCCATTCAGCTAAGGGGTCTATTGACTTGATGCCTCTGCCTAGCAAAACAAGGGTCCAAGGGAAAGCAATAAATTTTATTTCAGGTTTACAGGATGTACACAATATAGTCTTTGATCATCTGTCTATTGCCAATTCTCACTACAAATAGCTTGTAGACCAGAAATGTAGACTTTTGGAGTTTGAGGTAGGTAATTTTGTATGGGTAGTCCTGAAAAAAGATCACTTTCCAGTAGGGAATACAATAAGCTATTTGCTAGGAAGATTGGTCTAGTTGAGGTAGTAGAGAAGATCAATTCTAATGTTTATCGTCTAAAGCTGCCTAGCCATGTTTGCGTTGTAGATGTGTTTAATGTTAAGCATTTAATTCCCTTCTTTAGTGATTCTTCTGATGACAATGTTGTGTTCAATTCGAGGCCAAATTTTTTGTCACTTGGGGGGAATGATATGGATGAGGCAACATTGAAATTTATGGATGGATTTGACAAAGTGGACGTGCGCACTTGGGCTTCAAATGGACAGTCGTGGCGACATCGATTGACCTACGGAGCCCATAATATATCAAATTGAACCTGAATGAGAGAGCTATAATAAGTGCTATACACTTTTTTTGTAGTAATCTATCTTCGGGCCTAAATTCCTTTATTCAGACCCTTAAATTTAACATTAAAGTTTATGTTCCTTTTTTGGAGTTTTTTATCTTTTCCTTTTTTTTAGTTTTTAGGGTTTTTCCTTAAATACTATTTATTTGCCTCTTTGAGTTATTTTGGGATAGTTTATGATTAATTAAAAATAAAATACAAATGTAATTCTTCTAATTCCTTTAGTATTCTTGAATCAACAGGGTTTTGGTTTATTATTTTTAGGTATTTTTAGAATCAACGAATTTAATTCTTTCTTAAGGCTTCCGCTACATCAATAACTTAAACAAAAATTACTATTATCAATAAACAAAAATTACCACTCTATTTCATAGAAAGGGTAAAAAGGCAAGTTTACTAAGCTATGTTATCAAATTATCAATTATAAGAGCAAAATATTATCCATTGAAACAAAATCCAGAGCCCTCTGTGAAGATGTTTAGTTAGTCTTAAATTTATAGTCGTTACTACATTTTGATAGAATTCTGAATTTCTTTGTGTTTCAGGGAACATTAACAGACAATATAGTGACCTATTTAGGCTTTTTAAGTTTGGTGGTTCTCCTTTTTAAGTCAATTATTTAAGGTGTGTTAGAGGCATTATAATGACAAGATCAAGTCATTAGAAGTTTACCTCGTTGAGCTGCTATTTTAGACTTTGGTTTATTGTATGGTTTGTTATTGTTAGATCCTCAGAGAAATATACTAAGGAATTAAGAATGAATGGTAGAGGAGTTCTATACATTTTTTGTCCTGATAATGTGTCAGAATTCTTGACAAAGCATGTTTTAGATCTTATTTGTTGTGTGTCTCATCTGGTTCGACTCGACCCTTCACTCAATCAACTGCTCATGTCTTGATGTTATATTTCATAATGTTTTTCTTGGTGTATACTGAAGTAAATTTTTCTGGTCTAGGTTATGGAAAATGGATATGAATTCATTGCAAATTGGCAACTTGTAACTATATCTTCAACACTCAACTATGGTGGTCAATATGGTAATGGTGGTGCTATTATGGGCATAGATGAAATTCTAATGTGCTCCTTTTAGATATTGAAGCTAGTAGAGAAAATAAACTAAATTATATTGCAAAATAAAAGTGGTTGTTAAATCTTTCCTAAGCCTCGCCTAGATAAACAGGATGTGCTTTCTTCTTCTTTGCGTCTAGTAAAATGAGTCAAGCTACTCTTAGACTATTCGGTCGATAAAAAATTAATTGAATATATTAAGATTTGTTTATTAGATAAATTGAGTTCAAACTATATAAAATTTCACTAATGAAATTTAACAAATAAATTTGGATAATAGTAATTTGTAATTTTAATATATTAGCAATTTAGCATTAAATATAGACAAAAACATTCTCACCTTTTACTTTTATTGGCTTTTTTTAGTTTTAGAGGAGAGAGTTTATTATTATTATTATTATTTTACACTTACATATATATATATATATATATATATATATATATATATATATATATATATATATATTTATTTATTTATTTATTTATTTTTTGGGAGTAGTAGAGTTAAGCATGCATTTAAGTGTTTGGTGATTATGATACTGTGTGAGTTTGGAGCTCGCTAAGAAATAAAAAATGGGTTTGGAACTGAAAATGGAGATGGACTCGCCACCCGGATAAGAGTCGAGACACACTGTACAATAATTATATTTCACGAAGGTTTTCAGAAGTCGTCATCATATATTGGGTTCGAAAAATGGGTATAGGCTTTTGGAATGCCCATCCAACCTTGCGGTTAGTCTCCATGTGTGTTTCATATTTTATTACTATTTATTATTAAATTATTTCCTTATTTAATATGGATTACAATGGTTTCCAATTTTATGTTTTAGTCTGAGTTTGCACATTAGTCCTATTTTTATATTTATAACCCGATATTTAGTATAAATAAAACAAATAATAATAATTTACAACTATACATTCCAAATGAATAGGGGCAATGATTAAGGATTACAATAATTAGTTCAAAAAAATGTAAAATAAACAAAAAATAAATCATATATAAACCAAAAATAAACTAATTATTTATACAAATAAAACCCCTCAAGAACTAATTAATAGAATAACTATTTGATGATTAAAAATCACCAAATAATTCTTGTAATAATCACGAATTAGCTCCATCTCATAAAAGAACAATATTATCCACAAAATAATTAACAATTATTCATGAGAAATGGAAATAAAATAATAAAATAGTTCATAAAAATCAAAATAATATTTATTCAATAATAATATTAAACAACATAGTAATCATATATAAAGTCAATATATATAACAAAAAAGAAGCATGGAAATCATGCAAAATATACAAAACAAGCATTAAATACCGAAGCAGAATTGCAGGACTTTGATAAAGCGGAAGAGGCGTCACCTCCTTACTAAGAGGCATTATTATATCGTCGTAATATAAAGGAGCGATGCCTTTGCAAAGAGACATTGCCTCTTCGATGGACCAAAAAACATACTACATCACTTAACTTTTAAGAAATTTCAAAATCAACACAAACAAGCAAAGATTGATAAAAGTGCATAAAGATCAATAATCAATGTTCAACGTTTCACATATTCATACTTCCATGTAAACAAGTAATAAAATCTAAGAAAAAAGGCAAAAGAGTAATAAGTCAAAGTTTTTAATGCAATAAAGAACTTAAAGTTTGAAATTGAGGATTCTTATTGGTTTAGATGTGTTGATACTCCTAAATAAGCCCTTAGATCTTTGGTTGTTGGTTTGAATGCTTCGAATGCAAGAGAGTCCTCCTTCCTCTCAAGAAAATCAAGTATTTTGCTCTGAAAATCCTCTTTTTCTTCTTTTTATTTTTCTTCTTCTCTTTTTTTTTTCTCCTTTTTCTCTGTGTTTTTCTCCCTTTTTTCCAAACCAAAAGTTATAGTTTTTTTCAAAAAAAAGTCCTCCCCTCCTTTACTTACACTCTTTCCTTTTAAGCCCCCTCAACTTTTGTCTTTTTCAATTCCAAAAACCTATATACTCTAACTCTCACCCTCTCCCTATCCTTTTCATCATTCCTTATGCCTCTTTTCTCTTTTTTTCTTCTTTTTTTTCTTTGGCGTCTAAAAATGCCTCAAATCAGAGGCAAATGAGTCTTAATTGCTGCCATTAATGGCATTTAAAGATGCAGATGGTGGTTGTGAAGAGGCGTTGCCTCACTGATGCCTAGGGTGAAGAGGCGACACCTCTTCGTTGAGGTGATCACCTCTTTATCCGAGCCAGGCCTAAGCCTTTGGGCCAAAAGGTAATGGGCTTAGGCTTAAAGGCTCGATTTCAGGCTTAGGCTTAGTGTTTGGGGTTATAAGCTATTTTAGAGAAGTTTTGGGTTTCCCTTGCATTCAAAACTCATACTTTCTCATCATTGGGATTTTATTCTGGGTCGATCAAACTAAAGGTGTCCATAGTTTACCCCCTCAATTTTTCAAAAAACTAAATTTCTTGGAATCAATTTTTCAAAAAAGCAATATAGACACAAAAATATTAAAGGATAAAAATGACATACCTAGCCTTTAAGCATCACTCTGGCTGTCAGCCTTGGGAATTTAAACTAGAGAGGTCAAACTTTACCTTAGAATGTGATAGTAATCCTCGGGTTTTGCTAGCCCGATTAGCCACTCATTATAGTTTGACGTGATTTCTAAGTTTGGCTCGAGAAGTCATTTAGTAGAAGAAAATGAAAACATGACCGTGATCCTCGAGTTTTCTTGGCCCGATCAGCCACTTATTATTGTTTGACATGATTCCTAAGTTTTTATGGCTCGAGAAGTCACTCAGTAGAAGAAGATGAAAACGTGACTATGATCCTCTGGTTTTCTTGGCTTGATTAGCCACTCATTATAGTTTAATTTGATTTCTAAGTTTTTCTTACTCAAGAAGTCACTTAGTAGAAGAAGATAAAAATGTAACTGTGACCCATGGTAACTTAATTAGCCACTCATTATAGTTTAGCATTATTTCCAATCTTTTCTAGCTCAAGAAGTCACCAGTAGAAGAAGATGCACTTCGAGGATTCAAACCCGACTAGACATCCATTGCAACGTGCACTTTAGGGATTCAAACCCGAATAAACATCCATTACAACAGGCACTTTAAGGGTTCAAACCCAACCAGACGCTTGTTAAAAAAGAAGATGTACTTCGAGGATTCAAACCTTACTAAACATCCATTACAATGCGTACTTTGGGGATTTAAACCCAACCAAACGCTCTTTGCAACTGATGCTTCAATCAAAATATCTTCAATTTTCCAACATTGATTTTGAGGAACACCTGAGAAGTAAAACAAAACTCTCTTTTTTTTCTTTACTGGGGAGTATATTTCTAATGGGCCTTTATGTTTTTTTTTGTTTTTTATCAAATAGGCTTCACCATCCTCCTTTCTTTTCTTTTATTTTCAATAAATCTTCCATTTTCCCCCTTCTGCTTTGATATATAAATTCTTTTTCCCCTTTCAGGTCACTTTTACTTTTACTCTCAATTTCTCTTTTCCTTTTCTTTTTATTCTCTTTCTTCTTAATTTTTAAAGCTTTATCTGCTATGGACATCACGTGGACCTCTAATTTACCCACATGGGACCTAGTGACTCCCTCAGTACACCCCCTATATAGTTTTAGGCTCAGTATTGGAGACGAGATCTCCCTTTTTGCAGACATGCGATCCCATATTTGTGGATTGGCTACATGAGAGGTTAGTACTCGATCTCTTTAATTTTTTCTGCAAATAATATTAAATAACATTTGGTTATTGTTCATATATGCATGTTTATCATTTTAACTAAAAGAAAATGAATTTTGTTAAATGAAATTATAAAAATTAAATTATGCTGTCAAATCATCGACCCGAAGAGGCATCGCTTCTTCGATAGGGCTATCGCCTCTTCAATAGGGCTATCACCTCTTCACTCAAGTGATGGCTTCATCACAAAGAGGCGATCACCTCTTCATGTCAGAGTGCTTACAGAGAGGCAATTGCCTCTTAGCCAAGCGTTGACACCTTTATAATGGGTCAACTGCCTCTAGCATAGAGGTGTTAGCCTTTTAGATAGATTTATGAGTAGAAATTGAATTATTCATGAAAAATAATAATTCCACTCCTTCTTTTAGTCCTATAGCTTGATGCCTACACTCTCAAGGGTGCTAAGAACTTTAATGGTGCTCGTAATTGGTATGACAAGCTCCCGGATATGGTGAAGGCTTGTATCCATGACACCAGATTTTCTGATTTCATCCTAGCACTTTTGGCGCAGCAGGGACATATAGATTACTAGCCTCTTTAGGCTCTGATGGAGAGATGATCTGACTGTAGACACCCAATTTCGAGATGATGTGTCATGGATGCAGCAAAGGACTCTAGTGATGAAAATATAATGAATAAGTATTTGATACTTAATCTTTAAAATTCTAAAGGATTAAATGCAGCTTTTAAAGGAAGGATTTAATATTTTCACGGACTAAATTACAAGGTTTTTTTTAGGACCTAATTGTAAAATTTAAATTCTTCTAGAGGCTTTTTTATAATTAAATGTTAAAAAAATATCTGAATTCCGTAATTTCGACCGAAATTATGTAATTCTAGTTAAAATTACATAATTTCGATCGGAATTACACCAATTCCGATCGAGATTGTGTAATTCCAAATTCCGGTCAGAATTAAATTCTTCCGTCTCTATTTTCCTATTTTTAATTCAGTTCTAATTGGTTTAAAATTCCTAATTAACTCAATCCTAACTGGTTTAAAATTCCTAAATGTAATTTTAAGTATTAATCTTATATTTTAGGAATTAAAATCACATTAGGATTGGGGCTAGGCTTCTTAGTTCCACTATATAAAAAGAGAATAGTAGGAAAAGAAAGGGGGACGATGAAGAGGAAAAAGAGAGAAGAAAAAAAAGAGAAGAGAGAGACGGGAAGAAAAAGAAAAGAGAGAAACGTTTTTTTTGAATTAGTTTTTTTTATTCCCTTTTGAGTTATTTTTTTTACAAAAAAAATCCTTTTAATTTAACAATTAATTCAAGATTTGTGGAGAATTTTTGAAGAAGAAGATTCGAAGATTTATCAAGAACGGTGAACTACGAATCTTAGGAGTACCCCAAATCATTCACAAGCATCATCATCTTCTTCTTATTTCTTTATTTTTATTTTTATATTATTAATTATATTTTCTTTCATGTTATTGTCATAATTTATTCATTAATCATAATTTTATCTTTTTATTTTGGTGAGTACGGAGTAAAACGCATGGTGATCCAGTGGAAGTGATGAATTCATGAAAAGTCTGTGAAAAATTAGGGATAAAGCCTCGTAGAGACTTAGTTTCTAGGGTTTTTACTTTATTTTATTTATTGTCTTTATTTTATTCTTTATTCTTTATTTTATTAATTGTTTTATGAATTAATGTAATAGCCCCAATAGTGAGAGTAGCGAAATTATGTATGTGGTTGCATGTTTATTTTGATTAAATTGGTTAGTAAAACTAGGTTTTAATTAGGTAATTACTTAAAATCAATGAAGGAAGTAGATTAATTTAGGTTGCATATTAATAAAATAGGATTTTAGTAAGGATTAGTTTAATTATTTGTTTGATCTTATTTAATTATTTTTTTTATTTTTCTTTATTTTTGGGTTTATTTATTATTTTTATGTGTTTTGGACCTTAGGCCCACTTTAGGTCTTGATTTATTTATTTAATTTTAGATAATTCCTTTAGCCCATCTCATCGAATAATTAATTAAGTTTAATTAATTAAAATATATTTTTAGGTCCATAATTAATTATATTTTAAGTTAGAAATATCCTTAGACCCGTTTAATTAATTAGACATAGGCCCACCTAATTTAATTTAATTAATTTAGACTTAGCCCACTTAATTTAAGTCTTCTTTCATAATTTGTAGATTTAAAATCATTATTTAATCAAAACATGTAGAATTAAGCCCACTAATTTAAATACCTTCATAACATGTAGAATTAGGCCCATTTTTAGAATTAAAATACATAGACGTAGGTTCATTTAATTAAAATCAAAAGGAATTAGGTCTTTAGGTTCACTTATAATTTAAAATATGTAGACTTTAGTTCATTTATTTAAAATCCATGTAGATTAGACTAACTTAGAGATTATGTGATTTATTGAATGCATTATTTACTTGTATATTTCATGACTAGTTTGCCTTGGAGTTGATTGTTTTGGGTTTATATGAAATTGCATGTAAATAGAGAATAAGATAATAAGATAATAATTCATAAAGTAATTCTAAATGAACACAAGATTGAAAGAAGTTGGCATTCTATATCCAGAATCTCTTGGTTGTGGTGCTAGCTTTCTTTTAGGGAATCGAGTATCACCTTTTCGATTTGTCCTAGTTATTACCCTGGGTGGCAACTCCTTATCTCCATGCCATGTCTTTGTGACAGTGGTTAGTGTGTTCTCTAGAGCCCTGAGCTCAAATAGTGTCGTGGTTGCTAAAATCTTGGATGCGCACTAAACCTCGTCGTCTACAATGGCGACTCCATTGGGGATAAAAGATACTGATTTTACTTGTGTTCTTTAGAATTATTTTATTCTTGCATTCATCCTGCATGTCCCTATTAACCGATGGCGTTGGTTTATGATTCCATGATTCCACTAGCTTTATGGGGTTGTAGATTGGCTAACCATCACTCTTAGCCTTAACTCGATCTAAGAGAGATTGTCAGGCTCATCTGACTAGAGCTTGTAACCTAAGATTTTAATGGGGTAGTCTTCTCTTAAGTTTGGAAAGGATGTTGGGCCCCTCTGACCTTGGCCTATAACTCAAAGTCCAAAATAGAGAGCATCTTGTAAAGGGAACCTTAACCTTTTTACAAGACCCTAACCACATATAATGGCTTAGTTATTTCCCCCTAGGATCTACCCAAATTGCTTGTGAATGTTGCCATTAGGTATTCCTATCTGTAAGGGCCCAAGCCCATACTTTAGAAAGCCTTTTAGGTTAATAAAGTTTGGGCTAATCTTTTACACCTAGAAATGTTATTTCTGTGCTTCTATTGCTTTAAGAGATTTGGCATGTGCGTCAGTCCCTGATATCCTCTGTTAATATTAAGACCAAGATAAAAAATCCTAGGAAAAGAGACTCGTCATCGAATACGTGTGCGGGAGGAATAAAGTTGAAAGGATGTATGTATACCTAACTTGTTACTTGCTACTTGTTGCATAGCATATGCATTATGCATACGTGCATCTCATGCATTATGCTAATAATTTCTCGTTCAGCCATTATACTTTCATCCGGGTCTTCCTGTGTTTGGAGTCGAAAAGGTGGCAAACTGGTGAGAATTGATTCAAGCCCCCAATCGATTGCGAAAGAGATCAGTAGTAGATTGGAAAAGAGCCCCATTAATTCGCTCTATTTGGAAGCTACACAACCTGAATAAATTGAAAGAATAGAACAACAAGAGGGAGGAAACTAGACCCTAAAAGACATCAAAGGAACACTAATGGATGATATGAGAGCAATTATGCAAGACGCGTTAAGACAAGCTCTAGCGGGACTAATGCCACCACCTGCTGCTGTTGCACCACCGGCCGTGGCCAACCCACCTGCTATGGGTTCACTACCTGTTAACAATGATAATGTTGGAGAAATGAAACTCGAGGATGTTGAGAGTTACATGGTTGAAAAAGCGAAAAAGGAATCACTTGAGCAAGTTCAAGAGCTGGAATCTAAATAAATAAAGGCATTAACTCAGAAGATGTCTAAGATGAAGGAGTTGATGAGGGGACAAGGCCTAGGATACCCTTTTAACTTTAATGATGTAATGCGATTTGAGGAAGACAGGCTACTTGACAAATTCAAGATGCCACAACTGCAGAAGTTCGATGGTACTGGGGACCCGAGGATGCACCTTAGTCAATACACAACTACTATGAGTACCACTAAGGCTCCCTTGTCTGTGGTTACCAAGTTATTTGTACTGTCCTTAGAGGGTATGACTGTTAATTAGTATCGTAGGTTAGAGAAGTCTATCCGAGCAGATTGTAGGGAGTTGTGCACTACTTTTATAAAGTAATATGACTATAATACTAGGCTTGAGGTGTCCATAAGAGATTTAGAACTAACCAAGCAGAAGCCTCATGAATCATTTTCAGATTTTCTGACCAGGTTCATGAATAAGGCAGGAATGATAAAGAATAAATTGACAGAGAAGGATCAGGTTAGAATGATGGTCCAAAATGTGTCACCTAACCTAGTGGAGAGGTTACAAATGATGAACCCCAAGGCATTTGTAGACCTTTATGATGATGGGTTATAGGCTGAAGAGATCGAAAATGAGAAAAAGAAGGCTACTGAGAACACCGGAGCAAGAAGCTACCTAACTGGGGGCATATATCAAGGAAGCACTAGCCAGGTTGTAGGAGTCTATGCTATTCAACAACCAAGGAGTTTTTCAAAATTTAAACAACCTTTGTCAAAAGTCTTAGAGTGCCTAATGGAAAAGGGCTTACTTCAACCTTTACTTACTTTAAACCCACCAAATCCAAATATCCCAAGCTATAACCCGAATAAACACTGTAAATTCCACCAAAACCTCCAACACTCCATAGATAACTACATCCACCTCAAAAATGAAATCCAAAACCTCATAGACTTTGGAAAAATCACAGATCCTGAAAACCCAAGCACTAGAAGCAATCCTTTCCCAAACTACTAGAACATGTCATCTCCAACAACTATGCTGATCAACTCAGGAGTAAGCGAGAAAGAAGTGCTAAACTCCTTTGAGGACCTAGACCTTAAAACCAATGAGAAATCTCCTGATGCCCCTAAAGATGTGGAGCAAGTTAAAGATTTGCTGGGTCAGCCCTTAGGCTAGTTTGATTACAAAGTGTTTTACACTAAACCACCTTCTTTTGACATACCCTTCGAGTTAATTATACCTACAGGATAGGGTGAGGACTTTGATGATGAGAAGATGCAAGAAAATAAAACATATAAAGTGGAAGTATAGAAGGATGGAAAGAGAGCAAAGCCACTGAATGAGAGTTTCATCAAAGAAGGATATGGAAAGTATTACCTCAATGCAAAGGAACCTGTCAACATGCCCGGTGTGAATGGGACCTGGTGCAAGACAACAAGGATGAGGAAATGCAAGAATAGCTATTATGTCAGCCATTTGAAGGATAACCACTATAAGACTTACCATCCTTAGCATTTAAAATAGGAAATAAATTTTCTTATTGTCTTCTTTAAATAAAATTTTAGTTTCTTTGGAACTTATTTTATTTTAGTGATCGATGATATAAATTCTGATTATGCTCACTTATATAATATGCGTCCTGATGGTACTACACATTGTGATATTGATCGCATCTGCATGTTTGATAAAAATTTAATTCAATTAGATTCATTCAGTATGGGCACAAATGTAAACTTAAAGAATAGTCCTATATCACATGTTATAACTTCTAAAGAGAGCAAAATCTGAGGAAAAATAAGAAGAATGATAAAAAAGAGAAGAAAAATAAAGAGAGAGAAAAAGAAAAAGAACAGTGAGGTGAAAAATTAGAGAGAAAATTCAGGATTAATTGATTATAGGAGTTGTGTCATGTGATGTAATGAATGTTCTCATTTTTGCCCTAATGAATGAGTGAAACTGAGTTAGAGATTTTTGTCAAATATCGCATAATCATCTTTATCATATTGCATAAGTATCTGAATGGAAAGACATTACATAATGAAAGCTAAAATCAGAGCTATGAGATCACTATTTTAGTTATGTTTCTTTTGTAATTTTCCTTATAAGCCTAGGGTCCCCTTACATCTTGAGAATTCAAATGGCTCATTAACTTGCATCAATCATTGCATCAATATCAAGCTTTATATTCTGCTAAAGAGTTCTTCAAAGTGCAAGTCCAGCTAATTTCATCATTAAGAACTCGCTTCGGTTAGTTTGCCCATTCCTCTACATCTCTAATGCATGAGATTGTAACTAATAGGGTTAATAAGTCAAAGGATCAACAACAACAGTGAATGAACTGGGTCTCTTGCACATAAAATTGAAAAAAGACTGTTAGAATAGCATAAATAAATCTAAAATGGAACTGGGGGCAAAACTCAACTCAGGGGGCAAATGGTGTCGGCATTCAAAGAGTGAAGATGGATGCTAAAGTGTAAGAGCTAATACCTCAGTCATTAACAGTAACAAAAGAAAAGTTCAACAGTGTATCAGTTAATCACAAGCTTTATTGTAAAGCCATGGACCCTACTTGTTAGCCTAGTAATTAGTCTGATGAATTGTATCGGAAGCGTCAACATTAGAAGTACCAATAGTGAATCATTTAATGCTCAAACGGATAGGCTATTGATGGGACACCTCATTCTTACACTCCAAAATCAACAACATGGCTCTGTTCCAAACAAGAGACCCATTAGGATCATGCACCTCATACATAGCATGCATACACTTGCATACATTTTTGGGAAATACTTGTTTTGTATAATAAAAGTCTTTGAGCCTAAACAAGATTGAACAGATACTCAACTACTAATATTTAAAATTAGTGTTGGAAGAATAGGAAAGTAGTCAGAGTATTTGCTTATGAAACATTTGAAAGAATGAAAATAAGAGGAGTGACACTACCAAGAAGCATTATCCTGGAAACTTCAAGAGGCTAGATAGGATGCTCAAGCTCCTCAGATTCAATATGCTAGGGAAGAATGCACTTAAAACTTAAGATGAATACGTTCTGAAAACTTCTTTAATGATGAGATAAAAACCTCTAACTCTTAAATCTTTTTGTTTGTAGGAAATGTTGGGAAGAGAAATGAAGCCCTCTACCATAGCATCAATGGGATAAAGCCACAACTTCAATGGTGGAGCATCACAACCCTGTGATCGGAGACATTATCACCATAATGAAAGGGAAGAATGTAAAATAATAACATTACATTCTGATAATTTTTTTACTAGTAAGTAGGTCATACTAACTTATGGTATTTTGTGCAGGGAAAATAAAAGAGAACAAAAAAGGGAAAAGGAACTGATATATCAATAGGAATGGGCAAGATAGCAAATGCCAATCGCTCATTAAAACCTCACCCTATGCAAATACCAAAGGGAAGTAGTACAACTCTATTCTTTAGATTCTATAGTAAAGAACCATCTCAATCATAAAATTCATAAATTGAAAGTAAATTCATCCACTTCACGAGATCATGTGCAAAAAGCCTATCTCATGACTTTTTATCATAGTAGCTTTCTTTTATTAACCTCACAAAATTCAGATGAGTAGTTAATAGTTTTATGCTGAGAGTTTATAAACTCTAATCAATCTAATGCTTACTTTGCACCCAAACGAGGGGAAGAAAATGCAAAAACAAAATCTGTGGACATGAAGCATGAATTGCTTGAATTTTAAAGTATCCTTTCAGTCTTTTGAATATTAAATGTGCACATAATCTACTCCAATGTTTAGAAATGAGTATGAGTACAAAATCCCTTGATGGTATCCATGTTGAGTAATACGAGAAAGGCAGGGGAATACTAAGAGGAGAATAGAAAAAAGAGCAAACATAATTTACTCCAATGCTCAGAAATGAGTAAAAGTATTAACATAAAACCTCTGAAGGTATCCATGCTGAGTAATACAAGAAAGGCAGGGGAATACTAAAAGAGGACCATGCCAAAAATCGCTTTATTTACTCCAATGCTCTATATGAGTATGAGTATCCAAAGGACCTTTCCAATAGTATCCACGCTGAGTAATATGAGAAAGGCGGAGGAATACTCAAATAAGGAAGGAAATCACAATAATAATTCAAAGAGTATTTTGATACTTAGAATCTGATCCATTTATGCTCAAATATCATGAGTTTTGTTTAGCAAATTCTCCCTAAAATTAAGTGTGGAAGTAAGCTTTTCACTCGATAAAAGATATGCTCTCAATATAAGATGGTTAATGATGCTTCTGACCTTTATAAATGGTGAATAAATAACAGTCATGAAAGTAAAAAATAGTGAGATTTGTTGAGAGCATGCGATCTCATGAAAAGTGATGAATTTTCTCATAATATTTTTAACACTACAAAGTACTTTTGTGCATTCGTCATTATTGAAACTAACTTCAATAAGTTTGTAGGAGTTGCAAATCTAGAAGAAAGTGCACCCAACTTGTAGAGATGGTTGACATAGCAAAATTAAAATAAGTCAGCAAAGAAATTCTAATTAGTCAATATAGCAAAAGTCAAAGTTAATCATCATAAAGAATTCAAAGCATTCAACTCAAATAACTAAATTTGCGAGCAATTATGGATTGCAGTATAATCATCTAAGACAATTCAGACTATACGACTGAGTGTAATTGGCATAATTCGACCGAGTGCAATGTATCCTCAAAATTATATAACTGAGTATAATCAACATCTTATGACCGAGTGTGATGCCTCTTTCAAATCAGCAATATGACTAAGTGTAGTCGGCATTGTACGACCGAGTGTAATATATCTTCAATCGATTATATAACCGAGTATAATCAACATCATACGACCAAGTGTGATGCCTCTTTTTAAATTAGACTATACGACCGAGTGTAGTCGGCATTATACGATCGAGTGCAATGTATCTTCAATCGATTATACGACCGAGTATAATCAACATCATATGACCGAGTGTGATGCCTTTTTTTAAATCAGACTGTACGACCGAGTGTAGTCAACATTGTATGATTAAGTACAATGTATCTTCAATCGATTATACGACCAAGTATAATCATCATCATACAACTGAGTGTGATGCCTCTTTTCAAATCAGACTATACGACTAAGTGTAGTCAGCATTGCATGACTGAGGGCAATGTATCTTCAATTGATTATACGATCTAGTATAATTAGCATTATATGACCGAGTATGATGTTTATTTTCAAATCAAATTATATGACCGAGTGTAGTCATCATTGTACGACCTAGTACAATGTATCTTCAATTGATTGTATGACCGAGTATAATCAGCATCATATAACTGAGTATGATGTTTCTTTTCCAAATAGACTATATGACCGAGTGTAGTCAGCATCGTACGACCAAGTGCAATGTATCTCCAATCAATTATACGATCGAAAATGATATTTCTTTTCAAAACAGACTATACGACCGAGTGTAGTCAGCATTGTACAACCGAGTGTAATGTATCTTCAATCGATTATACGACCGAGTATAATCAGCATCATATGACCAAGTATGATGTTTCTTTTCAAATTAAACTATACGACCGAGTGTAGTCAGCATTGTACGATCGAGTGCAATGTATCTTTAATCGATTATACGACCGAGTATAATCAGCATCATACAACTGAGTATGATGTTTCTTTTCAAAACAGACTATACAAGGCATTGTACAACTGAGTGCAATGTATCCTCACCCGATTATACAATCGAGTATAATCAGCATCATACGACCAAGTATGATGTAATTTTTTAATTTAATGCTATACATTCGAGTATGGTCAAACATTGTATGACTGAGTACAATGTGTTTCATTCACCTAAGGTTATACGACTGAGTATAATCAATATCATAGGACCGAGTATGATATGTCATTTGAAATGATGTACGTCTGAGTATAGCAAATTCACAAGCAAAAGCTTTAAGGAGTGCAGGTAAGTATCCTAACTTTAAATTTAGAAATTGGGTGTTATTTTGCTTTGTCACAATTTGTCAAGCAAACAGCGACAAAGGGGGGCAACTGTAGACACCCAATTTCAGGATGATGTGTTATGGATGCAACAAAGGACTCTAGTGATGAAAATATAATGAATACGTCTTGGATACTTAATCTTTAAAATTCTAAAGGCTTAAATGCAGCTTTTAAAGGAAGGATTTAATGTTTGCAGGGACTAAATTACAAGATTTGTTTAGGACCTAATTACAAAATTTAAATTCTTCTAGGGGCCTTTTTATAATTAAATGTTAAAAAAAGTCAGAATTTCATAATTCCGATCAGGATTGTGTAATTCTGATTGAAATTTCACAATCTCGATCAGAATTGAATTCTTTCGTCTCTGTTTTCCTCAGTTCTAATTGGTCTAAAATTTCTAATTAACTTAATCATAACTGGTTTAAAATTCCTAAATATAATTTTAAGTATTAATCTTATATTTTAGGAATTAGAATCATATTAAAATTGGAGCTAGGCTTCCTAGTTCCACTATATAAAGAGAGAATAGCAAGAAAAGAAAGGGGGATGGTGAAGAGGAAAAAGAGAGAAGAAAAAAAGAGAAGAGAGAGACGAGAAGAAAAAGAAAAGAGCGAAATGTTTTTTTGAATTAGTTTTTTTTTATTTTCTTTTGAGTTATTTTTTTTACAAAAAAATTCCTTTTAATTTAACAATTAATTCAAGATTCTTGGAGAATTTTTGAAGAAGAAGATTCGAAGATTTATCAAGAATAGTGAACTACCAATTTAAGGAGTATCCCAAATCATTCATAAGCATCATCATCTTCTTCTTATTTCTTTCTTTTTATTTTTATATTATTAATTATTTTTTCTTTCATGTTATTGTCATAATTTATTCATTAATTATAATTTTATCTTTTTATTTTGGTGAGTACGGAGGAAAACGCATGGTGATCCAATGAAAGGGATGAATTAATGAAAAGTCTATGAAAAATTAGGGGTAAAGCCTCGTAGAGACTTAGTTTCTATAGTTTTTATTTTATTTTATTTATTGTCTTTATTTTATTCTTTATTTTATTTTATTAATTATTTTATGAATTAATGTAATAGCCCGAATAGTTGGAGTAGCGAAATTATGTATGTGATTGCATGTTTATTTTGATTAAATTGGTTAGTAAAACTAGGTTTTAATTAGGTAATTACTTAAAATCATTGGAGAAAGTAGATTAATTTAGGTTGCATATTAATCAAATAGGATTTTAGTAAGGATTAGTTTAATTATTTGTTTGATCTTATTTAATTGTTTTTTTATGTTTTTATTTATTTTTGGGTTTATTTATTATTTTTATATGTTTTGGGCCTTAAGCCCACTTTAGGTCTTGATTTATTTATTTAAGTTTAGGTAATTCTTTTAGCTCATCTCATCGAATAATTAATTAAGTTTAATTAATTAAAATATATTTTTAGGTCCATAATTAATTAGATTTTAGGTTAGAAATATCCTTAGTCCCATTTAGTTAATTAGACGTAGGTCCACCTAATTTAATTTAATTAACTTAGACTTAGCCCACTTAATTTAAGCATTCTTTCATAATTTGTAAATTTAAAATCACTATTTAATTAAAACATGTAAAATTAAGCCCATTAATTTAAATACCTTCATAACATGTAGAATTAGGCCCATTTTTAGAAATAAAATACATAGACGTAGGTTCATTTAATTAAAATCAAGGAATTAGGTCTTTAGGTTCACTTATAATTTAAAATATGTAGACTTTAGTTCATTTATTTAAAATCCATGTAGATTAGACTAACTTAGGGATTATGTGATTTATTTAATGCATTATTTACTTGTATATTTCATGACTAGTTTGCCTTGGAGTTGATTGTTTTGGGTTTATATGAAATTGCATGTAAATAGAGAATAAGATAATAATTCATAAAGTAATTCTAAATGAACACAAGACTGAAAGAAGTTGGTATTCCATATCCAGAATCTCCTAGTTGTGGTGCTAGCTTTCTTTTAGGGAATCGAGTACGACCTTTTCGATTTGTCTCAGTTATTACCCTGGGTCGCGACTCCTCATCTCCATGCCATGTCTTTGTGATAGTGGTTAGTGTGTTCTCTAGAGCCCTGCGCTCAAACAGTGTCGCGATTGTTAAAATCTTGGATGCGCGCTAAACCCCGCTATCTACACCGACACTACTCGTACATTTTATCTTCCTTTTAAGGAGTTTACGCTTAATCCAATGGCTTTTACTGCAGTCACTGGTATTGCTTGCACGGGGGATTCTATTCCTCTTAATGCTAGTCTCCATCAGTTATCTCTAGATTGTCTTACTTTCATTGAGCGTCTACTTGGCATGGTCTCTGATATGAAGGGAGACACACATAGTGAAGCTCAATTCCATCAAGAGCTTCTATTCTTATGCCAAAGTTGAGGTGGCTACCATAACTCACTAGATTGATTAGGTAGCACACTCATTCTTGGTCTGGTCTACTTATTGGGCACTACTCTCTTTATAGATATTGCCAATTCTGTAGACCTGAGCTTTTTAATACCCCTAAGAGACCTAGACCTGGTGGTCATATATGATTAGGGTAGCTGTGCTCTAGCCTATCTATGTAGGAGTATGGATGAGTTGTGCATGGGGCTGAGAGGCTTTGTGGTTTCTGGCATGCCATTCTAGTACTTCCCTCCTCTTTTACTATTAAGTTCCATCTCAAATATTATCATCATGATTTGTTAACAATTATTCCTTTCTCTTATAGGATTAGGCTCTAGAACTGGAGCTGATTATAGGGATCACTCATGTTATCGACACTCTTTTTCCTACTATGGCGATATAAGGCTCTAGTCATGCTTGAAGGAGGTCAGTTGCTCATATGCATATTCATTGTGCGTGATTAAACATTCTCACACATGATGAGGTAGGTACCTACAAGTATAGTTGTAATTAGTAACACATTTATTAATTATATTCATTCATTTACCGGCTTATTTTTGCAACTATGCTTGGACTTGTGGGATTTTTAGGTTGGATGGTCTCAGGCCATGGTATGCTCAATTCCACTATCCTGAAAGAGAGTACTACTCTAAAGGCCTAACTACAAAGTTTGGTATCTCGATGAGAGAGTACACTAGTGGCGGATGGGTGCTTGAGTGAGACGGCTGCCTCTCGCTCCTCCCTGACATATTTTCTAGGCATATGAGTTAGAGGGAGACAAGCTTGATTAGGCTTTCGTGGGAGATGTGCGAGAAGAGGAAGTCTCAATACATGGATTTTGTAGAGCTCATCTCATATAGAGGGTGCCTTTACCTGCACCTGCACCTTAGGTAAACATGCAATTCTATTAAAGTTATATTTCATATTTTATGCTTGTTGATACTATTACTTAACTTAATTTTCTTTCTTAGGTACCAACTAGGGCACCGGCTACTTTTTCTAGGCCTACAGCACATAAGAGGCCTTATCAGTATCCACGTATTATGCCTAGCGGTGAGGGTACTTCCTCTGGCATGCCACCTACTAGGGAGCTTTTCAGCTCCAGATTTTAAGTGATAGTTGGTTGGCTTGTTGCCACTCCTGACTTGCTAACTTGTTACTAGGTGCCTTCGGGCGAGCTCTGTCATCAGTTCTTGATGCTAGACAAGAGCTTAGAGCTTGAGTTCTTACTAAAGGCCATTATATATGTAAGTTCCTTTCTTCTGAAGTCCTATTCTCAAATTTGACTTAACATATGATGAATTCTAATAATATATTAATTACAAAGATACCTCGAGATTAGGGAGAGTGTATGTATAAGGTGATCGAGGCTCGTTAGGACTTCTTAATGCAGATGACATAGCAATGGAAGGTAATATCTACACCTTATTTTTATATATATGCATGCTTTCATGATTTCTTACCTTTTATTTCATCTAGATAGAACCGAGATAAGGCTAGCCAAACTAGGATTACTACTCTTGAGTGTCAGCTTATTACTCTCCAGGTTGAGGGTGACAAGGAGGAAAATGACACGAGTGATGAGCATGCTGAAGACGACAGCGATGGCGATGGAGCTGATGAACCTGAAGATGATAAATAGAGGGATACCTAGGAGGCTTGCTAGTATATGATCATTAGAAACATTTTTGCTACTATGTACTATTGCCCTGTTATTATCTAGATTAATTTTTGCTTTATCATTTTCATATTTCGCACTGAATGAATGATGCAACATTTAAATTTAAATTTTGGCAAGATTTTGAATCAATTAAAGGATTTTTATTGGCAAAATGCTCTCATTTGAATTTGTATATGCTATACAATCATTCTGCAATAACAAAAAGATAGGTTTCAATTGTTGGAGAGGCACCGCCTCTTTATAGAAGCGTCGCCTCTTTGTGAAGAGATGACAGTGAATCACCTCTTCATGTAAAGGCGCTGCTTGATCATAGAGGTGATCGCCTCTACATGTTCAGTCTGCAGTTACTTAAATCCTTAGCTCTCCTTTAAAATCCTCGATTGCCCATTCATGTGAATTCTCTTCATTCTATCTCTCTAGACAACATCCTATCCTCCTAACATAACCGAAAGAAGCTTGAAACAACTACAACCAATTTTAAAAAGTTTGGATGGTTGTCTTCTAATTTTTGCATGCAAGAAAGATTAATTTCCCATTTCTCCATGTTCTTGCTTAATTTTGGGATCCTTAGAAGCATGTCTTCAGATTCAACATAGTAGAGTTATGCCCCTTGCCAAAAGAATTTGAAGCCACCTTAGGCTCTCAGATGAATTCTACTTGTCAGATTGTAATTCCTCCGATTAAAACCCTAGATTTACACTTTATCCAATACCAAATGGCTAGGCTATTCAATATTTTCCCACAGTTTTCTCTTCGCCATATCTTTGGTAATGAGGTTCTAATGAGCTTTTTTCTCGAAGATATCATGATTGTAGATAGCAACATGGTTTATTAGCCTCAGATGATTGCTCTTTGCCTATATGCTCAATTTTTACTAGTTTTCCTTTTTAGCAACTGTGACCCAAAGGTTCTTAACATTATGGATCAAGTGGAAGCTAGCTTAAATCCTTTTCCTCTTATCTTGGTAGAGACCATTATGGGCTTGATAACTTCTCTAAAACTAGGCGATTCTCAAGGAGTCCCCTGTTGCTGGAGGTGAGCTTCTTTTTTCTTTTCACTACTGCTTCTTGCCATTCTTACCTATTTAGTCTTCCCATAAGCATGACTTTATGAAAAATTGAGGTTGCTTGAACCTCTCAAAGACATCGCACATTACCAAGCCAAACATTGTCATACTACAAGACTCCAACCTATTCTAAAGGATATTCAAAGCTAGTTGTCTACATTTCTTGACACTCTAATTCAATGGATGTGCCTATAATGGAGATTGTAGCATATGACATTTGATCCTATACCTACTGCATTCCACTAGTCGGTCTCCACTTTGTCACTTTTTATAATCTTGCTTGACTTTATAAGCAATATGGGCAGAAACAATTGATCGTGGAGCTTATGTATGAATTTGAGCCAGGCCCTTTTCTCAGAACTTTCTGGATAACTTGGTCGCTATTGGCCTTGGAGAATTATTCAAAGGTTCATTGACTATGATAAAGATCAATTAATTAATGATCAATATAAAGCATGGATCTAGTTACAACAGATAGAGAAAGATGAATTCATAAAAAAGATAAGGGCATTGCAGGCATTGAGTGCTTAAGGTGTTCAAAAGAAAAACAAGCATCACTAGTTTATAAAATTTAGTCTTTATTTGCTTTTATTAGATGGAATTTCCTTTATAGTTAAACAATGTGTAATAAGCATTTAATGCAATGTTCAATCAATAATAAAGGCAATCCATTCCATTTAATTTAAGCACAAAATGACTATACATCTTGCTTCTTACATATCTCTTGTCGTTAATTGGCTTGCACTTATAAGTTTTCCAACTAACTATTTTTTTCTCTCTTTGTTTTTTTATATGTTATTTACTTTTGCTTGGATTGCCCTTTTTGATTTTCAATCCAACAGGACTTTTTTTTTTTAATTTTTTTTACCTCTAACTTTTACCTAGGTAGCCTCTTTTGAGGTTTTTTCCCTAGCGAGACTTTATAGAAAGTATTTTTTAAGCTTATCCAAGTTAATGGGCTCTCTAAACTTGTTTCCTTCTAAATCAAACAAAATAACAGTACCCTTAGAATCTTTATTTAATACGGACCTTCCCAGTTCAGCTTGAACTTTCCTCGTGGATTAGTCATGATGGGCCTAGTGAGCTTTAGCACTAGGTCACCCTCTTTGATTTTGCCTAGTTTAATTTTTTTATAAGCTCGAAGTATCCTTTTCTGGTACAACTAAGAGTGATACATGACTTTCATTCTCTTTTTATCTAGTAGCATTAGTTGTTGACCCATTGATACTCAGGAATTTTGGATTCGAAGAGAACCCTTAACGACTAAATCTTAGCCTCAACTGGCAACATAACTACACACCCATACACCAGAGAGTATAGAGTAGCTCCCATTGATGTTCTGGTAGTAGTCCTATATCCCCATAATGTGAACTATAGGTAGCTTACCTAGTCTTTGTAGTTCTCCAGTATCTTGGCTAAGACCTTCTTCATATTCTTATTTGCTGCTTCTATTGCTCCATTTGTCTACAGTCTATAAAGAGAGGATCTATAATGTTTAATCTTAATTTCCTCTAATAAATTGGTCATTTCTGACTTGAAATGAGCATTATTATCAGTGATGACATGATGAGCCAATCCATATCTGTAAATTATATTCTTTTTTATGAACCTCGCCATTTATTTTGCCCCAATAGTCATGAATAATTCTACTTCAACCCATTTAGAGAAATAGTTGATTGCTACTATAATGTAACGATGATGGTTAGATGCCTTTAGCCTTATCTCTTTAATGATATCAATTCCCCAAACTACGAATGGACAAGGATAGGTCAATCCTTAAAGCTCCATAGAAGGCAAATGGCTCACGTCACCGTACACTTGGTAGTTATGACATTTCTTCACATATTTCACACAATCTGCCTTTATGATTAGCTAAAAATACCCTTGAGGAGTTATTTTCTTAGTAAGAACTGTTCCATTCATAAATGGTCCATATACACCCTCGTGAACTATTTTCATGATTTTCCATGCCTCATCCTTATAAACACATCTCAAATGCACTCCATCTAGTATCCTCTTGTATAACATCCGTGATGACTGATGAATTGCCAAGATAGCATCCTCAGTGACATTTTTTCTTTTCTATCAGCATCATCAAGAAATCGTCCTATCTTGAGATACTATTATAGATCATAAAACCAAGGCTTTTCTGCTGGGTCGATTGGCATTATTAAGATTTCTTCATAGCAGGGAGTCTGAGACTTTACTAGAATAGGGGGCTTAATTTTTGCCTGCTTTCCTTCATCCTATATTGAAGTTAAAGTACCCAAAGCATCTTCCATATGATTCTCTTCTCATGGCAAGTGCACGAATCTGTATTGGGTGAAAGATAATAAAATCGTGGCTGAGTAGTTCCAGTACAGTCTCAAACTATCTTCTCTCACTTCCTATTTATTGAAGATTTATTTCACTACCAACATCGAGTCTCCATAAAGTGTAACCTCTTTTGCCCCTATATTCCTGAGTGCTTCCAGACTAAATATGCAAACTTCATATTTAGCTTGATTATTAGTGACCATAAATTTTAATCACTTTGCCATTGAATTCATTTCTCCTTCCAGCGAGACCAGAATCACACCAATGTCTGCTCCTCTATTATTGACTGCTCCATTAAAATACATTTTCTATGTTTGGGTCTCTATTGCCCCCAGGTGCTCATCAGGGAATTCCAACTCCTATTCTTGTCCATCATCTACCAAATTTTGAGCCAAGAAGTCCGCTACAGCTCTTCCTTTTATCATATTCTTTGTCATTTAGTTAATATCAAATTCAGTAAGCAAGACCAACCATCTAGCTAATTTCCTTGTAAGAGAAGGAGTCTGTTAAAGATACTTAAGAGGATCATGCTTAAAGACTACTTGAATTTTATAAAACTGAAAATAATGCGAGAGCTTTTTTTTTTTGCCCAAATTACAGCCAAGCAAGTTCTCTCTACTAGACTATAATTAGCTTTATAGGGGAGAAGCTTCTTACTTTGATAATACACATCATGCTCAATCCTTCCTGCTCCTTCCTAAGCTGGCTTTGCACTAATCGCATTCTTTTTTATTACCGGGTAAATAATTAAGGGTTACCTGGCCTTGGCAGCTATAAGACTGAAGGATTTAAGAGATAATTCTTAATAGTTTCAAACCTGTATTGACATTTATCATCATAGATGACTGGCTGATTCTTTTTCAAGAGCTTGAAGATTAGCTCACAGATGGTAGTCAGCTTGGTAATGAACCTGCTGATATATTGTAACCATCCAATGAACCCTCTAACCTCTTTCTCATTTGTTGGTACAGACATTTCTCTAATCGCTTTTACTTTATCCAAATCCACCTCTATGCCTCTTTGGCTAATAATATACCCTAGTATCTTTTCGAAGGTTACCCTAAAAACACATTTCTTTAAATTCAACTTGAGGTTATACTTTTTAACTCTTGCTAGGAACTCATCTAGAATTAAAGACTTTACCATCATGTCATCCACATACACCTCTATCTCCTTATGAACCATGTCGTGCAATAATATGGTAGTCATCCTCTAATAAATAGCTCTTACATTTTTCAACCTAACTGACATGACTATATAATAATAAATGCCCCATTCAGTAGTGAAAGAATTCTCTAACTTGTCAATCATTGCCATCATAATTTGGTTATATCCTGAGAAACCATCCATAGAATAGTACATAGCATTTAAAGCTGCACTATCAACTAAAGTGTTAATATGCAGCAAGGGAAAATCATCTTTTGGGTAAGCCTTATTTAAATCCCTGTAGTTGACGCACATCTTAACTCTCCTAACCTTCTTAGGAATTAAAACTATATTGGCTAGCCACTAGGTGTCATTTACCACTTTCAAGAACTTTGCCTTCAATTATTTCTCCACTTCTTCTTTGATCCAGAGAGTCCATTCTAGCCTTAATCTCCTTTTCTTTTCTTTTCTTTTATAGGTGTGAGATGAGAATACATAGAGATCCTGTATTCTACAATTTCTCTATCAATCCTAAACATATCCTTATAGCCCTAAACAAATACTTTATATCTTCTTTTTAATGTTTCTTTTATTTTTTCTCTCTCATCAGGAGTTAAGTTAGAAGCAATAAGTATATTTTTAGTGTTGTCACATGTGCCTAGATTAAATGATTCAATTTGCACTGAATTAATGTCAAATATATGCATGAAATGATCATCACAAACATAATAACCATTAGGAAAAACATTGCATAAATAAGCAAAGTTGGACCTTATCACATTAACTTTAGAAAAGAAAATATCATTAGTTTTAAACAATTTAGAAAGAGAAGTGTAAAGGTCATCATACAAAACATCCATAATGGAATTAAGAACATAGGATTCAAAGTTGAATTCCTCTTCCTGGTTAGGAGCATCCTTCAGCTCCACCGTAGGAATGTCCTTTTTTGATTCCAAAGTCAATACCAGCTCCTCCATTATCAGCTCCTCCACTATCTGCTCCTCCACTATCAGCTCCTCTACCATCAACTCCTTATCAGTAACTTCATTAATCCCAATCATATGTTTAGTGAAAATTTTAAACCTGAGGACTAACTTCTCAATAATCATCAAAGATTCAGGAGCTCCTCTATAAGGATAATTAGCATTTTCCTCCCTAAATGTTTCCTATAGTGTCTTCTTCTTTAGCTTAGTTCTGGCTTTATTCTTCCCAGACTTCCCCTCAACTTCTTCCTTTTCATCACACTTATTTACTTCTAGATACCCTACCTTGTGCTTCAGGATTGACACTTTAAGTTCAATAAACTCAGGTGGGCCTTGTTGATTCTTTCCTAATCCCATTCCAGGCATAAAGTTCATGCTCTTTATCATACTCATAATTTTTAGATTTAGCTCATCTTCATAGATCACGCAAACCTCAAAACTCGGACTGACTAGAATTTCACCGGGAGTTAACTTTAAAGCAGCGACAACAACTTAAGTTTATGCCATAATAGTAACTATTCTTCCCTCATGCAGAATTTAATCTTCTAATGAATAGTAAATGGCATGCCCCCCAAAGGATAAAACCATGGTCTTCTTAAAAGAATGGCAAAGGTGACTAAAATATTAAGGATATGCAAATTGACCCAAACTTCAATAGATTCCTTGACTAAAGCTCTGAAAGTTCCTTCAACTAGCCTCTTCGTATCATTAAACACCTTGTTAACCATATCAGATGGCTTTAGATTAGCTATTGTTAGTCCCAATTTTGGAGGAATTTTTAAAGGACACACATTAATGGCAGACCTATTATCAAACATGGCATAACAAGTCAATTTATTCAGCTTTAATGAACAAGGCTTTATTGTGGTCTCTACCTTTTAAAGGTAGGTCATTATTTGTAAAAATAATTACCCCTAGAGTGCTTTCTGTCAGTGAATCCACCATTTGCTCTGGAGTATGTGTTGAGGGGATCTTCTTATAATAAAAAACCATAACTACTACTTCCCGATGGGCTCGAGAGTTCATAAGCAACTCTCAAACATTGGCGAGAGTTTTCTCATCTCTTTTGGTCTCAATAGCTTCCTCAATTTTCTTATCTTTCTCTAGTTCTTCTTTTAAATTTACTTTCTCTTTTTTTAGTTCAACATTTTTTACTTTCTCCCTCTTCTTAAACTTCTCAACTGATTGGACTATTTTTCCTTCATTATTTTCCATAGATCAATTGCTCCCCCTTCTTTATCATTAGAACTTAAAATGTTTAGAAATTTCACATGGAGCTCCTCAGACTACTGGCTTAGATTTAGGTCTTTTGGTTGTGGTTTTGGTGGTGTGGGTATGACATCAATAAAGGAATTAAGAACTTGTTCTTTTATTAAATCGGTATTGATCATCAGGATGCGTGGATTTAGTGGAGGTACATTTCGATAGTTAGGTAGAGGGTTATTTTAGGTGTTTGGTTTTCTAGTTTTGGGGTTAGTTACTTTGCCTGAATTAATTAAATCTTGAACCTCATATTTCAGGCAGCTGTAGCTGTTAGTATCATGTTTGATGTTTTAGTGGTATTTGCAGTATAATTTTAGGTCAGTAAAGATTTTCCAACTTTGGAGGGAGGTTTTCCTAAGTTAGAAAACCTTTGAGGTTGTCTGACAACATTGTTCTGTATATTATTGTTTAGCCTGATCCTATTACTGGATCCAATCCTTTCTCTGTTTGCAGGTCTTCCATTAAAGAATTTCTTTTCTTGTGCCAAGTTAGATTCTTTCTGAACCCCAAATCTATATAGTTCTTTAAAATTTTGGATTCCTAAATCTTTCAGCTTTTTGGAGAGTGGAAGTACACATCCTTCTATTGCTATCACTAACTGATAAGATTTTATGGGTCATTTTTTTATGTATGCCAATTTTGCTCTCCAGCTGATCAAGTAATCAATGAAAGATTCATTGAATTTATGCTTTGTATTCTACAGGTCTCTTAAAGATGCTTCCATTTGAATATTGAGACTACATTGCTTTACAAATGCAGTCTTGGATATGGGATTCCAAAGCATAATACCATTTGATGGGGGCTCCTTATAGAGATAAAGGAAACTGGTTATAATTTATGCCTTAATTAAACCGGTCGTCTTCATGTAAGTCATATACTACTTTAGATGTAAATGGGGATCTTCAGTGCTAGTGAATTTCTTCATGTCAGGGAACTTAAACTTCTGGGGTAGAGGTGTTTGTAATATCCCGAGTTTTTAAATAATTTTAAATTGCATCGGGATATGCAGTGTTAATAATTTTCATATATATTTTTGAATTTTTAATTAGTTTATTATTTATTAAAGTCATTTTAATTATTTTAATTATTTTTAAGTCCTTTACGTAAAATTTTTTTGGAAATTTTATTTCAGGAAAATTAAGACGTAAATAAATAAATATTAATTATTTTAGACGGTTTTATGAATTTGCATGAGTCCATGCATGATTTTTAAATGTCGAATAAAAATATACATGTATACATGCATTTAAATTAAATTAGGGTTTATTTAATTAAATTAAATTATATTATATTATATAGTTTTAATATTAATTAAGTGTGTATATATGTATATATGTGTATATATATTATTAAAATAAGTGTGTGGTGCATATTTATTGTGTGTATTATATTATATATTAATATAATAATGGAGATAGATATATATATACATAACTAAAATAAAGTTTACAAAAATTACAATCGTGCCATTATCACCTTCTTCTTCCTCCCGATCGCCCCTTCACCATTTCCATTGCCTGCAACGCCATTCTCTTTCCATCGGTGTGCCTCCCAGCGTGCCACATGTCCTTCCAGCCATTCCCGACGTCTAAACCTTCCTTCTCCGGCGTGGTTTGACCAGATTTCCTTCAAGTTGCCGAAAGTTGCCATTAACGCCAATCGACGACTTTCCAACCACCGTTTCAAGCCCCACTAGTCTCTATCTCTTCCTTGAGCTCTGGTGAGTGCATTTTCAAGCTTTGTTTCACTTGAAATGGTCTAGATTTCCCTAGGTTTTGAATTTTCATTTTCGGCCTACTAGGGTTTTTGAATTTTTTGAGCTTTGATTTGGTTGATTCATGAAATCTTCCTTTACAAACATTGATCCTAGTAGCTCAATCTACATGTGATAATTTTTTTGGAATTTTTGGGAATTATTTTGATTTTTGTGAATTTTTTATTATTTTATTAATATTTTCTAATTTTTGAAATTTAATTAATTAAATTATGAAATTGTTTTTTATGGTGTTTATAGGTGTTAAAATAAATTTTAGAAATTTATTTGTAATTTTTGTGATTTTTATATAATTATTGTGAATTTATTTAGTTTATGTAATGTCACGACCCAAAACAGGGGCCATGATCGACGCTAGGGAATGAGAATTCTTTCGAATCCGGAACCTGTAGCAAGCCTAAAATAAAATAAAACATGCAATAATAGTAGCAATATATAATTCAGCGGAAATGAAAATCATAAATATCACAATATTAATTTCACCAACTGGATTTAAATCAAATCTCATCTCATATATATAAATCTCTGAATACAAATCCAGTTTCAAATATAATACAATATCTCACATAAATAAAATACATAAAATCCCATAATTAATTTACAACTACTGCAGTGTCTAGATTATAAAAAAATAAGACTCAAGTAAGCAGTTTACACAAAGATGCCGGGGCGGAAGAAATCCGGCGTACAGGCCTGCTACTGAGGTCTGAAGATGTTGACTCTCCTGAAAAATAGTCAACGGAGGGGAGTCAGACCTCACTGAGTGAATTACTATAATATATATACATACACACTAAATGACAATGCATACAATCAACAATATATATATATCTAATATATATACAGGCAAATACACACAGATGCAATAAAATTATTTTATATATATATTTTATTGAAAATCATCTTTTATGAAGGATCACATAGAACCCTAGAATATCGCAACCTCGAAAACAGTGTTAGACAACACTCTAGCCATACAGGCTCACTTAATCCAAATATATCCACTTAGTCCATTTAAACAGTAGACTGGCCCCGAGACACTAAGTCAACCGAGCTCCAGCAGTCTGACTGCCAGTGTGATTGGCCCTGAGACACTTGGTCAACCGAGCTCCAGCAATCACACCCAAATCACATCTCACACATCAAATAATCACATTCAATCAATAACCACAAATAGGTTAGTAATATAGCCTAAATACTATAGGCGTACCGGTACGTACTCGGTCCTAGTGCTGCCCACTAGGTAGCTCGTTCTATTGATCTCCATCATTAATAAATATAAAACATTCATTCACAAATAAATGATGCATGAATTTAAATAAAATAACAATATAAACCATATATATACTGAAAATATACCAAAAGTAAACCAGATATATTTCGAGTATATATATGTCAAATAAATCCAGTTAAATTACAAAATAAACTAAAGATACATTTAAAAACATTTTAAACACAGTTCATTAATAAAACATGCATATAATTTAATATATATCAAAAATAAACCAAAAATATACTTAAATACAAATCACATTATTTATGCAATTTAATCAAAATAAAACATATATTTCTAAAAACATGCATCCTAAGGCATATATATATAGTATAGTAACTCACCCTAGTGCGCTCCACGAGATGGGTCTGACGGGCCTGGTCCACTAGCCCTCGGTCTCGACGCAACTAAACAAGCAATAAATAACCGACATTAGAATAAACCTAACAGAAATCCTAGAATTCGATCTAGAGTATTAAATATAGAATCGATATCAGGGTTCGACCAGATATCACGTTTTACGAGAATTCTACCAAAAATTCGACAGAACCTCCCCTGTAAAACGAAAATCTCTTTACTCAAAAGAGTAGAGCCGACCCTGCAAAGAAACACACTTCGAAAAATGAACACCACATCTCATTCACAACCCCTCGGTCGGACTCCAAACTACAGTCTACCGACCGGGGTCCACAAACACAGAACAATTCAGGAAATACCAAAAATATCCTTATAACATAGAATTTCATTTTATACGTAAAAATTACGTAATTAACCTTTAAACACCGTAAAAATCGATAAAAACTCATTTTATTAGAAAAATCGTATATTATATATATAATTGAAAATAATTCACAAAAAAATAGTTTAAATTAGTTAAAAATACCAAATAATTTGTAGAAATCATTTTTATACTTTAAATAACTATTAAAACCACTTAAATTACATTTTTATCCAATTTAGGATAAAATTACCAAAATGCCCCTATATATATAAATATACTAAAATTACTTCAAAAATTCACCAAAAATTATAAAATTAATCAAAATTAATGTTCTAAACATATTTATCAATAATATTAATAATTAAACTCAATTTACCAATTAATTTCAAATAAAAACACATTTAACCTAATTTTTCCAAAATTACATAAACTTCAATAATTCAAAATAAATACATAGAAATTCATAAAAGTTCCAAATAAATTCCTATAATTCATTTCAACACCTAATTTAACCATAAAACACAATTTCATAATTTAAATAATTAATTTCCGAAAATTAGAAAATAATATTAAAATATTCAAAAATACCCAAAAATCCAAAAAATCTCCAAAATTTCCACAAAAATTCATACATGTATATCAAGCTACTAATATCAACATTTGTGAAGGGAGTTTTCATGAATCAATCAATTCGAAGCTCAAAAAAATCAAAAACCCTAATATGGCCGAATTGGAAAATTCGAAACCTAAGAAAATCTAAACCATTTTAGCTCAAACCAAAGATAGAATCACATTCACCGGAGCTCAAGGAGAAGAAAGAGACCGGCGGTGTCAAAAATGGTGGCCGGAATCGTCGTCGACGGCGAGGAGAAGGATTTCGGCCAAAATGGAAGAAAAGGGGCTGCCGGTGCCGAGGAAGGAGGCTGCTGGCGGCGGGGGATGACTGGGAATGACGGTCGCAATCCGGGAGGCACACCGATGGTAGGTGGTCGGGATTTGCAGCGATGAGGGGAAGGGTGGTCGGGCACGGGAAGGAGAGGAAGAAGAAGAAAAAAAATAAAAAGAAAACGAAAAAGAAAAAGAAAAAAGAAAAAAATAAAAATTTTAATAAAATATTTGAAAAATTTCACATCCACACATATAATTTAATATTTTAATAATTTAATAATAAATAAAATAATTAAATAACAATAAATTAATAAATAAATAATAAAATATTAGGGTAATATATATTAAACCCTAATTAAATAAATATTGCACACATAGGCTTTATTTAGTATTTTAAAAATACGTATGAGTTCATGCAAGTCCGAAAATATATTTAAAATAATTAATAATAAATTATTTACGTGAAAATTTCCCCGAAAATGCAAGTCCCGGGAAAATTTTATGTAAAGGACTGTAAATAATACACAATAATTAAAATAGGTTTTAAATACACATCAACTCATAAAAATACCGTAATATATATAAAAATTATTAACACTGTATATCCCGATACAGTGTAAAAATATTTAAAAACACGGGATATTACATGTAATTTTTAGAAAATTAAGTTAATTATGTGTTTTATTGAAATTAATTGGTTAATTGAGTATATTTGTTGATATTATTGAATTATATGTTGAGAAATTAATTTTTGAGTAATTATATTATTTTTGGTGAATTTTTGAATAATTATAGTGAATTTATATAACTAGGGGTATTTTGGTAATTTGACACTAAATTGGTTAAAAATATAATTAAATTGGTTTTAATAGTTATTTGAGGTATAAAAATGATTTCTACAAATTATTTAGTATTTTTAACTAATTAAAACTATTTTTCATAAATTATTTTCAAATTATATATAATATACTATTTTTCTAAATAAATAAGTTTTTATCGGTTTTTAATATGTTTTAGGCTTAATTATGTAATTTGGAGTTTTAAAATGTATTTTGGTCAATATTTACGAATTTATAAAGAATTATCGATTTTAATAATATTTTATTTAAGATCAGGGTTTTATTGTAATTATCGGTTAAATAATTATTTTTAGCGTTTTAAATATTAAAATTTGCTATATTTTGATCACTCAAGGGTATTTTTGATATTTCTGGCATTTAAATGTGTTTTGTATATATCTCGTGAATTGTGAGACTCGATCGGTAGAATTGTAGTTTGGGAGTCCGACCGAGGGGTTATGTGGTTCTGTATTCTTGAAGTGTGTTTTCTGTGCAGGATCAGCTCTACTTTTGTAGGGAGATATCTGTTTTACAGAAAAGCCTCTGCCAAAATTACGGTAGATTTTTCGTAAAACGTGACAACCGATCTGAGTCTAATTCTGAATTCTTGATTGAATTTGTCTATAGTAATCCTAGAAGTATAGAGTTAATAGTTATTTTGACCGTTATTATTATTTTATTTTTTTAGCTGAGCCGAGACTGAGGCCTAACGGATTAGGCCCGCCGAGTCAGTCTCGAGTAGTGCTAACATGTGAGTTATTATACTGTATATATATGCATTGCATATAGGATGCATCACTTAGGGTTTTTCATTTTCATTATATGTTTTTAAAGAGATTTAAATGATAATATTTTTGGTATATCTAGGGTTGTATTTATATATATATGCATATTAAATAATTATGCATGTTATTCTGATATGTGCACATTAAACAATTAGGTTTAGGTTTGATACATTTTAGTAATATATACATATTTTAAATGTACACTTAGTCATAATTATTTTATTAAATGATTAAAATATTTTAGGTATAGTTTCAGTATATTTTAGGTTTATTCTTAAATAATTGCATGCTATATTATGAACCTACACTTAAATTGTTTTAAGTTTATTTTTGGTATATTTTTTATTTATTTCCCAAATAAATGCATGTTTTATTATTAATTGAAACCTAACACATTAGTGGTATACTTAAGGTTTAATTGTGATATGCATGCTAGAAAATTAGGTTATTTTGGTATATTGTGAATATATGTTAAACCTAATCGCATGTTTTAGTACAAACACATATTTAAATGAATATTTATATATAATTGCTTTATTAAGTGATTTGTGTACTTAGGATATATTCTTTGTATATTTAGGTAAATTTTTAAGTAAATGCATATTGTATTATTAATACACACTTAATTGTTTTTAATTATATTAATGGTTTACCTTTAGTATATTTCACACTTTATTTGACATATATATATATATATATATATATATATATATATATATATATACCCGAAATATACTAGGCATATTTTAGGTATATTTTTGGTATATATATATATATATATATGGTTGATTTTACTATCATGAATATTGTTCTACATTAATTATTTTTCGAATGATGTTTTATTTTAAATGAAGGATATCAATAGAACGTGCTTCCTAGTGGGCAGCACTAGGACCGTGTAC
The DNA here is from genome assembly GCA_947683625.1 of Mallotus nudiflorus. Lineage (NCBI taxonomy): Eukaryota > Viridiplantae > Streptophyta > Magnoliopsida > Malpighiales > Euphorbiaceae > Mallotus > Mallotus nudiflorus. The sequence continues at coordinate 481,998 of CANTUR010000440.1, read as the reverse complement.
GTACCGGTGCAATAGATAAGGGTTGAGTGAGAAATTAATTTTAGTGATTATAATTGATTTGATTGATTTGAATAAGATTAATGGTATGTTAGATAGTGTGATTGTTAGAGCTCAGATGACCAGGGGTCTCGGGGCCAATCACACTAATAGTCAGACTGCTGGAGCTCGATTGACTTAGTGTCTTGGGGCCAGTCTGCTGTCCATAGTGGAATGAATGATCTATTGGGTTGATTGAGATGTGAGGTGATAGATAGTGTGATTGTTGGAGCTCGGTTGACCAAGTGTCTCGGGGCCAATCACACTGATAGCCAGACTACTGGAGCTCGGTCGACTTAGTGTCTCGGGGCCAGTCTGCTGTTCAGATTGGAATAAGTGTTCTCTTTGGAATCAAGTGAGCCTGTATGGCTAGAGTGATGATGGGGTTGTTTGAGGTTACCATTATTAGGGTTTTATGGATCCTTCATGAATTAAACTAAATGTTTTCTACATTTAGTATATTTATAAAAGTAGAGTTTGGCATTCGTGTGAAATATATGTATATACATATATATATAAGAATGCCTGAGTGTTATGGTTTAGATTGCATGTATATATAGTATAATAATTCACTCAGTGAGGTCTGACCTCCCTCAATTATTTTTTTTCAGGAGATCCTATATCGTTAGACCTTAGTAGTAGAGTTCCTCGCCGGTGTTCTTCAGTCCCGGCTATTTTATGTAAATGTATATTCTGAACTCTGATTTATATTCTAGAAACTTTAGTAGTAGTATTGTTATATCAGAAGAGTATTATTTTGTTTGGATATTAAATACTCTGAGAATTTGTATTTAAACACTGTTCGAATGCGTATTTATTTATGAAAGAATTTGGAGTATTTATTTTATATAATGATTCAAAAAATTTTAATTATGTCGTACTTTTTATCTATTTATTATATGATTTTATTTTCTTAGGCTTGCTATGGGTTTCGGATTTGAAAGAATTCTCGTTCCCTAGTGCTGGTCATGACTCTTAGTTTGGGTCGTGATAGTGTTAGTGATATGCACTAGGTCAATCATGTATGACCATGTTTTGACTTTATCATTTTATTTAATAAAGAGGCATTTTTCATTATCATTTTGTGTTATAATAATTACTTGAATAGTCAATTCTTACTAAGGTCATCAAGTATGTGACTTGATAGTAAAACCTTTAGATTAAATATAAGATCTATTCAAATTATCCCTAGTCATAATAATGTATTATGACTAGTATGGTGTTGATTGATGATTATATTTTACTAATTATGAATATGAGATATTAAGTCAACTTATAGGTACCTATTTGAGAAATAAAGTGTTGGATTGACCTATCATGAGAATACTATATAGATAATTGTCATAAGTAATTCTCATCACAATAATATTGGTTTAGTCCTCTGACTTTGAAATCACTATGGATTTCTACATATTTATTTTATATTTTGACATAATCTTACATTATCTTTAACCAAATGAAAAAATAGGTTGTTGTTGGGTATAAAATGAGTTATATCAGAAATGTGAGTGATTGAGAAGGAATTTATCCCTCATTTAATATGAGTAAGATATTTATGGGCCCCTTAATAAGATAGACTGAGGAAAATGCATGACCATGCTAAATTAAATTAATAAAGAGTTATCATTCTCAGTCTACTTGGAATTAAGAAATTATATGATTGAATTCTGTAAGGATGACATAATCTATGCCTTATATTCAATCAAGATATCATGTGACAAAGGGACTAGAATATTCACTGTATATTAGGTTATGTTAGATTATTGACTTTACATGACTTAGGTAGTCATAATGTCTTGCTATAGGCCACTTATGACTTATAGGCCTAAACACAGATTTAAGGCCCATTGCCAACGTCATGTGAACCTATAGGGTCACACACTTTGAACAAACGTAAAACGAATATGGGTTTAACAAGCCCAAATAAGCTTTGTGAAAATAAATAAATAAAATATTTATTTATTTATTTTTAAGGTAAAGGTTATCTTAAATAAATAGAATATTATTTCTGATTTAATTTTAAATAAAATCAGAATAAGAATAAGTGAGAAATTACCAAAAGGTTGTTTGGTAAGTGAAATCGTAATTTAAATGTCTATAAATATGTTATATTCTCTAGGGTTTCATACACTCTCATTATTTTGCCACCAAATTCATTTTCTTTCTTTTAGAAAACAAAACACATAGTTCTTTTTAATTCTTGATTTGTGAGAAATCAAAAGAAGGTGCTAGCACACAAATATTCATTTTTAAAATCAAGGGTTATTCGTGTGGACACTTGTGGAGGATAAATTCTTTTAGAGACATCTCAAATTCGAACTGCTAAATTAAAAGCTCGAGGTAAGGTATCACCGGAGTGAACCTCCTCTCTTCCCTCCAGATTTCTTACCTCTTCTGCATTTGTGGTAAGAAAATAAAAACCCTATATTTAATCAATTAATTAAATTACTTGGATCCGGGTTCGGGTTTGTGATTTAAATTTTATTTTTTCGCTGTGTATAGAATCTTGAAACCCAATAAGAGGGTCATCATCTTTATTCAAACTCATATCAAAGTAGTTCATTGGAGCATCTATCCCCTTCTCTTTCATCATTAACTACATTTGAGCTATGGTCTTTGTTACATTTTCAGCCCAATCAGATTTTTCCATGTTCTCTGTAGTGTTTGTATTCACATTCTACCTGTCTATAGGCTCTGCCACTAAGTCTGTTGATCATCCTCTCTTTCCTATCTTCTAGAGTTTTTGGCATCTAAATTAAACAGTTGTGGTTAAAGTGCTAGCGGTTGTGGTGCTGGTGGTGCTTGTCTAACTGGTCTTCTCATTTTGGCCATCATCTCTTACATAATCACCCGTGTCTATTTAGCCATTTCAATTTTTAACTGTTCTTTGAAGGCCTTAGAATCAAATCCTGCCATCTTGATTTCTTTAGAAATCCTAACTAGACGACTAGTGTCAGATCGCTTCCATTTGGAAGACTGTCGTGAATCTATATCTGCAATCACCACGGATTAGAAATATGCATGAGATGCAAATTTAATTAAAAAAGGAAATTAACTTGTACTTTATTTACATATAACAATAAGAAATAAGATATAAAGCTCTCAAACGATATCTCCACCCTTATTGCTTCTACAGACGTGTTCACTAGTGAGTTCTTTGTCTTAGGATTTGTTGTTTTGGGTTTTAATTATCAGCAGGAGATAATAAAATTGACGAATATAAGATAACTCTTAAGACGATACACATAAGTGGTAATTTCTTTAAATAATTCTAAAGTCCATTTTAATGGGCCAAGAATGACATCAAAGACCCACCTTGTCAAGATCTATTTGTAATGGGCTAAAATAGGCATGAGAGACCCATCTTGTCAAGGTTTGTTTATAATGGTCTTGGGCCTTATTCAAAGAATTACTATATGGCATCAAACACATGCATGTGGGAAAAATCCTAATGGAAATTGCTAAGTCATTACATGAGCTAGGTCTCAGGTAATAAACTTCCCATAGCTATATACCTCCATTACATCACTCCACTCAAGGGTCCATACGACGTGGATAAGTACGTGCTATGAGTGATAATAATCGAATAATTCACCACCAGGTTTGAGTGAAATACACGTAGTAAAGCAAAGACTATTATTAGTTTATTTAGGACTTGGTGTGTGCATTGTGTGGAAACGTGTAGTGAAGGCAAAAATTTATAAAGGAAATAATCAAAGATGATAAGTTATGAAACACTTGGAATCAGTTTCTCTATTCCCTAGTAGAGTCGCCATTGTAAGCGGCAGGGTTAAGCGTGCACCCAAGTGTTTGGCGACCACAATACTGTGTGAGCTCAAAGCCCACTAGGAAATACAAAATGGGTTTGGAGCCCAAAATGGAGATGGAGTTACCACCCGGATAAAAGCCGAGACATACTATACAACTACCGAATTCCACAAAGGTTCCTAGAAGCCATCATTAAAGATTGGGTTCAAAAACTGGGTGTGAGTTTTTGGAATGCCTACCCAACCTTATGGTAGGCCTTTGTGTGTGTTTTGTATTTTATTACTAATTTTATTAAATTATTTCCTTATTTAATATGGATTGCAATCGTTTCCAATTTTATGTTTTAGTCTGAGTTTGCACATTTTTCCCATTTTCATGCTTATAACCTGACATTTAGTATAAATAAAATAAATAATAATAATTTACAACTATACATTCCAAATGAATAGGGGAAAGGATTAGAGATTATAATAATTTGTTCAAAAAATGTAAAATAAATAAAAAATCAATCCTACATAAACAAAAAATAAACTAATTATTTATACAAATAAAACCTCTCAAGAACTAATTAGTAAAATAACTATTTCATGATTAAAAATCACCAAATAATTCTCGCAATAATCACGAATTAGCTCCATTTCACAAAATAACAATATTATCCACAAAATAATTAACGAGTAATATTTATGGGAAATGGAAATAAAATAACAAAATAGTCCACAAAAATCACAATAATATTTATTCAATAATAATATTAAACAACATAGTAATCATGTATAAAATCAATATATATAACAAAAAAAAAGCATGGAAATCATGCAAAATGCACAAAACAAGCATTAAAAACCGAAGCAAAATTGCAGGATTTTGATAAGGCGTCGCCTCTTGACCAAGAGACGATATCATATTGCCGCAAAATGAAGGGGCGACGTCTCTATAAAGAGATGTCGCCTCTTCAACAGACCTAGAAAACAAACTACATTACTTAACTTTTAAAAAATTTCAAAATCAACATAAACAAGCAAAGACTGATGAAACGTTTCATATATTCATACTTCCATGTAACCTTAAACAAGTAATAAAATTTAAGAAAACAAGCAAAATAGTAATAAATCAAAACTTTCAATGAAATAAAGAACTTAAAATTTGAAAATAGGGATTCTCACTAGTTTAGACATATTGATGCTCTTAACTAAGCCCTCAGAGTTTTACTTGTTGGTTTGAATGCTTTGAATGCAAGAGAGTCCTTATTTCTCTTAAGAAAATAAACTCTTTTGCCTTTAAAATCTCCTTCTTCTTCTTTTCTTTTTTTCCTCCTTTTTCTTTTTGTTTTTCTCCCCTTTTTTTCCAAACCAAAAGTTCAAGTTTTTTTTTTCAAAAAAAAGTCCTCCCCTCTTTTGCCCACATTCTTCCCTTTTAAGCCTCCTCAACTTTTGTCTTTTTTAATTCCTAAAAACCCACTCACTCTCACTCTCTCTCCATCATTTTCATCATTCCCCATGCCTTTTTCTCTTTTTTTCTTCTTTTTTCTTTTCTTTGACGTCTGAAAACGCCTTAAATTAGAGGCAGGTGAGCCTCAATTGTTGCCATTAGTGACATTTAATACTGCAAAGGCTGGCTATAAAGAGGCATTGCCTCACTGATGCCCAGGGTGAAGAAGTAATGCCTCTTTATTGAGGTGATTGCCTCTAGCCTAGGCCTTTAGGCCGAAAGGCAATGGGCTTGGGCTTAGAGGCTATTTTAGAAAAATTTCAGATTTCCTTTATATTCAAAACTCATACTTTCTCATTATAGGGTTTTTATTGCTGGCCGATCAAACTGAAAATGTCTACACACACATATATGTATATATACACACACAGATAATCATATTTTTTACTAAATATATTATATAAATAATTTATTTTAAATTTTAATAAATAATTTTAATTTAAAATTTATATTTTTTTAAATAGTTAGAATTTGAGATATTCAAACAATATTTGTAGTTTATAATATTTGTATCTACAAAATGAATATTAATTTTTGGGATAAGTATAATAAAAATACCTTGTAATTAGACTTTTTATTTAAAAGATTGTGATATTTTTTGTAACATTTAAGGGTCTGTAGTTTGTAAATACTTACATTTTAATACTTATTCAGTAATATTATTAAAAATATATGATGTAATATTAAAATAATATGAATTTTTCAATAGTAAAATTATTTGCCAAGTAGTATAGCATTCAACTAACTAAAATAAATTTATAATAAAAAAAAATAAGATGTATTTTTAATTTTATTAGTAATAAAAAGAATTAATTCTTAAAATAAATTTATAATATTTTTAAAAATATTTAAATAGTTATATTGATGGTAAATTATATGTAAAATATTTTTATTATTAAAAGGTAGTGTTATATTAAAATTTTATTATAAAATAATGACGATGTTTGTTGATAGGTATTAAAGTATTAGAAAATAAAACTATATATATCTCAATATCATGAAAAAATCCAGAAGTTTCTTAAGTGAAAATGTTTCTAAGCTTAAGATACTTTTTTGTACTTATCCCTTAATTTTTTTAATTATACATGAATTGAATCATATATTAGTGAGGTTGGATTAACAATTTGTCCTACAATATGAAGAAAGTTTCTCTGATAAAAAAAAAAAGTTTGAAAATGGAGGAAACATATTCTTGTTAGAAAGAACTCTAGCTACTCTCCAGATTGGTCAACTCAATCAGGAGATTGATTAAGAGCTGCAACTGCAAGGCCAACATGTCACCTATTCTCATCCATCGTGAAATCTCAAGCCCAGTTTCATCTCCTGCTCATCATCATCATTCTGATCAGTCAACACTGATAAATAGTCAAAGCGAGCAGCATCCATCTTCATCGGATCATCATCATCATGATTCTCAAGACACGACAACGTCTCTATTGCGCTCAACGGCGCACCAACCAGCAAGTCAGACAGAACACCCTTCTTCAACGCCTTCATCCTCACATTCTGTACTCCATCAAGGTGAGGTTTTGCTTGTTCCTGAATCTTGATAGATAAAATGCGCATCGATCTAACTTGATGAATTATAGACATAAAACGAACTTTTCACATCACCAAAGTATATTTGAAACAAAGAAAATTTTCTTTTATTTCATCATATGGTAGAAATTCGTATATTTCTTCCTGTTATAGTTCTGTCTGTATACTATAAATAGGCACCTTTTGTAATATACAAGAACACAATATTCAACGCACACAATTTCAAGAATAAATTCTTTGTTGGCAAGAATGATATATATTGATAGGTTTGTTGTTTAAAGAAATCAAAAGCAGAGGAGGAGAGGATGCAAAATATACACCAGAGCCCACGATGATGGACCCTGTCACTCTGGATGACATGATTTTACGCTTGACAGATGTCAGAAGGAGGCCATACGAGCTGGTACAACTCTCAGAGTCTGAGATCAAGCAGCTATGTTTGGCTGCTAGAGATATTTTCCGTCAGCAGCCTATTTTGCTTGAGCTAGAAGCTCCCATCAAGATCTGCGGTACCACTCACACACATCTTATTAGTTTCGACATATCTAGTTTTAACTGCTCAATCTAGAATAGCTTTTACATATGACAAATACATAAATCTAATAGTCTTGAGCACACATATATATATATATAGATTTTGGTACTCCCATTCATAAGCTTGAGCTTTTTTGTTATCTACATTTCAGGGGACATTCATGGGCAGTATACTGATCTATTACGGCTTTTTGAGTGCGGAGGTTTTCCTCCTGCATCCAATTATTTATTTTTAGGGGATTATGTTGATTACGGCAAGCGGAGCTTGGAAACTATTTGCCTTCTACTTGCATACAAGATTAAGTATCCACATGACTTTTTTCTTCTGAGGGGATGTCATGAATCTGCTACTATGAGTCGGATATATGGATTTTACGACGAATGTAAGAGGCGGTTCAGTGTAAAGATTTGGAAAGTATTTATCGACTGTTTCAATTATCTTCCTGTTGCGGCTGTTATAGATGATAAGATATTATGCATGCATGGAGGTCTTTCCCCTGAGCTGAGAAACCTGGATCAAATCAGAAATATACCTCGGCCAGTAGATGTTCCGGACGCTGGTTTCCTTTGTGACTTGCTATGGTCTGATCCTGATCCAGACATTGAAGGATGGGGAGAAAATGAAAGCCGAGGAGTTTCATACACGTTCGGTCCTGATAAAGTATCAGAATTCCTGGATAAGCACAATTTAGACCTTATTGTTCGCGCCCATCAGGTTCGACTCTTGCACTTTAAAAATTTAACTATAAGGGTCACGTTCTTGTTTAATGTATCTGATGACTTTGTTTTATGTATGTTGAAGTAGTTTATGTTGGTGTATATAGGTTGTGGAGGATGGATATGAATTCTTTGCAAAGAGGCGACTCGTTACTGTATTTTCAGCCCCCTGCTACGGTGGTGAATATGATAATGCTGGTGCTATGCTGAACATAGATGAAACACTCACATGCTCCTTTCAGCTTTTAAAGCCATCAAGAAAATATCATGTCAAATAGAATTTGACAATACTTAATTATGGACTTTTATTTTTATTGTAGTTAATTGTCTTGTTGCCGTATTTGCAACTTGCTGTAATCAAAGTTCTCAATTGGATAAACTTTTAACTATGCACCCACCGGTTGGACGCGAATGATAAAAATATGCATTCTATTTTTATTAGTAAAATACTTTACAACTTGAGTTATGTATCATGCATCCAATTATAGGATGCAATACATTCAGTGGTCATTTCTTTCTAAAATTATTATTATAAAATGTAGAATTCAAATTTTACTGTAATAATTTATTAGTTATATAACTTCTCTATTAATTAAAAAAAATTCTTGAATTGATTTCACATATAACCTAATGTAATTTGGAAGGCACCGGTTAACCCCATCATTAACTATTACAACATTGATAAACAAACTTAAACTTTACAATATCATAAATTAGGCATCAATTGGCTTCTTCTTATTCTTTTATATATATAGAGAGAGAGAGAGAGGGACATCTTAAATAATTTTAAAATTTGATTTTCCTTTTTTAAATATTCAACTAAGTGACTAAATTTTGAAATAAATTAACAACTAATCTAATTAAAATAAAGACTGAAACTGAATTGGTTTCACAATTAATCTAAATAAAACAAAGACCAAAACCAATTAATGAATTTCAAATTTTAGGCGGTATAAATTATACGTGCTGTTAGACACTTTTCTAATGGAAAACTTATTTTTATTTTTTTATCTTTCAAAAGAAAAGAACATATTTCTTTTATAAATCAAATAAAAAATTTTGGAGTTATTATTTATTTACCACATTTACAAATTCATTTATAAATAAATTACAAATAAAATAATTTTATAAACTACTGTCATTTAAAATTTATTAAATTTTAATTAATTCAGTTCAATTTCAATATAATGATAAGAGTAACAAAAAAACTTTTAACAATAAATTTAACGCAATTACATAATTTCAACTAAAATTTAAAAAATTATTATCAATTAATTTCAACGATTGTTGATTGAAATGAAACCATTTTTTTCATAAAATAGAATCAAACAAATTCTTGATAAAAAATTAAATGTATACTTATTTTCTTTGAATTGAAATCTACCCGTTACCCTTTCTCTCTCTTTTTTTTTTTTACACATATCATGTTATAAATTTGTGTGATCACTCTATATATATATATATATCATATATATATATATCCCTCCATATATATTATATAAATATCTAGCCTATTATGAAAATATATATATATTGTAAATATATAGAGTGACTACTTTTTTTGACCTAATTGAGATATATCAAAATTCTTAAGTTTTAATTTTTAACACCCACGGGATCTTTTGCGTGGCTTCCCTTGCCATTTCATTAAGGCAAGAGAAGGTACCACATGCCATAAGTTTAACTAAACTAAATTAAGGAAAAAATTTCAAAAATAAAAAAGACAAAATAAAAGGCAGAAGGCGCTCACTTTACCTAGTACCCCCCTCTCTCTCCCGTTCTCTCTCTCTCTCTCTACTCATTTCAAAATTTCTTTAACACCAACACTCCAATTTCCCCCTTCTTCTTGTCATTCTAGGGTTTTATTACTGTTCTTTTCTAATTAATCATCAAAATTGATTAAAGATTCAATTTTTCAAGCTTTTACAATTTTTTTTTATAAAATTTAAGTTCGATAGCTCAAATTTTCTTAAAGAAATAGTAAAATTTAGAGAATTTTCTGATTCGTAATGATGATTTTGTCGGATCCATCAATGGGGTTACTGGCGGCGAGCGGTGGTGACACTGTCAAGGTATTTGATGTGTCGGAGGAAGCTGGAGATCGTTGCATTTTGAATTACACTCCATCGCCGAGTTGCTTGGTTAACTCAGTCAGGTGGAATCACACTAGTGAGTCACTTACTTTTTACTTTTATTCATTAATAATTTTTTGAAATAATTAAAATTTAATTTTTAATGTGGGCTTTATATATTTTGTTTGTTTGGGCAGATTTGGTATTGGCTAGTGCTGGAGAAGACAAGATGATATCTTTATGGAGGAAAAATGGGCAGAGTATGGGGACTATTCCTGTTACTGGGACTGACAGTGGAGATAACATTGAGGTAATTCACTTTTTTTTTTCATTTATTTTGTAAATATATCAGGTGTTAGATTTCATATTGAAAATTTGATTGACATTGTGTTGATTAAGTTTTCGTTTGAGGTTCAGAGTTTTCTCTTAATGCCCACAAATTTCATTGAATTTTTTAAACAGTTGCTTGTAATAAATCAATTGAGCATACGTTAATTATACATAGTTCCATCCAGAAGTAAAAATTTTCAATTTCTTCTAAAAAAAAGCTGGCTTTAGCCACCTGACAATATTGAATTTTGTGTGAATTTGATCCCTAAAGTTACATAGGGAGGCTTTGTAAATGAAAATCTCTAGACTTAGTGGGATGTGTATTTGAGGAATAATTATGTTGGCAGTATTTAGACTTGGTGCAAAAAGCATTTAAGCTGCAGGAACTGTGTTTTGTGCTGAATGAAAGAGCTGAAGGTGCTAGGAAGCAAATGGTTATGTAAGATTGTAGTTGTATACTTCAAGTATCAGCTATTTGACTATTTTGTGATTTTAAGAAGGAACAGGATATGGTTAGATTAATCAGAGCCTAGGTTGCTTGGGTCTGCATTATACTTGTTGATCCTTTGACCTCTGCTAAAAGAAGACCTTCCATGCTACTACACTATTTATTGTAAATTTAGTTGAAATCATTTAATGCATTATTTAATTGTTATTTAAATAGTGTTCAATTGGTTTTCTGTCTTTCATCCTTGATCATGCTATCAAGAAAGTGGCCTTCATCAGAAATGCATTAAGTTTTTGTTACAATTTCCAGGAATCTATCTTTGCTATTAGCTTTAGTAACAGGGCATCCAGATACTTATGCTCAGGGGGAAGTGGTCAAGTTGTAAGAATATGGGATCTACAGAGGAAGCGCTGTATTAAATGGTTAAGGGGTCACACCAGTACGATAACGGGTGCTTTATATAATTGCAAAGATGAGCATTTGGCTTCCATAAGTCTAAATGGAGATCTTATTCTTCACAATCTTGCATCTGGTGCAAGGGCAGCAGAACTCAAGGACCCTAATGAACAGGTTGTCTAGTTTTTTACATTTTGATGCTACTATTGCTTATAATTCCTGGATTCTAAGCTAATTTTTCATTTCGTTGACTTTAAGACCAGGTACTACGGGTGCTTGACTATTCAAGAATTAGCCGGCATCTTTTGGTGACTGCAGGTGATGATGGGTCCATACATTTGTGGGATACAACTGGTCGCAGCCCAAAGGTTTTTCCTCACTTCATTTCTGATACTCATATAAAACAAACAAACAGCTAACATGGATGAATGATTTTGATACTTGAATGGGACTTTTAATTGTAATTAGCTTACATCATGGTCGGGATATTTTGATTGGTGGGTTTAGATCCTGAATGATTAGTTCAATGTTGCATTCCTATTGCTATTAAAATGCTGCAGAATTAGAAATTGGAAATGAGTGATAAACTATGTGGCGTGTATAAAGATGTCAACTGAACAAAAGGATATTGCCTTTATTTGTCCTCTACTTTCTTTTCCAGAAAATGTTGTGAAATTAGCAAGAAAAAATTTTCAGTCCAAAATTTCTCATTTGTTCACATTCATTATTTTTATATATTATGGACATTGTGCCTATCTACCTTTTAGTTCACTGCTTCTGCTGGTTTTTTTTTTTCTATTGTTGTATGTCTTGGGCTGTTAATCTTTAGATATATAACAATGGTGTATGTATATATATTTTTATAGGTTTCTTGGTTAAAGCAACATTCTGCCCCAACAGCTGCTGTCAGTTTCTCACCATCAAATGATAAGGTCTCATTGTTTATCCTCATTCTAGTCTGAGTTCTGATCATATGAGGAAGGAAGCTGAATTACTTAACTACTTTAGAATGGAAAGGGTTATTTGTGGATGTGGTTGTCATATATTAGCTAGTCATTCTTTGTTTCTACACTTTTCCCTATACAGATAATAGCTAGTGTTGGAATGGACAAAAAGTTGTACACTTTTGACACAGGGTCTAGAAAACCCTCATCTTACATATCTTATGAGGCACCTTTCTCTTCATTGGCATTCAGAGATGATGGCTGGATTCTAGCGGCTGGAACTAGCAGTGGACGGGTGGTATTCTATGATGTTCGTGGGAAACCACAGCCTTTCAATGTTCTCCGTGCTTATAGCAATTCAGAGGTAAATATCTTTTATCCAATGCTTTATGCTGGCTGCAGCTTAACTTTAGTTTGTAAATTGATGGACCTGGGCAAGTTACATTTCACCTCCTACCTGCACATATACCCCCCACCCTTCCCCCTACCCCCTTCTCTCTAAAAGAAAAAAAAATAATAAAAGAAAGAAAAAAGCAGTCATTGGTTAGGGTGGTGGAATAGTATGTAGATGTTGGTGCAGGGAGTCCTGTTTATGGGATTTAATCTCTTGTTATAAGGATGTGTAATCGGATATGTGCTTTGGGACTTGTAAGTGGTCTGGGAACCATTGAGTGTCAACTCTTTGTCTAGCATTAGTCCACATTAGTTCTTCCAGTGTTACCTCACAGGCTGACATTAAGTGTTCATGGTGTTTGCCAGGCTGTTACAAGTTTATGCTGGCAAAGGTCAAAACCAGTTGTTGTAAATGAAAGCAGCTGCACTGCTGAGACAGCTCTTCTGGGAGGCGCTGTTGAAGATTCCATTCTTATGCCTGACCCTCTTCCCTCTGTGACATCAAGTGTTTCGCTATCCACGGTGGTGCCGAATTCTCGTAATATTAGTCGTTCAGGTCTTCCTATAGAAGCATCATCTCTTATGTCAACTAGCAGCGGATCTGCATCAAGTATGCTTAGTCTATCTTTAACAGAGGAAACACCACATCGAAACCATCTGTGGCCTGGAGGAACTTTGTCGAGGTTACATGCTCCTCGTTATAATTTGAAGGATGACATGGATGTGTTTTCACCAGTGGTTGATGTTCAACCTATCACACCCTCACTGTGGGATGATAATGAGGGAGCTAAGAAAAATAATCTACAAGTTGATAAGAAGCTCTCATCCTTGTTTCCCTCATCCAGTAGGAGGTTTCCTTTTGCAGAGGATGGGGCAAATGATCATCCAATATTCGATTGGAAAACCAGTTCAACTTCCAGACAGGTCAGATAATTATTGTTTATTTTGAATGATTTTTGTAATACATAAAGTTGAAAAAAATTGGGAAGAAATTTCATTCTTTTTGATTTGGTGTTTTACTGTCATATGGAGCATTTGTAAAATAATTTACAGAATTTGTGCTCATTGCTCAAAGTTTTTCTATTGTATTGCTGTCCATTCTGAGATGTTCTGCATGAATATCATTTTTCTACTAAGATTGTGTGCATGTCTTCTTTTGATCAAATTAGCCACTATCGAACCATTCTGCAATATATATAGTTTTTAAGTTAATTATATGTTTCTTATATGAAGTGGAGCCGAATTTATGATATTGATTCTGCTTCTGTCCTTAACATGCAGGATGAGACCTGTTCTTCTTTTTCATTGTTGGGGGGATCTACCCCTACCCCATCTTCAAAGAGTGAAGAGTCTGCAATCACACCTCCAGAAGCTTGGGGTGGTGAGAGAATATCAGATAAACTTACCCACCTGCGCCAGCCACCCCCTTCTCGTTTAGGGATGTTGGCTTCTGGGGGTTTGATGTCAGGATCAATGTTTTCTGGTTTGCATGATTCGTCCTCTTCAACGAGTCAGACAATTATGAGTTCATTGACAAATTCTACCTTGAATTTTTCAAATATACGCACCAGAGATGCTTCTTCAAATCAGGAGACTTCAACAGGATTTTCAGAAAATCCTTCTAGTTCCATGTCTCAGTATCTGGGTACAAAAAGCATCCTAGGATCAACTAACCTTGATATGCCGGGAGGATCTTTGTCTCCTCTACGTAGGCGCTCAACTTATGCTGAGAGGATAAGCACTGCTGCTTCTCTCACTGATGGGATGTCCCTGACAGGGAATTCACCAAAAATGAAGAAAACAGGAGCTGAAACCAGGGAAGAGCTTTTGAGTAGCTTGCTGTCTAGGTCAGATGCATTGGCTGTCACAGAACCTGGAATTCTTCCAACACTAAATGTATGTAAAACAGATTGCTTTGATAAATATACATTCTTATTTGCATGGGATGCATAGGTGTTCTATTTTGGAGAATAGTCCATACAGTATGCATTATCATCACATATGCCTTGAGGGCAAAGGCAACTCATGGGTTTCATCTGATGTAGTTGGTTCTACCAGTGTAGCTGAACATGCACAGCAGTGATGGCAACCATTTGACATGAACATTGGCAATATTTGTTGTAGATCCTTATAATAATTAGGACAGTAATGGGCAGTTTCCTGATTTTTTTCCTTACCCTGTTATCAATTTGAAAAATGTCAGTTTTTTACTTTCTTTGTAAAAGGTAGTTTTGACTATTCATGTTATCATGGCTAATTAGTTTGATTTCTTATAACAGGGAGAAGTCTCACAAGCAAGTAGAGCTCTTCAGATGGATCCACAACAGGGAAGTTCCTTCACACTTCAGCTTTTTCAACGTACTCTTGAAGAAACTCTTGATTCATTCCAGAAATCTATCCACGAAGATATGAGGAATCTTCACATTGAAATTCTTAGACAATTCCATATGCAGGAGGTATAAATGTAGCATGGTTGTTAATTTATGCATCTTTTGCCATTTCTTCACAATCTAATATAATTGATGCATAAAGCAGATGGAATTTTCTAGTGTAATGAGCTCAATTCTAGAAAATCAAGCTGAGCTGATGAAAGAAATTAAGTCTCTTCGAAAAGAAAACTGGGAGCTTCGCCAATTGCTTTGAGAATGATTGAAGACTGCGTTGCTGTATCCCACTATTGATGAATTTTAGAAGCTATTGTTCATTCGCACAGTTTTGCACGTCACTGGCGACCTTTTGTTTAAAGGCAAATATAATTGCTTAACACAGCGGTAGTGCTAAAAAGACAGAGGGATAGACATTAAAGGGGACTGCAGTTCAATGTATTATTGGAGGTAGGAATCTTATCCCTTCAGCATGTAAATAGATACATTTTAAGCTTATGAAATGAGGGCTATTACTTTCGGTTGGCTTTATATTAATTTCTATCATTCGCTTTGGTTGAGTAGGATTTTCAAGTTGAATGATAGGGGGCTGTGATTATGAGCGACGAGAAACTCAACTAGTTTCTTGACTTTTTTAAAATTAGGTGATTTCTTATATAATTCCTTTTTTGTAACATGAATGCTAAGAGATAATATATTGAAATTCTTGCCCATATTGAGTGTAATACACGTAATATATTGAAATTCTTACCTATATTAGGTGTAATACACCTAACAGCTAGATGCTATTAAAAATATTTCACTCTCGGTTACTGCATCATTGATAAGTGATTTGAAATTACCCAGTGACTTCTGTCTAAAAAAAAAAACATAAACTAAAATACTATAGCCACTATGGTAGAAACAGGATATAACTCTGTTTGATGGAGCAAGTAAAATCCAATACAAACATAGAATTTTAAGTGATGTGCCATTGTATCATGCTGCAATTCAGAAGAGAAGAATTTCCAGGTTAAATTAGACAATTTTAAATTTATTTCATTGAGAATGTCAGAAAGACACAGATACATACAAATAATGATGTAACATCCAAGTTGGTACAACCACAAAATAAGACTACCGGTGAATTATCCCAAAGGCAGCATTACATATATAATAACAACAGATTAATTGACCAAGAATTTGCAAGGCACAAGAACACACTGCTCATCACAGAATAAAACAAGATAACATCCAAAATGGGTGTTCCAATGACAGACAAAATCTACCACTTCAAAAAGAAGTTTTATTTTGAGCAATAAACTTTTTTCATTACAGAAGTTCCAACTCTTTTACATGGTCTTATCCTCTGAAGCAATTTGCTGTCCTCAAGAATTTCTGCTACTTTTTGTAAAATTGATAAAGTTGTCTGTCAAAATTCACCAAATAGTTAAATAAATTTCTAGAAGTTCCGTTAGTGCATGAACATGATCAATCGGTCGACAGCTTCACAAATAAAAACGCATTTTAGCTGTGATGAAAAATGATCCAACACCCAAGAGGTGTGAATGAATTGATGAAGAACTTTTTTACCTTAACCAAAAGTTTAAGGTTTGAATCCTGGGTATTGTAGGCGGCGGGATTTAGTGTACGTCCAAGTGTTTGGCAACCATGATACTGTGTTAGTTCGAGGCCCAAAAGGAAATACGATATAAGTCTTAAGCCTATTCGGATATGGAGTCGTCATCCGGATAAAAGTCGGGACACACTGTACAGCAACTGGATCCCACGGAGGTTCCCAGAAGCCGTCATCAGAGATCGGGTTCAGAAACTGAGTATGAGCGTTTGAATGCTCATCCAACCTTGCGGTTGGCCTCCGTTTGTGTTTTGCATTTTATAAATATTTAATTATTTAATTATTTCCTCATTTACCACACGTAATAAAATTGCCTTTGGATAATTGTCAAATTTTATAATCAAGTCCGAGTTTACACATTAGTCCAATTTTATACCTTTAAGTCCCAACATTCAAAAAACACAGTAAATAAAATAAATAATAATTTATAACCATACATTCAAAATTAAATGGGGGAAATGGATTAAGAATTGCAACGCTTTTATTATACAAAACATAATAGAATAAACCAAAAATAAACCAAAATAAACTGAAAATAACCAGAAGTCAAAATAATAATAAGCACACAAATATTTAATTAAGTCAGGTAATAATAAAATAACCGTATAAAAAAGAGAATGAAAATATAGAAATACGAAAATTTATAAAAATAAATTTTCTTAAAAAATAAAAAAATAAAATAAAAAAATGATATGGCGACGCCTCTTCAAAGAGGCATCGCCCATGAGAGGAGTCGCCTCTAGCCATGAGGCGTCGCCTCATGGCAAAGAGGCGATGAGCTCATGAAAAAAATAATATGAAAATCATGCAAATCCAAATAATATTCACGTAAAAAATTGACTAATATATCAAATTTTAACCAACAAAATATATAAAAATACTTCTGTCATTATACTGGTAAAGTGACTGAAAAATGAACAAATTCAGAGTACAAAAATCTAATTATATGAATAGTAATTTTTGAAATAGCAAATATACATGCAGTAATATGACATTAAACTAAAACCACGTAAAATTTTGAGTAACACACCAAATGGGAGCAAACAAAATATATGGTCATGTTCGTGTCACTCTTCTGATGAAATGTCTGAAAGAAAATTTTTTTTTATATGAACAGTGATATTGGTAATAGCAAAATAAAGAAAGTTAACTTTTAAAGTGTCGACCACCTCTCTAATGAGGCGATCACCTCTTTGCAGAATGATCGAAGAGGCGATCGCCTCTTCGCAGAGACGATCAGAGAGGTAATCACTTGACCAACAAATGCAGACGACTCTCACAGACAATAAACTTAATTTCAAATAATTAATAACTAATGTAAATAAACGAAAGTTACAATGAAATAGGAATTTTTCTCAAAATAATTGACCCTCAGAGGTATGAACTTGATTTTTTTGCACACTTGAATGCAAGGTTTTTCCTACTTCTTCTCAAGGACCGATTTCTTCCCCCAAAAATCTTCCCTTTTTTCCAAAACCTTTTTTTTTTTTTTGTGTTTCAGAGCTTGCACTTTCTTCTCCCTCTCTAAACCTCTAAGATTCTTTTTTTTTCCGTCAACCCTAAGCTTTTTCTTCTTTTTGTAAACCCCTCTTTTTTTTGTTAACCCTCAGCTGCCGCTCTGCAGATCTCTTTTTTCTTCCTTTCCCCCTTTTTTAGATTTCCTCCTCTCCTTTCATTTTATCTCTTCTCCACCTAATCCCTCCCCTATTTTGTTCATCATTACCATCCCTTTTTTAGCCCACACTTTTCCCTAAAAACCAACTATTCTTGCTGTAATTGCAGAGCAAGAACAGGTGGGGACCCACCAACTTGTTGTCCTTGATAAATGTCATTTAATGCAGCAGTATGTGGTATGGTGAAGAGGCGATCGCCTCTTCACTCAACTGTCAAAGAGGCGATCGCCTCTTTGGCTCATAGGTTTGGGCCTTTTGGGCCAAAAAGTTTGGGCTTGGATAGGTTTAGGTTCTTTGGGCTTAGGCTTTTAAGTCCATTCTCAAAAATATTTCGGGCTTCACTTGCATTCAAGTTTCGAGTTTTCTTATCATTGGGCTTGACAACGGGCCAATCAAATTGAGCATCCCTAATTCGTCCCTTAACACGGGCCGATCAAATCGGGTGTCTACAGTTTGCCCCCTAATTTTTTAAAAAATCAAATGCATACAATGGCCATTTTTCAAAAAATCACATGCACAACAACAAATAAACAATAAGATAAGAAACGTACCTGACTCTCGGGTCTCACCCGAGAGATGAATTCTTCAATTTTGAAACGTGATCGTGATCCTCGAGTTTTCCTGGCCCGATCAGCCACTCATTAATATTTGATAAAGTATTCAAAGACTGTTAACCTCGGGTTTTCCTGGCCTGATTACTTTCTTGCTAGGGATATAGACTTATAGGTTTTTTTGGCCCAACCATCAGTCACCTGAAACATGATTCTTGAGTTTTCATGGCCCGATCATGATTCTCGGGTTTTCCTGGCCCGATCATCACAACACCTGGAACATGATTCTCGGGTTTTCCTGGCCCAATCATCACAACACCGAAACTCAATTCTCGAGTTTTTCTGGCCCGATTATCACTACACTAAAACATGATTCTCGGGTTTTCCTAGCCTGATCATCACAACACATGAAACTTGATTCTCGGGTTTTCCTGGCCAATCATCATAACACCTGAAACATGATTCTCGGATTTTCCTGGCCCGATCATCACAACACCTAAAACATGATTCTCAAGTTTTCCTGGCCCGATAATCACAATACCGAAACTTGATTCTCGTATTTTCCTGGCTCGATAACCATTGGGGATGTGGCTTTCAAATTTTCCTGGTCCGATTATCACTCCTTCGGGGACATAAAATTCCAGGTTTTCCTGGCCCAGTTATCCTCTACTTCGACTTCGGGGATGCTACCCGAACAGTCATCTCGATCTTTGAGCTTTAGGGATTCAAACCCGAATAGCCCTCTCTTTGAGCTTTGCAGATTTAAACCTGAATAGCCCTGTCTTTAAGCTTCAGGGATTCAAACCTGAACATCCCTGTCTTTGCGAGACATAAACCTTAGGTTTTCCTAGCCGAAAAGGCAGTCCCTTAACAATAATAGGAATCTCACGCCGTCATCCTCGGGTTTTTCTGGCCCGAGAGGCAGTCCCTTAATCTTGATACTTCGATAAGAGAAAATCCACAGCTCGCCCTCAGCTATGAGCCGACCGAATCAGGAAATGAATGCTTATGAACATTGACACTTTGATCAGCAAATAGAAAAAATGAAGAGAACAAACATGGAAGCCATATAGCCATGCAAGCATCAGGCAGGAACGACAATGAATACTGTATAGCCTTGGGAGCATCAGGTAAGACCAACAAATAGATAAAAACATGCATAAAATAAGATCAAACAGAAAGCGCCATGTAACCTCTGAGGTGTCAGGCGGATGAAAATCACATCAGGCAATATTGTCGCACCAGTATCAAGCAAAATCAACCAAAATAAGCCATGTAGCCTCTAGGGCATCAGGTTAAACAAATAACAAATAAAACACGAATCAAATAAAGATAAATAAAAGTGCCATATAACCTCTGAGGCGTTAGGCGGAGATAATAAAATGATGTAGCCTCACAAGCGTCAAATGAAATCAAAATAAATAAGTAAATCAAACAAGCTGTATAGCCTCACAAGGCGTTAAGCGAAACCAAACAAGAAAACTGCATCCCAAGCACTTGAGATAGCTTATTCTATTACACATCCAAAAACAGTCCAAAATCGATGTATGCATGGATGTGATTTTTGGAATCTCTCAAAAGTTATTTTGACAACACATGCTTGTGTGGTGTGTGCAATGCTTATAGAAAATATGCATTATTCTAATGCGCCTAAGCATGAAACCTGAAAATGATTTTCGCAAAATAATTTCTTGTATGCATGAATAATTGAGAAAACATTCAATAGCCAAATGCCCTTCCTATTTAGGATTAATCTTCAAGAACTAGTCCTCATCATATCAAAGAATCTAAATTTAAGTCTATTGAGACCAGCTTATTAAAATGAAGCAGAATTTAAGACCCCCTTATGATCAAATCAGGATGATGATAACGATTCACGCCCTCAGCTTAGTTACTTCCTTAGAATGCTTTATTATCATACGACAGTTGCGCTTGGCCCTTAGTGTGGAAGGGACTTTATTTGAAAACTCCATTACTCATGAGGCTCAACTCATCTTAAAAATTGCCCCCTTAGCCAAGGACTTAATAGACTCTCCTGCTTTCGCACAACCAAGTAGAATCTTATGATCTTTTGAAGTCTTTTCTCAGAATGAAAATGCAACCGATTTTATTTTATATTCCCTCTTTTGCCTAGGTCGCTCCTTTTCTGGGAGTTTTCGAACCTAATTGGGTCTTTCATTTTTTTTATTTTCCTTTTTTTTCCTAGGTTGCTCCTTTTCTAGGAGTTTTCGAACCTAGTTGGGTGGTTGCAAATTCATGGTAATGGTCAATCACTTTTGTTGCACTCGATGTTCATGTTGTCACTTTAGCTGTTGATTGCTCTTACTATTGATCATCGGACATTGATGTTACTGATGTTGTTAATTATTGCAAAACTAATGAGTCCATGTCTGACACTTCACGTGCTAACAACATGTCAGTTATGACTATCTTCACATGATTACTTTTCTGTTATAATCAAGCATGTCACATTATGCTCGTTATTGATCAGCCCTTTATGGGTTTTCTGACCAACCATTTTTCAGCTCACAATTAGTGGGAGTTTTATTAAAAAAGATAAGGATTTTTCAAGGATTGCTTAAAATTGACTTTTCAAATGTCAGTGGCACAAACAAAGGTTTCCCTTTTTTCCCCACACTTTTCGTTCCTTTTCCTTTTCATTTCCTTTTTTTTTTCTTCTTCTTTTTTTGTTTTTTTTTTTAATTTTTTTTCTTCCTTTTCGTTTTCTTTTTTTTTATTCTTTCATTTTTTGATGAATATGAGGAATTTATTTTAGGAAAAAACTAAAGTTAAATGTGCCTGAACAAAAGTTTGAAAGTCAATTCTGATATTTTAATCCTCTCATTTTTTGGGGTTTTATTTTTGCTTTCTTTTTTTTTCTTTTTTCAAATCTCTCTCTCATTCAAGCATCAGATTGCATGCACAATTATAAAAAATTAATACTCATGCAAATTAAACAACCAAACATTCATTAGCATAAAAGAAAATATTGCAGCAAAATATTATTTAAAACCATTACAACTGACAATAACTATTCTTGAGTGTCTAAATCCAAGTCGGTTTCAACTTGCATCCCAAAATGATACAACTCCTTAAAGTCCTTTATGCCCATGTATTTCAACTTGTCGGCTAAAGGAGGGATGCATGCTTCTATGGCTATTATTAACTGGTCCGAATCTGCAGGTATGTGCTTCATCTAAGCTAACTTTCCTCTCCACCTATCTAAGAAGCTCACGAAGGGCTCGTTAGGTCTTTGCATTGTATTCTGTAGCTCTTGAAGAGAAACTTCAAACTGAAAGTTTAGCCCATATTGTTTGATAAAGACTAAACACAACTCCTTCCAGTCTTGCTGGACATATGCATCCAAAGTGTAGTACCAATTGATGATAGCTCCTTTCAAGAATAATGGAAATTGCTTGACAATTTGAGTTTCTGACAACTCAGTGGCCTTCATGTAAGTGACATACTGCTTCAGATGCAAGTAAGGGTCATCAATACTGGAGTATTTCTTCATATTTGGGAATTTGTATTTCGGGGGCAGTGGTTCTCTAGAACCCAAATCCAAGTCAACATCAGCAAAGTTCAGACTGAGCCCGTGGTTCTTCAATGTGGTATGTAGTTGATTCATCTATTTTTTTAGGTCTTTCATCCATTCAGTCTCGGCAGAATCCACTAGTGCTTTTCCTTTTAATTGTTCACCCAAAACAGTTCTGGTTTTAGAATTGTCTTCATTAGAGAGCATCTTTCCTTTAATCTCAACAACCATGTCCTTAGCCATTTGTCGCATCTCATCCTTGATCTCTTTCAATAGTTCTTTCTTGAAAGCTTCAACATTAAAATTAGAGGGTCCTGCCATTTTGCCCCTTTGTTAAATGGTCTCAACTGTCTAATTGGATCCTTGATATTAGTGGGCCAAATTCCTTTGATCTGCTTCCAAATAAGAAGAGGTTTATGGCTAAGAAAAATGCATTTTTGAAAGTTGCAATGAATTTCATGTATGCATGAAATGAAGGATTTTTTTTTTTAAGAAAATTTAAGAAACAAATAATCACACAAAAAAGATACACAATACTAAAACATGAAGCTTAAACGTGCAAACTTCCGCCCTTATTTCTCCCACACACGTATTCAATGGCAAGTATCTTATCCTAGGATTTTTGGCCTGGGTTTTAATTATCAACGGGGGATAATAAAACTAACATATGTAAGAAAACTCTCAAAATGATTCAGATAAGTAATGGGTCCTTTAAATAAAGTCTGAGTCCACTTTCTATGAGCTGAGATCCTTAGCACCATAAACTTACTTGTCAAGGCCCATTTAAAATGGGTTATGAGTAGGCATGAGAGGCCTTTATTGACTAGCTTATTTATAATGGGCTTTGGTCGGACACGAGGGCTCATTTTATTTTGGATTGCTTATTAATGGGCTCGAGATTTATTTTAAGGGTCCATTATATGGTATAATACACATGCATATGGGAAAATTCCTAAGGATAGTTGCTAAGTCATTACATGGGCTTGAGTTTTGGGTAAAAAGGCTTCGGCTCCCATAACGATATACATCCATATACGTCTCCCCACTCAAGGGTCAAACAACGTGGATTAGTATGTGTTGTGAGTGACAATAATCAAATATTCCACCACCAGGTTTAAGTGAAACGTAGGTAGCGAAGTACTGACTATTGTCGGGTTTATTCAGGACTGAAGTGCTCATTGTGTGCAAAATGTGTAGTGAATGCATAAATGCAGGAAGAAATAAAAAAATAATTAAAGATGATAAAACACAAAATACTGGAATCAGTTTCTCTATCCCTAGTGGAGTCGCCACTGTAGGCGGTGGGGTTTAGCGCACGCCCAAGTGTTTGGTGACCACGACACTGTGTGGGCTTGAGGCCCACTAAGAAATATGATATAGGTCTTAAGCCTATTCAGAGATGGAGTCACCACCCGGATAAAAGCCGAGACACACTATACAATAACTGGATCCCACGGAGGTTCTTAGAAGCCGTCATTAGAGATCGGATTCAGAAATTGGGTATGAGCGTTTGAATGCTCGCCCAATCTTGCGATTGGCCTCCGTTTGTGTTTTGCGTTTTATAACCATTTAATTATTTAATTATTTCCTCATTTACCACACGTAATAAAATTGCCTTTGGATAATTGTCAAATTTTATAATCAAGTCCGAGTTTGCACATTAATCCAATTTTATACCTTTAAGTCCCAACATTCAAAAAACATAGTAAATAAAATAAATAATAATTTATAACCTTACATTCAAAATTAAATGGGGGAAATGGATTAAAGATTACAACGCTTTTATTATACAAAACATAATAGAATAAACGAAAAATAAACCAAAATAAACCGAAAATAACCAGAAGTCAAAATAATAATAAGCACACAAATATTTAATTAAGCCAAGTAATAATAAAATAACTTTATAAAAAAGAGACTGAAAATATAAAAATATGAAAATTTATAAAAATAAATTTTCTTAAAAAATAAAAAATAAAAAAATGATATGGCGACACCTCTTCTAAGAGGCGTCGCCCACGAGAGGAGTCACCTCTAGCCATGAGGCGTCGCCTCATGGCAAAGAGGCGATGGGCTCATGAAAAAAATAATATGAAAATCCAAATAATATTCACGTAAAAAATTGACTAATATATCAAATTTTAACCAACAAAATATATAGAAATACTTCTATCATTCTACTGGTAAAGTGACTGAAAAATGAACAAATTCAGAATATAAAAATCTAATTATATGAATAGTAATTTTTGAAATAGCAAATATACATGCAGTAATATGACATTAAACTAAAACCACGTAAAATTTTGAGTAACACACCAAATGGGAGCAAACAATATATATGGTCATGTTCGTGTCACTCTTTTGATGAAATGTCTGAAAGAAAAAAAAATTTTGAGCACAAAATTTTTTTCTTATGAACAGTGATATTGGTAATAGCAAAATAAAGAAAGTTAACTTTTAAAGTGTCGACCACCTCTCTAATGAGGCGATCGCCTCTCTGCAGAGACGATCAAAGAGGCAATCACCTAACTAGCAAATGCAGATGATTCTTACAGACAATAATAAACTTAATTTTCAAATAATCAATAACTAATGTAAATAAACGAAACTTACAATGAAATAAGAATTTTCTCAAAATAATTGACCCTCAGAGGTATGGACTTGATTTTTTTGCACACTCAAATGCAAGGTTTTTCCTTCTTCTTCTCAAGGACCGATTTCTTCCCCAAAAATCTTCCCTTTTTTCCAGAACCTTTTTTTTTTGTGTTTCAGAGCTTGCACTTTCTTCTCCCTCTCTAAACCTCTAAGATTTTTTTTTTCCCGTCAACCCTTAGCTTTTTCTTCTTTTTCTGAACCCCTCTTTTTTCTGTCAACCCTCTTTTGCCACTCTGCAGATCTCTTTTTTCTTCCTTTCCCCCTTTTTTAGATTTCCTCCTCTCCTTTCATTTTATCTCTTCTCCACCTAATCCCTCCCCTACTCTCTTCATCAATACCATTCCTATTTTAGCCCACACTTTTCCCCAAAACCCAACTATTCTTGTTGTAATTGCAAAGCAAGAATAGGTGGGGACCCACCAACTTGTTGTCCTTGATAAATGTCATTTAATGCAGCAGTATGTGGTCTGGTGAAGAGGCGATCGCCTCTTCACTCAACTGCCTCACCTCTTTGGCTCTTTGGCTCATAGGTTTGGGCCTTTTGGGCCAAAAAGTTTGGGCTTGTATGGGTTTAGATTCTTTGGACTTAGACTTTTAGGTCCATTCTCAAAAAGATTTTAGGCTTCACTTGCATTCGAGTTTCGAGTTTTCTCATTATCGGGCTTGACAACAGGCCAATCAAACTAAGCATCACTAATCCGTCCCCTAACACAGACCGACCGAATCGGGTGTTTACAAGTATATAACTATTTTAAAACTCTTGAGCTAAACATTTGCTGTCTTTTAAGATCCGTCCCGAGTTGACCGAAACTTCATCTAGATATGGTATGGGTTTAAAGACACTTCTCACAATTAAAACCTTTTCAAAACACACTGAAAAAAAAAATCCAACTCTTTTGAAACCCAGAGAAAATAAATTAACCGGTCTTTTCCTACTAATGAATACTAATAACTAACAATTGTGATTTTTATGAAAGTCCTACCAAGCGAAACCACCAAATATCTCAACAGCAAGGCCCATTCAAATGGAGATCCTCTGCATTAACTAATCTCAGCACATCACCCACAAGTTGCAGGCAATGATAAATTGAAGTACAATAAAGAATTTGCACCGCATAACATTTCTTTTTAACCAAGAAGAAAAGTAGAACAAACATTAAAGCCACACACAAGAACACAATGAAGAAGCAATCAACATCTCAACACTCACAAACAAAATTTTCATTCTGCAACACAAAGGACAGAACAGGTGCAATGCATCTAATTAAATAATATAGTCTGCAACCTTCAATATGTCATACACTGACTCCATCAAATCCATTTCCAGCCTGCCATCAAATCATCTACCTATCCAGGAAAAAAAAAAAACAACACAAACAAAAGGTGGAAGACGTCTTAGTATTTACTCATTAATAATCAGTCATTAATGACTTTTTATGTTATGCTCAACTAAAAAATCCATCATTAATTTGAATTAAAAAAGTAATCTTATTGACTTAACAAGAATAAATAACATTTTTAACCATATAAAACAAAACACTGTTTAATAATGTTTATAAAAAAAAATCATAAACAACATTTTAACCATGCTATTACACTAACATCATTAGAGACGAAAATATAATCTCAAATTAATGAATAAATATATAGTAAGGTGTATAGGAGAGAAGAAACTCATCATCATTTTAATTACCTTGTAATTACAAGGGCCAACTGTAAGAGACTGTGAGGGATGGTATGTGGCAAATCTTGTGAAAATCCTCTCCTTCTACTCCATTATCCACTCCCAGTACTCTCTCTTCAAGCACTGAACTCATGTCACTAATTTTCAATTCTCGAAGGGTAGTGACAAATTTCAAGCGTTCTGGAATCATTTGTAGTTTGCGTAGGCCTTCGACATGTAAAGTGTTGAGACATGGCATTGTACCCTCCTCTAACTCCTATTCTTTTACTTCACCCAACCGTTCAAGTATGAGAATCTCAAGTTTAGGAAATCCATGGGCTGAACATACCATTTTAGACCCTAGATAGGCCTCAATGTTCAAGGACAGAAATCTCAAATTAGGCAGCTTTTTTTCTAATATACCCATTGGGTCTTGCTTTAGATTAGAATGGGACAAAATTAGCTTGACAAGACTTTTTGGCAGGAATTGTAGGGTGTGATCTTCTTCGCGTATGCATCCGTAAAGCACTAATTTTGTGAGGTCATGACAATTTGAAAGGAATTCCAACTTGGGAAAAAAATTTCTATCTCTTGGCCACATGTGCAACTTCAAGGAACGAAGATGGCTGCCTTCTCCAAAAATAGAATGAGATTTTAGAACAATCTCTGCTTCCTCCTTCCATATAAATCGTACTCCTAAATTTCGAAGGTTAGGCAACTCTGCGGCAGCATCTTTTCTAATTATAAGACTCTTAGCTTCTACTATCTTCAAAGTTTCCAACTGCCTTAAACTACCCAATCCAATTGACCCTCCTATTCTAGTGCCCCAATCTACAATTAAATGTCTTAAGTTTTCCAATTGCCACAATTCTTTGGGTAATCTTAACCCATAACGATTATTTCGTAAATCAAGAGTGTATAAATTTCTCAAGTTACCTATTGATACTGGTAAATTTAGTGCAAAAAAAAGGATCCGCCTCTCTACTACAATATTTCTCAACCCAAGATACCTCAAGTGAATCAAATTTCCAATTGATCTGTGTATATAATTGTTTTGTGTATAAATACCCCTGAGATTTAACACTCTAAGCAGTCTATAATTCTTCAATATATATATTTCTTGATTACTACTCATTTCATACTTAAACTGCTTCACGAAATAAACTAGAGAACGAAAAGTTGGAAGATCACCGCATTTTACCAAGGGTGCATGAATCCTTTTGCCACCACTATCTCCGATTATGCGAGGATTAATTGCTCTTCTTCTTGCATTGCTTGTTGCTGCCTTCACAAAGCATGTTGATGACTTGTTACTTGCCAACCTGTCTTGGTGCTCCACAAATGCTGCAAAATTTTCATCTTTAGCCTTTGAAATGCACAAATCTCGCATCAGATCATGCATCCGGAAAATTTTGACTCCAACACCTGTATGGTCCCTCTTACTTACTTGCACCATGCACCTGCTCACAAGCTCCTCCAAATATTGTTCACCTACATCTTCTATTGTTTCTTCTCCTCCTTCCTGCACTTGTTGCAACACGAATCCTTCAGCAATCCACTGCCGAATCAACGACCTTTTATGAAATGCCCAATCCTCTGGAAATTGGGCAAGATGAAGGAAGCACGGCTTCAAGTAAAATGGCAAATCTTGATAGCTCATTCCTAATATCCCATACACTCCCCCATACTGATGTTGCTGCTGCAACTTTGTGAACTGTGCATTAATGTTTCTTTGTACCATCTCCCACTCTTTTGATGACTTCTTTGTTGCCAATAGACCTCCCAGCACAACAACAGCCAAGGGCAATCCTCTGCATTTTTTCACCATCTCCCTTCCCAACTTCTCAAACTCTGGAGGGTAGCCATGCTCCATGATAATCTCTTCTGGGAATGCTTTCCTGCAGAGAAATTCCCAGCTTTCTTCATTTGTCATAAGTGGTGGTTCCACTGGAGAACTCCAGGGATCAGCATGAGAAGCAACTTCTCTATTGCGGCTGGTGAACAGAACTTTGTTCCCTCTCTTCCCGTTTGGAAAAGCATGCTTTAAACAATTTCATGCCTCCTTACTCCATATATCATCAAGAACTACCAAGTACCGCTTTTCACCTAAAACTTCATATAGCGTTTTAACCAGATCTTCCTCTTCCATCCTTTCCAACGTTGATTTGAACGATAGTTCTTTCATCCTCTCAAAAGGCTTTTTCTCCTCCCTCCTTTCCAATTTCAATTTGTCCTCGCTAGATGCAACATCCATGAGGACTCTAACCAAAATATCCCATGTGCAACAATCAAAATGTTGCTTGACATGAATGTCATTGTATACTTTCTTGGCAAGGATTGTCTTTCCGAGCCCTCCCATCCCCACTACTGAAACAACACAGAGTCTCTACTCCTCTACCATCAATTGAGCTTTAACATCCCTCGCTATTGATTCAAAGCTGACGACATGCTCTTCCTCTTTGTGGGGATATGATCTTCTCAATCGTTGTCGCATTGTGTTAGAGGAACTAGACCCTTCCTTTTCGGAAACAAACTGGATTCCGTAGGTTTGCATACTTGCAGAAATATCCCCAATCTTAGTTTTTATTCCTTCAATCTGGTTCCTAATTTTATGGAAGTCAAGACCTTTGGTGAAAAAGGAGGTAAAGCTCCTGACTCCTTCCCATCTACCTGTTGCAGATTTAAGAATAAAGGTGTCAATAACATCCTCAGCATCATAAGCAGAAGCTCTGATTTGAGCAACCCAGTTGCGAACACGCTCATCTTGATCTTGCATACGGTCAGCATCCTTCAAGAAACTCTGCAACCGTTTGAGTTCTTCTTGCAAGCGGACTACTTCCCCCCTTACACCACTCAAAAAATCTGCTTCTTGGATCAGCAGATCAGTAATTCTTCGAACAACTAAAGCAACAATTGCCTCTGCCATTAGTGAGCTTAAAGCAGCAGTAGAAAAACAGAGATTTGTGTTCTTGTTTCAATTTTAAATAACAGAGCTCAACGTTAATATTTAGTCCTCAGCCGTCGGTTTGAAGCAGTCCACACTAAATTGAATAATTGGTGTTTTCTTTAACCTGCAGTGCCGGCAGCCAACAACGAACTGTTCTCATATTTTAAAAAATAAAAATAAAAAATTCTCCGCTGTTATTAGTAAATTGATAGCAGTGACAAAATTCATCTTTTAATAATTCAAAGAGAAAATCTTTAAAAAAATTAAAATTTTCTTTCCAAAAAAATTTAAAGGAAAATTGTCAATTCTATCATCAGCTGTAGATCAACTATTAAACTAATCCTAATTTTAAAATTATTTTAATTTACTTTTTTAACTTTTTATGTGTTAAGTTTGACATGGTTATCTTGCATGTCATAAAAGCATATGATATCGTAAACAAATTAAAAATTTAAAGCTCACCTAATTAATTCTATTGTCAATTATAAATCAATTATCAAGCTAATTCTAATTTCAAAATTATTTCAATTTGTTCTTTTAACTTTTTGAATTGTGTCAAATCATTATTGTGTTGTAATTTTAATTGTCTTTAGCATTCATTATTGTGTTGTAATTCCAAAGTGACACTGCATTGGCAGTGTAAAACAATAAGTTTTAGGTTTTTTTTTCACCATATCATACTATAGACACCCGATTCGGTTGACCCGTATTAGGAGACGAATTAGGAATATTCAGTTTGATTGGTCCGTTGTCAAGTCCGATGATGAGAAAACTCGAAACTCGAATGCAAGTGAAGCCCGAAATCTTTTTGAGAATGGACCTAAAAGCTTAAGTCCAAAGAACCTAAACCCATGCAAGCCCAAACTTTTTGGCCCAAAAGGCCCAAACCTATAAGCCAAAGAGGCGATCGCCTCTTTATAGAGGCGCTCGGCTCTTCACTAGACCACATACCGTTGCATTAAATGACATTTATCAAGGACAACAAGTTGGTGGGTCCCTACCTGTTCTTGCTCTGTAATTACAGCAAGAATAGTTGGTTTTTGGAGAAAAGTGTGGGCTAAAAAAGGGATGGTAATGATGAAGAGAGTAGGAGGAGGGATTAGGTGGGAAAAGAAAAAAGATAAAAAAAGGAAGGGAGAAAAGATAAAATGAAAGGAGAGGAGGAAATCTAAAAAAGGGGAAAAAAGGAAGAAAAAAGAGATCGACAGGGAGATCTGGAGGAGGGGGTTGACAGAAAAAGAAAAAGGAGAAGTTTAGTGAGAGAGAAAAAAGGGAAGCTTTGAAACAAAAAAAAAGGAGATTCTGGAAAAAGGAAAGGCTTTTGGGGAAAAAATTGATCCTTGAGAAGAAGAAGGAAAAAACTTGCATTCGGGTGTGCAAAAATCAAGTCCATACCTCTGAGGGTCAATTATTTTGAAAAAAATTCTTGTTTCATTGTAAGTTTTGTTTATTTACAGTAGTTATTGATTATTTGAAAACAAAGTTTATTGTTTGTGAGAGTTGTCTGCATTTACTGGTTAGTCGATTGCCTCTTTGATCGTCTCTACGAAGAGGCGATTGTCACTTCATGAGTTAACTTTCTTTATTTTGCTATTTTCAATATCACTATTCATAGAAAAAAAATTTTGTGCTCAAATTTTTTTTCCTTTCAGCTATTTCATCATAAGAGTGACACGAACATGACCATATATTTTGTTTACTCTCATTTGGTGTGTTACTCAAAATTTTACGTGTTTTATTTTGATGTCATATTGCTGCATGTATTTTTGCTATTTTAAAAATTACTATTCACATAATTAGATTTTTGTACTCCGAATTTGTTCATTTTTTAGCCACTTTACCAATAGAATGACAGAAGTATTTCTATATATTTTGTTGGTTAAAATTTGGTATATTAGTCAATTTTTTACGTGAATATTGTTTGGATTTGCATGGTTTTCATATTATTTTTGTCATGAGCCCATCGCCTCTTTGCCATGAGGCGTCAGGCGACTCCTCTCATGGGTGACGCCATTTTTTTTTTATTTTTTTATTTTTAAGAAAATTTATTGTTATAAATTTTCGTATTTCTATATTTTCAGTCTCTTTTTTATACAATTATTTTATTATTATCTGGCTTAATTAAATATTTATGTGCTTATTATTATTTTTACTTCTGGTTATTTTTGGTTTATTTTTGGTTTATTCTATTATGTTTTGTATAATAAAAGCTTTGTAATCCTTAATCCATTTCCCCTATTTAATTTTGAATGTATGGTTTTAAATTATTATTTATTTTATTTACTGTATTTTTTGAATGTTGGGACTTAAAAGTATAAAATTGGACTAATGTGTAAACTCAGACTTGATTATAAAATTTGGCAATTATCCAAAGGCAATTTTATTACGTGTGGTAAATAAGGAAATAATTAAATGGTTATAAAACACAAAACATAAACGGAGGCCAACCGCAAGGTTGGGTGAGCATTCAAACGCTCATACCCAGTTTTCGAACATGATCTCTGATGACGGCTTCTGGGAACCTCCATGGGATCCAGTTGTTGTATAGTGTATCCCGACTTTTATTCGGGTGGTGACTCCATCTCCGAATAGGCTTACGACCTATATCGTATTTCCTAGTGGGCCTTGATCCCACACAGTGCCGTGGTCGCCAAATACTTGGGCGTGCGATAAATCCCGCCCCCTACAGTGGCGACTCTACTGGGGATAGAGAAACTAATTTCAGTGTTTTGTGTTTTATCATCTTTAATTATTTTCTTATTTCTTCTTGTATTTATGCATTCAATACACATTTTGCACACAATGAGCACTTCAGTCCCGAATAAACCCGACAATAGTCAATACTTCGCTACCTATGTTTCACTCAAACCTGGTGGTGGAATATTTGATTATTGTCATTCACGACACGTACTAATCCATGTTGTTTGACCCTTGAGTGGGGAGACGTATATGGATGTATATCGTTGTGGGAGTCGAAGCCTTTTTACCCAAAACTCAAGCCCATGTAATGACTTAGCAACTATCCTTAGGAATTTTCCCACATGCATGTGTATTATGCCATATAATGGACCTTTAAAATAAATCTCGAGCCCATCAATAAGCAGTCCAAAATAAAATGAGCCCTCGTGTCTAACCAAAGCCCATTATAAATAAGCTAGTCAATAAAGGCCTCTCATGCCTACTCATAACCCATTTCAATTGGGCCTTGACAAGTAAGTTTATGGTGCTAAGGATCTCGGCTCATAGAAAGTGGACTCGGGCTTTATTTAAAGGACTCATTACTTGTTTGAATCATTTTGAGAGTTTTCTTGCATACGTCGATTTTATTATCCCCCGCTGATAATTAAAACCCAGGCCAAAAATCCTAGGACAAGATACTCGCCATTGAATATGTGTGTGGGAGAAATAAGGGTAGAGATTTGCACATTTAAGCTTCATGTTTTGGTATTGTGTATATTTTTTGTATGATTATTTGTTTCTTAAATTTTCTTAAAAAAAAATCCTTCATTTCATGCATACATGACATTCATTGCAACTTTCAAAAATGCATTTTTCTTAGCCATAAACCTCTTCTTATTTGGAAGCAGATCAAAGGAATTTGGCCCACTAATATCAAGGATCTAATTAGACAGTTGGAACCACTTAACAAAGGGGCAAAATGGCAGGACCCTCTAATTTTGATGTTGAAGCTTTCAAGAAAGAACTGTTGAAAGAGATCAAGGATGAGTTGCGACAAATGGTTAAGGACATGGTTGCTGAGATTAAAGGAAAGATGCTCTCTAATGAAGATAATTATAAAACCAGAACTGTTTTGGGTGAACAATTGAAAGGAAAAGTACCAGTGGATTTTGCCGAGACCGAATGGATGAAAGACCTAACAAAATAGATGAATCAACTATAGACCGCATTGAAGAACCACGGGCTTAGTCCAAACTTTGCTGATGTTGACTTGGATTTGGGTTCTAGAGAACCACTGCCCCCGAAATACAAATTCCTAAATATGAAGAAATACTCTGGTTCTGATGACTCTTACTTGCATCTGAAGCAGTATGTCACTTATATGAAGGCCACTAAGTTGTTAGAAACTCAAATTATCAAGTAATTTCCATTATCCTTGGAAGGAGTTGCTATCAATTGGTACTACACTTTGGATGCATATGTCCAGCAAGATTGGAAGGAGTTATGTTCAGTCTTTATTAAAAAATATGGGCTAAACTTTTAGTTTGAAGTTTCTCTTCAAGAGCTACAGAATACAGTGCAAAGACCTAATGAGCCCTTCATGAGCTTCTTAGATAGGTGGAGAGGAAAGTTAGCTCAGATGAAGCACAGACCTACAGAGTCGGACCAGTTAATAATAGCCATAAAAGCCTGCATCCCTCCTCTAACCGACAAGTTGAAAGACATGGGCATAAGGGACTTGAAGGAGTTGTATCATTTTGGGGTGCAAGTTGAAACTGACTTGGATTTGGACACTCAAGAATAGTTATTGTCAGTTGTAATGGTTTCAAATAATGTTTTTCTGCAATAATTTCTTTTATACTAATGAATGTTTGGTTGTCTAATTTGCATGAGTATTAATTTGTTATAATTGTGCATGCAGTCTTATGCTTGAATGAGAGAGAGATTTGAAAAGAAAAAGAAAAAGAAAAGAAAACCCCAAAAAATGAGAGGATTAAAATATCAGAATTGACTTTCAAACTTTTCTTCGGGCACATTTAACTTAAGTTTTTTCCTAAAATAAATTCCTTATATTCATCAAAAAATGAAAGAACAAAAAAAATGAAAAGGAAGAAAAAAACAAAAAAAGAAGAAGAAGAAAAAAAAAAGAAAATGAAAATGAAAAGGAACGAAAGTGTGGGGAAAAAAGGGAAACCTTTGTTTGTGCCACCAACATTTGAAAAGTCAATTTTGAGCAATCCTTGAATAATCCTTATCTTTTTTAATAAAACTCCCACTAATTGTCAGTTGAAAAATTGTTGGTCAGAAAACCCACAAAGGGCTGATCAATAACAAGCATAATGTGGCATGCCTGATTATAACAGAGAAGTAATCATGTGAAGATAGTCATAATTGACATGTTTTTAGCACGTGAAGTGTCAGACATGGACTCATTAGTTTTGCAGCAATCAACAACATCAGTAACATCATTATCCGATGATCAGTAGCAAGAGCAATCAGCAGCTAAAGTGACAACATGAATATCAAGGGCAACAAAAGTGATTGACCATCACCATGAATTTGCAACCACCCAGCTAGGTTCGAAAACTCCTAGAAAAGGAGCAACCTAGGAAAAAAAGGGAAAATGAAAAAATGAAAGACCCAGCTAGGTTCAAAAACTCCTAGAAAAGGAGCAACCTAGGAAAAAGAGGGAATATAAAATAAAATTGGTTGCATTTTCATTCTAAGAAAAGATTTCAAAAGATCATAAGATTCTACTTGGTGGTGCGAAAGCTAGAAAGTCTATCAAGTCCTTAGCTGGGGGGCAATTTTTGAGATGAGTTGAGCCTCATGAGTAATGGAGTTTTCAAATAGAGTCTCTTCCACACTAAGGGTCAAGCGCAACTGTCATATGACAATAAAGCATTCTAAGGAAGCAACTAAGCTGAGGGCGTGAATCATTATCATCATCTTGATTTGATCATGAGGGGGTCTTAAATTCTGCTTCATTTGGATAAGTTAGTCTCAATAGATTTAATTTCGGATTCTTTGATATGATGAGGACCAGTTCTTGAAGATTAATCCTAAATAGGAAGGGCATTTGGCTATTGACTGTTTTCTTGATTATTCATGCATACACAATTATTTTGTAAAAATCATTTTTAGGTTTCATGCTTAGGCGCATTAGAATAATGCATGTTTTCTATGAGCATTGGATATACCACATGAGCATGTGTTGTCAAAATAACTTTTGAGAGATTCCAAAAATCACATCCATGCATACATTGATTTTGGACTCTTTTTGGATGTGTAATAGAATAAGCTATCTCAAATGCTTGAGATGCAGTTTTCTTGTTTGGTTTCGCCTGATGCCTCGTGGGGCTATACAACTTGTTTTGATTTACTTGTTTAGTTTGATTTCGTTTGACGCTTGTGAGGCTACATATTTTATTATCTCCGCCTAACGCCTCAGAGGTTATATGGAACTTTTGTTTATCTTTATTTGATTCGTGTTTTATTTATTATTTGTTTAGCCTAATGCCACAGAGGCTACATGGCTTATTTTGGTTGATTTTGCCTGATATCGGTGCGACTATATTGCCTAATGTGATTTTTCATCTTCCTGACACCTCAGAGGTTACATGGTATTTTCTGTTTGATCTTATTTTATGCATGTTTCTGTTTATTTATTGGTCTTACTTGATGCTCCTAAGGCTATACGGTATTCATTGTTGTTCCTGCCTGATGCTTGCATGGCTATATGGCTTCCATGGTTGTTCTCTTCATTTATTCTGTTTGTTGATCGAAGTGTCAGTGTTCATAAGCATTCATTTCCCAGTTCAGTCAACCCGTAGCTGAGGGTGAGCTGTGGATTTTCTCTAATCAAAGTATCAAGATTAAGGGATTGCCTCTTGGGCCAGGAAAACCCAAGGATGACGACATGAGCTTTCTTTTTTTGTTGGGGAACTGCCTCTCGGGCTAGGAAAACTCGAGGATGACAACATGAGCTTCCTATTATTATTGGGGAACTACCTCTCAGGCTAGGAAAACCCGAGGATGACGGCATGAGCTTCTTATTATTATTGGGGAACTGCCTCTCGGGCCAGGAAAACCCAAGGATAATGGCGTGAGCTTCCTTTTATTATTGACGGATTGCCTTTTGGGCCAGGAAAACCTAAGGATTATGTCTCGCAAAGAGAGGGCTGTTCGGGTTTGAATCCCCGAAGCTTAAAGAGAGGGCTGTTTAGGTTTGAATCCCTGAAGCTCAGAGGACAAGGCTGTTTGGGTTTGAATCCCTGAAGCTCAGAGGACAGAGCTGTTCGGGTTTGAATCCCTGAAGCTCAAGGACAGGGCTGTTCGGGTTTGAATCCCCGAAGCTCAAGGACAGGGCTATTCGGGTTTGAATCCCCAAAGCTCAAGGATCGAGATGACTATTCGGGTAGTATTCCCGAAGTCGAAAGTGAATGACAACTGGGCCAGGAAAACCCAAAACTTTATGTCCCCGGAGAAGTGATAATCATACCATAAAAATCTGAAAACCACATCCCCAGTGATGATCGGGCCAGGAAAACCCAAGAATCATATTTTGTGTATTGGGATGATCGGGCTAGGAAAGCCCGAGAATTGAGTTTTAGTGTTATGATGATCAGGCTAGGAAAAATCGAGAGTCATATTTTATGTGTTGTAATGATCGGACCAGGAAAACCCGAGAATCATGTTTCATGTGTTGTGATGATCGGGCTAGGAAAACTCGAGAATCATATTTCGTGTGTTGGGATGATCGGGCCAGGGAAAACCTGAAAATCGAGTTTTAGTGTTGTGATGATCGGGCCAGGAAAACCCGAGAGTCATGTTTCGTGTGTTGTGATGATCGGGCCAGGAAAACCCGAGAATCATGTTTCATGTGTTGTGATGATCGGGTCAGGAAAACCCGAGAATTATATTTTATGTGTGGTGATGATCAGGCCAGGAAAACTCAAGAATCATGTTTTAGGTGTTGTGATGATCGGGCCAGGAAAATTCGAGAATCATGTTTCAGGTGTTGTGATGATCGGGCATGGAAAACCTGAGAATCATGTTTCAGTGTAATGATGATCAAGCCAGGAAAACCCGAGAATCGAGTTTCGATGTTGTGATGATCGGGCTAGGAAAACCTGAGAATCATGTTTCAGGTGTTATGATGATCGGGCCAAGAAAACTTGAGAATCAAGTTTCTTGTGTTGTGATGATCGGGCCAGGAAAACCCGAGAATTATGTTTTATGTGTGGTGATGATCGAGCTAGGAAAACCCGAGAATCATGTTTCAGGTGACTGATGGTTGGGCCAGGAAAACCCATAAGTTTATGTCCCCAGCAGGACAGTAATCGGGCCAGGAAAACCCGAGATTAACAGTCTTTGAATACTTTATCAAATATTAATGAGTGGCTGATTAGGCCAGGAAAACCCAAGGATCACGGTCACATTTCAGAATTGAAGAATTCATCTCTCGGGTGAGACCCGAGAGTCAGGTATGTTTCTAATCTTATTGTTTATTTATTGCTGTGCATGTGATTTTTTAAAAAATGGTCATTGCATGCATTTGATTTTTCAAAAAATCAGGGGGCAAATTGTAGACACCCGATTTGGTCCGCCTGTGTTAGGGGACGAATTAGGGATGCTCAGTTTGATTGGCCCGTTGTCAAGCCCGATGATGAGAAAACTCGAAACTCGAATGCAAGTGAAGCCCAAAATCTTTCTGAAAATGTACCTAAAAGCTTATGCCTAAAGAACCTAAACCCATGCAAGCCCAAACCTTTTGGCCCAAAAGGCCCAAACCTATGAGTCAAAGAGGCGATCGCCTCTTTGGCAGTTTAGTGAAGAGGCGATCGCCTCTTCATAGAGGCGCTCGCCTCTTCACCAGACCACATACTACTACATTAAATGACATTTATCAAGGACAACAAGTTGGTGGGTCCCCACCTGTTCTTGCTATGCAATTACAGCAAGAATAATTGGTTTTTGGAGAAAAGTGTGGGCTAAAAAAGGGATGGTAATGATGAAGAGAGTAGGAGGAGGGATTAAGTGGGAAAAGAAAAAAAATAAAAAAAGGAAAAGAGAAAAGATAAAATGAAAGGAGAGGAGGAAATCTAAAAAAGGGGAAAAAAGGAAGAAAAAAGAGATTGGCAGGGAGATCTGGAGGAGGGGGGTTGACAGAAAAAGAAAAAGGAGAAGTTTAGTGAGAGAGAAAAAAGGGAAGCTTTGAAACAAAAAAAAGGAGATTCTGGAAAAAGGAAAGGTTTTTGGGGAAGAAATTAATCCTTGAGAAGAAGAAGGAAAAAACCTTACATTCGGGTGTGCAAAAATCAAGTCCATACCTCTGAGGGTCAATTATTTTGAGAAAAATTCTTGTTTCATTGTAAGTTTTGTTTATTTATAGTAGTTATTGATTATTTGAAAACAAAGTTTATTGTTTGTGAGAGTCGTCTGCATTTATTAGTTAGGCGATCGCCTCTTTGATCATCTCTACGAAGAGGCGATCGCCACTTTATAAGTTAACTTTCTTTATTTTGCTATTTCCAATATCACTATTCATAGAAAAAAAATTTTGTGCTCAAAATTTTTTTTCCTTTCAGCCATTTCATCATAAGAGTGACACGAACATGAGCATATATTTTGTTTGCTTTCATTTGGTGTGTTACTCAAATTTTACATGTTTTATTTCGATGTCATATTGTTGCATGTATTTTTGCTATTTCAAAAATTACTATTCACATAATTAGATTTTTGTACTCCGAATTTGTTCATTTTTCAGCCACTTTACTAGTAGAATGACAAAAGTATTTCTGTATATTTTGTTGGTTAAAATTTGGTATGTTATTTAATTTTTTACGTGAATATTGTTTGGATTTGCATGGTTTTCATATTATTTTTGTCATGAGCCCATCGCCTCTTTGCCATGAGGCGACTCCTCTCATGGGCGACGCCTCTTTGAAGAGGCGTTGCCATTTTATTTTTATTTTTATTTTTTATTTTTTTAAAAAAATTTATTTTTATAAATTTTTGTATTTCTATATTTTCAGTCTCTTTTTTATACAATTATTTTATTATTATCTGGCTTAATTAAATATTTGTGTGCTTATTATTATTTTTACTTCTGGTTATTTTCGGTTTATTTTTCTTTTATTCTATTATGTTTTGTATAATAAAAGCATTGTAATCCTTACTCCATTTCCCCCATTTAATTTTGAATGTATGGTTGTAAATTATTATTTATTTTATTTATTGTGTTTTTTGAATGTTGGGACTTAAAGGTATGAAATTGGACTAATGTGCAAACTCGGACTTGATTATAAAATTTGGCAATTATCCAAAGGTAATTTTATTACGTGTGGTAAATGAGGAAATAATTAAATAATTAAATGGTTATAAAATGCAAAATATAAACGGAGGCCAACCGCAAGGTTGGGTGAGCATTCAAACGCTCATACCTAGTTTCCGAACCCGATCTCTGATGACGGCTTTTGGAAACCTCTGTGGGATCCAGTTGCTGTACAGTGTGTCCCGACTTTTATCCGAGTGGCGACTCCATCTCCGAATAAGTTTAAGACCTATATCATATTTTCTAGTGGGCCTCGATCCCATACAGTGTCATGGTCGCCAAACACTTGGGTGTGCGATAAACCCCGCCGCCTACACATACGTTCTTATACCACGTAAAATGACTACATCAAATTTAGAACATATTTTATTATTATCTAAATAGATTTAACACAACTTAAAAAGTTAAAAAAACAAATTGAAATGATTTTAAAATTATAATTAGCTTGATAATTGGTATATTGGTTGATAATATAATTAATTGGGGTGAGCTTTAAATTTAAATTTTTTTTTTGTCATGTCAAATGTTTTTATACCACATAAGATTACTACGTGAAATTTGGCACATGTTGTAATAACCATAGTTTTTAAATTATTTTAATATTTAACAGGATATGCAATGTTAATAAAGTTTAAAATTATATTTTATTATTTTATTATTTTGTGAATAATTATTATTATTTTATGTTTAATTAGAATTTTCTACGTAAATGTGTATTTTAAAGTTTATTATTTTGGATAATATTATTTTAATAATGTTTAATTTAGTGCATTAATATTTTAATATTATTATTTTAATAAATTACGTTATTGTATTGTATTTTATCTGTTTATATATATATATATATATATATGCACATATATATTAAGGTTTATTATTAATATTATATGTGTATATTAGTTATGATTGGGTAATATATACATATATGTGTGTGTATATATATAAATGTGTGAATAAAATATATGTGTGGTGTGTGAATTTAGTGTAATATTATAATACAATATAATATAAAGTTTATTAAAGTATAATATAAAGTATTATGTATAATATATATAAAAAAAAAACAACAAAAGCTTCCCCTCCTTCTTCTTCCCTGCAATCTTCACCATCTCCATCATTGTCAAGCCGATCAGCCACCATTGGAGTGCCTCATCGCCGTCCAGCCACCTCTTGCTGTCCTCCCTGTCTCATCCTTTCTCTTCGGCAAGCTGTTGATCGCCAATAACTGCCAGAAGTCGAAACTCGAGCTCATTGGCTTTCAAGGCGATTCCGACGGCCATTCTTCGCGATTTCGGTGCCGTTCGACTCTTAGTGCTCCGGGGAACTTGATTCTAGCCTTGGTTTGAGCTCTAACTCTTCCATTTCTGTTGTATCTTGAGTTTTCTATTTCGGCCATTTTTAGTTTTTGATTTTTTTTAGGAATTTTTGGTTGATTCATGGAAAATTCCTTCATAAAAATTGATCCCCCTAGCTCAAGCTACATCCCTGAATTTTTATGTCATTTTTGGGAATTATTTTGATTTTTGTAAATTTTTGAATATTTTGTTAATTTTCGTAAATTAATTATATAAATTATGAAATTGTGATTTTTGGTGTTATTGGTGGTTATTATTAATTTTAGAGTTGAGTTTATAATTTTTGTGAATTTTGTGTAATTTTTATAATTATTTTTAGTTTATGTCAATTTTGAAAATATATGTTATATATATATTTTTTAGAAATAATTGGTTAATTATATTTTTTTGTTGATATTATTGAGATATATGTTGAGAAAATAATTTTTGTGTATTTATATAATTTTTATTGAATTTTTGAGTATTATTAGTATTTTATGTGTATTTTTAAATATTAGGGTAAATTTGGTAATTTGATGGTAATTTTAGTTAAATATTATGTTTAATTGGTTTTAATATTATTTGAGGTATAAAAATGATTTTTTAAAAATTATTTACTAATTAATACTAATGTTTAAAAATTATTTTCAAATTATATATAATATACTATTTTTGTAATAAAATAAATTTTTAGTAATTTTTAATTTATATTTAGACTAATTAGGCTATTTGGATTAGTAAAGTGACTTCTTATTAAATTATATTGAATTACTGAGAAAAATGGATTTTAATAATATTATATTATTAATTAGAGTTTTTAAGTAATTATTAGGAAAATAATTATTTTTGGTGTTTTAATGTAAAATATGTTATATTTTGATATTTAGAGGGCATTTATGGTATTTATTGATTTTTAATATATTTTATTGTATTATTGAATTTGTGGTGAATTGTAAACCTCCGTTGGGGAATTTTAATTGTTTGGGATACCAACTGAGGAATGTGAGGATTTTTATAATCGAAGTGTATTTTTCTTTCAAAACCAGCTCTACTGTTTAGTAGAGAGATGTCCATTTTATAGAGGAGGTTCTGCCGAATTTTTGGTAGAATTCTCGTTAAACATGATATCGGATCAAATTCTAATTCTCTGTGTGTTTGTGTTTAGAAATTTTAGATCGAGTCTTTAAAGGTCTAAGTTAGATTTATTCTAATTTTGTGATTGCTTTTATTGTTTAGTTGCGTTGAGATCGAGGTCTAGCAGACCAGGCCCATCGGACCAGTCTCGTGGAGCGCATCCCTGTGAGTTATTATTATATATATACATTGCTTTAGATTGCATGTTTTAGAATTATATGTTTTAAATGTAAAATTTTGCATAATTGTTTATTTAAATGCTTAAGTATATTTTAGGTATATTTTTAGTATATTCTTGGTATATTTTAAAATAAATGCATGTTTTCCTTTTGATTTATATTCAAATTACTTTTAAATATATTATTGGTTGATTTTGAGTATATTTCATGATTTAATTGAATTTATTTTACATATTTAGTCTTGGAATATACTTAGTTTATTTTAGATATATGTCTGATATATATATATGGTTTGATTGATCATTTTGAATGTCATTTTATATTATTTATTCTTGAATGTATGTTTTATTTTTAAATGAAGGATATCGATAGAACATGCTTCCTAGTGGGCAACATTAAGACCGAGTACGTATCAGTGCGATAGATTATATGTTGAATTACTAATTTATTTATGGAAATTATGACTTGATTGATTTGATTGATGTGAGATATGATTAATGATGTGATTGCTGGAGCTCAGTTGACCAAATGTCTCGGAGCCATTCAAATTGACAGTCAGACTGCTG
Source organism: Mallotus nudiflorus (assembly GCA_947683625.1). Taxonomy (NCBI): domain Eukaryota; kingdom Viridiplantae; phylum Streptophyta; class Magnoliopsida; order Malpighiales; family Euphorbiaceae; genus Mallotus; species Mallotus nudiflorus. The sequence continues at coordinate 439,079 of CANTUR010000440.1, read as the reverse complement.
GAGCTCGGCTGACTTAGTGTCTCAGGGTCAATCTACTGTCCAGTTGGACTAAGTGAATTTACTTGGAATTAAGTGAGCCAGTATGGTTAGAGTGCTTTCTATTGATATTTGAGGTTGCAATAACTTAGGGTTCTATTTGATCCTTCATAAACTGATATTTTTCAGTATTAAGTATAAAGTGATTTTTAGCATCTGTCTGTACCTGCCTATATATATATATTTATTATGTATACTTATGAGTGTTTGCATTTGTCATTTAGTAATACATGTATATATATTATAATAATTCACTCATTTAGGTCTAACTCCCCTCCGTTGGTGTTTTTACAAGAGAGTCTTCTTCATCATACCTCAGCAGTAGGCCTATCCACCGGATTTCTTCCGCCCTGACTCTATTATGTAAATCTTTTACCTAGTTTTATTATTATATTCTAGAAAATTGCAGTAGTTGTATCTTTATTAGTCAGAAGTTGTACTGTATATTTAGTATATTGATTTTAAATTCGGATAGGCATATCTCCGAATGTTGTATTAAAATATTTTAGTTTAAAGTTCAATTCCTACATTCCTCAATTTAAAAGAAGAGGACCACCCTCTATTGTGCAGTAAAAAAAATAAAGTAACTATCGATGATGACAATAATTGAACCATAACCTTAGGATGCCATTGGAAAGGATTTACCATTTAACTGCTCTCTCATTGATAAATTCTATTGCTAATTGGTATATAAAATTTAACCAGATATTAATTCATTTTTAAATTTAAAATAGTTTTTTTTTTAAATTTTGAAATGACATAGTTTAAAGAGAAATTTTTCGATAGTTCATTAAATTTTTTAATTTAAAATTTATTATATTCGGGTTGGTTATTATAGATCTTTCCTTTTTTTTTTAAACTTCTGCTGCCAACTATGGACTATAAAAATAAAAATACATTTTAATTAATTAATAAAAGTTAAGAACTTATTTTTCATTCTTAGTCTATTTTTAATTGTTGAATTTGCTATTCACACATGAATTTAGAGTTGGTGGAAATCTTTTATTTTTTATTAAAAAAATCTACTATTAATATATTAAATATCGAATGATGATTTTTCTGCTCTTTTGATCAGTGTTAGTAAAACCATGTATTAATTTTAAACTCTTTTTCTCCAGGTTATTTTAGTGTTCTACCAAATAAACCAAATAACCAATGTCTTGGTCTGTTTGTCCCTCTGTATCAAAACCAATATGTACATAAGATTCCTTTGACCAATTATAATTAAAGTTAAATTAGGTAGGTACCCCCATTTGTGTGCATTATTTTGGAGTTGACTTTTAATAAATTATTGAATGAAAATTAGAACAAATTGGGTATAATATAAGTTTAAATAGGAAATATATTAGCGTTAGTATTTTAATTAGGATGTTATTGTTTTTAACATATTTTAAGAAGTTTTTGTTTTATGTTAATTAATTTTCCTTTTTGTAGTTAAGTTAAAGAGGAAATCCAAGAAAAGTGAGGATTTATGTCAACACAACATGCAACATGGCTTGTCAAAACTGTGTCTGAGTAGTGGATTGAGCAAAGTAGATGTGACATGCCTTCCGCAAGCCATGTCTAAAACTGTGTGCTCATTTGCCAAGCTAGGAGAAGAGAAAACAATTTGACATAGCATTGAACACAGCATGACTCAAACCATATGATCATTTGGACTCAACATGCAGTATGACACAACATTTAACATGGTCATGTCTAAAGCCATGTCGAGAAAAAGAAGTTTTCCAACATTAGAAAGGAAAGAGATTTAAGGGCAAAAAGGAATCTCATCAACCCTACCCTATAAAAGGAGATTTAAGAGCTATTTCAAAGGGGGGAGATTTCGCATTAAAGAGCAAACAAACAGGTGTAAGCAAGGATTCAAGAAGTTTTATCTTTGTTTATTCTTCATCTTTTTTATCTTTTAATTATGTTTGTGTGTTTTGCCACAATTATGTGTGGCTAAAATCTTTTTAGGGTTTAGGTTAGGAGTAGCTATTCTATGATGTGATTGACCATAAGTTTTATTAATTTAATTTTCAGTTAATTCTATGAGTTGCACTTAATGTATGCTTTCATTCTTGGCCGATTTATTTGCATGTTTATGGGAAGATTCGCCAAAGAGAGTTACAAGAATTTATTAGCTTATCACTCATAGGACTTAGACCACTTAACCACGAGCGTAGATGAGCTCTTTGAGGGACCATGATAATAGGCAGTGTCTACGGTGGTAAACTAATTGTTAAGAAACTTAATGAGTTTTGATTAACTTCTTAACCACGAAAGTAGGTTAAAATTTAATCTTAAAATACTTAATTGAGTTCGAGAGAGTCTTTAGGTATTTTAGAATAATTACCCTTAACGGAAGTTAAGGTGTTTAATGATTAAGTGCTCATGATCTGATTGGAATAGTGATAGTAAACTTGAGCTCTGTGTTTTTATCTTTTGATTTTCTCTTATTTTTAATTTTTTAGATTTATATTTTGAGTTTCTAAATTACTTTATTGAATTTCTAGCTAAGAACATAAGTAGAGATATTAGTACTGAGTATACAATATTTGTGGGAACGATATCTTTTGTACTATAATTCAAGATCCATACGCTTACAGCTTTTGAACACAAGAAGTTTTTGGCATCAAAGCATAATTACTCATGTCTAGATATGCATGAAGCTTTAATCTAATCTAATCTACATTTTGCATCAATCTTTCCAATCTTCCAATGTTTCTTACCTTAGTGATTTGTTAATCTACCCGAAACTCAACCTATTTTAAGCTTTTTGTTATGTTTTTTTCCTTTTCTCTGATGATCTAGCTCACTTTGATCTTTAACTTCCTAAGAAATTTAATTTCTAATTGTTACTTCTAAAGGAGAAATAAAGAATTGAGACTTATCTCTATCTACATGCAAGATTATTTGCCTTCCATTGTTGTCCTCTTTCACATTCCTCTCTTCTTAATGCAGAGAAGAGTTTCTTTTTTTTTTAACAAATGGCTAAGTGTAAAAAGAGACTTACATTCAACGTGACACCTCATCAAATATCAATAAAAAATCCTTTATTTATTCCTTATTACTATTATTATTATTATTACTATTATTATTATTATTATTACTACTACTACTATTATTACTACTATTATTACTATTATTTACAAAGAGACATGTGTCCATTTTCATGCAATTCACTTGACACCTCATGTACTCTTTGTAAATACACCTTTATTTATTTCTTCCTTCCTCAATTATACCCTTCTTAAATATAAATTTTCTTTTAATTGGACCATTATCTCTTTTATTTCTTATAAATTAAGCCCTTCCATTGTCAATTCCATCAATTATGAACTTAATTAGTTATTTAATAATAATAAATCTTCAATTTAGCATGTCCAAGAATACGAATGTGATAATCATGCATGAAGAAAGGAGATGAAATAGTTAAGGAATGCTAGTTTGAAGGGACCATATGCTTAGAAGCATGGCCATGTCATTGGCTATTGTTAGGCAATTTTTGCTAGTGCACGGTTCGCAACAAGTAGTAAAGTTCAAGTATCGAGTATCATTCCCATGAGAAGATTGATACCAAGTACTAGCCGTAATTTTATTTTAACAAGCTAACAAACTAAATTTATTTGAAATAGAAAACTATTTAACTGACAAAGATAAAATCTAAATCTAAAATAAAATTTCAATAATCAAAAGATAGATCCTGGATTCGCTTCACTAGACACTTACTTTAATTATAGGATTTAATCTTAATTAAACTTGTTAATACAGTCAAGGGTAAACTACTCAAATTACTTAAAATCTCTTTCGAGATCATTCAAGCATGTCAAAACTAATTACCGCCTATTTTCATGGTCAAGTAAAGTAATTAAGACTTATTAAGTCCCCTCGCAATTTAATACTCCCCAAAGGATTCGTCTACTTTTGTGATCGAGGTTCCTAAGTTTCACAAGTCTATGAGCTAAAAGATTATACAAATTTCATTGTCTACTAATCTACCTAAAAGCATGCATTTAATCAGGCCTAAAATCAAATATAAGAACATATAAAAGCAACTTGTACAATTGACTGAATATTAACTTATTAAATTAAAGCATAAAAATCCAAACAAGCAGTAGTCTAGCTACACTAATCCAAACCCTAAGTAAATTAGTTACACATAATGGAAATAATCATAATCAAAGATATTCTAAACATGAGTATAATGATGCTTGAATGTGAGTGACTTGAAACTCTACTTCTTCTTTACTCAAAATATCTCTGAATGCTTATTTAAATGAATTCTCACTGCTTGAATTGATGCATTAATCCTCTTTTTATAGTCATCTTTTGCCCCTAAAACTTTCAATTCTAGAATATTCTCATTATGTAATCTTCCAATTTTGGAATCTTCAAAATCCATAGTCATGAATGAAAGAGGAAGATTTTTCATGAGTGCACACCCTAATGTATGGCCATGTATAAGAGTGTACACTAGGGCATGTATGCAAGCATGTACGTTAATTTTATGTCCACACCCTAACGCAAGGCCATACAATCGGGTGTGTACTATTCTAAATTTGTGCACGACCTGATACATGGCCGTTGATAACTCCGAATTGATATTTTGCTTATGGAACCTGCATGGATGAGGAGAATGGGTAAAGGGGTAGGGTCTCCCCATAAACACTCTGAAGCTTAAGTTAGTAATGGTATGAGAAAAAATATAATAAAGCAAATAGGCATAATAGAGTAGAGAATAAAGAGTAATTGCTTGTATGATGTGATGATGGAGTAATGAAATAATGTCTTGGTGATGTTGTATGATAAGAATGAGAACATGAATGACATGAGATATCATGAGATGTATTTATAGGAGAAGATATTGCTTAAACCTCTTAGGAATATGATTCCTTAGCCTTATAGGATTGCCTTACTTAGGAGAGGAGGAGACTTCCTTTGTAGTTAATCTTCCTAATTAAAATAGACTTCTTTATTAAGCTTTCTTCTTATTCTAGTAATCCTCCTCTTTGGGGGAAATATAACCCTTATTAGAATAGGATACTGATATGGGTTATCAAGAGTCCCCCCTGAAAGTATGTTCGGATATTTATGTCTGATGTATCCGGGTCTATAAGATGATGAAAAACATCATTGTATCTGCCTGGAAAGAGAGACTGCTTGAGTAATTGCATCTGATATAGAAGGGTGAGGTAAGGTGGCCAGCCTTAGTCATAGGAAAAGATAAAGCTTGGTATCGAGTCTTGAAATCATCGTATATAAACATTGTTTAAAGTGCCAGCTAGACTTGAGTGCATAAGGTTTGCAATAAAAAAGGATATGTAATGGATTAGCCCATTAGTTCAAAGGTGACATGATGGAACCAGTTGTCACTGGAGTTTTGATGCTCAGTGCATTAAAAGCACAACCCGAGTGTCGAAATTCAATACTATATAAGCAACCTAAAGGTGCCAACTTCAGTCACTGGACTAATATGCGAGGCTTAGATGCTCGGTGCAAGGCTTACATGCTCAAAACCTTAGTACTATAGAAGCGACTTAAGGGTACTAGCTTCAGTCACTGGACATAATCTTGGTGCATTAGAAGTGTGGTCCAAGTGCCGTATAGTCTCAGTATATTAGAAACACGGCCCGAGTTTCATATAATACTGATCGATTTATGAACTTTAATAACTCAATTAATGACAGCTGCCTAGTCAGAATAATGATTAATGTTGAGTCTGGACATTATTGCTGTAAATGTTTGATTTTCTGAGCATTTTTTATCGGTGGTATTTTTATAAAAGGTAGGATGTTGGGATCCTAGTAGTGAGTCTGAGCCCTTTCAATCTGAGCTCCACAATATGGAATAGTATTTTAGTGAGGGTTTTTGAAATGATAGAATGTGGGTTTTAAAGGATCAAATTTAGGTTTGCCTAATCTGAATTGTGAGATGAGCTTTTATAATTTAAGTGAAGGGTCAATGTTGCACCGCTTCTAAAATAAAGGATAGTGTGTGATGTCGGCTAGGATGTCTTGGAATTGCCCTTTGATTTATTCAGCTATGTGGCGGATATACTTAACTCTATTCTTGAAATTCCCTTATTAGATATTCTCTAAAATTTCAAAGATCTGAGGTAGAGTAAGATTTGCCCGAGTGCTATTTGATCTAGCTTTAAGCAGGAACCACCATTTATTGTATAAGCATGAGTGAGTGCTTGTTTACCTTAGTGTTGCTTGGCAATGTGTCTAATGTCTTTTAACAATCTCTGCATATTGATGCTGAGTGAGATGATCAGAGTGTTCAATCATTTGGACTGATGGGTGCTTAAAGTAGTATCTTCAATAAATATGTTTTCCTTATCTATAGTAATAGACAAAAGAATAATAGTTTTAGGATCGCATAATCAATCTCATTTGATGGTCAGTCCTTATGTAATAAATATATCAAGTGTAATTTATGTATATTTTTCATGAATAATAATCATGTATATATGGATGAGCATCTATGTGTAGATGTGTAAGCGTGCTTGTGTGACCAGTTATAAATATTTATATAAGAATAAATAAAATAAATAATATCAAGACAAACTAGAGAAACTTATCTCCTAATGTACTCTTGTCCTACCTTCGAATTCACGAATATTTATGTTCATCGTTTATTTCAATTGTTACTTGAATGACCTTGTCTTTGAAGATGCTGCCTAAGTTTGTGTGTATCCAATTGCATAAAAATATACTGCTCTGAAATTAACATCTAGTTATAGTGCTCATCTCCTTTCTTAATAGATGAATATTTATGTTCGTTGTCGCTCAGTGGTTGTCGATGTATTTGAAGGTCTCTCCATGATCTATGGTATTGATGTAATTTGACTATCCAAGAACGTATATGACACTATCTGAGTTTTGAGTATATTATACTCCTTAGCACCTTGTACTAATGTTGAATGTCATTGAGTTTCAGATGTAAATCTTTCTAGATTCAATGCTTGAGGCTTGCTTGGATATCCATGGTTGTAACAATAGAGACTCGGATGCTCAAGAATTGATAGGTTTTAATACCGTGGTTTAAACTCCGGATGTTCAAACTCAAATGCTTGGACTCTTTGATGCTAGGACTTGGATGCCCGGACTTTTGATGCTCAAACTTGGATGCCCGTAATCCTTGATGCTCAGACTTGGATGCCTGGAATCCTTGATGCTCGAACTTGGATGCCTGGATTCCTTGATGCTCAGACTTGGATGCTCAGACTCCTTTAATGCTTGGACTTGGATGCTCGGAATCGTTGATGCTAAGATTTGGATGTCTGGACTCCTTAAGGCTTGGACTTGGATGCCCGAAATCCTTGATGCTCATACTTAAATGCCCAAACTCTTAATGCTTGGACTTGGATGCTTGAAATCCTTAATGCCTAGACTTGGATGCTCAGGCTCTTCCATCCTTGCCCGCTACTCAGAGTCTGAGTATCCATGAAATTAATGCTCGACAATAGATGCTCAAATTTCTAAGGCTTTAGTGGATGGTACTCATGTTGTTCAGATGCTTAGAGTCTGAGTGCTTATGAAGCATGCTTGATGCTCAGATTCAGATTCTTTGAGGCTCAGACTTGAGTGCTCGATGATCTCATGCTTTAAAACTTTATTGCTCAGAGCCTGCATTTCTGATTATTCTCTAACTTTGGTGGTGCTTTGGTGCTCAATTAACTTAAATATCCAAGTGTCAGTATTTGAAAGCTTGGTGCTTAGAAGCTCAGTGCTTTGAAGCTCCATGCTCGATGCTTAAAGCTTGAAATCTCAAAAAGTCAGTGCCCGGTATTTGATGTTTAATGTTCATTTAATATTTGGTTTCAGTTTTGAGAACCATTCGTTGAATACTCATATTATAATCTGGGTGTCTAACTGCTTTTAGGCTTCAATGCTTGGATGCCTAGCAAATATTTAGTAATCAAAGCTTGGTTTCTAATTCAAGAACACTATGTATAAGGCCTCGATGCTTTTTAGTGCTTAGCAACTTAGCAGTACTCAGTGCTCGATGAAGCCTTGATAGGTGCTTGATGCTCGGTGTTCAGTTCTTAATCTGAGAGTCAACTTTAAACTCATCTTCTTGGTTCATCTGTTTCAAAACTTAGTAGGGTAGCCTTCGAGATTCGTACGTTTCATCATGATGTCATTTGAGTATGCCAGACTTTATCCATCAAGCTCAATACGAGTTTTAAATAGAAATGGAACTCAGATGAGAATTATAATTCTAGATGTCTGACTATCTTTTGTACACAGCCTTTGTCATGACCCAAAACAGGGGCCATAATCGGCGTTAGGGAACGGGAATTCTTTCGAATCCGGAACCCGTAGCAAGCCTAAAAATAAAATAAAATATGCAATAGAAATAATAACAACACATTTAAGTAAAATATTATGCAGCGGAATAAAATCATGGATATCAAAATAATATTTCCTCCAAATGAGATTAAATCAAATCCTCATCTCATATATAAATAAACTTTTAATACAAATTTTGGTTCAAATATTTAAAGTAAATAACTCACACAAATATAATACGAAACCCCTTTAACAATTTTACATACTACAGTGTCTAGATTAATAAATAAAACTCAGGTGAGCAGTTTACATAATAAAGCCGGGGCGGAAGAAATCCAGCGTACAGGCCTACTACTGAGGTCTGAAGACAATGACTCTCCTAAAAAATAGTTAACGGAGGGGAGTGAGGCCTCACTGAATGAATTACTATAATATATATACATGCATACTAAATGACAATGTATATAGTCAACAATATATATATAATATGTATGTATACAAGCAAATACACACAGATGCAATAAAATTATTTTATATATTTTCATTGAAAATCACCGTTTATGAAGGATCAAATAGAACCCTAGAAAATCGCAACCTCAAAACAGTGTAAGACAACACTTTAGCCATACAGGCTCATTTATTCCAAATATATTCACTTGTTCCATTTGGACAGTAGACTGGGCCCGAGACACTAAGTCAACAGAGCTCCAGCAGTCTGATTGTCAGTGTGATTGACCCCGAGACACTTGGTCAACCGAGCTCCAACAATCACACTCCTAAATCATATCACACATCAGATAAATCAAATCAAATCAATATCCTCAAACAGGTTAGTAATATAGCCTAAATGCTATAAGCGTACCGGTATGTACTCGGTCCTAGTGCTGCCCATTAGGTAGCACGTTCTATTGATATCCTTCATTAATATATAAAACATACACTTATAAAAATAAATGATGCATGAATTTAAATATAATAGCAACAATAACCATATATATACTAGAAATATACCAAAAGTAAACTAGGTATATTTCGAGTATATATATGCTAAATAAATCCAATTAAATTACAAAATAAACTAGACATGTATTTGAAAATATTTTAAACATAATTTGTTAATAAAACATGTTTATAGTTTAAAATATACCAATAATAAACCAAAAGTAAACTAAAAATAAACTTAAATACTAATTGAATTATTTATGCATAATTAATTGAAATAAAACATACAATTCTAAATCATGCACCCTAAAGTATATATTTATAGAATAGTAACTCACACTTAGTGTGCTCCTCGAGATGGGTCCGATGGGCCTGGTCCATTAGGCCTCGGTCTCGGTGCAACTAAACAATCAAAAATGACAGGAATCAGAACAAATCTAACAGAAGTTCTAAAGACTCGATCTAGAATACTAGAGACAGAATTAGGATTAGAGCTCGTTCGGACATCACATTTTATGAGAATTCTACCAAAAATTCGGCAGAACCTCCCTTGTAAAATGGACATCTCTCTACTCAAAAAGTAGTGCCGGCCTTGCAAAGAAACACACTTCAAAAAATAGACACAGAATCATAATCACAACCCCTCGGTCGGTAAACTGTAGTCCCTCGATCGGACTCCAAACTACAGTTTACCGACCGAGGTCCACAATTCACAGAATAATAAAAAAATATCAAAAATACCCTTATATCATATAAATACATTTGATAAGTAGAAATTACATAATTAACCCTTAAACATAGTAAAAATCGATAAAAACTCATTTTATTAGAAAAATCGTATATTATATATAATTGAAAATAATTTACGAAAAATAGTTTTAATTAGTTAAAAATACTAAATAATTTATAGAAATCATTTTTATACCCTAAATAACTATTAAAACCAATTTAATTACATTTTTAGCCAATTTAGGATAAAATTACCAAAATACCCCTATATATATAAATATACTAAATAAATCCAAAAATTCACCAAAAATAATATAATTGCATAAAAATTAATTTTCTCAACATATATATCAATAATATCAATAAATAAACTCAATTAACTAATTAATTTCAATTAAAAACACAATTAACCCTATTTTCTCAAAATTACCTAAACTAATTAAATTCAAAATAAATACATAAAAATTCGCAAAAATTCCAAATAAATTTCTATAATTCATTTCAACACCTAAAATTAGCATAAAATACAATTTCATAATTTAATTAATTAATTTTCAAAAATTAGAAAATAATCATAAAATATTCAAAAATACCCAAAAATAAAAATAATTTCCAAAAATTCCTAAAAAAATTCACACATGAATATTAAGCTAAGGGGAATAACATTTGTGAAGGAATTTCTCATGAATCAATCAAATCAAAGTTCAAAAAAATAAAGAACCCTAATAGGCCAAAATTTGCAAAATTGAAACCTAGGCAAATCTAGACCATTTTAAGTGAAAAAAAGCTTGGAATCACACTCACAGGAGCTCAAGGAGAAGAAAGAGACCGACGGTGTCAAAAATGGTGGCCGGAATCCCATCGATCAACAATGAAAATGAATTTCGGCTTTCTGACGATTTCAAGCTCCTCCGACGCCAGAAACGGCTCTGCTAGTGGTGGGGAAGGCTGAGGAAGGAGGTGGCACACCGGGAGGCACACCGATGGCAAGGGAACGGTGTGACATACGGTGGTTGGCGATGGGAGGTGATCGGGGAAGAAGGAGGAGTAGTGAGGGGCAGAATTATAATTTGCCAAAAATTTTTGATTCTAACACTATATTATGTATATATATATATATATATATATATATATATGTATTATTACAGTATATATTATAATAATATAAATTCCACACATATTAAATATACACCACACACATAATTTAATATTTTTAATAATTTATATACTAAAAAAATAATTAAATAATATTAAAACTATATAATACATAATAATAAAATAATTAGGGTAATTAATTAAACCCTAGTTTAATTTAAATATACACACATATACACTCTATCTAGTACTTTTAAAAATGTATATGAGTTCATGAAAATGCGGAAAATCTATTTAAAATAATTAATAATAACAATTTACGTATCAATTTCCCCGGAAATGCAAGTCCCGGGAAAATTTTATGTAAATATTTAAACTAATATAAAATAATTAAAATTAGCTTTAATTAAATAACAAACTCATAAAATATTAATATTATATACAAAAATTATTAACAGCCTTCATGTCAACGGTCAGCAGTAAGAAGTTGCAAAACCTCAGGCTCGATTCTCTTGTTCTCTCAATACTCGGCACTTAGTTCTCAATGTTCCATAAGTGTTTGGATGCTTGAGGCCCGAAAATTAGTGGGTGCTTAATATTTAGAACTTACTGTTTGATGGGTATTCCATATTAAGTGCTTAGAGCACGATGACCGATGGACATATTTAACTCCTTGGAATGCTCGATGTTCAGAGTCTATGTTCGAAGCTTTACAGAGGTGGCCAATCATCTTTTGAGATGTTCTTGATCAATAGACATGCTGTCGCTAATGGTTGTGTTGAGATCTTCATGCTCGTCAATGAGGGTAGATGGATAAATCTTTAATCCTCTACTGTGTTGATGACATGTATATTGTAAAAGTGACAAATTGAATAAGATACTTATAAAAAAAGTAAGCTCCTCTCATCCTAAATATTGTTTTAATGGAATAATAGAATTTTGGAGCTAGGTTTCAATAAGCAATAATAATCTGGAATTGAATTCGGTTTATTCCCACAGACGACACCACTTGATAATTCTGAATTAATATTTTTCTTGTGGAACCTGCATGGATGAGGAGAACAGGTAAAAGGGCAGGGTTTTCTCCGTAAACACTCCAAAGCTTAAGTCAGTAATGGTTTGAGAAAAAATATAATAAAGAAAAAAGGTATAATGAAGTAGAGAATAAAGAGTAATTGCTTATATGATGTGATAATGAAGTGATAAAATGATGTCTCAGTGATGTTGTATGATGAGAATACGAACATGAATGACATGAGATGTCATGAGATGTATTTATAGGAGAAGATATTGTTCAAACCTCTTAGGATATAATTCCTTAGTCTTGCGATAAGAAGTTGCAGAGACTTTCTAGACATAGTCATGCATAAGCTTCGGTTTACAAAACTGCAAAAATAATTAATTAGATACTATAATGCACTTAATTATTAAACAAACATGCAAATGTATTCTTTAAAATGAAAATTAAATAATATTATGCTAAATGCAAGAAAAATTAATAATAATTAAATAAATTTATAAAATATATTATAAAACCAATAAAAATGCTTCTAAAATTATATGTATAAATGACACATAATAAATTCCCCCACACTAAACCTTTGCTTGTCTTCAAGAAAAATTTATAAGAACACTCATCAATGCAACGAACATGGCACATTGACAGACTTCTAAATGTCCATCTGCCATAATCTTATGTTAATATAAAGCTTATTGTAGACACTCAATTTCGGGATGATATGTTATGGATACAGCAAATGACTCCAATGATAAAAATGTCTTCGATGCTTAATCTTTAAAAAATTCTAAGGGCTTTTAAAAGAAAAATTTAATGTTTTCAGGGACTAAATTGCAAAGTTCTTTTTAGGACCTAATTGTAAAATTTAAATTTTTTCGAGGGCCTTTTTGTAATTAAATGTTAAAAAAAATTTACACGTTGGAATTCCATAATTCCGATCGGGATTGTACAATTCCAATCGGAATTGCACAATCCTGATCAGAATTGAACTCTTCTGTTTTCCTATTTTTAATTATTCCAATTTTAGGTGGTTTAAATTTTCTAATTAATTCAATTCTAAATTGGTTTAAACTTCCTAATTAATTTAATTTTATTTGGTTCAAAATTCCTAAATACACTTTAGGAATGAGAATCACATTAGGATTAGGGTTAGGCTTCCTTGTTCCACTATAAAAGGGGGAGCTAAGTAGAAAAAATAAAGGGGGGAAAAGAGAGAAGAAGAGAGGGGCGTAGAAAAGAGGAGAGGAGAGAAAGAAAATTGTGATTTTATTTTTCTTTTATTTATTCTAAATTAAAAATTACTTTTGATTCATCAAATAATTCAAAACTCGTGAAGGATTTTTTGAAGAAAAGATTTGAAGACTTATCAAGAACGGTGAATCACAAATCTGAGGAGCACCATAATCATCCATAAGCATACCATATTCTTCTATTTTTCTTTTATTTTTTTATTTTTTATTTATTCTATTTTTTTATCATAATTTATTCATTAATTTTTTTTATGGTGATTATGGAGGAAAACGCATGGTGATCATATGAGGGAGATGAATTTTATTGGAAATCCACAGAAGATTTCCAATAAAATTAATAAAAAACCTAATTTTTTATTTTTTATTAATTATTTTATGAATTAATGTAATAGCCCTAATAGTGGGAATAGTAATAAAATTATGTGTGTGGTTGCATGATTTTTTATTAAATTGGTTAGTAAAATTAGGTTTCAATTTGGTAATCATTTAAAATTAATGGAGGAAGTAGATTAATTTATGTTGCATGTTAATAAAAATTAGGATTTTAGTAAGATTAATTTAGTTATTTATTTGATCTTATTTACTTTTTTTTATGTTTTTTATTTGTTTTTGAGTTTATTTATTAGTTTTGTGTGTTTTGGGCCTTAAGCCCATTTTAGATTTTGATTTGTTTATTTTAGCCCATATCATTTAATAATTAATTAGGTTTAATTAATTAAAATATATTTTTAGGTCCATAATTAATTAGATTTTAGGTTAGATCTAGTTAATTAGACATAGGCCCGCTTAATTTAATTTAATTAATTTAGACTTAGCTCACTTATTTTAAGCCTTTTTCATAATTTGTAGATTTAAGATCATTATTTAATTAAAACATGTAGAATTAAGCTCATTAATTTAAATATCTTCATAACATGTAGAATTAGGCCCATTTTTAAAATTAAAATTAGTAGACTTAGGTTCATTTAATTAAAATCGAAAGGAATTAGGTCTTTAGGTTCACTTATAATTCAAAATATGTAGACTTTAGTTCATTTAATTAAATTCCATGTATATTAGACTAACTTAGGGATTATGTGATATATTGAATTCATTATTTACTTGTATATTTCATGACTAGTTTGCCTTGGAGTTTATTATTTTGGGTTTATATGAAATTGCATGTAAATAAAGGACAAGATAGTAATTCATAAAGTAATTCTAAATGAACACAAGACTGAAAGAAGTTGGTATTCCGTATCTAGAATCTCTTGGTTATGGTGCTAGCTTTCTTTTAGGGAATTGAGTATCACCTTTTCGATATGTCCCAGTTATAACCCTGGGTGGCAACTTCTCATCTCCACGCCATGTCTTTGTGACAATGGTTAGTGTGTTCTCTAGGGCCCTGAGCTCAAACAGTGACGCGGTTGCTAAAATCTTGGACGTGCACTAAACCCCGCCATCTACACTTATAAATCGAAATCAGACTGATATTCAAAGGTAAAGATGTAAGCTTTACCAAATGAAGAGCAAACTTAGATGTTGAATTTCTAAAAATATGAAAATTGGTAATAAAAAAAACTGAAAGCAAATGATACTATTTTTTGTAACCTCAAGACACCCCTTGATTCCATCATATAAAAGACAATAATTTTTATTTTATTTTATTTTATTAGCGAGTGCTTTTTATGCTTCATCTCACTTTAATCTCTTTATTCTTCTCACTTTTAGTTATTCCCTGCCGTTCCAATATTACTAAGCATGGACATTGTCAAATGAGTACCTTGGATACTTATATTTATATTAGAGCATTGGAGTAGATTTTAGAGCATAAAAATATAAAATTTATACACTACTCTAAAGAGAGTTTTTTTTTTACTGAATATTAAGTTATGTGCTGGTGTCAAGGTTAGAATAAAAGATAACATCCAAGTATCATTTACAAGTAGTTTATTGAACTATCAATTTTCAGATTCAGTTATTCAAACGTAAGTAAACATTAGGTTCACTAGAATTTTAGAAGTCTTTAATCTTAAATTATCAACCTAACTTTAAAATTTACAAATCAAGCATTAACAAAATATTATAAAACATATACATTAAAATCACATTCGATGCACTTTGCTCGTCACAGTGATAAATTGTAAAAGTTTAGTGTGTGAGTGTGTGGATACAATCTACAACATGTATGATACAAAGATGGAATCAAATGTAGAAAATATGTAATACATTATATATTTTGATACATTATACATTATACTTAAACAAGTCAGTGTCCGCAATGACTAATGAAGAAAAAAATAAATGAGAGGTGGAAAGAATGATTTCCCTAAATGAGAGGAGGGCAGACAATGACATGGTGAGCAAGGGATCCAAATTGAAAGAGGGGATGCATAGATGCTTGGGAGGACCCAGGACCCAAAACATATGGACAAGGTGGATGTTAGTTAGTACGTTGTCATTTTGCATGATTAGTGAAGGTTACATTCTTTGTGCGCACCATTTTTTAATTGAATACTAAAAAATGAAGGGAAAGAAAAATATATAAAGGAAAATAAAATTATAAGAGTAAAATTAAAAGGAATGAGATAGATGAGAGGATTAAGAGTAGAAAGTAAAAGAAAGAGATAGTAGAGTAGAAAAAGAAAGAAACGAGCTTGAAAAAGAAAAAAGTAATAAGATAAAATAAAAGTGAAAGTGAATGATGGAAACAAAGAGGATAATGGTATTATATGGGAAGGGTATATTGATTAAGGGAAAGAAATGAGCCATGGCAATATAAAAAAGGAAATAATAATAATAATAATAATAATAATAATAATAATAATAATAATAATAATAATAATAATAATAATAATAATAATAATAATAATAATAATAATTAAAAAATGGTAATTAAGGTTTCATAAAAAAAGGAATAAATAATTAAATAATTAAAAAAATAAAAGGCAAGTGATGGTTACATGAAAGAAAAAGAGAAAAAAATGCATGAAAGAAAAGCAATGGTGTACATGGTCATGCACTCCTCTTTGTGTTGGACCGTGTAAGTGAATGTGTGTGCATAGTGTAGTACACGGATTGTGTGTGGCCATGTATGATAATTGAGGTGCACGGTGAAGTGCACGTAGTGCATTGACCTATGTAAGTAAAATGAACACACACGGTCCATTACACTCAATCATGTGTGGTATTGTGTACGTCTTAGATTAGTGCATGGTTGAATACACAAGTGTGTATTTGACCGTGTACTATTGAAAAAATTTTAAAGAAAAATTACACAGTTGTGTATTCACCTGTGTACTCATCTATGTATGAATAAAAATAAATGCACGAGTGAGGACATGACTGTGCACATCCACCTCTATAGTTTTGCAAAATTCAGCTACAAAAAAAAATAGCAGAAAAATAAAAATAAAAATAACATATTGAAAAAAATTCAAGTTGAATGGGTTACCTCCCATTAAGTGCTTATTTAGAGTCATTACTGATGTCTCAAACTGAGTTGAGAAATGCAATTGTTGCACTTGCTAGGATAGCGTCATTATAAAAGTAGAGTTTTAATTTCTGTCCATTAACTTTGAAAGCTCCATTATTTTTGCTCCATAATTCTATTGCTCTATAAGGATACACATGCTTGACAATGAAGGGGCTTGACCATCTAGACTTAAGTTTTCTTGGAAATAGCTTTAGCCTTGAATTAAATAGAAGTACATGGTCTCTTTCTTTAAATTCATTCTTTATAATATGCTTGTCATGCCATCTTTTTGTCCTTTCTTTGTAAATTTTGGCATTTTCATATGAATTAAGTCTAAACTCCTCAAGCTCATTCAACTAAAGTTGTCTCTTCTTACTAGCTTTTTATAAATCAAAGTTCAGGAATTTAGTTACCCAGAATGCTTTGTGCTCTAGCTCCATAGGTAGATGACATGACTTTTTATAAAGGAGTCGGAAGGCAGAGGCACTAATGAGGGTCTTGAATGCAATTATGTAAGCCCACAGAGCATTATTGAGTTTAGTAAACCAATCCTTTCTTGAAGCATTTATTATCTTTTCAAGTAAAGAGTTGATTGCTCTGTTTGATATCTCGACTTGACCATTAGTCTGGGGATGGTAAGGAGTTGCAACCTTATGAGTGACAATATATTTCTTTAATAAACCTTCAAACTAGTGATTGAAAAAATGCATTCCACCATCACTGATTATAGCTCATGGTGTTGCAAACCTAAAGAATATATTCTTTCGAATGAATCTTGTCATAACTCTAGCATCATTGGTTGGGGATGTTATTGCTTCCACCCATTTTGATACATAATCTACACCCATCAGAACGTATTTATTATTAAAGATCTTAACTTCAAGAATTCTATTCAGAGGCATCTCATTGCGTTTCCTTTGTTTCATGTTCTCTGACATCTGTCACATTTTAATACAAAATTCCTAGCATTTTGAACGAGAGTTGGCTAGTAAAATCCACTCTGAAGAACTTTTGCTATAATTTTAGTGGAACTAAAGTGTCCACCACATTTTAGAGAATGGCAGTGTGAAAGCACATCTTTAACTTCTTCTTTAGGGAAGCACCTCCTAATAAATCCATCTTCATACCTCTTATAGAGAAGAGGTTCTTCCTAATAATAATATTTAATGTCAGAGAAAAATTTCTTCTTTTATTGGTATAAAAGATTGGGAGGTAAGACACCATAAACTAGGTAATTCACAAAGTCTGCATACCAAGGTGTCATATTCTTTACCTGCATTAGGTGTTCACCTTTAAAGTAGACATCAATTAGTAGGTCATCATCTCTGTTTGGCAGCTCTAATCTTAATAGATGATTTGCAACAACATTTTTAGCCTTTGCTTTATCTTCAATTTCCACATCAAACTCATAGAGTAGAAGGATCCATTTAATGAGGTGTGGTTTATCATCTTTCTTTGAAAGGAGATACTTCAAAGCTGCATGGTCGATTAAGACTATTACCTTGCTACCTGTCAGATAAAAGTGAAATTTATCAATGGCAAATACGACTGTTGAAAGCTCTTTTTCATTAATAGCATAATTTAATTAGGCCTCATCCAGTGTGTGACTAGCATAGTAGATGGCATATGCTTATTTGTTTCCTCTCTGTACTAAAATAGCGCTTACAGTATAGTCACTCACATCACACATAATTTCAAAAGGACGATTCTAGTAAGGAGGTTGTAAGATTGGTGCTGAGATTAGTTCTTCTTTTAACCTATAAAAAGCATCAAGGCAATCTTTGTCAAATACACATGAAGTATCCTTGGCTAAAAGATTAGTGAGAGGTTTAGTAATTTTTGAGAAGTCTTTAATAAATCTTCTGTAAAAACTAGCATGTCCCAAAAAATTGCAAATTCCTTTCACGCTTATAAGAGGTGGAAGTTTCTTAATCACTTCAATTTTGGTTTTATCAACCTCAATTCCTTTATCAGACACTAAGTGGCCCAAAACAACTCTTTTGGTTACCATAAAATGGCATTTTTCCTAGTTTAAAACTAGATTAGCTTCATGTCATCTCTTCAAAACTTTGATAAATTGTTAAGACATTTATTAAAAGAGGTACTATAAACAAAAAAAGTCACCCATGAATACTTGTATAATGTTCTCTTTATACTCTGAGAAAATTGCCATTATGCACCTTTGAAAAGTAGTAGGAGCATTGCATAACCAAAAGGGCATGCGCCTATAAGCATAAGTTCAATAGGAAAAGTGAAAGTAGTTTTTTCTTGGTCCTCTAGGTGGATAAGGATTTGAAAGAATCCCGAATACCCATCTAAGTAGCAGAAAAAGGAATGTTGAGCTAATCTTTCTAACAACTGATTAATAAATCGGAGAGGAAAATGGCCTTTCCTTGTAGCTTTGTTCAGCTTTCTATAATCAATGTACATTGTCCATTCTGTTACAGTTCTAATGGGAATCAATTCATTATTTTCATTTTTAACAACTATCATCCCTCCTTTTTTAGGAACCACATGAATTAGGCTAACCTAATTACTATCTAAAATTGGATATATTATGCCAGCATCTAACACTCATGATTTCATTTTTAACCACTTTTTTCATGTTAGGATTTAGTCTATATTGATGTTTAATAGAAGGATTACAACCTTCCTTTAAATGAATCCTGTGCAAGCAAAAAGAAGGGCTAATCCCTTTCAAATCATTGATATTATACCCTATACTTTTTCTATGGTCTCTAACCCATCTAATAAGCTTATCCACTTATTTATCATTTAACTGTACATTGACAATAATAGGATAAATAGAATTAGGTCCTAAAAAAGCATACCTTAAGTCGGGAGGAAGTTGTTTAAGCTCAACCTTTAGTGCATCTTCCTCTCTTAAAGTATAAATAGGCCATATATTATAAGGTAAAGGTTCTAACCTTAAATATTTACAATGTGGCAATATATGTTATGTATTTAATATGTTAGTATAAGCCATTACCTCACTATCTTCTTTATCGGAGTCTACCTCATGAACTAAACTTGCATCCAAAGGGTCTTAGGGATGTTGTTGTTGAAAAACTTGCTCCACATAACTTTGGACTACATCAATTCGAAAACATGTCTTCACCATGGGAGGATCTTTTGTCATTTTAAAAATGTCAAACTCCACAATCTTTTCTCTAACTTCTAGCTTAATTTTTCCCTGCTTCATATTAATAATTGTTCTAGTTGTAGTAAGTCATCCTAGGATTATGGGTATTTGGAGATCTTCTTCCATTTTTAGAATCATGAAGTCACAACGCATATTGAATTCTCCAACTTTAACTATTATGTCTTCCAAAATTCCTTCAAGGTAGACTATGGATCTCTTAGCTAGCTGCAAAGAAATATTTATAAGCTTAAGCTCACCTATATTTAATTTCCTGCACAAAGATAAAGGCATAGTGGTTGCACTAGCACTAAGATCATAAAGAGCTCTACTAATAGAAAATTTACCAACAACACAGGGTATAGTGAAACTCCCTGGATCTTTAAGCTTTGGAGAGAGCTTATTTCTAATGACAGCACTGCATTCTTAATTCATTGGAATAGTCTCAAGATCATCCCACTTCCTTTTATTAGATATAATATCTTTGAGGCATTTGGCATATTTTGGCATTTGAGTTACTGCTTCTAAAAAAGGAATGGTGATGTCTAGCTACTTGAACACCTTTAAGACTTTCTAAAATTGCTAATCAAGTGTTGTATTATTCATCCTTTAGGGAAAAGGTAAACATGGTGTCTTTTTCATCTCAGGTATCTGATTAACCTCATTTTCCTTTGACTTATCTACTTTATGTTGAATCTCCTCAAGTTCAACTCTTGGCTCTTTACCTTTACATTTAATCTCAGGCAATTGCTTCCCATTCCTTAAAGTCATTGCTTTTGCTTGCTTCTTTAGGTTCTCAGGTTGGCTTAGGAAGTGGCCTATCTAGCAAATGTTATAAGAGCTCACTTGTGATGTAATTTGGTATTCCAACATCTTATTGTGTGTGGCTAACTGTTCTAACCTTGCATCTATCACTTAAAATTATCTTCATGCTGCTTAAAAACTCTTTAAGTGTTTAATTTATCTTGCTCTATGATTGGATGAAGTTTTCCATCATCATCTCAAGATTGGACTTGGGTTCAAGTTGAAGGTAAGTGCTCTTTTGCTAAAAACCAAGTTGTGTATTTATACCCTTCATTTGAACTTAAAGCTTGGTTTCCTCCTTGATTTGACCACAAAAAATTTGGGTGATTTCTCTATCCAGGATTTTAGATATTGGAGTATGGATTCCCTTAAGGTCTATCATTAAAATTATCTAAGGCATTGAGTTGTTTAATTGAGTAGCCTTAAGAATAAGAATCTCCTTGTTGACATTTTATAGTAGAATTTCCTCCTCCATATACTTCACAAGATAACACCTGTGATGGATAAACTGAAAAATTAAGCTTTTGCAACTATTTTGTGAGGGAATCTAACTTAGCATTTACAATGCTTAAACTATCACCTTCATACACTCATACTGCTTTCCTAGGCTGATTTTTCTCTCTATGCCATTGATAATTATTGAATGCCATCCTTTCTAAGAGTGCATATGCATTATCCGGTGTTTTGCTCATAAAAGACTCCTGTGCAATAGCATTTATAGTGATTTGTGAGGATTCAAACAATCCTTGGTAAAAAGTCTGCATGAGTAGCCATTCTAAAATGCCATGGTGTGGGCAATGTCTTTTCAAATCTTTAAATCTCTCCTAAGTAACATAGAGAGATTCGTCGGGCTGTTGGTTAAATCCAGTAAGGTCTTGGTGATATTTGATAGTCTTCTTCGTAAATAATACTTAGTGAGAAAAGCCTTAGAAAGTGTATCCCATGAGGTGATGGAATTTAGAACCAATTATCCTAACCATAACTTTACCTTGTCTTACAAAGAGAATGGAAATAGTCTAAGGCGAATAGCATCTGTGCTCACTCCATTAATCTTGAAAGTGTCACAGATGTCTAAGAAAGAGGCTAGATGTGCATTTGGGTCCTATGTCGGTAGTCTACCAAACTGATATTATGAAACCATCTGGATGTATGCAGGTTTGATCTCAAAGTTGTTAGCATTAATGGTTGGCTTTACAATATAGTTTTGGCTTCCTGTGAGACTAGCAACACCATATTCTTCTAAAGCCCTTGCTTGAGCTCCTTGTCTAGCCATTCTTGTCTTTTTCCTTTATCTCTCTGCCATTCTTTTGGCAAGTTTTTTTTGGATTTACTTTCTCTAGTTTAAGACGTTTTGATTTTATTTGCATAAACAAGAGTCAATTACCTGAAAAGAAAAAGTAAGGAAAATTAAATAAAATAAAAAATGCTAGTCTAGCAGAAATAAAAAGTACGCTAATATTGGTATTGCCAATCTCTCGAACAACAGTGCCAAAAACTTGTTAGGCAATTTTCACAAGTGCACAGTTCGCAACAAGTAGTAAAGTTTAAGTATCGAGCATTGTTCCCACAAGGAGATTGATACCAAGTACTAGCTGTAATTTTATCTCCATAAGCTAATAAAATAGATTTAATTAACATGGAGAACTATACTGACTAACAAAGATAAATTCTAAATTAAAATAAAAATTCAAAAATCGAAAGATAGAGCCTGGATTCGCTTCACTAGACACTTACTTGAATTACAAGATTTAATCTTAATTCAACTTCTTAATATAATCAAGGGTAAATTATTCAAATTACTTAAACTCTCTTTTAAGATCATTCAAGCATGTTAAAACTAATTACCGCCTATTTTTATAGTCAAGTAAATTAATTAAAACTCATTAAGTTCCCTAGCAATTTAATACTCCTCGAAGGAATTGTCTACTTTTGTGATCGAGGTTTCTAAGTTTCATAGGTCTATGAGCTAATAGATCATGCAACTTTCATTGTCTATTAATCTACCCAAAAGCATGCATTTAATCAGGCCTAAAATCAAATATAAGAACATAAAAAAGCAACCTGTAAAATTGACTGAATATTAACTTATTGAATTAAAACATAAAAATCCAAACAAGTAGGAGTCTAACTATAGGAATCTAAACCCTGAGTAAATTAGCTACATATGATGGAAATAATCATAATCAAAGATATTCTAAACATGAGAAAAATTATGCTTGAATGTGATTGACTTGAAACTTTGCTTCTTCTCTGATCAAAATATCTCTGAATGTTGATTTGAATAAATTCTCACTGTCTGAATTGATGAATTGATCCTTGTAAGCACCCAATTTCGGGATGCAATTGTGCACAATTATGACGTAAGCCCCTATGATGAAATTCATTCAAAAATTGAACTTGGTTGTTGATTTTCTAGACTTTAGGGACTAAATTGCAATATTTTTTTTAAGATTTGATTGCAAATAAGTCAATTTTTCAGGGGTCTTTGGGTAATTAAAAGTTTCATCATTACTAGACGTTCCATAGGAACTATAGCAATTTTTCAATTTATCATCACTAAACATCCCACAGGGAATATAGTGTGCATCATTAGACGTCCCACAGGGAATATAACAAAATTCATCATTGCTAGACGTTCCACAGGAACTATAGTAAGTTTTCAATTTATCTTCACTAGACATCCCATAGGGAATATAGTGTGCATCATTAGACGTCTTACAGGGAATATAACAAAATTCATCATTGCTAGACGTTCCACAGGAACTATAGCAAGTTTTTAATTTATCATTGCTAAACATCTTACAGGGAATATAGCGAAACTCTTTTGCATAAAGTCCATTAGACGTTCAATAGGAAATATAGTGAGGCTTGTCAAACATCATACCTTGCTCAGTAATTTAAGCATCAATCTATCAATTAGGGTACAATCAAGTGTCCTAATTTCTTTCTTTCGAAATTATGTGCTTCTATTGCTTTGCCACAATTTGTCAAGCAAACAGTGACAAAGGGGGGCAACTGTAAGCACCTAATTTTGGGATACAATTGTGTACAATTGCGACATAATCCCCTATAATGAAATTCATTCAAAAATTGAACTTTGTTGTCGATTTTCTGGACTTTAGGGACTAAATTGTAACATTTTTTTAGGATTTGATTACAAATAAGTCAATTTTTTAGGGGTCTTTTGGTAATTAAAGTTAAAAAAATTTAAAATTAGGATCAACATTGGTGTAATACCGATCGGCATTACATAATTTCAATCTACATTGCACAATATCGATCGGCATTGCACAATGTCGACGAGTAAAAGTCCTATTTTTTATTTTTTTGCGTATTTTTTCTTATTTTTTCTCAAATTTTTTAGTGTTTTGATTGGTTGAAAATTTAATTTTATGATTATTATTATCTGATGAAAATTTCAACGCATTCAAAATGCGTAAATAACCTTCAAAAATCAAAATTCTTATTGGTTTATTTTGGGAGAGATGAGTCTGTTCCTGCAATTGAGGAAGCTAGTATGCGCAGACTCTGCAATTGAGGAAGCTAGTATGCGCAGACTTTACATTTGAAAGCAGAGTATGTATGCTTGTGAAAGAGGACCTTTTTTTGGGAGAGGATTTTTCTCACAGAGAGATTGAGAGAAACACACACATGTAGATACTGAAATTTGACTACACAAAAAACCCTAAAATCTAAAACGCTACTGAGAACATCTTTTTCAATCCAAAATCAATAGCCATTCAATTTCAATGATGATAATCCAATCTGAGGGGCTAAAAAAGGGCATTTGCATAGCATCAGTGTTCTTTTTTCTATTCTTTTTTTTTATTTCATTTCTTTTCCATTATTTTCTTTTTGTGATTATTTTCTTTTATTTTGTTATTATTTTGATTATTTAATTTCTCTACTAATCTAATTACTTTTATGTTTTTTTTATTTTTGATGTTCGTATGAGGATTGAGGAGGATACTGCCTATGTTTAGATGAACAAAAGGTCCATGGAATGCTATGGAAGAACATGTATTGTTTTCTTGTAGAACTTAGGATTTTTATCTTTATCTTGTATTTTGGTATCCTGTGTAGTTTTTAATTTATGGTTGTATAATTGTTAAATTTTAATTTTGTACGTAGTTTGTAATAGTCCCAATAGTAGGAACAGTAAAAGATTTAATTTTCTGCACTTCAAAATTAATTAGTAAAACTAGGTTCACTGGGTAAAATTAATTAAAATTAATAGTGGCTTTAGTTAATTAGGGTTTGTATGTAATTAAATTAGATTTTTTTTAAAATCATATGTGAATGTGTTTTGATTTGATTTTGTTATGTCTTCTATGTTTTTTTTTTTTTATGTTTTTGGGCCCAAAGCCCACGTTTAGGTCTAACCCACTTAATAAATAGATTTAAAAATGGTTAAAGACTTTAAATAATTAAAATCAACTTAGGCCCATTAGGTTAATTAGATTTTAAGCCCACTTAGTTAATTAAAATTTGTTTAGACTTAGCTCAGCCCACTTAAATTTATTTCTTTTAAAATAAATAGACATAGGCCCACATTTCACTTAAAATAAAACAAGTTAGACTTAGGCCCACTAATTTAACTTTCCTTTAAAAATTGAATAGACTTAAGCCCATTTTTTAGACAAATTAAAATAAATAGATCTAGGCTCATTAATTAATAAAAAATGTAGGCCCACCTTTAGTCTCTTTCTCACTTGTAAATAAAATGTAAATCTAGCTAACTTTTTAATAAAATTAACATAGTTTAGACTTAGGGATAACGTGACCTTGAGTGCATTTTTTATGTGTAATTTTATTGATTAGATGCCTAGGGTTGGTTTAATAAAATTGCATGTAATTAGAGGATGAAATAATCATTTATAAAATTATTCTAAATGAACACGAGACTAAGAGAAGTTAGTATTCCGTATCCAAAATCTCCTGGTTGTGGTGCTAGCTTTCTTTTAGGGAATTGAGTACCACCTTTTAATTTGTCCCAGTTATTACCCTAGGTGGCAACTCCTCATCTCCACGCCATGTCTTTGTGATAGTGGTTAGTGTGTTCTCTAAGGCCCTGAGCCTAAACAGTGTTGCGGTTGCTAAAATCTTGGATGCGCGCTAAAGCTCGCCATCTATAATCCTCTTTGTATAGTCATCTCTTGCCCCTAGAACTTCCCATTCTGGAATATTCTCATTCTTTAATCTTTTAATTTTGAAATCTTCTAAATATGTAATCTTGAATGAAAGAGGAAGATTTTTTATGAGTGCACCCCCTAAAGCATGCCATGCTAGAGCATGGCCATGCACATCTTTTCACTAGGTAAAGCTTACATCTTTGATCTTGAGTTATCAATTTAATTTTGAGTTATAAGTTTTGTATGAATTAAAGGTTGTGTTGGATAAACAAGTTAAAGTGTATCAATGTGCTAAATTCATTATGATGATAGGTGTTCTCATGTGTTTGATTGAGGATAAGCAAAACTTTAGTGTGGGGGAATTTGATGTGTACAATATTTACATATATTTGAGTTGAATTTTAATGAATTATTAAATAAGAATTATAACAAATTGGGTATAATATAAGTTAAAATAGTTAATATATTAGTGTTAGTATTTTAATTAGGATGTTATTATTTTTAGCATAGTTTAAGAACTTTTTGTTTGATGTTAATTAATTTCCCATTTTGTAGCTAAGTTGAAGAAGAAATCTAAGAAGAGTGAGGATTTGTGTCAACACAATATGCTACCTGGCTTGCCAAAACCGTGCCGAGCAATGGATTGAGCAAAGTAGATGCAACACGCCTTCCTCAAGCCATGTGGCCATCTGCCAAGCTAGGAGAAAATAAAATAATTTGACACCACATTGAACACAACATGACTCAAATCGTGTGATCATTTAGAATTCAACATACGACATGACACAAAATTCAACATAGTTGTGTCTAAAGCCATGTAGATAAAGAAGTTTATATACATTAGAAAGGAAAGTGATTTAAGGACAAAAAGGACTCTCATCAACCTTACCCTATAAAAGGAAGTTTAAGAGCTATTTCAAAGGGAGGAAATTCTGCTTTAAAGAGGCAACAAACAAGTGCAAGCAAGGATTCAATAAGTTTTATCTTTATTTCTTCTTCATCTTTTATATCTTTTAATTATGTTTTTATGTTTCACCATAATTATGCGTAGCTAAAATCTTTTAAGGTTTTAGGTTAAGAGTAACTATTCTATGATGTGAATGAGCACAAGTTTTATTACTTTAATTTTCAGTTAATTCTATAAGTTGCACTTAATATATGCTTTCATTCTTGGTCAGCTTGTTTGCATGTTTATGAATAAATTCACTAACAAAAGTTATGAGAATTTATTAACTTATGACTCATAAAACTTAAACCACTCGACCTCGGGGGGCCATGACAGTAGGTAGGGTTCATGTCACGACCCAAACTAAGGGCCATGACTGGCGCTAGGGAACGGGAATTCTTTCGAATCCGGAACCTATAACAAGCTTTAAAAGAACAAAAACATACAATAAATATAATAAAATAAATATACCATAATTAAAATTTCAATTTAATATGATAAAATAAAACTCCTTCATATCATGAAATGAATTAATACAATATTCAGATTAAACATCTGAACTAAAAGCTCATACAGCAAAATAAAATAAAACTCACTACTGATACATATTATAACTACTGTAGTTTTCTAGAGTACAATAATAAATAATTAAGTAGATAATTTACATAATAGGGCCGAGGCGGAAGAAATCTGACGGATAGGCCTACTGCTGAGATCTGAAGAAGAAGACTCTC
Organism: Mallotus nudiflorus; assembly: GCA_947683625.1. Lineage (NCBI taxonomy): Eukaryota > Viridiplantae > Streptophyta > Magnoliopsida > Malpighiales > Euphorbiaceae > Mallotus > Mallotus nudiflorus. Next base: position 411,518 of record CANTUR010000440.1, on the reverse strand, counting down.
CTGTAAAAATATCAACCGAGGGGAGTCAGACCTCATTGAGTGAATTGTTATAATATATATACACGCATTACTATATGTAAAATGCAAATAATCATATGTATATAATAAATATATATACAAGCATGTACACACAGATGCTGAAAAATCACTTTTTTGATAATACTGAAAAATATAAGTTTTGAAGAATCAAATAGAACTCTAATGATCGCAACCTCAATTGACAGTAGAAAACACTCTAGCCATATTGGCTCATTTAATTCCAAGTAAATTCACTTAATCCATCTGGACAGGAGATTGGTCCCGAGACACTAAGTCAATCGAGCTCCAGCAGTCTAACTGTCAGTGTGATTGGCCCTGAGACACTAGGTCAACCGAGCTCCAACAATCACACTACCAATCATATCACATCTCAATCAAATCAATATCAATCAATCATAATCACCACAATTAATTCTCACTTAACCTTCATCTACTGCACTGGTAGTTACACGGTCCTAGTGTTGTCCACTAGGTAGCACGTTCTATCAATATCCTTCATTTAAAATGAAACATACATTCAAGTAAACAAATAATGCATAATGTCATTCATAATAATCAAATAAACCATATATATACCAGAAATATACCTAAAATAAACTAAGTATATTTCAAGTATATAAATGTAAAATAAATTCAAATAAATCATGAAATATACTCAAAATAAACCAACAATATACTTAAAAATAATTTAGGTATAAATCAAAAGTAAAATATGCATTTATTTCAAAATATACCAAGAATATACTAAAAATATACCTAAAGTATACTCAAGTATTTAATAAAAACAATTATGCATAGTGATACATTTAAAACATGTATTTCTAAATCATGCAACCTAAGTGCAATGTATATATAGAATAGCAACTCACAGGGATGCACTCCTCGAGACTGGTCCGACGGGCCTGATCCGCTAGGCCTCGGTCTCGGCGCAACTAAATAATAAAAATAATCACAGAGAAATCAGAATGAATTTCTAAATTAACTTTTAGAAACTCGATCTAGGATTACTAAACACAGACAGACACAGAATTGACCTGATGTCATATTTTATGAGAATTCTATCAAAAATTCGGTAGAATCTCCTCTGTAAAATGGACATCTCTCTACTAAAAAGTAGAGCCGGTCCTACAAGAAAAATACACTTTAAATATAGAAATTTACACAACCCTCGATTGGGATCCCGAACTACAAAATTCCCCAGTCGAGGTTCACAATTCACCAAATTTCAAATAATATAATAAAATATATTAAAAATCAATAATTTCCATAAATACCCTCAAAATATAGCATATTTAACATTAAAATACCAAAGATAATTATTTTTCCAATAATTACTTAAAAACCCTAAATAATAATATAATATTATTAAAATCAAATTTTCTCAATAATTCAATATAAGTTAATAAAAACTCACTTTACTAATCCAAATAGCTTAATTAGTCCCAATACATTTTAAAAATTACTAAAAATTGATTTTATTACAAAAATAGAATATAATATATTATTTGAAAATAATTTTTTTGAAAATTAGTATTAATTAATTAAAAATAGTAAATAATTTGTAAAAATCCTTTTTATACCTCAAATAATATTAAAATCAATTAAACACAATATTTAACTAAACTTATCACCAAATTACACAATTAACCCTAATATTCAAAAATACACATAATATACTAATATTACTCAAAAATTCAATAAAAATTATATAAATACAAAAAAATTATTTTTTCTGAACATGTATCTCATTATTATCAACAAAAAATATAATTAACTAATAATTTCCACAAAAATATATTTTTAACCTAATTTTTCAAAATTGACATAAACTTGAAATAATTATAAAAATTACATAAAAATCACAAAAATTATAAAAATTATAAACTCAACTCTAAAATTAATAATAACACTAAAAATCACAAATTCATAATTTATATAATTAATTTACGAAAATTAATAAAATAATAATAAAATATTCAAAAATTCACAAAAATCAAAATAAATTCTAAAAATCACACAAAAATTCATGGAAGTAGATTAAGCTAGTGTAATCAAAATTTGTGAAGAAATTCTTCATGAATCAACCATTAACACCCTAAAAAAAATTAAAAACCCTAATGAACTGAAATCTAAAAATTGCTCAACACCCAACCAAATAGAGTTTTTAAGCTAAAAGGAGCTTGGATTCACACTCACCAATGTCTAAGGAAGAGAATGAGACTGGCGGTGAAAAAAATGGTGGCCGAAAAAGCTTGGAACGATGGTGAGCTCACTTTCGGCTTCTTTTGCTCATCGCCGATCTGAAACTCACCGGGGAAGAAGGAGGAGCTGCTGGAAGGCCGACCGAGACACTGTTGATGGAGGAGCGGGTGGTGGCGCGATGGTGGTGGTTTATGGGAAAGTTGTATATATATGTATATGTTTGTGTTTGTATGATTAGATGTATATATATATGTATATAATACTTTATTATATAACTTAATAAAATTTTAGTTAATAATATTATAATATATAGTTTAAATCTACACCACACACTTATTATATATATATATACACACACACACATAAAATAACAATAAATAATACACACACAAATAATAATAACCCTAATTATTATAGTATATAACACATGAAATAATACAATTAATAAAATAATTAGGGAAAATAATAAAACAATAATAGAATAAAAATACTAAAATAATCTTGCAAATCAAACAACCAAAATATTATTTTTACATAGGAAGTTTATTTAAACGTAGAATAATAATAATTAATCGTAAAACAGTAAAATAAAAATAAAATAATCAAATTTAAATTCAATTTTTATTAACACTGCATATCCCGTTTTAAAATAAAATAATTTAAAAATATAGGTCGTTACAATTCACGTTGTTAAACTAATTGTTAAGAATTTTTTTGAGTTTTGATTAACTTATTAATCACAAGAGTAGGTTAAACTTTAATTTTAAAATGCTTAATTGAGCTCGAGAGAGTCTTTAGTATTTTAGAACAATTACACTTAACTGAAATCAAGGTGTTTAATAATTAAGTATTCATGATCTAATTGGAATAGTGAAACTAATCCTAAATTTTATGTTTTTGTCTTTTGATTTTCTCTTAGTTTTGATTGTTTAGATTTATATTTTGATTTTCTAAATTACAATATTGATTTATTAGTTAAGAATATAAGTAGAGATATTAATACTCAATATACAATTCTCCTAAGAATAATATCTTTTTTAGTACAATTCATAATCCATACACTTACGGGTTTTAAACAAAATGACCCAACACTAATAATAAATCAGATACACACAAGAAAATAACTGACCATTTCATATTTTTTTATTTGTGCAAATGCATAATGTTCGATCTTCATTGTCAACATAAAAATTTTATATTGTGGTTAGGTAAAACTAACGAATTATAATTAAAATTTAAAAGAAGTCTTTATGATTAATAAGAAGTTTGACATGTGATACTACCAATTTGATCCCATTAAATTTTAACACAATAAGCATTTCTTAAAAAAGAAAAAAAAATTACTATAAAATAAATAAATAACTCAAAATTTCACATTTTTTTTAAATATGCACTAAATTAAAATTACTAATTGAAATTAAAAGCTAATGCAACTATTAATTTTACGAAACATATAGTTCATGTAAATTCATATAAACCTTTAATATTTATTTTATCATTTTAATAATTTTTTTAATTTTTATACTTTTCATAAGAATTATTATTATTATTATTATTATTATTATTTTTTTTTTTTTTTTGCGATTAGTTTCTGATATTTGTTATTGATTCATCTTTTTAAATTTTTTTTTTCATCCATTATTATCAAACTTCACTATCCATTGATTTTTTTACAAAAATGTTTTCATAAGAAAATCTTTCACCATAATTCTTCAAAAAGAAGTTTCATTTTGAGCAACAAGCATTCATCATTACAGATGTTCCAACTCTGTTATATGGTTAATAAGCATATAAACGTTTGTTTATTTAGTTGAATTTGCTATTCACAAACATGAAATTAGTTGTAGATTTGATATAGTAGGTGGAATCTTTAATTTTTTTTATTAATAAAATCTACAATTAAAATATTAAATATTTAATGATGATTTTTCTGCTTTTTTTTTTTTATCAATATTGGTAAAATCATGTAATTAATTTTAATTTCTTTCTCCATATTATTTTAGTGTTGTACCAAACTAACCAATGTCTTAGTGTATTTGCCCCTTTATATTCAAAAAAAAAAAAAAACGCATATATAAAGTTCCATTGACTAATTATAATACAAAGTTAATTAGGTAGGTAGACCCAATACTAATAGTAAATAAAATAAACGACAAAAATATTTTATCATTTCATTTTTTTTATTTGTGCAAATGCATTATATACGTTTGATCTTCATTGTCAATATAAAAATTTTATATTATGGAATTCATATTCGGTTAGGTAAAACTAACGAATTATAATTGTTTTTTTTTTTTCTTTTGAAATTTCTAGATGGTGAAAGTTTTAACCATGGTTAAGTGAAATGAGTTCAGAAATTTTAATGCTAAAATATACAATTAAACTTCGACAAAATATTATTTAATTAATTAATAAATTTTCAAATGATATGTTGAGATTAGTATAGATAAATCCTATGTGGTTTAGACGTTTTATTATTATGAATCTATTCTTTTGATGATTTAGCATTTATAATTTCGTAATCGTAACTTTCTAAATGATACATTTTATTATGATTTGTAAATTTTTTTTCTCCTCCAGTTTTTGAAAATTAAACTTTTAATATGATTTGATAGAGAAAGAAAAAATATATATTTGTTCATGTCACTCTAGAAAGATAGTAATAATAATAAAGTTATTTGTAGTTAATATGCATTTTACCCATTTAAATCAGTCAATAGCTTCAAGAATAAAAAACATTTTAGCTTTTCTAAAAAAAAAGTATATTTAAATCTTTTGAACCCAAGAAAAAAAAAATCCTTCTATTTAATTGTGAGTAGGATTCTCTCGCATTCACAATAGATAGAGAGATTGATGCAGACCAAATACCCCTGCGTATTTAGAAAGTTTAGAATTTGGGAAGAAAGGTAAGATGTGCAGTCAGTGTTCAAATGATTTTAATTTTCAGACCCGATTAAATCATGAAGTTCATATTATATCAAATTAAAGCTAATTTAGAACTTTATAATAAATGTTATAGGATTTCCTCATAACATGATGACTTCAGCTCTAAAATTCATCACTTAAAACCTCAAATTTTAGTTTAAAGTTTTGTATTTTTTTTATTTGGTGTTTTGTTGAGTTTTTTCCCTTTTCTTTCTAGGGTTTTTCCCAAATAATATGTTGTTTTGAGTTGTTTTAGAAGTTTTTTTTTTTTTAATTTGATAATCAAAGTTCTAATTTTCTTCCAATTTTAGATATTTTGTGTATGAATCAACGAATGATGTCTATTTCTTGGTATTCTTAGTGAATCAATAGGTTATAGAATATTATTTAACGGCCATTCGTGCATAAATCAACAACAAGCAAAAGTTATTCATTTATTTTAGGCTTTCGCTCTATCAGAGTTGAATCTATTCTTTCGTACTAATTAATACTAATAAACTAAGAGTCATGATTCTTATGAAAGTTCTAATAAATGATACTGTTAAAGAAACAAACTGGCCATTTACATGTTTCACCAAAATATATGAAGAGCGAGATACATTCAACTAGAGATCCTATTCCTCTCCACTAATTAATCTTAGCACATCACCCACAAGAAGTAGCCAGTGATAAATTGAAGTACAATAAGGAGTTTGCACTACTTTTTAACCAAGAAGAATAGTAGAACAATAAAATATTAAAGCCATCACAAGAACACAGCTTAACACACAATGAAGAAGCAATCAACATCTCAACAATTTTCTGAAACACACATTCAGCATATCTAGAAGTACTGAAAATTAATCCGTAATTTCTTAAACCAAACCACCAAAAAGTTTAATCAATCTCACCAGTTCAGAGACTTGGACATTCAAAAGCTTGCATTGAAAAAACACTAGCCTCAGAAATAGAGAGAAAATCATGTATGGAAGAGACAATGCATTAGAAGCTTGATTTCCTATATAGAGTGTAGATTTTTCAATTATTCAGGAATATTATGCAGAAACTGTTGGGTGGTGAGACCCAAGAAACAACAAAGAAAGAAACGAAAATGATCTTTAATCCACGCATATTTTCATTAACAACTATCTATATACATATAGCAAAATTACAACTTAAAATTTTTGTTTAGTAACGATTGAATCCGTCATAAATCCATTGCATAAAACATTTAACAGCGGATTTGTAATGGAAAATAAACTATTAATCTGCTACAAGTAAACACCTTAATAAATGATATTGACACCTACCAATGATGTTTATATTTCTTGGTTTTGCTTATATTACTTGATTTTGCTTAGTACATGACAAACTTAACTGGTAGTCAACAAATTTATTTGCTTTAACAATCAAAGTTAAGTCTCATTACATTCAACAGAAACTAAGCCAGCATAAAAACATATGCATGTAGTGCAAAATCAAAATATATAACACATGACATGTAAATGAATGCATTAGGCATCTTTCTTGCAACACAGATTGAAGCTTAGACCAGAACCCTCCAATTTTTCTTGAACTAGATTCTCCAGATGTTTTGCCATCAATGGAGTCAAATAATTTCTCCAATCTTCCACTTCACCTTTCCTGAAAAAGGAACTGTATGGAACTCCTATAGGATGCTTACCTTTCTTGTTCCCTTCCAAATTTTTCATATTTTCAAAACTACAAAATTTGGTGATCTCTTCTACAGCACCTTGTTGCTCTTCGTCCATAGAAAAAGGAAATCCCAAGAATTCAGCCAACCTTTTCATGCTTAGGATGTTGTCTTCTTTAAGATCTTCATATCTCAAGAACAAAATCTTGTCAGGATTTTCCAGGCTTGCCCTCCAATATCCCAAAACGTGATTCTGAAATGGTCCAAAGGGATGGGCTCCCCTGCAATACAACTCGAAAGCTTCCGCTAATTTAGGTGGATCGTTGCACCAAGGAAGCTTTGAAGCATGGTGCCAATGGGAGATGAGCTGATCCAAAGGATTCCTACACACATAAACTATTCTACACCTGGAATCTGTAATGGAACATGGGAGGGAAGTATGTGGCACATGGGTACTGAATATTCTTGGCTCAGGAATTGATTCAAGATCTGGAAACTGGTTTTTGAAGTAAACATCATACTCAAAAAAAGGCACAATCTCATGAGGATTTGAAGTGAACAAGGGGCTGTCATTGAGAGTGGAATATTGGGTTCGGTTTGCAATCAAATGGATAATAGCCTTCATCCAAGTTGTACCTGATTTAGGCATGGTGGCAAGAATTATGTCATTATCACGAGCTTGGAAGTGTTTCTGGAAGGATATGATGGGCACCAAAAATCTTGGTAGAAGTAAAAATCACCGTCATAAATTTTTCCTTTTTCAGGGAATGTAGACGGAAATTTGTTAAATAATTCATCTTCTTCATCTTCTATAGATGAAGTAGTAGTGATATTGTTGAATGTGGTTGTGTTTTCCATGAAAAAGAGAGAAGATTTATAAATTGATACAGGCAAGGATATTAACGCGGACAATGAATGAGCTTTCCCATCCCCACTACTGAAACAAGCTTTTGATAACAGCGAAAGAAACAAATTTCTGTCATTGTTGATTGAAGAAAGCTTTTATCAACAAGCATTCCGCACCAAATTCAGTCAATTTTTATTTTACCTTTATTCAGTCATTGCATGCCGATAGACTGCCAACTATGAATTGTACTTTTATATTTCTTTGCCTATTATTTCATCTTCAAATGTAGCCTCTGCCAAACTTTATAAATTAATGAAACTAATCTAATAATTAAATGATAAAAATTTTATTTTTAGTGTTAAAATATGCTAATCCCTACCTGCAGTGAGAGTCACATTATTCTCCTAATTTCAAAAAAAAAAAAAAAAAAACTAATAAAGATGAATAAAATAGCACTATGGTTAGGAATAGTATTTGCAATTGATTGGAAACAGTGAGCTTCACTCTTAAACGATGTAGTTTTAATAGCTAATTGCCGTTTGAGTCCCTTCAAATTTGCAAGAGATACATTTTAATCCTTACTTTTTAATAATAGAAAATATAAATATACTACTTAGTTACATAATATTGAAATGCTTAGGGAAAAGATAATATTTTGTGTTAGGGATTGCGACATGAATAGTTTCATCATGACTTGTGAAAATATCTTTTTTGTCCCTCCTATTTTCTTGGGTCACCAAAAAACTATACAAGTAAAAATGTAAAAAATAAAAAATAAAAAATAAATTGTCCGGGCTTTGGGAGAGGATTTGCAATTATTGATCTATATTGTGCAAATTGCATACGAAATGTTCACAATCTAATAACTTTATTAAAAAAAAAAATTCAACTTTAGGTCCAATTAGATGAAATGAGATATAAAAAAAAAAATTCCAAATGCGGAGTTTCACTATATCTCAACTTATATTATTTTTTATTCAACCTTTAAATTTTATTTTCAACCCTTTGTAGTACATAAAACCAACATATGTTATAAATTGATGTGGACACAAAATAATTTATATGGACTACAAGAATATTTAATTAAAAGAGATAATTTAATTGAAAGTAATTTTTCTAACTTTTTATATTAGTTTCATTTTGAAGCTAATTTTTAGTATTTTATATGTTTAAAATTATGTGAAGTCACGTGTCTATCCATTTTGATATTATGTAAGTTAAATGTAATTCAAAAGTGTAAATTTATAAGGTCAAAAATATATAAAATAAAATTTAGAAGTTAAATAGAAAATTATAAAAGTTAAGAGATGTTAGAAGTTAATTGTGTAAATTTCAAAGATGAAACTATGCATTCAACCTAAGAATTATAAGTGGTAGTTTTTCTTATAGAAATAATGAATTTTTATTTATTAAAAATATATTTTGATGTAAATATAGAAGAATAACAATTAGAAGTATGATAATGTAATCACGCTTAAAATGATAATAATTTATTATATTGGGGTTGGTTATTATAGGTCTTTCTTTGTTCATTTCTTGAACTTTTAGTGCCAACTGCCGACTATGGATTTAGTTAAATTTGCTATTCCCAAACATGAATTTAGTTGTAGATTTTTTTCCCAAACATCGAAACACACACACAATCTATATATATATATATATATATATATATATATATATATATATATATATATATATATATATATATATATATATTACAAATATTATTATTACTACTATACATTAGTTATATATAAACTGTGAGAAAATATTATCCTCAATAGTAAATCATGGACAAAAATTATAATTTTATATATCCAAAAATTGAATTCATGAACTCTTAATTATAAATGTTTCATCATTATGGTTATCGCTTGCTTTATGATTCTTTCGCATATGTAGATTTGATAAGAGTCTGTGGAAATTTTTAATTTTTTTAATTAATATATTGAATATTTAATTATGATTATTTATCTGCTCTATTGTTCAGTATTAGTTATTAGATTTTTTCAGTGTTCTGCCAAACTAATCACTGTCTTGGTCTTTTCGTCCCTTTATATTCCAAAAGGAATATATACGCAAGGTCCATTGACTACTTGGATAGGTAGACCCAACACTAATAATGCATCACGAAAATAATTGATTATTTCATACTTTTTATTTGTGCAAATGCATAATGTTTGATCTTCATTGTCAACATAAAAATTTTATATTGCGGTTTTTTTATAACCATAGTTAAGTGAAAATGAGTTCAAAAATTTCTGCAAAATGATATTTAATTTAGAAGTTTTTATTCGACACACATCCATATATATATATATATATTTTATTTAATTTTATTCATTAATATATATAATCTGTAATATGCTCTTAGTAGACGATTAATTTTCTAATGTAAATTTATGTGAAAGCAACCATTTGTATAATACATATATATTATATATACCAAAAGAATATTCTGTAATTAAGTTTCATTCTTATTGATAGATAACTGTATATAGAAAACTACAAGTTTGAATCATGTTAAACAAAACCATAAGCGATGGTAGTTTAGTTCAACTTAAGACAAGTAAAAGATGTTTTATGATTGGATTTTTCTATTGCATCAATTGAAGGCATTGATGAGGTTTCCACTTGATTATCGCAAGTGAAAAAAAAAAATAAATAAAAAAAATTAGCAAATTTGTAAATGCGTGGAGCTGCTCATAGGCTACTAAGAGCTCATTTTCAATGACATATAAGCAACATAATAAATTCAATGTGATAATAAATAAACTAAACCCAAACTAGTTAACCCTCGTTCTTCAAGATTAGTCTTGTGTCATTCATTGTTTCCAAACACATGTCTCCTTCACTAGAAACTCTTGTTCGATTGTCATTTTTCATCTTCATAAATTCAAAATCTCTTGGAGTGTAGGATGAAAATAATTCTCTTTAAGATGTAGCGTAAATGAAAGCACTATTGTCAATCACCCAACTAGTCTTATGGGTAGTATGATTAACAGTATTATCATAAAAAAGGACATTGAATTCTCCAAGAAGATTTATTTTATCATCATCATTACTGCTGTCATCTTTTCTCACATTTTTACCTTTGTTTTTGTCCTTGAACTTTCGACAAAACTTTTTGACGTGACCTTTCTTTTTGTAGTAATGACATTCAATATTTATATACTTGTATGACTTTCCTCTGCTTTTATCTCTTTGCTTTGAGTTTCGAGTCTCACTTCTTCTCCTCGAATTTACAACAAGGATATTTGAATGTGTTGAAGAGGCACCATTTGATCTCCATCTCATATCTTCATTCAAAATACCACTTTTAACAAATTCCATATTCACTACATTGTTTAGTGCAGAGTTTGTAAGTGAAATCTTTAAAGTCTCCTATGACTCTAGTAGAGAAGCCAGCACCATAAGAGCAAAAATTTTATTGTCAAAATTTATGCCCATTCCCAGCAACTGATTCATGATCTCTAGCATTTCATTCAAGTGATTAGTGACAGAAGAGTCTTCCCGATATTTTATCTACATTAATTTTGTTAGATAAAATAATTTGTTGTTGCTGATCTTTGAAGCATACAATTCCTCAAGCTTGTTCCACAATGTTCATGCATGAGTTTCATTGCAAATGTCGTTATGCACATTATCTTCAATGAACTATCGGATGTAGCCACACACTTGCTCATGCTCAAATGCTTATTCCTCATCCGTCTTGCCTTTGGGTTTTGTTATAGCAAAAACCAGTAGATACAACTTCATCACAAATAGAAAATTCTTCATCTTGTTTCTTCATATGTGGTAATTCATACCATTTAAATAGACCATCTTGCTAATCTTAGCATTCATCGTTGCAGTATTTAATAATGCCTCCATAACAAGAACCAATAACTCTAATACCACTTGTTGAAAAAATTAATAGAGTTGGTGTAGTGTAATAATTTTTATGGAGATAAAATCAAATTGTTGCAAAAATAATCAAACAAATAAATAAATAGAGGTGGTTAAACCGGTTAATGGGTTAGAAAAGTAGTTGTTAAAATTTACCATATAAATAATAAAAATGACATCAATATTTTAACGTGGTTCACTCTTAATTCTTGGGCTACATCCACATGACAAAAAATAAATAATTCCTCCACTATAAAAATGGTAGGTATAAGAGAAAGTTTTCTTTATATCAATACTAGAGGTACACAATAAAAAAATTTTCATCAAAATAGTGATACTCAAAGTACTTTCTAAATATCTTAAAAATAATTATCTCACTATTTTATCAGTTACCTTCTGAAATAAAATTTTTCCAAACATTTAAAACTCTCTCATACTTATTAAGGTAAAAAGTGCTTTGGCCAAGTACACACCTAACAGAGCATTTTCTTTCGCGCGTTACTTATTCTATGATGCTTTCTTGCCTCTGCTTCATTCCATCCATGGTTTTTATATAAACCTTAACATACAAGAAAAAAAGAAAAAATTTAATCAACTTTCAATATTTGATAGATACCAAAATTTGGTGTCTATATTTTTAACTTTTTTTTTTTAAACTTACAAGCTCCATTAGGAAAGGCCCCCAACACTTGACTCAACTCATTTATACTCCAAAAATCACTCGAAAAGACATACACTCTTTCCAGAAATCTATCCACGAAGATATTAGCCACCTTCATATTGAAATTCTAAGACAATGTCATATGCAGGAGGTATAAATGTAGTATGGTTGCTAATCTGCGCATCTGTTACCATTTCTTCACAATCTAATATAACTGATGCATCAAGCAGATGGAATTTCTAGAGTAATGAGCTCAATTACAGAAAATCAAGCTTTGAAAATGATTGAAGACTGCATGCCATCATTATTTCCCACTGTTGATGAGTTTTAGAATCTGCTGTTGGTTTGCATAGTTTTACTCAAAATTTTATATATTAAATGTGCACTAAAATTACTATATGAAATTAAAAGTTAATGCAACTTTTAATTTTATGAACAATAGTCTCATATAGACATTGAATATTTTTTTTTTTATTTTTTAAAAATAGAACTTTTATTTTTTATTTTTCCATTGGAACTGATTTTCTCTTTTTGTGGTTTCTGAAAATTTTCACTGATTCTTCCTTTTTAAAATATTTTTTGATCCATTATTATGAAACTTAATAACCACAAATTTTTTAACGATAATATTTTCATAAGGAAAAGAAAAACAACATTATTGATTAAAATTTTGTTGCGAACTGTTAAGACAATCTTTGACTTTAATTCTTACGAAAAAAGTTTCATTTGGAGCAGCAGGGCGGAACCACCTTCAGGGTCACCTCTCAATTTTATTTTTTTTTTCAAAAAATTACTTTAAAATTTTTATATAAATTGAATGTTTGCCCTTAAATTTATATATATATTTTTACTTTAACCCCTATTTTTATATATTTTTACTTTTAACACTTTTAATTCTAGTTTCGCCCCTGTGGAGCAGCTAGCATTTTATCGTTACAGAAGTTCAACTCATTTACATGATGTTATACTCTGAAGCAATTTGCAATCCTTTGAGAGAACTTTTCAGGTTTCTTTGCTCTTTGAAAAATTGATAAAGTTGTACGTTGTCAAGATTCACCCATAATTAAATACATTTATATGAATTCTTTTATCCCTTATTTAGTTTAATTCTATTATTTTTTGTATAAATTTTAAATGTAATTTCATGTGAAAATAAATTATTATTAATGAAATATTTTTATTTTAATTAAATATTTTGAAATTCATTTCAAATGAATACATTTGAAAATCCTTTAAAATTTAGCTTAGTAATAAACACTGCTCCTTTCAATCCATTTCAAACAGAAAGGTAAAATACATCCAATTAAATAGTATAGTCTGCAACTTTCAATCGCTACACTGCTCCATCAAATCCATTTCAAATCTGCCATCAGAACATCAACCTATTAAAGGGGGGAAAAAAACACAAACAAAAAGATGAAAGATAAAAGATGGACGTATTTACTCATTAATAATCATAGTCATTAATGACGTTTTAAGTTACGCTCAACTAAAAAATCCATGATTAATTTGAATAAAAAAAAAAGTAACCTTATTGACTTAACAAGAATAAACAACATTTTGGCCATATAAAACAAAACCGGGATTAATAATGTATATAAAAAATACACTATAAACAACATTTTAACCATGTTATTACACTAACATCATTAGAGAAGAAAATATAATCTCAAATTAATGAATAAATATATAATAACGTGTATAGACGAGAAGGAACTCATCATTTTAATTACCTTGCAATTAGAAGAAGAGTAATAATAGATTGTGAGAGATGGTATGTCGCGAATCTTGTGAAAATCCTCTCCTTCTACTCCATTCTCCGCTTTCACTCTCCTTTTAAACCCTGAACTCATGTCAATGAGTTTCAATTCACGAAGGGTGGTGACAAATTTCAAGCCTTCTGGAATCATCTGTAGCTTTGGGTAGGCCTTGGACATGTAAAGTATTGAAACATGGCAGTGCACCCTCCTCTATCTCCCATTCTTTTACCTCATCCAACCATTCAAGTATAAGAATCTCAAGTTTAGGAAATGCATGGGCTGAACATACCATTTTAGATGCTTCATAGGCCCAATCGTTCAAGGACAGAATCTCAAGTTCGGCAGCTTTTTTTATAACGTACCCATTGGTCTTGCTCCAGATTACATTTTAACAAAAATTAGTTTGGCAAGACTTTTTGGCAGGAATTGAAGGCGGTGATCTTCTTCAAGTATGCGTCCCCGAAGCCCTAATTTTGTGAGGTTATGACAATTTGAAAGTGATTCCAACTTGGGAAAAGAATCTTTATAATCTGTCATCTTCATCTTCAAGGAACGAAGATGGCTGCCTTCTCCAAAAATGGAATGAGTTTTCAGAATAATCTCTCCTTCCTCATTCCTTGTAATTTCTACTCCTACGGTTCGAAGATTAGGCAACTCTGCAGCAGCATCTTTTCTAATTATAAGACTCTTAGCATACACATGCTTCAAAGTTTCCAACAGCCTTAAACTACCCAATCCAATTGACCCTCCTATACTATTGCCCGGTTCTACAAGTAGATGTCTCAAGTTTTCCAGTTTCCACAATACTTTGGCAATCTTAACTCAAAACCATTATCTCGTACATCAGTGTATAAATTCTTCAAGTTACCTATTGATTCTGGTAAACTTACTGCAAAAAAAAGGGATCCACCTCTCTACTAATCCAGTATTTCTCAATCCAAGATACCTCAAGTGAATCAAATTTCCAATTGATCTGTGTATATACTCTCTATGTATAAAAATACATATGAGATTTAACACTCTGAGCAGTCTATAATTCTTATATATATATATATAAATATGTATATTCTGCTCAACGATAAATCCGTTTGCCGCCATCATCTCCAATTAAGCGAAGATTAATTGCTATTCTTCTTGTATTGCTTGTTGCTGCCTTCACAAAGCATGTTGATGATTTGTTGCTTGTCCTGTCTTGGTGCTCCAAAAATGCTGCAAAATTTTCATCTCTGGCCTTTGATATGCGCATATCTCGCATCAGATCATGCATCCGGAAAATTTTGACTCCAATACCTGTGTGGTCCCTTTCACTTACTTGCACCATGCACCTGCTCACAAGCTCCTCCAAATATTGTTCACCTACATCTTCTAGCGTTTCTTTTCCTTCTTCCTGCATTGGTTGCAACACGAATCCTTCAGCAATCCACAGGCGAATCAACGACCTTTTATGAAATTCCCAATCGTCTGGAAATTGGGCAAGATGAAGGAAGCATGGCTTCAGGTGAAATGGAAAATCTTGATATCTCATTCCTAATGTCCCATACACTCCCCCATACTGATGTTGATGCTGCAACTTTGTAAACTGTGCATTAATATTTCTTTGCACCATCTCCCACTCTTTTGATGACTTCTTTGTTACCAAAAGACCTCTCAGCACAACAACAGCCAAGGGCAATCCTCCACATTTTTTTACCATCTCCCTTCCCAACTTCTCGAATTCTGGGAGGTAGCCATGCTCAGTGATAATCTCTTTCGGAAATGCTTTCCTGCAGAGAAGTTCCCAACTTTCTTCCATTGTCAAAAGTGGCGGTTCCACTGGAGAGCTCCAAGGATCAGCATGAGAAGCGACTTCTCTATTGTGGGTGGTGAACAAAACTTTGCTCCCTGTCTTCCTCCTTGGAAAAGCATGCTTTAAATAATTTAATGTCTCCTGACACCGTATATCATCAAGAACTACCAAGTACCGCCTTTCACCTAAAACTTCATATAGCATTTAAACCAGATCTTCCTCTTCCATCCTTTCCAACATTGGTTTGAACGATTGTTCTTCTTTCATTCTCTCAAAAGGCTTTTTTTCATCCCTCCTTTTCAATTTCAATTTGTCTTCGCTAGATGCAACATCCGTGAGGACTCTAACCAAAATATCCCTTGTCAAGAATTGTTGAGATACGAAGGCCCATGTGCAACAATCAAAATGTTGCTTGACTTGAATGTCATTGTATACTTTATTGGCAAGAGTTGTCTTTCCAAGCCCTCCCATCCCCACTACTGAAACAACACAGAGTCTCGCTTCCTATACCATCAATTGAGCTTTAAGATCTCTTGCAATCGATTCAAAGCTGACAACATGCTCTTCCTCTTCATGGGGATATGATCTTCTTCTAAGTCGCTGTTGCATTGCATTAGTGGATGTAGTCCCATCTTTTTCGGCAACAAATTGGATTCCGTAAGTCTGCATGCTTGCAGAAATATCCCTAATCTTAGTTTGAACTGCTTCAATCCGATTCCTGATTTCATGGAAGTCAAGACCTTTGGTGAAAATGGAGGTAAAGCTCTTGATAAGTGCACATGGCCCTTCTCGTCTACTTGTTGCAGCTTTAAGAATAAAGGTGTCAATAACATCCTCAGCATCATAAGCAGCAGCTCTGATTTGAGCGACCCAGTTGCGAACACGCTCATCTTGATCTTGCATACGGTCAGCATCCTTCAAGAAACTCCGCATCCGTTTGAGTTCTTCTTGGAAGCGGACAACTTCCTCGCTTACACCACTCAAAAAATCTGCTTCTTGGATCAACAGATCAGTAATTCTTTTAACAGCCATAGCGACAATTGCCTCTGCCATTGGTAAGCTTAAAGCAGCAGTAAAAAAACAGAAATTTGTGTTCTTGTTTCAGATTTAGATAACAGAGCTCAAAGTTAATGTTTAGTCCTCAGCTGTCGGTTTGAAGCACTCCACACCAAATTCAATAATTGGTGTTTTCTTCAACCTGATAATTCAAAGAGAAAATCTTAAAAAAAAAAAAGTTGATTCAAGAGAGAAACAGTAGTACTCTTTATCTTTTTTGAAAGCAAATGTTGCATTAAAGAAGCCAGGAAGGCAGCATACAGAGGAGGCAAGCTCCACAGAACCATGGGTGTCATTAACATTACTCTTACTACATATATCAATGTAAGAGAATGACAACCACTAACCAATTATATCATTAACTAAAGATTTTGTTCAGTTAGTGAAAGACAAAAGACCCAAAAAATTATAACTTTGAAAGTAATCAAGACTAGCTGGATCCACCACCAGGCCTGCAAACACCTGACCCTTCTCTTTAACGTAATGAGGTTTAGGAGTGAAGGTATGCATTCACCCAAAAAGCTTGCATCTTCAAGGCAAGCTTAGGAAAAATTTTGGAATCAATTTGTCATGTCTGCTTTATCCAAAAGTCTAACCTTAGAGTGGACGGTATTGGTCGGTCATGGGACTAAACTGAAAGATAAGAGAAGTCCCAAATCGATAACATTTTTTGCTTTTCTGGTGCAAAATTTTATGTTCATTTCAAGGGGTCCTAGTCCTAGCCAGCTATATTATTTTGTGTTTCTATTGTTAATTGCTTTTCCATTTACTGCCTCAAATCAGTCACCATGAAAATGAAGTTATGTTGATTACATCTATAGTAAAACTTATATGAATAATATGCACTGTTTAGAAAGTTTGAAAATTTAAAATTCTTCACACTTGATTTTTTTAATTAAAAATGTGATCTTTATATTTTTATTTTTATGGTAGAAGTAAAAAAAGTTAAAAGATTATTATAAAATTATTATAAAATTATTTAAACAAAAAATATATTAAAATTTTAATAAATTACTATGTGTTATAATGTAACTCTATTAAAATTAAAAAATTAGATTGCTATATGAATAAAATAATACTCTTATTATTTTTAAAAACTTATTAAATTGCTCTAAAAAATTTATTAAATTAAAGTTTATTAAATTAAGAATTAAATGTAAATTAATTAATTTTTTTATTTTGTAATTGTAATTATATTATTTTTTTTAAGTGAAAGGTTGGAGTTTATAAAACAATTTGAAGTTCAAGATTTATTAAAATAAAAAGAAAAAGATTAACAGATATCGAGAAAAGAAAAAAGAGGCAGAAGCCTCCAACAAGAGATAACAAAACCCGGAATTGGACTCTTCTGCTAAAAACATCAAGCAGAATAACAAAAAAAAAAAAAACAAAAAATGAGACCATGTGATCCTGGGACTAAAAAACTATCTACTTAAGAATTGAAAAAGTAGCCAAATTCAATGGTTGGTCGCAGCAGTAACCTTTTGACCATCTGCAGTATATCCTCTGCTGATGATTGGAAACATCATCAACGCCGTGAATAGCCTACGCAGAAACCTCCATGGCAATTCCAGAAAAAAAAGCTTCATATATCAAGTTTAACCGCTCTTTTAGAAACCCGTTTTGTGAGGGTAACTTTATATTTCTAGGGCTTTGTTTGTTTTTGTTTACGGTTGAGTGTAGTCCATTCTTGCTCTGGTAATTTTCCCTCATCCGCCCAAGACAATTTGATCTAATTTGCATTTGGTTGCTGCCCATCCGCATCTGATGTTAATTCATTTGCTTTAAAGCTTCAACATCATTGTCATCTGGATCAGCTTCAACTGACTGATCCATCGGAGGAAAAGGTATAGGCGTTTCATGCTCCAAAGCAGCTACCCCCAATTCAATTTCAACTTCACGCATTGGGTTTTTATCTTCAGGTCTGGTATTAGACTTTCCTTGCTGCAAAATAGCGGTTCAACCTCAGTATGCGCACCCTGATCCTTAGAATTGTCAACATAAATTCGATCCTTAGAATGGAGCCCAGATTGCAGCATTTGAAAAATTAGCGCTGCTTCTTTATTTACTATGTCTGTCGTAACATCTCCTTCCAGTCCCATATCAGAATTAAGAGTTTTGAAAGCACTGGCGATAGGAATGTCAGAGAGTGTTTTTGGCTTCCTAACTGATTTTTGCTCAACAAGTTTATCTGGTTTTGGTCTTGGAGCAGCAGATCTAGTTAATTTCTTCCCCAATCGACATTCCTGAGATAAATATCCAATATTAGAACAAAGATTACAGAACAAAGGGATATTCTAGTAAACAACCTCTATGAAGAAACTCTTTCCTACTCTTTCAATCAAAAGGGGTTTCAGGTAATGAAGAAGCTAAATCGAGATCAATCAACCCTCGGGCATAGTGTCCAAACTCCCCATTAACACTATTGTTATTAAACTTCAACGGGACTCCTACGCCTCTAGCAATAAAAGCAAGGATTTGTGGATGCCAATACTCCCAAGGGAGTTTATAAAATCTGACCCAAAGTTGAGCATTTGTAGACTTATAAGTAGTGGGATCAAAATCAGGGGTCTAGTGCTGCAATCGGTGGATACCTGGTTTTAAAATTATACTCCTCGACTCCAAATCGCACTCTTTTCCACACTAGAATTCAGAATGACATGGTAATAACCACATCCCAAAGAAATAAGTTTCCAAGTATTGGAAATCCCCCAAATTGATGAAAGTTCGTCTAAAATTTGGAAAGTTTCCATGGAGCATCGCCTTTAGAAAGGATTATTCTCGCAATAAGAGTGTGTTGACAAACCGAAAGCTGTTATTCATACAGCTGTTGATTGATCTTTATTGCAATATATCCACCCTTATCGGTGGCAGAAGCCTGCTCCGGAATGAGAAAGGAGTTTTTTGTGGTGACAGGGACAGTCTCAGGAATGAGATTTTTAGTGACAGCCAATGCATAGTTTGGTTTTTCAGATTGTTTTGATGGAAATGAAGTGAACATGGTCTTGTTGCTTGGGTAGTCCATGCCTGAATAACAATCAAGGTGGCCTCACCATTAAGTTAATAATTTTAAAAATAATTACCTATCGTTACTGTAGTGCCTCTCCTCGTCTAAAGTAGTAATTTATCCCCTAAATTTGGATGCGTTGGTCAATTAAGCCAAAAATTAACTTTCTAATCAATTATCCCACCGGCTTGATAAATTTGGACAATTAGCCCATATTAGCTTCTAAAAAATTTTAATTCAATCCAAAACAACTTTTTTTTTAATTAATTCACCCCAAAAGTTTTATACATTGGCTAATTAAATTCAATTTATCAAATTTTAAAATATGTAAGACATGAATTAGTAAAAATTGAATTTAAAATTTTATTTTTTAGAAATTAACATTCAGTGTAAAATTAAAATTAAATTTAAAATCTAGAAAAATATAAATAATTTTTAATTCTTTTACATAAATTGAAATTAAAATTAAAATGATAAATTACTTTTTTAAAATTAAAAATTTAAAAATTAAGTTTTTTTCCTTAAAATTAAGTTGCATCTGTTTAACTTTTCAACTAAGATCAAATATTACTTATGCATATAGTTGAATAATTACATATGTAGTTTCAAAAAATAATTAAATTTAAATTTCATTTTTATTTTTATTTTTTATTTTATGCATATAGATATTAAGGGATATAAAACATGTGAGTAAAAATAAAGATTAAAAATATGAAAAATTTCAACTATATGTAAATTAGAACATATTATTTTTCAAATTTTTAATTTATTTAAATTTAAATCATATATTCACCTCAAAGAAATAGGAAAAATAATTTAAAAACTTCTTAACTAAAAAAATTGGCAATTTAATTTTTATGTGTCTTTTATATTTTTCAATTTGATATAAACTGAATCTAATTACTAATTTATATAATATTTTGTATGAATTATTTAAATATAATACTTTTTTAGTAAATTTAATTTTTTATGTGGATAAGTTACATCATTATTTTTATCTTATTCACTCAAAATATTTCATAAATTAATAATTAGATTCAATCTATATCACATTTAAAATAAATAAAATCTATAATTTTAATAATTATATTTTAAAAGTTTTAAATTCAAATTTTAAATTTTTTTTACATTTCTTTATATATATTCAAAATTTTAATGCACTTAGTCTGTTACTCTTACTCATACACCTTTTTTTTTTCATATCTCTTAATGTCTATATATCTATGAATAAAAATATAAAAATTAAAATAATTGATAATTTTAATTTGACTTTTAGAAAAAAAGTTGAGAAGCTGAATATATAGATGCAATTTAATTTTTCAAGTTAGAATTTTAAAAATAATTGATAATTGATAATTTTTTATTTTTTGTTTTTTGTTTTTAGTAAAACATCAATAAATTCTATTTTTACTCTAAAACTCTTCTCTATTTCTTTAAGGTGAATATATAACTTAAATTAAATTAAATTAAAACATTTAAAAGCTATAAATCTTAAAAATAATATTTTATGATTTACTTATAGTTAAAAATTTTTTATATTTTTAATCTTTTATTTTACTCACATACCTTTATATTTCTTAATATCTATATATCTAAAAAATTAAAAATTAAATTTAATAATTTGTAAAACCACATTCACAATCATTTAATTATATAAATGGGCATTGTTTGATCATAATTAAAAAGATAAATAAATGCCAATTAATTTTTTAATTTTTAATTAAAAAAATAATTGATCATTTTAATTTAAATTTATGTAAAAAATTTAAAATCATATTTGGAGGTATTTTTATTTTTATTTTTATTTTTTCTAAAATTGAATATTAATTCTTAAAAAATAAAATTTCAATTTCAATTTCAATTTTTACTAATTCATATTGTAGGTATTTTAAAATTTGATAAATTGAAACTAATTAGTTAATGAATAAAGCTTTTGGAGTGAATTAGTTTTAAAAAATTGTTTTGGATTGAATTAAATTTTTGAAAAAGTTAATTTGTGTTAGTTGGCCAAATTTGCTAAGTTGGTGGGATAATTGACCAAAAAATTATTTTTTGGACTAATTGAGCATTGCATCCAAGTTCCAAGGGCAAATTGCTACTTTGGCTGCCTCTCTTCCTATCACTAGTTTTTATTTTGAAATTTAGGCTAATATGAACCACAATACCTAAAACATCTTTAAAAGAATAAATAATATTAATAAAATAATTGTTTGGACGTATATTATAATATCAACTATTGCATTCACAAAATTAAGTAATCGATTTCAAAAAAAATTTAAGTAATATGATTGTATTAAATAATTCTTTTGTTCTTTTCTTCTATTTCTTTGCTTCCTTCAATAGCATATTGTTAAATATCATTAAATGATTATTTAAATTATAATATAAAATATGTAAAGATATCTCTACTTTATGCTTCATAACCATTGTATTTAAATTAAAACTTAGTTCAAATTTACCGTAGATATTGAAAAAAGGGATGAATTTTTCTAAAACCAAAGTAGCAGTACAATTTTTTTTTTCTTTTTCAAACTTTTGCAATGAATTTTTTTTTTTTTTTTGTACTACAATAATAAATCATTGATGATGAACGTTACCAAGTACATCATCATCTAACAACTATAGGATACTATTGGGCATTGAATTTAAACTGCCAATGCATCATTCTTATTGATTTACACTAGATATGTCACATCATCATTTTATTATCTTTTCATTTATTACACTTTATCTCGGTATAAATTATATTTCAAAAAATGTAATAGTTTGAATTTACTATTAAATCACATATTTATTTTAATACTTTCTTTACATATTTTACAAATAAATGATTATATTTACATATTAAAATCATATTACGACATATTAGGACATATAATTCCTAATATTAGTGGAAAAAATAAAATTTTTAATCTAAAATAATGTAAATATTTTTCATTAAATTTTTGTAGTAATTTTAAATTTTTTATTAATTTTTAAAAATTACATAATCAACCTTAGTTAAAACAAACATTTAATTCAATCTCGATCATACACGACATAATTTATTAAAAATACAAATATAAATAATAAAATTAAAATACCATTTTTAATTGTTATTGCCTCAAATATGTTCAATCAAGTCCGTTCAAAGTTGATGATGGACTTCACGATCACGTACTTCTACGTTCCTTTGAACGTAATTTTGAAATTTCTCAACAGAACATGTGCTCACCATCATCATCATCATCATCATCATTTTAGGTTCTTCATCATCATCATTCCAATTTGTTATTTCATATCCTGCGTTCTCAACAATTATATTATGTAATATTATACATGTACACATTATATTTTTCAATTTGTTTCTGTGCCAAAAGCGAGTTGGGCCATATATAATTGTCTAATGTGATTGGAGCACTCAAAATGCTCGTTCAATGTATTTTCTTACAACCTCTTGCATTTGTTTAAACAACATTCTCTTTGGATCTTTTGGACATGTGAAACTTTTGACAAATGTTGCCCACTCAGGATATATACCGTTTGTTAAATAATACCCTTTTTTATATAGTGTTCCATTCACTGTAAATTGAACATCGGGAGCATATCCGTGCAATATGTCGATAATTAATGGAGATTGGTTGAGCACATTAATGTCATTGGTAGACCCTGCAACACCAAAAAATGCATGTCATATCCATAGGTCTACTGATGCAACTGCTTTTGGCATTATTATCGGAATGTTTTGATCACCTTGAGTAAATTACCTTTCCATGCATTTGGAAAATTCTACCAATGCCGGTGCATGTAGTCAATGCTACCCAGCATGCTGGGAAAGCCATGTTGCTCTTCACGCAATTGAAGTATACGTTCAACATCACTCCTATTGGGCCTTCTCAAGTCTTGTGCTCTAGAAATCTTAATAATACATTGACAAAATTGGGATAAGCACTTGATCACAGTAGTTTCACCAATTTTTATATACTCATCGTAATGGTCAGTTGGTACTCCATATACTAACTGTCGAATAGCTGCAGTGCATTTTTAAAGTGGAGAAAGTCCTTATTTTTTGGTTGCATCAACTCTTAAATAAAAAAATTTTGAATGATTTTCAACAGATTGCACAATATGATGGAACAACTCTTTTCTCATTTGAAACCTTTGCAGAAATATATTTGAAGGATAAATAGGTGCAGTAGAGAAATAGTCATTGAAAAATAAAAAATGGCTTACTTTATGCTCTCAATCAAAAATACCTCTGCTTTTTGTTGATGGGTATTTGAACTGTCACCTTTTGTTTTCCGTTGCGACTGTTACAATAACAACATAATTTGCTCATTGCTATTATCTTTCATTTCATCACCTAATTTTTTTTTAATTTCTTCTATAACCGAGCGATCAAGATATGGAGACATTTTGGAGTTTGATTATATGTTGTTTTATAATAAAGAGGTTAACTACTATACATATAGATAGAGAGAGCGTTAGATTTTTCCAACAACTAGTTTTATAACACCTAGTTTTACAACCATTAGTTTTACAATGGCTACTTCTACAATGACTAGTTTTATTACGGCTACTTTTACAATGACTAGTTTTATTACGGCTACTTTTGCAATGACTAGTTTTACAATAACTAATTTTACAATGACTACTTTAACAACAACTAGTTTTACAACAATTAGTATTACAATGGCTACTTTTCCAATAACAAGATTTTACTAACTCATTTAAAATAAAACAACATAAAATTACACATAAAGTTAAAGTTACAAATAAAACTACATTAAATTACAACTAAAGGATACTTAATATTAAATTTAAACTAAGAGATATTATATTTAGCTTTAAGGATATAACAAATTTAGCTTTAAGGATAGAACACATTTGCTTATGAATTTGAAGTTGTTGCTCAGTCATTCCTATTATATCCTTGAGTAAGATTTCATAATCATGATGAAAATTCGACTGTTCTAACTTATTTGCTAGATTATCCATAGCTTGAATTTTTTTCTTTATGTGTTTTTAACATGTTTCGATATCCTCAAGTTCATCATTATTGTTTTCTTCATTCACCTTTGACTTTTCCTTTTCTCTTTCCCTTCTTTGTTTGTTTTTTACTAATAGGACAAACTTTGACTTCATTGTCATCAATGTCAAGATTGTATTTGCATTGGATAAAGAAGTATATGCCCCACTTTCATTAATCTCTTTTTTTTTTGAAAATAGCTGGAACGGATTATTTGTTTTCCACTTTGGATCACCCACACATACTCATGTATAAAGTGCTACTTGTTTTTTTGCTTGAAAAGGTCATGGGCAGGTTGTTTCAATTGGTCATCATTTCACTCACTATGATGTTCTCCAATCAATTTGTTGTAGTATTGGTTAAATTCATTAACTAGCCAATTCAACTAATGTCAATGTGACTTCACAGTTTTATCTTTCTTGCTGGTCCAGATTTGCAATTTTTATTTGAAGTAGTCAATGACTTATTTCCAAAAATTCTTTTCACTTTAGGAGTTACCAGTAATGCTGCAGCTGAAAATTATAAGTCAAGAACTTGCAAGCAGGTTATCATCATCAATACTCCATGGAGTACACTTGCCATCAGTTTCTTCTACTGATTCATTGGTGAGGGTAATATTTTTGAACTCTTGTTGAGTTGAATATAGTGGTATTTGGGAGTCCGAAATTGAATCTATTTATGTTATATTCTCTCCATCGATGCCAAAATTAATAATTTTTCTTGACTCACTTGTAGTTGGTGGGTTTTGTAAATTTAGGATATATGGTAAATAATCCGGCCCCGGATAGAAGGGAAATGAATATGAAAAATTTGGTAGATAATTGAAATTGGGTGGGAGATATAAATAATTTGGAGGATTATTAGGATATAGAAAATTTTGATGGTTTTGGTTTTATGAAAAGGAAAAATTTTTCATACTTAGAGCATTAAAATGGAGATTAAAATTGTTCAAATTCTCATCCATGATGAGGAAATATTAAAAAAAATTGTAACTTATGTGAAATTATATAAAGATCTTGAATAAAATGAAAGTGATAGGAGATAAAAGGGGAGTGATATTGAAGAGGGAGTATTTGTAATCAAAATTTTTATAAAATAAATTTAAAAAATTATTGTTTTTTAACATTAGAAAAAAAAGACCATTTTGTTATATTACCACTGATGAATATTTTATACAACTTTTATTAATAAAAAAAACCTTCAAAAAGCTACAAATTATAGCCATGATGCATGTAATCCTAGTGACGTACATCATCATCATGACATAGCCATTATGGGTGTTGTGTAATGGGACGAGTATCATGAAGCATATTATACCCTCATGAAACGCCATTACAGATGGCCTTACATTGAAAGTTATAATTCAACTTAGTAAACCAGTCTGCAACTTTATTTGTTATTCTAGGTATAAACTTGAACCTACACCTATGCAAAGATGAAGCTTTCTGCCAAATAACCATAGCATTATTTGATTCTATTGTGACATCCTGCAAACGAAAGTTTGTAGTGAAATTTAGAGCTTTTTTCATAGCCAGTGATTCCATTACGAGCTGAGTCACATTTGATTTTTTTAGATGCTACATGCAAAAGTCACATTTGATTATCTGCAAGTAATCCTTGTTTAAGAAAATTTTTGCA
This sequence comes from Mallotus nudiflorus, assembly GCA_947683625.1. Classification (NCBI taxonomy): domain Eukaryota; kingdom Viridiplantae; phylum Streptophyta; class Magnoliopsida; order Malpighiales; family Euphorbiaceae; genus Mallotus; species Mallotus nudiflorus. The sequence goes on along the minus strand of CANTUR010000440.1, from coordinate 385,068 downwards.
CACAAAAGCAATTTGCCCTGACTTACTAAGATGAGTAAGTTGCATCACAGTTCACCTTTACGTACCCTCTTTGAGGAGGAAGCCATCTTGATAACCCTTCACACCCTTAGTGATTCATTCCAGTAGACGTAATTTGATTTGTTACTTCAGAAATGACTTGAACGTTGCTCGACCATCTATTGGCTCTCTGCCCAATTTGTTGAGGCTGCTAAAATACACCTGAAAATTTGCATTACTTCTAAATTTCCAAATTTGCCAACAAATCCCTGCTTTTACCACCATCAATTCATGAGTCCCTTATTGGTGCATCATCTCAAAAAATGAGATCTACCATTTTGTAAAAGAGGAGATGCCTGAATCATTTGATACCCCAGTTGACTAGTAAAATAGATCCTCTTGCTCTATCACATTAAAAGAAAATGTGTATCAAAGATTCCATATTGTCATGGCAAAAAACATAATTAGCATCTAATGCACACTTTCTTTATTGTAGATTTTCTTTAGTAGCTAGAAAAGTAGTGCCGCATTTTCCATAGGTACACTATTACCTTAAGAGGAACATGTAGATGCCAAATAGATTTTCACAATTTGAAACTATTTGGTATTGGAGGTTGAGCATTTGGGGCAATAGCTATTGAATTCTTTTTTAACTTTAAACACTTATATCCAGACAAAACTGAATAGTTGCCTAACTTGTAGTGCCATATGAATTTATCTCTGCCATTAGAGCTTCCCACTGGGATCCTGCTAATAGCTTCAGCTTCCATATTTGAGAATACAATTGTCAATAAATCCAAATTCCGCCAACTATTGTTATCCAATAAGTCTTTAGCAAAAAATAAATTGCAATTAGCAGGTTTAAAAGTTAAATGCAAAAATTTTCCACTTATGGTAGCCAGAGATCACCTGATATTCTCACTCTAGGGTCATTGCCAATGTTCCATCTACACCCTTATGCTAGTATAGCTCTACCCGCAGAATATTGGCTAATATCCATGATGGCTTATTACCAATCTTAGTATACCAAAAATCAGAGTGAGGGAAGTAAATGTCTCTAAAAATTCTTAATACAAAAGAGCCTTGATTATGCATTAATCTCCAAGCAATTTTTGCTTTCATAGCTAAATTAAAAGGCTCCATTTCAGAGGAATTAGTCCACATTAAAGCAATAATTTTTATCCCTATAAAATAAATATGTAATTTTGTTAGTTAAATTCTCAAATATGTACATATAAAAAAAATTATGAAGTAATATATTTTGAAAAGTATTATTTTAGCATCAATTAAAATTAAATTTTTGCAATTGAAGATTTTGAGAGATATTAATTAAAAAGACATAAATGAGCATCACTTAAATAGCAAATTGCTTTTACCCATTTTTAAGAGAATCAATTGTAGAAAGTTCACCATTACTATTGGCAGACATATTAATGTATATGTAAAGATGTGAAAGGTGGAAATCGGGGTCCCAAATTGATGGTGAAAAATTTTATGTTGTTTTCAAGGGTCTAATCCTAGCCCGTTGTGGTATTTTGTATTTTTATTATTAATTTTTTATCCATTTATTGCGTCAAACCAGTCACCAGGAAATGAAATTATGTTAATTAGATCTACAGTCAAGATTCCATGCCATAAATTTCTGAAGAACTTTTCTTTTAAATTATGAAAAATCAATCATTTTTTTCTTAAACGAGAAGAAGTAATATAGATTAACAAAGCAAATTACATCGAAGGTCTGTATAAAAAAAAGCTTGAAGATTTAGATGAACACTAAAGCTTTGATCTAACATAAGCAAGCAATCTTAAGATTTTGAAATCCAATCAGCTACTTAATTAGCTGATCTAGGAATAAATTGGATTTTAACATGAGAGCTATTAGCTAAAATGTTTCTAACATCTTCCACTACAATAGAACCATCCCATGGGATGTCTTGACTTATGGATTGGCAAGCCTGAATAGCTTTCTGACAATCTGATTCAATAATAAATTATTGACTTGGAAATTGAGAAGAGTAGTTAAGACCTTCTTATAAAGCCATAAGTTCAGCCTGAAAAGAAGAGTAACAATGAGTGTTCTGGGAACTTAAGTGAACCACCTCCCCTCTTGAATTCCTACACACAAAAGCCAACTTGCTTTGATTGTTATTGGGATTAAAAGAAGCATCATAATTTATCTTTAACACACCCTCTAAAGGAGCTTCCCAATATGTTGTTCTAGAATTGCAATGGCGCTGTTGGGGTTGGAAGACAGGGGAGGTTCGATTAAGCAACCACCAACTCTCAATCTTTGCAATAATGAGCTGTGGGACATCAATCTTACTATTAAAAATAGCATCATTCCTGGCTTTCCAAATGAACCAACACATACCAGCAATAAGATCAAGAAAATCTGTGCTACCAATGGCCTTCAGCATTTGATATATTCTCAACCACCAGTTCATAAAAGAGCTAAATCTAAAAGGATTAGGCATATAGCTAACAGAATTGGTGAACGACACAATTTGAGAGTGTAGACAAAGAAATAACATATGCTCTAAAGTTTTAGGTGCCTGAGAGCATCTTGAATAGATGGAACTAATAGAATAGCCTTTCTTTTGCAATCTTTCCCCTATAGGAATTGCATTCCACATACATCACCATATGAAGCTTTTAATTTTTGGAGAAACCCGGAGAGTCCAAACTAAATCCCAACATTTGGCATTAAAACTAGAAGAATGAGGAGAAATAGTCTGACTATTTTTTAGAAGTCTATATACAGATTTAACAATATAGTTCCCCACCTTCTCATAATGCCAAACTAATGAGTCCCGTGTGCTTTAACTTGATGATTGAATAAGAATACATAATATGGCCTTACACTCCTCCTTATTGAAAAGGCTACTAAGAATTTGCAAGTTACAATGACCACTTTGACGATTAATAAGATCCCCTACCCGATGGATACTAGTAGTTGAAGGCTTAGGAGAATTGTTCCTAAAATTTGGAAGCAATAAAACCCAAGGGTCCAACCATGGATCTATAGAAATTCCAGAATGCACATTCAATCACATCCCTTTGAGAATAATATTTCGACCCTTCAAAAAGCTGCTTCACAGCCAAGAAGGCCTCAAAACTTGATTAGCAAATATAAAATTCAAAAATGGAAAATAAATGCCTTTTAAGATTTTCTCACATAGTGAATATGGATTTTGAATGAGTTTACAATCGAGTTTGCCAAGCATGGCTTTGTTAGAATCAGTGAGTTCTCGAAAGCCCAAACCCCCACTTTTTTTAGTTTTTGTTAGTTCACTCCATTGTACCTAGTGAATTTTTTGATATGAGACACTTTGAGACCACTAAAAATTTTGAATAAGCCTTTCTACTTCATTAATAACACTCAAAGGTAAATGAAAAATAAACATTATATAAGCAGGAAAAGACTGAATAATCGATTTAATAAGAACTTCCCTTTTTATCGATAATAAAAATTTACAATGCCAAGATTGAATTTTTTTATCTAGATTTGTCAATAAGATATTCACACAACATCCTTCGAGTTTTTTACCAAACCAAGGGTATGCTAAAGTATTTGGATGCATACTTTGATTCTGCTATCTGAAAAATAGTAGAAATGTCATTCTTGAGAACATGACTAAAATTCTTACTGAAGAAAATTTATGATTTCTTCAAGTTCAAATTTAGACCAAATTTTTGAAGGAAATAACCTAGAATTTCCTTTACATAAGAAGATTCCATAATATTTGCCTCACCAAACAAGATAGCATCATCTGCATAAAATGAATGAGCTAGTGGATTGTTAGTTTGATACCATTAAATTTGCCAATAGAATTTTCTTTAAAAAGGAAAGGAGATAGAGCATCCGCTACTAGTATAAAAAGGTATGGCGAGAGTGGGTCTCCCTGGCACAATCCCCTCTTAGGAGAGAAATACCTGGAATTACTTCCATTGATTAATATTGAGTATTTAACAGTTGAAATGCATTCTCATATCCACCTTATCCATTTTCAATTAAACCTAAGCTACTGCATCACTAACTTGAGAAAATTCCAATTTACACTATCAAAAGCCTTTGCAAAATCAAGTTTAAGAGCAAAAAAAACCCTTCTTCCTTTAAACTTATTTTTAAGAGCATGCATCACTTCATGGTTCAAGATTATACAATCTTGAATACTTCTACCTTTAGCAAAAGCATTTTGATTTTGAGTGATGAGAGTAGGAAGCCAAGGTGTCAAACGATTAGTAAGAATCTTAGAAATAATATTATAAAGATAGTTGCAACAACTTATTGGATGATAATCATCAAAAGTTCTAGGATTTTTAGTTTTTAGAATCAAAGCAATTGTTGTGTTATTAAGAGATAATGGGAGGGAGGAGGAAGAAAAGAAATGTTTCACTAAGTTTACCACATCTTTTTGGTTAATAGTCCAGTGGTTTTGGAAAAAGGCACCTAGATAGCCATCAGGTCCAGGGGTTTTAAACTTTCCTAAAAAGAAAATAGTTACTTTAATGTCTTCTCTTTAGAAATCCTTGGTAAGCTCTTGATTCATTTGATCTAAAACAATAAAAGGGATAGAGTTTAATATATGCCTGGAGCTTGAAGGCATCGGTTAGCTGTAAATTTTTTGAAAATAAGTAATTGCAGCAAGCTTAAGCTAGGACTTATCTGAAACCCATTGCCCAGAAGGATCTAATATTCTAATAATTTGATTCGTTTGACACTTTTGAACTATAGTCAAATGGAAAAATAGTGTGTTCCTATCCCCTTCTCACAGCCATTGTGCATGAGATCTCTGAAGCCAGTTTATTTCCTCATGCATATGTAGTTTATGGATTTCAGATTGTAATCAAAACTCCTCTTTCTTTTGTTGAGCACTAAAATCTCTTGACATGATTTCATATAATTATGACTTTAAGAGATTTAGCTTCTAAAGGCAGTTACCTCCTTTTTGACTAACCCATTTGTTCAGTTGTGGCTTTAACTCTAGAAGTTTCCTTTGAATAACCTATTACCCATTTAAAAGAGCTATTCTCTTTACCTAACTATTTGCAATTATATCACGCCATTCTTGATCCAAATCCCATTTTGCCTCATATTTGAAAGTTTTCCTTTTAATATTGGACTTAGAGTCAAAAACAAGGATTAAAGGGCAGTGATCAAAACCAATAAAGGACTCATGAAGAACCTGTGCAAATTCATACTTTAAGCGCCATTTAGAGTTGTAGATCGCCCTATCAAGATGTGCTTAGATGTTATTCTCCCCCAATTGCTTATTATGCCAAGTATAAGAACCACCCTTGAACCCTAAATCTAATAAATCATAATCCTCCATTAATTGCCTAAAAGGCTTTAGCTGAGCTTGGGAAATAAATGAACCACCTTTCTTCTCATGGGAATATAGACATGAATTAAAATCACTAATTAAGACCCATGGAATCTACATTTTTAGATCAAGTCTGCGAATTTCATTCCAAACCTCCTCTTTTAGTTCCCTTCTTGGTTCACCATATACCCTTGAAAAATGCCACATTTCATTAGCCATAACTAAAACATCAATATAATATCTTGACATACCTTTAATATGGACTCCCCACTCATCATTCCACCAAAGTGCAAGACCGCCAGATTTGCCAATTGATTCAACATAAACTCCTTCACTGTAGCTAAACTGAGACCAAAGCTTCTCAAGATATGCTTTTGAATGTTTGGTTTCTATTAAAAAAACCGTATTTGGCTTGTAATTGAAAATCAAATCTCGAAGAATCTGTTTTGTAATCAATTGTCCCAGACCTTGGCAATTCCATGAAAGAATCAACATGCTATTGAAAGAGAAAGCACAAAAAGGGCTATATGGAGCTATTGTTTGCTATCTCAACCATATCTCCCATATCTACCATAACTTTAAACCAAAAATCAATCATAGTCACTCTATATCAAATTGTCTATTTTTAATTTTATTTCTTTTTAACAAAGAAAATAATAATATATAAAATTTTTCAATATTTATTAACCACAGGAGCTACAATTAATTAGGATTGAACTAGGCTCAAACTCAAAATCTTACTTAAAATTTTCATTTCTCTTAATCACTTAAAAGACGAGATGAATTTCATATTGATACATTATTAACTTGCAGAAAAAACTTTGAGAAACCATATTAAGAAGCATATGCAAATGGCATAGTTTCCATAAGGACCATCACTATATATGCAACAAGAACCACACAACTGTTTTGGTTTCATTTATGCCTTATATATATAAAGTCGTGGGAGGACGAAACGTCTCTTAATTTGCCTCTTTCTTGTACAATATCTACAAGGTAATGGTCAATATGATGGGGGCTGGATTAATTGATAATCTTAAACGTTGGCCAAAAGCTAGAACATAACAAGAGAAGATATGGCAAGGAGAAACCATGAGACAAATGCAAAGGCAATGGAGATTTGGAACTTGCTGCATGGGAAATAGGGTGGTGCTTTTCAGCAATGCAAGTATCTGGTGTAGAAAATTGTGATTCCAGCTGATGCACGGGCAGCTGCAAGTGATAGGATAGATGTAACCTGCAATTTAAGCGCAATCATGCTCAACTGAAATCCATTATTAACTTCAAGCCAAAGCCAAAAAAAAAAAGTGATCTTATTGACTTCACAAGAAATTGGAGAATAACGAAAGAAAATAAAACAGTGATTAATAATATATACATATATATATATATATATATATATATATAACAGCACAAAAACAACATTTTGACCATGTTATTAGATCTACACTCCCACATATTGATCTACTGCTGCAACTTTGTGAACTGTGCATTAATGTTTCTTTGTACCGTCTCCCACTCTTTTGATGACTTCTTTGTTGCCAATAGACCTTCCCAGCTTCTCAAATTCTAGAGGGTAGCCATGCTCTATGATAATCTCTGAACCCTTTATCGTGTAAAGTTCGAGTGTGACACAAATTCTTTTCTTTTCCTTTGCTTGCTGTGAGTTTTATAGAAGCCGTCCATTTGATGAATGCTTTAATTAAAAGAAGGTTAAGGTTTAAAGATTTCCTCCATTCCAAACATTGTTTCCCTTCACCTTTATTCTGTTCTTTTCTTGAACTTGTGGTGTGGTCTGTCAACTATAAAAGGTTTAAAAATCATATGTTCTTTGCCAATTAATTTAGCAAATTTTTTTGTTTGTTGTTGTTTAAGCAAATTAGCTTCAAATTCAACAGTCCAATGGTAAAGTTCATACTAGAACCAGATGGTTGATTTCCATATACACATATATGCAGGTAACTTGTCAATCTAAAAACGTCCCTTGTCATCACCTTTCAAACTCTCCCAGTACATGGGCATCAGTAGCCAACAGCTTTATCAGATCCAAATAATCTACTGAAAAAGAAATCATATTCATTTCAATTTTCTCTTAATCAACTAAAATTCAGGAATCCACTAACTCAATTTATTCCCAATACTAAACCTTGAATACCCCTATTTTTTAGGGACATCCAAGAAGAGCAACCTACTTCGCTCAAAATTAAATCTCTGCAAACTTCTTACAAATTATTAAACATATTCGCACCAAATCTATCACATAACAACTTCATGTTCGGCACATTTTAGATCAAGCATCCATATTCACAAGTGCATTGTTAATGAACATTCAGATGCAACATGATAAGGTGATCGAAATTGGAAACAAAAAGGAAAAAGGTGACAGAGATAATTCACCTTCCGTCTGTCATAGCACCACCAAAAATATTGCAAAAACTTCTCTTCAGAAATGTCCTCTCTGCAGCAGCCAACAAGAAACCAGAAAATATATAAAACCACCAAGCAAACAATGCTCAACCATTTCAAATGCAAAATGCCATCATTTTTGCAGCGAAACAGGATTGCTATTGGAACACTCTAATAATGTCAGAGTTCCTTAGTCCTTACTCATGGCATCATTATTCACACAATCAAATGATACAAACAGCAAATGCAAAAGTAATGAAACAAAAATCAAGCTAAAAACTCACCCATTCAAACGAAATCTTTCTCGAACATCAATAAGGTGAGGGGATGTGAAACTCCAGTAATAAAAACACAATTTCTCAGTATAGATTCTGTGATATTACATGTTGATCCCTTCAACACAATCGAAACCATACTAATAAATAAATTCCAACAAAAAAAAATTCTCTAGTTAAGCATTAATTAAAACAAAAATTATTGGTGCCGGAGACGTGGATGATTTTCATTTCCCATATAGATTTCTCCAACTCTAGAATCTAAAATTTCATAAAATCTATATTTATTACAAAATGGAATCAAATAACAAAAATTAAAACGAAAATTGAGAAATTGTTTCTTTTTTAACAGCTTCACTCAACAGCTTCAACAACAAGAAGCACATTTTAGACGTACATTTTGGCAAGCATCAGCTGAAAAATAATCCAGCTCTTTTGAACCCAAGAGAAAATCCTTGGACTTATACACAGATAGATAAATAAACCTGTCTTTTCCTGCTCATTATTAATAATAATTAACAGTCATGATTTTTATGAATTCCCGACAAGCCACACTACTAAAAAAAAAACTGACCATCTATCTGTACCATCAAATATCTCAACAACGAGGCCCATTCATCACACCCACATGTAATTAAAGTACAAAAAGAATTTTGTCCGCATACAGTTTCATTTTAACCAAGCAGAGAAGAAGAACAAACATTTTAAAAAAATATATAATAAAGCCACATACAAGAACACAGCTTAACACAAAAATGAAGAAGCAATCAACATCTCAACAATTACGTTTTCAATCTCCAACACAAGGACAGAACAGGCGCAGTACATCTAATTAAATAGTGCAATTTGCAACTTTCAATCGGTACACTGCTCCATCAACTCCATTTCAAGCCTGCATCAAATCATCAACCTATCAAGGAAGAAAAAAAAGCACAAACAAAAAGATGAAGGATGTCTTGGTATTTACTCATTAATAGAGTCATTAATTCGTTCAAAAAAAAAAGTCATTAATGACTTTTTAAGTTATGTTCAACTAAAATCCATCATTAATTTGAACAAAAAAAAAGTAATCTTATTGACTTAACAAGAATAAACAACATTTTAATCATACAAAAAAAAAACACCATAAATATCATTTTAACCATGTTATTACACTAACATCACTAGAGACGAAAATATAATCTCAAATTAATGAATAAACATATAGTAAGGTGTATAAGAGAAAAGAAAATCATCATCATTTTAATTACCTTGTAATTGGAAGAAGGGTACTAATACATATATTCGAGTGTGAGGAGGGCATGTATCAAATCTTATGAGGATCGAATTCCCCACCTGGATTAATTTCCACCGATAATAACAAATTTACATTAAGAACTATTGATCATGTGACTAGAGTATAAACGATTGTACTAAAAAGTTACTTAAAGGTAAATTCTCAGGAAAGTTACAGTGAGATACAATAGTTTACTTAAATATCAACCTCCTAGACAAAATTTTTACCAAGACAAGTAATTTAATAGCACAACAATTCACGACAACTATATTTGACAATAGCTATTAAACAGACATAAAAGAAAATACCAAAATTTAACGAGATTCAGCCAATTATACTTATATTCTCGGACACTACCAAAATAATATTTCACTAATTTAAGAAAATATTACAAAAGAGAGAGAGAAAGAATACAATTGTCTAAATATAGGAGAAGAGGTAATTTGGGGATGGAAGGGATGATTAACAAAGGGGAGGAAGAGGAGTTCTTTTATAACCAAAGAACTCCTCCTATTTTTTCCAAAATCCCGATGTGAGATTCTGACAAAACCAACAAATCACCACCTTGGCAAAATTCCATACAATTCTAACACAAATCCAATTCCAGTAATGTTTGCAAATTCTATCTTTCAATTTTTAACAATATTGATAAAGTCTATACAATGTTTAAACTTTATCGCAATTATCACTTTTGTCATCATATCAATAGGATTCTCAATGGTCCAAATCTTCTGGATTATAACTCCACCTTCTTCCAAAATCTCTCATAGAAAGTGATATCGACAATCAATATGCTTCATCTTTGCATGATAAACCTGGTTCTTTGCCAAGTGAATAGCACTCTAATTGTCACAATGCACTTCGATATGCTTCTGCTCCATTTCACCAAGTAACCCTTGAAGCCAAATTGCCTCATTCACAGTCTCTGTAACTGTCATATACTCTGCCTCTGTAGTACACAAAGCAACTATCAACTGTAAAGTGGAATTCCAACTAACTAGTGCCTTTGTAAAAGTAAACACATAACCAATAGTTGATCGACGTTTGTCCAAATCATCAATATAGTCAGAATCGTAATACCCAACTACACACTGACCATCTTGTCTATCCTATTGAAATACCAAACCAACATCTACGATGTTTAGAATATACCATCGAATCCATTTCACAGGTTGTCAATGCTCCTTTCCAAGATCATTCATGTAACTACTCATAACCCCAACTGCCTATGAAATATCAGGCACATCATTGCATACATCAAGCTACCAATATCACTTACATATAATACCTTTGATATGTATTCCTGTTGCAACACTTTCAGCAACAAAAAAAAAACAAAGATTGAGTAAAACATAAGAGTTGTACTTAATATGAAGAAGAAGACTACTGATATCTTTCATTCCTTTCAAAAATATAGAAATTCATACTTACCAAGTCATCATTACTTTCAACCAAAAGTGGTCTTTCAATCAACCACCTAAACAAAAATATGACTTACTTTAACAAAACATAATTCCCAAAAACATGGAACCAGATTTGACTAGTTTTTTACTGAACAACAACTTTACTAAATAGTTCTAACCTAACCAATTACAAACAAAATAGACAAGAACCAAAAAAGGTCCTTCAAGAAACTCAAAAGCTGCTTCTGCTAAACTCTTTGCAACAGGTACTGTTACATTGGCTCCATGATTTCCAAGAAAAATCTCATAAGTCTAACAGGAGTGTCACTGATTATCTGTATCAGAAAATTCCACCTACTTCACAAATAGTTCACTTTGTTGCAAATATTTCAAGCAGCAAACATAAATGCTAAATAAAACCATTTAATGAAATAAAAACAAGGAGCCAGCTATGATCACACATGTTTAGAAAGAGCAAAAATTATTTTAAGCAATTTATAAAATACGTGGCAGACATATTACTCAGCATCACCTGGATGTGAACAGACCGATTCTGTCGGACGCTGTCCCTAAGCCATTTAATAGCCAATGGGAGAGAAGGAAAACTGCACTATTTTCGCAATTTTTTATGCCAGTTCCTGTTTCATCTTTAACTTCTTCATGAGTGGCATCTGTATTATTGGCTTATCCTCCTAAAAAAAGTCACAGAAAACATTTTGTTTACAACCCAACAAGGCAGAGTCTTTAAATGCGTTCTTGTTGCTAACTTTCTTTGTCCATAATTCCAGTAAAAACAAAAACAATCAGACGCAAAATTGATTAACTTATTATTATGCTGTCCTTTTCTATACTAAATTATATGGAAAAGGAATTTTTGTATGAGAAATGTAAAACAAAATAAGCATGCTCACTAAAGCAAAATAGCATGTGTTTATAGTATTGTGCCACACAACTAAAGTTAAATCCACTGTGTGTTTAACTGATACCTTTATCACCTTGGACGAGGCTTTCGCATAATCTTTCCAGAGTAAAACTGCCATGACAAATCAACTTTGGGATCAGCTGGGGGTACAGCATGAGATCCAGCAACCTTGTAATTCACTGACGTATTTGGAATGAAGAGCGCCTTCTTGAAGTAGACACCTAAAAGTATCAATTCAGTAGTTATGAGTACAAGAAGTTTATAGAAAGATCCCATTACACTAAGTCATAGATAACTTATATGTTCCAGCATTTAACCCTTAGAAATAAAACATTTTACAATTAAGATGGTAGCCTGAAGATATAAAACTGCAGCTTTCTGTCACAGTATTTCATTATGCAAATTGGAAAGGCCATTTACTAAAATATTTGAAAATAAGGCTAAAAATACTTCTTGCTTGAGTACTTACCCTTGCTAGCACAAGTTTTCATCAGACGTGGAAGAAGTAGCTGAGGATCCCGCACTGACATACAATTTAACAATAGTAGCTGCTTGGATACATGCATATTTATTTAAAAAATATATTTTTTTTAATTTTTATAATGACATTTTAAAATTTTTTCCATAAAAGCTTTTGCAAAACCATGGTTTAAAGATTGCATATATAGAAATTCTTTTCCCAAATCATGCTTCTGGGAAATGAAAAACAAATGTTGTTTAAAAAAAATAAATTTAAATGCAGCGCAAAAAAAAAATTCTTCATAATTATCATAAAGAAGATTTCAACTTATTGGTGAGCCCTGAACTTGTCCTTAATTATCTACATTTAAGCATTCATCAAATGACTCGCTTCTTTAAAAAAACAAAAAGCATTCAGGCAATTAGTTGCAGCATGTTTAAATGACGAAAACAGCTTTCAGATTCATGAGAAAAGAACACTTAATCTAGCATTCATGTACAGACGATGACATTCCACTCTCCATATGTTGATGTTCTACAGCTGCCTTATTTATTTTATAAGATCTGCAATAAGTAGTGAATCTTATTAACCTTTTCAAACCACCTATTTAACTAGTTTCTCGTACAACAACATTTAATTTCAATGTCTTTTCACATCATCATCTATCAGATCTCCAAAAAGCAGGATAAGGAAGCAAGATATGAACTTCTATGCATACCCGTGTGAAGCCATTCCTGGATCTTTCATGCTGTTTCTCGACCAATCCATTTTGAGCAACTAACTTTTTATCATTATAGAATTTCCAACTCTTTTACATGGTGTTATCCTCTGAAGCAATTTGTAATCCATCCCAAGAATTTCCTATATTTTTCTGCTCTCTGAAAAATCAATAAAGTTGTCCTCAATTGTTAAATACATATCTAGGAAATCACACAACAGTTTAAACAATAATAAGCACATTTTAGTTGTGCACTTTGGCAAGTACCAGCTAAGAACTCAATTGATGAAAAATGATCCAACTCTTTTGAACCCAAGAAAAAGCCCTCAGATTTATTTGGAGTGGGATTCACAGTTGTGTCACATATCCATAGATATGCATATATTTTCTTACTAATTAATTAATTAATAAGTAACAGTTGTGAGACTTTTATGGAGGTTCTAACAAATGACACCTAAAAAAAACATAGCCATCTATACGTACCACGAAATATCTCAAGACCGAGGCCCATCCCTCTGCACTAACTCACCCACAAGGTGTAGTCATTGATAAATTGAAGTGCAATAAAGAGGTTTAACTGCATAAAAATTTATTTTTAACCAAGAAGAAAAGTAGAACAAACATTAAAAAGAACAAAAAATGAAAGCCGCACACAAGAACACAGCTTAACCCACAATGAAGAAGCAATCAGCATTTCAGCAATTACAAACAAATTTTCAATCTCCAACTCAAGGAAACAGCAGGCAACATCCAATGTATCTAATTAAATAGTCTGCAACTTTCAACATGTACTCTGCCCCATCAAATCCATTGCATCAACCTATCATGAAATAAAATATATATATATATATATCTTAGTATATAGTCATTAATAAACTTAGAACTACTGACATATTTGTATTTACTGGAGAAAATTGTTGGAGACTAATGAAACAAAACAATGAGTTACTAATATACCAAAAAGAACATCATAAACAATATTTTAACCATGTTATTACACTGACATAATTAGAGAAGAAAATACTTTCTCAAACTAATGAGTAAATGTATAGTAAAGTATATATGAGAGAAGAAACTCTTTTATCATGTAATTCTCTCCTTCTACTCCATTTTGCACTTGTACTCTGCTTCTAAGCTTTTTTGTGACCTCGAAGTGTAGTGACAAATTTCAAGCCTTGTGGAATCATCTTTAGTTTCGGACATCTTATTGTCTTAACAAGAAAATTGTTGGAGACTAACCAAACAAAACAGAAACAATGACTACTAATATACCAAAAAGAACATCATAAACAATATTTTAACCATGTTATTAGGCTGACATGATTAGAGAAGAAAATATTATCTCAAACTAATGAATAAATATATGGTAACGAGTATATATGAGAGAAGAAACTCTTCTTACCTTGTAATTAGAATAAGAAGTATTGCTTCAGTACTGTACTAAGAAATTGTGAGGAATGGAATGTGGCGAATCTTGTGAAAATCCTCTCCTTCTACTCCATTTTCCACTTGCACTCTCCTTCTGAGCTCTTTTGTGACCCCGGTGAGTTTCAATTCTCGAAGTGTAGTGAAAAATTTCAAGCCTTCTGGAATCATCTCTAGTCTCAAAGAAAGAGTGTTGAGACATGGCATTGCGCCCTCCTCTATCTCCCATTCATACAAGTCTACAAGCATAAGAAACTCAAGTTTAGGAAATCCATAGGCTGAGCATACCATTTTATACCCCTTGTAGGCCTCATCCTTCAAAGATAGAAATCTCAAGTTAGGCAGCTCCTTTCCTAGAATACCCATTGGGTCTTGCTTTAGAGAAGATTTCTCCAAAATTAGCTTCACAAGACTTTTAGGCAGGAATTGAAGGTTGTGATCTTCTTCTGCTATGCATCCCAATAGCTCCAATTTTTTGAGGTTATGACAATTTGAAAGTGATTCCAAATTTGGAAAAGAGTCTTGGTAAATCCTAAAACGATCTATTATCGACATCTTCAAGGAACAAAGATGGTTGCCTTCTCCAAAAATGGAATGGGATTTTATAACAAAATCTGCTTCAATCATACTTCCAAATATTATTCCTAAGTTTCGAAGATTAGGCAACACTACAACAGCTTTTTTCCTAGTTATTAGACTCTTAGCTTCTACCATCTTCAAAGTTTCCAATTGCCATAAACTATCCAATCCAATTGACTCTCCTACATAGTATTCTTCCAAAAATAAATTTCTCAAATTTTCCAATTTCCGCAACACATCACGTCTCAACTCCATAAGATTATCCCGTAAATCAAGGGTGTCCAAATGCTTCAACTCACCTATGCTTGCTGGTAAAGATGATGCTGATTTAAGGTCAAACAATTGTTCCCTCCTCCATAACCCAGTTTCTCTCAGCCCAAGATACCTCAAGTGAATCAAATTGCCAATTGCTCCGTGGATATAGCCACTTATCCGTATACCTTTAAGATCTAACACTCTAAGCAGTCTATAATTCTCAAATATATATATTTCTTGATCCCTGCCCATCTTATACTTATCCCGCTCAACGAAATAAACTAGAGAACGAATAGTTGCAAGGTCACCACATTTTACCAAGGGTACATAGAAAAGTTTACCGCTATCATCTCCAGATATGTGGGGACTAACTGCTATTCTTCTTGCATTGCTTGTTGCTAACCTTACAAAGCAACTTGAAGAATTGTTACTTGCCAACCTGTCTCGGTGCTCAATAAACGTGGCAAAACTTTCATCTCTTGCCTTTGATATGCACATATCTCGCATCAGGTCATGCATCCGGAAAATTTTGACTCCAATTCCAGTGTAGTCCCTTTCACTTACTTGCACCATGCACCTACTCACAAGCTCATCCAAATATTGTTCACATACATCTTCTACTATTTCTTCTCCTCCTTCCTGCACTGCTTGCAGCACAAACCCTTCAGCAATCCACAGCCGAATCAATGACCTCTTGTGAAATTCCCAGTCCTCTGGGAATTGAGCAAGATGGAGGAAACATGGCTTCAAGTGAAATGGCAAATCTTGATAGCTCATGCCTAATATCCCATAAACTCCTCCATACTGATTTTGCTGCAACTTTGTGAATTGTGCATTAATATTTTTTTGGACCACCTCCCACTCTTTCAGCGATTTCTTGGTTGCAAGTAGACCTCCCAGCACAACAACAGCCAAGGGCAATCCTCCACATTTTTTTACCATCTCCCTTCCCAACTTCTCGAATTCTGGGGGGTAGCTATGCTCAATGATAATCTCTTTCGGAAATGCTTTCCTACAGAGAAGTTCCCAACTTTCTTCAATTGTCAAAAGTGGCAGTTCCACTGGAGAGCTCCAAGGATCAGCATGAGAAGCGACTTCTCTATTGCGGGTGGTGAACAAAACTTTGCTCCCTCTCTTCCCCTTTGGAAAAGCATGCTTTAAACAATCCCATGCCTCCTGACTCCATATATCATCAAGAACTACCAAGTACCGCTTTTCACCTAAAACTTCAAATAGCGTTTTAACCAGATCTTCCTCTTCCATTCTTTCCAACATTGATTTGAATGATTGTTTTTCTTTCATCCTCTCAAAAAGCTTTTCCAACATTGATTTGAATAGTGGTTCTTTTTTAATCCTCTCAAAAAGCAATTTCTCCCCGATCTTTTCCAACATTGATTTGAATTGTTCTACTTCTTTAATCATCTCAAAAAACTTCTCCTCCAACGTTTCCGATGTTGATTTGTATGGTTGTTCCTTCTCCTTCGTCGTTTCTGACGTTGATTTGGATGGGTTTTCCTTTTTCTCCTCCATCGTTTCTGACGTTGATTTGGATGGTTGTTCCTTCTCCTTCGTCGTTTCTGACGTTGATTTGGATGGTTCTTCCTTTTTCTCCTTCATGCTTTCCAAAATTGATTTGAATGGTTCTTGTTTTTTAATCCCCTCAATCCATTCCAACATTGAATTGAATGATTGTTCTTTAATCCTCTCAAGAGCCTCTTTCTCCACCATTCGTTCCTTCCTATTTTCCAATTTCAATTTGTCCTCGCTAGAAGCAACATCCGTGAGGACTCTAATCAAAATATCCCTTATAGAGAATTGTTGAGATACGAAGGCCCATGTACAACAATCAAAATGTTGCTTGACATCAATGTCATTGTATACTTTCTTGGCAAGAGTTGTCTTTCCGAGCCCTCCCATCCCCACTACTGAAATCACACGGAGTCTCTCTTCCTCTATCATCAATTGAGCTTTAAGATTTTCTGCGATTGGTTCAAAGCTGACAACATGCTCTTCCTCTTCGTGGGGATATGATGTTCTCCATCGTCGTTGCTTTGCCCTAGCAGAACTAGAGCCTTCTTTTTCAGCAAAAGAAGATTGGATTCCGTATATCTGCATGCTTGCAGAAATATCCGCAATCTTAGTTCGCAGTGCTTCAATCTGGTTCCTGATTTCATGGAAGTCGAGACCTTTGGTGAAAATGGAGGTGAAGTATTTGAGGAATCCACGTGCCCTTTTGCCTCTACCTGTTGCAGCTTTAAGAATAAAGGTGTCAATGACGTCCTCAGCATCATACGCAGCAGTTCTGATTTGAGCAACCAGATTGCGAACACGCTCGTCTTGATCTTGCATACGGTCTGCATC
This sequence comes from Mallotus nudiflorus, assembly GCA_947683625.1. NCBI lineage: Eukaryota > Viridiplantae > Streptophyta > Magnoliopsida > Malpighiales > Euphorbiaceae > Mallotus > Mallotus nudiflorus. Next base: position 367,667 of record CANTUR010000440.1, on the reverse strand, counting down.
TTTCAAGAAACACTGCATCCGTTTGAGTTCTTCTTGCAAGCGAACAACTTCCCCTCTGACACCACTTAAAAAATTTGCTTCTTGAATCAGCAGGTCAGTGATTCTTTGAACAGCTAAAGAAACAATTGCCTCTGCCATTAGTGTTTTTAGAGCAACAAGGAAAATTAAAATCAGAAACTTGTGTTTTTGGTTAGTTAGTTGTTTTGGATAACAGAAACAGAGTGCTTAGTTCTCTTTCTGGTCACTATTATTCTTCGGATGCTATAGTCTAAAAGCAAAATTCTTTCCTTCATCAGTTGGCACAAATTCTTTACTTTATCTTTATTATGCGGAGTAGAATTGTCCTTTGCTTGCTGTGAGTTTTATAAAGCCGTCCATTGATGAATGCTTTAATTAAGGTGAAGTTTTAAAGCATTCCTCTGCATTCTAAACCTTGTTTCCTTTACCTTTATTCTGTTCTTTTCTTGAAACTGTAGTGCCGGACCGTCGAGAGTTGGCTTTTGTGAATAGTTTCTCGTTTTCAAATAAAAAACAAATGTTTAAGTATATAATGTCAATATGCTTACTTTGTTTTTCTACTATCAAACAGCAGTGTAATACTATGTGGTTTACGATTACCATTGCAATTGGGACGCTTCAGCAATCATATTTCACAATCGAAACACAAAATTTTGAGATGCAAAGTATCAAAATTATCAACATTTTGAGATACAAAATTTTAAATTTCAAGTAAATTATCAATTCACTATTTGTATGAATGAATACATTTGGTTTTTTAAAAAAAAAAATAATAATCAATTTAAAAGAAATTAAATTTTTAAAAATATTTAAAAGGCTTAAAAATTTTTGAAATTTTATAATTAGATTTTATATATATATTTATTTGTTAACATCTATTAAAATTAATTTTTTATTAATCTATAGAATTTCATTACGACTTGACTTTACTCTATAAAGGATCTAAAATGATCTAAATTTCCAAAATAGAAACTCAAATTCGGTTAAAAAATATCAAAGGATCCAATATGAAACTAGGACAAAATGTGAGGGTCCAATTTGCACCCTTTCCCACGCAAAACATTTAACATGCTTAGCACTTGTGATAAATCTTTTTGTCCGAGATTAGATTCTCTTTGTGGTTTCAAGAATATCAAGTAATACAGAATGTTTTGTAGTTATGTTTCTTACACTCAGTGAAATTTTAGAATCTCACAAAGAATATGAGTTTTTCTTCAAAAAAATAAATTTACAATCATCTCTGATAGGTGAACTTCACCATCTTCCCCTGCTCACGAATAAATGAAAAACTTGCAGTCTAAAAACGTCCGTTGTCATCATCTTTCAAACTCTCCCAGCACACGGGCATTGGTAGCCAACAGCTTCAAAAATAAAGAACACAGAAGAATGTCTTTGGCAAGCACCAGCAGAAAACTCAACCGGTAAATGATCCTACTGTTTCCAACAACTTGCCATCTGTATCACCAAATATCTCAAGAGTGAGCCCTGTGCAACTAGATATCTAACTTTGCCCCAAGCCTCATTTCTTGATTAATCTCAACACATCACCCACAAGATGTAATGAGCCAGTGACAAGGACCTGTCAAATCATGAACGGGAAAATTAAAACTACAGTATAGCATAGGATCAGACAATTGCTTCTTGCATATCAACACCTAATCTGACAGCAAGTAGCTTGACATTATATCCTTTATTAGTCTTACTATGTAATACCAAGAGGCACCTGCACCCCACAAGCTCCCTACTTTACGAAGGGAGAGGATTGTCTATTGCATGCAACCCTAGCGAATGCAAATTGTGGTACTAGCATTTTCTACATTCAAACACCTGAATTTTCAGAAAAAGCATGCAAGCATAAATGTTTCCCCATTGATGCATCACAGCTTCATTCATTTACTAATCAGCTCATGACAGGAGGAAATAACAGAATTGTATGACCATGATTTTCCAATTATATTTATTAAGTAAAAGTACTCTAGGAACAATTTTTTTCAGTAACCAAGAATAGGAGTGTCACTGAATATCTGTATCAGAAAATTCCACCTACTTCACAAATAGTTCATTCTGTCCCAAATATTTCAAGCAGCAAAACATAAATGCCAAATAAAAACCAGGAGCCAGCTATGATCACACATGTTTAGAAACAGCAAAAATTATTCTAAATAATTTATAAAATACATAGCAGACATATTACTCAGCATCACCTGGATATGAACAGACCGATTCTGTCGGACACTGTCCCTAAGCCATTTAATAGCCAATGGTAGAGAAGGAAAGACTGCACTATTTTCGCAATTTTTGATGCCAGTTCCTGCTTCATCTCTAACTTCTTCATGAGTAGCATCTGTATTATTGGCTTCTCCTAAAAAAGGTCAAAGAAAACATTTTGTTCACAACCCAACAAGGCAGAGTCTTTAAATGTGTTTTTGTTGCTAACTTTCTTTGTCCATAATTCCAAACAAACACAATCAGATGAAAATTTGATTGACTATTTTATTCTGTCCTTTTCAATACTAAATTATATGGCAATGCAATTCATAGAAAAGAATTTTCAAATGAGAAATATAAAACTGCTATCACAATTAAGCATGTTCGCTAAAGTAAAATAGCATGTGGTTTTAGTATGATACCACATAACTAAAGTTAAATCCACCATGTATTTAGCTCATACCTTTATCACCTTGGACAAGGCTTTCCCATAATCTTTGCAGAGTGAACTGCCACGACAAGTCAACTTGGGAATCAGTTGGGGGTACAACATGAGATCCAACCTTGTAATACACTGATGTGTTTGGAACAAAGAGTGCCTTCTTGAAGTAGACACCTAAAAGTATCAATTTAATGGTTAGTGCAAATTTATAGAAAGATCCCATCACCCTAAGTTGTAGATAACTTGTAAGTTCCAGTGTTTGACCCTTAGAAAATAAACAGTAGTTATGATTGTAGCCTGAAGATTTAAAAACTGTAGCATTCTTCAGCTTTCTGTCAGAGTATTTCCCTATGCAAATTGGAAAGGCCATTTACTAAAATATTTGAAATTAAGGCTAAAGATACTTATTGCTTGAGTACTTACCCTGGCTAGCACATGTTTTCATTAGACGTGGAAGAAGTAGCTGAGGATCCCGCACTGACATACAATTGAACAATAGTATCTGCTTGGATACATGCATATTTATTAAACCAAAAAAAATAAAAATTAGTGCTTTGTTCACCAAAGTTTTTTTATCTTTTTATTTTTATAATGACATTTTAAAATTTTTTTCCGTAACTGCTTTTGCAAAGCCATGGTTTCAAGAAAGCATATATAGAAATGCTTTTCCCAAACAATGGTTCTTGGAAAAGAAAAAGAAACATTTTTAAAAAAAATAAACGCAGTGGCAAAAAAATTCTTCATAATTATCACAAAAAAGATGCAAACTTGCTGGTGAGCCCTGAACTTTTCTTTATCTACATTTAAACATTCATCAAATGACTTGCTAACAAAAAAAAAAAAGGCATTCAGCCAACTAGCTGCAGCATGTTAAAATGACAAAAATAGCTTTCAGATTCATGTCAAATGAACACTTAATCTAGCATTCATGTAAAGATGATGACATTCCACTCTCCAAGTTGGACCAAAACACCACCTATTGATGTTCTATAGCTGCCTTATTTATTTTATACAATCTACACCAAGTAATGAATCTTAACCTTTTCAATATACCTTTTTAACTAACTTCTCATACAACACTATTTAATTTCAATTTCTTTTCACATCATCATCTAACAGATCTCCAAAAAGCAGAATAAGCAAGATGTGAACTTCTATGCATACCCGTGTGAAGCCATTCCTGGATCTTTCCTGGTGTTTCTCAACCAATTCAAGTGTTGATTGATAATTGTTTTGTGATGTACAATTCAAGGTATTTTGCTGGTTGTCATCTTTAATGGGAAGAGAAAACCATCTCGCACATGCTTCCATACTTTCAGGACTGTGGGCTCCATCCAAATAAAACACAAGATCTCCATCAGTTTCAGAGTTTATATACTGGTCAGGGACAATCTGAGCCCGTCCTTGCAGACATGCTGTTGTTAGCCCCTTAATAAACTGCTCCGGTAGTGGACCCTGGTCCATGCAGATAACTTTGAGGAGATGGCTATTAAGCAAAATAAAACTTGCAAAGAATGAACATATAAGAACTTACAGTTTCTTCCAAGTAGCTGACTTCAACATGACCAGTCCTCTGAAGCCATTTAGAAGATAGTGCAACAGCCAAACCAGCATTTATATACTGGTGCTCACCTTCAAGCCCAAGCTTTTGACCTTTGAGCAAGCTGGGATCTAACGGTGGTGCAACTTGAAGAGGTACCTGCAATAAGTATGATTTCTCAGCCATATATCAAACAAAGACTGTAACCTGAATCTAACCTCTTCAGAAAAATACAAGACAGCCTACTCTACCAAGGACAAAATTGTAATGAGTTTCTATGTAGACCAGGTATTACCACGAAATGCCACAGCCTTAGCAATCTGCATTCTCAAATACATGATATAGAATTCTAGCTTAGGGATCATTAGCAATTTGGAACGATAAAATGATAGCTCCTCGACAACAAACAACCATTAATAATGAATCAAACACTTCAAGTTCCACAAATGTCAAAAAATTTTCTTAATCTTATTTTGATTTGGCTATCAAAGAGGTTAATGTACCATTTTTAATTGAAATCAATGCATTACAATAGTAGGACAGTATCAAACTGATATATTATGTGACATTTTACATATATTTTATTAAAGAACCATCCCTGAAGGTTGAGTTTTTTCTCCCATTTAGCAAATAAACATACTCCTACCTTACTGAATTTATAGACATGATCATTTACGTCTCTATCTTATTCCACTTATAGGAACAATCCACACTCCAATTAAATAAGACTACCAAGTGCCTGTTATGGTCTTCATTCTTTAAAGAAGACTGTACAGGAACAAATAATAGGGATGTCTGTTACAAGGAAAAACTCAAGTTCTCACAAGCAAAGATGGCAACACCTTACCCGATTAACTATCTTAAGAATGTTTGAGACTGAGACCTAAAAATACCTATGGCTTGGGTGAATCAGGTTAACAAAGGTTTATCAATTCATCCTGATCATTAACCAACTTGTGTAAACCCATGTATCAAAGATGGAATTCTATCATAATTTAGCTTCCAAAACTTGCAACAACTTCATACAAGATTATGTTAGAGCATCATATGAAATGACTTGCTCCAATCAGTTCTTACAATCTGAAGTAAACATTTAAGGCATGATTTGTTTTTTTTTTTTGTTTTAATATTCTGTGAATAATAGAAGCCAACAGTTCATGAATTATGCAACTTACATCTAACTTAGAAGCCTTATCTTCAAGCACATGCATTGCTTCATCAGGCTGAGGCACTGTGAAGGCTGGAACACAATGCTGCATTCAGAACAGGGAATGTACTGACATTTAATAGGGAATTTAAAAAAAAAAAAAAAAGAAATAACTAAAAAAGAGATCAAAACTGGATCATGATACCAAGGCAAACAGAATATACGCATGAATGAGAGAAGTAACACCTTAAAGATGCCAGCTTTTTCCCCAGCAATCTCTCCAAGAGTATTTCCTGTCAAAGCATCCAATAAGGAGAAAGTAACGCATTAGCTCTACAACCTTTAAAAGAAAATGAGATTAAAGTCTAAGGAACCTATTGGCAAATATTTTCTCCATGATCATAAATTTACATGTAAATATAACGTGATTAAGAAACAATATATTAAGATGTTAATGAGGATTAGTGAATAAAATCCAGGAAGACTTTGTGAAAAACACTAACCCAGTACATATTCAATTCAGGAATACAATCTTGTCCAGTATCAAAGTTTTTACTCCAATAAATAACTTCATATCAAACAATGATGGGCAATTACCGCAATTACCTAATTACAAAAATAGAACACTAACCAAGAATCTCCATGTGGTCATACCCAAGCGAAGATATACCACACACAACAGGTGTTTGAACCTGAAACATTATTTTGTGCCAAATAGGGTCATGGATTAAAAACATATATATAATTGTAGCAAGAAGAACTTAGCATAAAGCATTATAATGATTTTAACATGTTGAATAAATAAAATTCTTCCTTGAATAAATAAATGCATACCACATTTGTTGCATCAAATTTTCCACCTAACCCAACCTCCAAAATAGCAACATCTACCTACATGAAATAAATTTAGCAAATGTGATTCAATATGAGAATAAAAATCCATATGCAGATAGTGACCTCATAAGAGAAAAGTTTCTAGATGAATGTTATGCACATCATACCTGCTCTGCTGCAAATATCTTAAAGGCAAGTAAGGCAAGAAAGCGGAAGTAAGTAGGCATTGGTATTTCTTCTGTAGTATTTGCCTACAAACAGATAAAGAATCCAAAAATTAAACACCATGGAGAATCGTCATCCACATGCACAAGCGTGTGAGAGTCTACAAACAAACTCCAAACAAAACATAATACACAATAATTATTCTCAAGTGATTTTAGATGAAATTGCAGCACAGAAAGTTAAAAATACAATTTAAAAGACATTCTATTTCTCTTCCTTCAATATTTAGTTTGGCCATAATCTATAATATTCTTATCATAAGAAAACTCATTAGAAACACAAATGTCTTATTATATCCATGCAAGTATGTAGGAGTAAACCATCCAAAAGAGAAGATAACAACGAGGACAAAAAGAGTACAATTAGCAGAAAGGCATCCCAAAGAATCTTCCATCCCAGTGGATAAATAAACCAGAATATAATCATGCCAAATGGTTTTAAACTGTCCCCAGTTACACCACAACAAGCATAGACGAACATCCTCCCAATGCTACCCCATAACCTGGTTGCCAACAATTTTTTTTTTAAAACAAATAAAAATTTTGACATGCAAACTGGTCATAATGCAGGAACATAATGACATTCATGGTGACACCGGCATACAGCAATACAACAGCTACTCCTCCCCTTGTTATGCATGCAGCACCAGTCTACCAAAATCCTACTTGTTGGATTAAATTATTAACTTTCAGTATTTTCCCATGTCCAAAGGAAATGGTACCATCAACCAGAACCCATTTATCTGATCCAAACAATCTACTGAAAAAAAAAAATCATATTCAGTTCAATTTTATATACTAAAATTCAGGAACCCACTAACTCAATTTATTCCTGAAACTAAGCCTTTAGCACCCCTATTGTTTACAGAAATCCAAGAAGAGCAACCTACTTCCGCTCAAAATTAAACCTTTGCACACTTTTTGCAGTTCGTTAAACATAATCACACCAAATCTATCACGTTATAACTTCATATTAAAATTGAAAGCATAAGAAATAAAGCATGACAGGGATATATCACCTTTAGTCTATCATAGCACCACCAGAAATATCGCAAAAATTTCTCTTCGGAAATATCCTTACTGCAACAGCCAACAAGACGCCAGAAAATACATAAAACTACCAAGCAAACAATGCTCAACCCTTTCAAATGCAAAACGCCATCATTTTAGCAAAGAAACAGAATTGCAATTCGAACACTCCAATGTCAGAGTTCCTTAATCCTTACTCAAGGCATCATTAGTCACACAACTGAATGATACAAACAGCAAACGCAAAAGTAAAAAAAATAAATAAAAAAAAACACACAAAGATCAAACTAAAAACTCACCCATTCAAACGAAATCTTTCTCGAACATCAATAAGGTGAGGAGATGTGAAAAGTCCAGTGCTAAAACCACAATTTCTTAGTATAGATTCTGTGAAAGTACATGTCGATCCCTTCAACACAACGAAACCAAACTAATAAACATAGATTCCAATAAATAATTCTCTAATTAATCTTTAATTAAAAATTAACAAAAATTACCTTTCCTTTGGTGCCCGCGACATGGATGATTTTCATTTCTGATATAGCTTGCTCCAAATCTAGAATCTAAAATTCCATAAATTTATATATATATATTACAAAACGGAATCAAATAACAAAAATTAAACGAAAATTGAGAAATTATTACTTTTAAATAATCGAAGAGCAAATCAAATCGATCTCCTTTGTTACTTTTATCAGCGCGGCTGCGTTTTGTTATTAAAGAAGATAAAGCGTCCATTGCCTCGTCGTATGGCGTTGCCGGTGGTCCAGTCTCGTCGTCGTTGTCTCCTGCCATGCCTCTGTTTGGCTCTTAAATACTAGAAACGAAGACGAGGAAGAAGAAGAGAAGTTGAGATTTGGATTAGAGGAGAGGGAAGTGTGTGGTGGTGAAGTGAAAAAAACAAGTGATGTTTGGATTGAGATTGAGAGGTCGTCGTTAAAAAGGTATAAAACGACAGGTTTTCTTATCTTTTACGACGAATTTTTCACATCTGTAACTGCGACAGGGAGTGATGATGGTGGGAAAGAGATGCCGAGCAGCAACATTTTTTCTTTTAAGGGACTTGGGTTGGTATTTTGCGGTTGGTAAGGTCACGCTTTGGCGCTTTTTTTTTCCTAAAGAAAATGAAAAGATTATATATTAGGGACTACTAAATTAAAATAAAACATAGTTTCAAAAATTAATTTAATTACAGAAAATTTTTAAAACAAATACTTAATTAATAATTTTTAAATAATATTTTAGATAATTCAAATTTGTAAAAATTAACTATGTTTTAAATAAAATTGAGAGGTCAAAAGAGAGTAAGAAATCAAACCTTACAATATCCATCAATACAATTACTAGATTATAAAGGGAGAATATTTATAAAAATTAACTTGATAAACCAATAATTAGCTAATTTGTAAAATAATATATTATGAAAAAAGATACATTTATTATACATACGAAGTGATATTTATTTTTCCAATAATGAAATTTTAAAATATATTAATTAATATATTTGAATTTAAAAATTTTATTTAACTAAAAAATAAATAAACTTCATAAAATGTCATGACCTAAACCAGAAGTCATGACAGGCACTAGAAAACGGAAATTCTTTCAAATCCAGAATCCGTAGCAAATCTTAAAAGAATAAAAGCATGTAATGAAATAAAATAAATGAATATAAATAACGACAGAAATAAAATCGTAAATCAATATGTAAAAATAAATCCTTCTGTCATATCATATCATAAAATATTTACACAATATTCAGAGATAAACCTCTAATAAACGATATATGCAACTGATGCAAACTACAACCACTATTAATACAAAATACGACTACTGCAGTTTTTTAGAATACAACAAAGATCAAGTAAATAATTTACACAGGCTAGCCAGGGCAGAAAAAGTCCGGCGGATAGGCTTACTACTAAGGTCTGAGGAGGAAAATTCTCCTAAAAAATCAACAACTGAGGGGAGTCAGACCTCATTGAGTGAATTATTATAATATATATACATGCATCCTAATATCAAATGCAATCAGTTATTAGTATATAATAAATATATATACATGCATATACACACAGATGTTGAAATCATTTTATATATATGCAAAAAACATTTAATTATTTATGAAAAATCAATAGAACCCTAATTAAATTGTAACCTCAACTAAAAAAATATAGATCTAGCCATACAGGCTCACTTAATTCCAATTAAATCACTTATTCCATTTTGGACAGTAGACTAACCCCGAAACACTAAGTCAACCAAGCTCCAGCAGTTTGACTGTCAATGTGATTGGCCCCGAGATACTAGGTCAACCGAGCTCCCGCAATCACACTCCTCAACCACATCAATCTCAATAAATAATCAATCAAATGACACCTCAAATAAGTTAGTAATTCAACCCTATAATCTATCGCACCGGTACGTACTCGGTCCTAGTGCTATCCACTAGATAGCATGTTCTATCGATATCCTTCAATTAAAAATTATGTATATTCACGGAGAATAATAAAATGCTCAATTAAAATAACGTAGCATACAATATAGAAGAATATACTGAAAATATACCGAAAGTATACTAAAAATGTATCAAATTATATAATATGCATATATCAAAATAAACTCTAAATATGCCAAAAATATACTAAATGTATATTAAAAATATGCAAGCATATATATATCGAAATATACTAAAAATAAACCAAAAGTATACTAAATTATTTAATGAATTAAATCATTTAAAATATATATTAAAAATATAAAACCCTAAAATCATGTGTTCTAATGCAAAGCATATATATATAATATAATAACTCACAATGCTACGCTCCTCGAGACTGGTTCTACTAGCCTAGTCCACTAGGCCTCGGTCTCGACGCAATTAGAAAATAAAATAACGATAACCAATCAAAATAAATCTAATTTATACTTCTAAAGAGACTTTATCTAGAAATATAAAAACTCAAACAAAAACATGAAATTTCAGGATCGACCCGATATCATGTTTTATGAAAATTCTATCAAAAATTCAGTAGAACCTCCTTTGTAAAACAGAGATCTCTTTACTAAAAAGTAAAGCTGGTCCTCTAAAAAAAACACACTTCTAAAATTGGAATAGTCAAAACCCTCGGTTGGGACCCTAAACTACATAATTTCGCAATCGAGATTCACAAATCTACCAAAAACACATTTAAAAAAATAAATATTTTAAAAATTAATAAATTCCACAAATATCCTCAAAATATAAAAATATAATATATTAAACAATAAAACACCAAAAATAATTATTTTCACAATAATAATTAATAATCACAAATAATAGAATATTTAAATGTAACTTTTGAATTTATTAATACTGCAAATCTCATAGTAATATTTAATAATTTGAAAATATAGGTCATTACAGTCTCCTCTCCTTATAAGAATTCGTCCCCAAATTCAAGAAAGAATAAATTACAAGAATCAATGAGGAAAGAGATACGGGTAAGAAGCTCACATTTTTGCCTTGGTCTCCTAGGTATGCTCTTCAAAGTTGTTACTTCGCCACAACACCTTGACCACCGGGATTTGCTTCTAACGCAACTGTCAAACTTGATAGTCTACAATCGCAATAGGTTCTTCCTCGAACATTAAGTCTTCATTTACTTACACGCTATTGGGTTATAACACGTGCGAAAGGTCTGAAATATACTTCCTCAACATTGAGATATGGAACACTGGTGTAGATGGCAGGATTTAGCATGCGTCCAAGATTTTAGCAACCGCGACACTATTTAGGCTCAGGGCCTTAGAGAACACACTAACCATTATCACAAAGACATGGCATGGAGATGAGGAGTCATCACTTAGGGTGATAACTGGGACAATTTGACTAGTGGTACTCGATTCTCTAAAAGAAAATTAGCACCACAACCAAGAGATTCTGGATATGGAATACTAACTTCTCTTAGTCTCGTGTTCATTTAGAATAATTCTATAAATAATTTTTTCATCCTCTAATTATATGCAATTTTATTAAACCCTAATTTAATATCCATTTACCCAAAAAGGCAACAAATCAATAAAATTACAAGTAAAAAATGCACTCAAGATCACGTTGTCCCTAAATCTAAACTATGTTAATTTTATTTAAATAAGTTAGCTAAATCTACATTTTATTTACAAGTGAAATAGAATAAAACTAGGCCTACATTTTATTCATTAATGAGCCTAAATCTATTTTTTAGTCTGTCTAATATATGGGCTTAAGTCTATTCAATTTTAAAGAAAAAAATTAAATTAGTGGGCCTAAGTCTATGTAATATCCCGTGTTTTTAAAAATATTTTTACACTGTACCGGGATATACAGTGTCAATAATTTTTGTATATATATTACGATATTTTTATGAGTTGTTATGTATTTTAAACCTATTTTAATTACTGTATATTATTTTCAGTGTTTTACGTAAAATTTTCCCGGGACTTGCATTTTCGGGGAAATTTTCACGTAAACAATGTATTATTAATTATTTTAAATGTATTTACGGACTTGCATGAACTCATACATATTTTTAAATTATTAAATAAAGCCTGTGTGTGTATATTTATTTAATTAGGGTTTATTATTACCCTAATATTTTATTAAGTATTTAATTGTTTTATTGTTGTTTAATTAATTTTATTTAGTATAAATTATTAAAATATTAATATTTTTATGTGTGTGGTGTATATTTGATGTGTGTAATTTAATATTATTTTAATATATAGTATAAAGTATATATATATACATATATTTGTCAAAAAATCAAAAAAATTTAGAAAATTACAAAACTGCCCCGACTTCTTCTTCTTCCTCCCGATTCTCCCTTCTCCATTTCCGGTCGCTGCCGTGCCATTCCTTCACCGTGGGTGTGCCACCGTCTTCCCCGACCAATTTCGCCGCCTGAGGAGGCCGTTTCCGGCGTCGGGAGATCGATTTTGGCCGGAGAAGCCGAAAATCGATCCACCGTCGATCACGCCGATTCTGGCCACCGTTTTCGACACCGCCGGTCTCTTTATTCTCCTTGAGCTCTGGTGAGTGTGATTCTAGCTTTGGTTTGAGCTTAAATGGTCTAGAATTGCTTAGGTTTCGATTTTGTCAATTTCGGCCTATTAGGGTTTTCGATTTTTTTGAGCTTTGAATTGATTGATTCATGAAAACTTCCTTCACAAATCTTGTTCCTAGTAGCTTAATCTACATGTATGAATTTTTGTAGAATTTTTGGAGATTGTTTGGATTTTTGGGTATTTTTGAATATTTTAATATTATTTTCTAATTTTCGGAAATTAATTATTTAAATTATGAAATTGGAGTTTATGATTGAATTAGGTGTTGAAATGAATTATAGGAATTTATTTGGAATTTTATGAATTTCTAAGTATTTATTTTGAATTAATTGAGTTTATGTGATTTTGAGAAATTAGGGTTAAATGTGTTTTTATTTGAATTTAATTGGTTAATTGGGTTTAATTATTGATATTATTGATAAATATGTTGAGAAAATTAATTTTGGATAATTGTATGATTTTTGGTGAATTTTTAAAGTAATTTAAGTATATTTATATATATAGGGGTATTTTGATAATTTTACCCTAAATTGTCTAAAAATGTAATTTAATTGGTTTTAATATTTATTTAAGGTATAAAAATGATTTCTACAAATTATTTAGTATTTTTAACTAATTAAAACTATTTTTCGTGAATTATTTTCAATTATATATATAATATACGATTTTTCTAATAAAATGAGTTTTAATCGGTTTTTATAGTATTTCAAGGTTAATTATGTAATTTTTACCTATGAGATGTATTACTATGTTGTGAGGATATTTTTATTATATCTGAAATTATTCTGTGTTTGTGGATCCCGGTCGACAGATTGTAGTCTGGAGTCCGACCGAGGGGTTGTGGATTTTGTTGAGCTTGTATTTCGAAGTGTGTTTCTTTGCAGGGTCGGCTCTACTCTTTTGAGTAGAGATATGTCCATTTTACAGGGGAGGTTCTGCCGGATTTTCGGTAAAATTCTCGTAAAACATGATGTCCAGTCGAACCCTAATTCTGTTTTCGTATTTTAATACTCTAGATTGAATTCTAGGATTTCTATTAGGGTTACTCTGATATCGGTTATTTATTGCTTGTTTAGTTACGCCGAGACCGAGGGCTAGTGGACCAGGGCCGTCGGACATGTCTCGTGGAGCGCATTAGGTGAGTTACTATACTATATATATATGCTTAGGATGCATGATTTTAGAAATATACATTTTATGTTGATTAAATATGCATAAATAAATTGATTATTTCTTAAGTTTACATTAAGTATATTTTTGGTTTATTTTTGGTATATAATAAATTATATACATGTTTTATTAATAAAATATATTTAAAATGTTTTTAAATATATTTTTAGTTTAATTTATGATTTTGATTGGATTTATTTGATATATATATATACTCGAAATATACCTGGTTTATGTTTGGTATATTTCCGGTATATAAATGGTTTATATTGTTGTTTTATTTAAATTCATGCATCATTTAATTGTGAATGAATGTTTTATATTTAATGATGAAGGATATCGATAGAACGTGCTACCTAGTGGGCAGCACTAGGACCGAGTACGTACCGGTACGCCTATAGTATTTAGGCTATATTACTAACTATTTGTGGATATTGATTTGATATGATTATTTGATATGTGAGATGTGGTTTGGGTGTGATTGCTGGAGCTCGGTTGACCAAGTGTCTCGGGGCCAATCACACTGGCAGTCAGACTGCTGGAGCTCGATTGACTTAGTGTCTCGGGGCCAGTCTACTGTCCAAATGGATTAAGTGGATATATTTGGATTAAGTGAGCCTGTATGGCTTGAGTGTTGTTTAACACTATTTTCTGAGGTTGCGATATTCTAGGGTTCTATGTGATCCTTCATAAACTCGGATTTTTCAGTAAAATATATAAAAATGATTTTTCTACATCTGTATGAATTTGCCTGTATATATACATATTATATATATACTGTTGACTGTATGCATTATCACTTAGTGTGTATGTATATATATTATAGTAATTCACTCAGTGAGGTCTGACTCCCCTCCGTTGACTATTTTTCAGGAGAGTCAACTTCTTCAGACCTCAGTAGCAGGTCGATACGCCGGATTTCTTCCGCCCCGGCTTCTTTATGTAAATTGTCTACTTGAGTCTTATTTATTTTATCTAGACACTGCAGTAGTTGTGAATTAAAGTGTTGGATTTCATGTATTTTATTTAAAGAGATGTATTATATTGAAACTGGATTTGTATTAAAGATTATATATATGTGATGAGATGAGTTTTGAATTAAATCCAGTTGATATGGATGATATTATGATACTATGATTTTTATTTTCCGCTGCATTCATTATATGATTATTGTTATGGCATGCTTTATTTTATTTTTTTAGGCTTGCTACGGGTTCCGGATTCGAAAGAATTCCCGTTCCCTAGCGCCGGTCATGGCCCCTGTTTTGGGTCATGACAGTCTAACTTGGTTTTATTTTAAGTGAAATGTAGGCCTAGGTCTATTTATTTTAAAAGAAATAAAATTAAGTGGGCTGAGCTAAGTCTAAACAATTTTAATTAACTACGTAGGCCTCAAATCTAATTAACCTAATGGGTCTAAGTTGATTTTAATTATTTAAAACCTAAATCATTTTTAGGTCTATTTATTTAATGGGTTAGACCTAAACGTAGGCTTGAGGCCCAAAAACATAAAAACATAAAAAAACAAGCCCAAAATAAATAAAACACAACAAATAGATCAAACAAACATTACAGTGATTTTCTAAAAAAACCCTAAATTAATTACATGCAAACCCTAACTTAAGCTACTGCCACTATTGATTTTAATTGATTTTTTTACCAAACTGAACCTAATTACTAATCAATTTTAAAATACAGAAATTTAAGTATTTCACTATTCCCACTACTGAAGCTATTACAAACTACGTACAAAATTAAAATTAAATAATTATACACCCAAAAATTAAAATAAACTACGCAGGATACCAAAATGCAAAATTAAAATTAAAATCCTAACAATTATTATTAAAACTGTATAGGTTCATCCATGGCATTCCATGGGTCTTTTGTTCAATTAAACATAGGCAGTATCCTTCTCCTCAATCCACATACGGACATCAAAACAAAAAAAAAACAAAAAAGCAATCAAATTAGTAGTGAAATTAAATAATAAAATAATTAACGAAATGAATAAAAAATCACAGAAGAGAAGAAAGAAAAAAAATGAATGTTGTGCATATGCCCTTTTTCGGCCCCTCAGATTAGGATTTTCACCATTGAAATCGACTCAGTGTTGATTTGATTATGGACTGAGACTAAAATGGTTGTATCGTCTTCCTCAAATGAATTACAAAAATTAGGGCTTTTGAAAATCATAGCTTTTTTCCGTCTGTCCAAAAAATCCTCTCGCCCCTTTCTAGCCAAAAAAAAACCTCCAGCCAAGAAAACCTCTCCCCTTAGCACGCATGTAGACTCTGCTTTTAAATGCAGAGTCTGCACATACTGAACTTCCTCCAAAGGAGGAACAAACCTATCTGATCAGATCAAATAGTGTTTGTTTTGATTTCAAAAAAAATATCCTCTGCGTTTCTTTTTTAAAAAACCTTATCAGATAAAAATTTGAATTTTTCAACCAATCAAAACACTGAAAAAATCGATAAAAATAAGGAAAAAATGCAAAAAAAATCAAAAAATGAAATTATTGCGCACTTTACTGTGCAATGCAGACCGACATTATATAATGCCGATTGGCATTGTCTAATGTCGATCGGCATTGTGTAATGCCGGTCGGCATTACACTAATGCCGATCTTAAAAAAAATAATTTTTTTTAACTTTTAATTACCAAAAGATCCTTGAAAAAAGGACTTATTCGCAATCAAATCCTAAAAAATATTACAATTTAGTCCCTAAAGTCCAGAAAATCAACAGCAAAGTTCAATTTTTTGAATAAATTTCATCATAGGGGCTTATGTCGTAATTGTGCACAATTGCATCCTGAAATTGGGTGCTTACAACTAGATGCACTTGAGATAAACTCAGAGGCAAAGTCAACTGATATGCAACAATGTCTACTCTCTCTAGAATCTCAAATGGTCCAATATACCTCGGTGCTAGCTCACCCTTCTTGCCAAATCTCATCACACCCTTCATCAGAGACACCTTCAGAAACACATAATCTCCAACCTAGAACTCCACATCTCTGCGTCTCGGATCCGCATAGCTCTTCTATCTACTAATTGCAGTCTCTAGTCTCCTCTTAATCACAACAACCTTCTCTGCAGCATCCTAAACCATCTTAGGTCTAGTCAATGCTCTCTCCCTAATCTCATCCCAACTCAGAGGGGATCTACACTTTCTTTTGTACAAAGCCTCGTAAGGTGTCATCCCAATACTACTATGGTAGCTGTTATTATATGCAAACTCTGCAAGTGGCAAATGATCATCCCAGATCATTTGCAACACCTTGACCATTTATTTGAGGATGAAAAGCAGTACTGAAATTAAATCTAGTTCCCATCACTTCCTACAACTTCTGCCAAAAATGAGAAATAAAAACTAAACCTCTGTCTGACACAATGGACACAGTTACTCCACGTAGGCATACAATATGCTTTACATACAATTTCACCAACTTAGTTATAAAATAAGTGGCTTTCATTGGCAAGAAATGTGCAGACTTGGTCAACCTATCCACAATCACCCAGATGGAATTGTATTCATCCTTAGAATGAGGTAAACCAACCATAAAATCCATAATAATCCTTTCCTACTTCCACTCAGAAATAGGAAGAGGTTGAAGCATCCCAGAAGGCTTTTGATGTTCAGCTTTCACCTGCTAACACGTCAAACACTTAGTAACATAATCAGCTACATCCTTTTTTAGTCCATCCCACCAGTACAAGTCTCTGATACTATGGTACATCTTAGTGACACTTGGATGTACGCTATAGGCTATAGAATGTGCTTAGGATCTCTTCTCTTAAATCATCCACATCAGGAACACACTACCTACCACTGATCCATAAAACACCTTCATTGTCAAGTGTGAAATTAGTGAACTTCCCTACTCGAACATTCTCTGCTAGCTCTTCTAGAATAGGATCTTAGCCTTAAGCTGCCTTAATCTTATCTCTCAATACAGATCAAACTTTGAACTGAGCTAACAATCCACCAAATCTACTCATCTTCATTATCAAACCTTGATCCACTAATTATGCAACTCTTAGATCAACGATCTCCTCTCCATACTGATGTGAGTAAGACTGCTTAAAGACTTTCTACTCAAGACATTTGCTACCACATTAGCCTTACCTTGATGATAAAGGATCTCATAATTATAGTCCTTCAGGAGTTCTAACCATCTCCTCTACCTCATATTCATATCTCTCGACTGAAAAATGCACTTAAGGCTCTTGTGATCAGTGAAAATTTCATAAGTCACCCCGTACAGATAGTGTCTCCAAATCTTGAGAGCAAAGATTACTACAGCCATCTCTAGGTCGTGGGTAGGATAATTCTATTTTTGTTTCTTTAACTATCTTGAAGCATAAGCTATTACCCTACCATTCTGCACTAACACACAACCTATACCAACTTTAAAGGCATCACAATAAATAGTGAACTTGTCTCTCTATTAGGCAAAGTCAACATTGGATTTATCGTCAACTTTTCCATTAATAGTTAAGAACTATTCTCACAAGCATCTAACCACATAAACTTCACATTTTTCTGAGTCAAGCGAGTCATAGGAGTTATAATTCTGGAAAAATCCTGTATAAATCTCCTATATTACCTAGCTAAACCCAGAAAACTTTGAATCTTAGAAACTATAGTTGGTCTAGGCCACTCAGACACTGCCTCAATATTTTATGGATCAACCTGGATACCATCTTTAGACACCACATGTCCAAGGAATGCAACACTCTCCAACCAGAAATCACACTTTGAGAATTTAGCATAAAGCTGGTGTTCTCTCAGCGTCTGCAGTACTGTCCTCAAGTGATATATGTGCTCTTTCATACTCTTTGAATACACCAGTATATCATCAATGAAGACTACCATAAATTGATTCACATACAGTTTAAATACCCTATTCATCAGATTCATGAAAGCAACTGGTGCATTAGTTAACCCAAAAGACATAACTAAAAATTCATAATGTCCATATCGAGTGCGGAATGCCATTTTAGGAACATCGGCTTCACTGATCCGCAACTGATGATAACCTGACCTTAAGTCAATCTTAGAAAAGAACCGTACACCCTAAAGCTGATCAAACAAATCATCTATCCTCAGGAGAGGATACTTGTTCTTCACTGTCACCTTATTCAGCTCTCTGTAGTCAATGCACAATCTCAGTGTACCATCCTTCTTATTAATAAATAAGACTCGTGCACCCCAAGGAGAAATATTGGATCTAATGAAACCCTTATCCAGTAATTCCTACAACTGCTCCTTTAACTCTGTAAGAGCCATTTTATAGGGCTGCATCAAAATAGGAGCTATATCAAGAACTACATCGATACAGAATTCAATCTCTGTGAGGTGGTAAACCTGGCAACTCATCAAGAAAAACATCAAAAAACACATAGGCAATTGGAACATTTATAAGAGATCACTTCTCCACTAAAGTATCCCTGACTAAAGCTAAGTATTCATGATAACCCTTCCTCAATATCTTCCTAACAGTGATAGCGAAGATGAGATTCTGAGGTGCAGAACTTTTATCACCCACAAACTTAAATTTTCCTTTATCAAGAATTCCCTATTTTATTCCGACAATCAACCATTGTATAGTGCTGAGACAACCAATCCATTCTCAAAATCACATTAAGCCAATTATACCTAAAAGATTAAATTTGTGAATAACTCTTTAAATTCCAGTCCTCAGTTTGAATGCCAATATATATCAAACTTAATCCTGTAACATATAGTTCTACCAGTCTCCTCTTATACTGTATCACGTCTGCAGCATGATGTGACAGATTTAAGAGTTCACAGGTATTCTTCTCAACTAATTGCTCTTCTCTTACTTTGTGTAATAGTTGCCACAGGTAATTATCCCTCCTTGAAGGTGGATGGAAGTATCTTAGAAATCACTCTTTAGACTCTAACTATGTGCTGCAATAAGAACTGACAACTTCACCATTAAGAGTACAAAAGTGATTCATCTTCATTAGACATCTTCTAATTCCTTTATTCAAGCATAATAAAAACCATTGTCATGCTTGGTTAAGTGTTATCAAGTTCTCATTAACCTTGGTTATCCTAGCCACAAATGCTATAAGTTCGAGTTTAAGGGCTGCTTGTACCTCTTACAATGACTACTTCAGCCTTTAAGTTATAGTTGCCTTTAACCTACCTCTATACTAGATAGGTGTAGTAGGGTTAGAACTATAACCACAACTTCAACTTGAAAAGACTGCTTATCAATATATATAGTCTTTGTAGAAGAAGCAATTCGCATTCACTCCACTTGAAAAAATGTAGAACTGACATATCTTGAGCTATCTGCTAAAATGAAGGTTGCATAGGCAGTACTATCTGAGATATACCTACTGCACCTTACCCAATTCCTGGTGCATGGGCAGCATTATTGAAATTCTGAGCCACAAGCTCCACATTCCATTGTCCTACCGTCTACGGTGATCATTTGGTCTTCTAAATCTACCTTTACCTCTACTCCTAACTACCTGCACATGGGGGGTAGAACCTCATCCTTAAAAGACTTTCTATCATCAGTCTCATCAATCAATGGAGTGACTCATGCTCGTGACATTAAAAAAGAACAAAAATAAAATAAATAATTAAAATAATCATAGATAACCAGACATCCTAACGGATACGCAAAATTCCTAAAGCAATGAAGAATTTTCAAAGACATGATCAAACCTAATTTTTACTATAGTAGTTCCAAAGAAAACATGAATCTGACAACTTAGGTCATAACACTAAACCTAGGCTCTGATACCTACTTTGTCACGACCCAAATCGGGAGTCATGACCGGCGTTAGGAAACAGGAATTCTTTCGAATTCGGAACTCATAGCAAGCCTTAAAAGAATAAAAGCATGCAATGAAATAAAATAAATGAATATAAATAATGATAGAAATAAAATCATAAATCAATATGTAAAAATAAATCCTTCTGTCATATCATATCATAAAATATTTACACAATATTCAAAAACAAGCCTCTAATAAAAAATACATGCAACTGATGCAAACTACAACCACTGCTTATACAAAATATGACTATTGCAGTTTTCTAGAGTATAATAAAGATCAAGTAAATAATTTACACAGGCTAGTTGGGGCAGAAGAAGTCCAATGGATAGGCCTACTATTGAGGTCTAAGGAGGAAGATTATCCTGAAAAATCAATAACTGAGGGGAGTCAAACCTCACTGAGTGAGTTATTATAGTATATATACATGCATCCTAATATCAAATGCAATCATTCATCAGTATATATAATAAATATATATACAGGCATATACACATAGATGCTAAAATCACTTTATATATATGCAAAAAAATATTTAATTATTTATGAAAGATCAATAGAACCCTAATTAAATCGCAACCTCAATTAAAAAAATATATATCTAGCCATATAGGCTCACTTAATTCCAATTAAATCACTTATTTCATTTTGGACAGTAGACTGGCTCCGAGACATTAAATCAACCAAGCTCCAGCAGTCTGACTATCAATGTGATTGGCTCTGAGACACTAAGTCAACCGAGCTCCTGCAATCACACTCCTCAACCACATCAATCTCAATAAATAATCAATCAAATGACACCTCAAATAAATTAGTAATTCAACCCTATAATCTATCGCACTAGTACGTACTCAGTCCTAGTGTTGCCCATTAGATAACACGTTCTATCGATATCCTTCAATTAAAAATTATGTATATTCATGAAAAATAATAACATAGCATATAATATACAAAAATATACTAAAAATATACAGAAAGTATACTAAAAATGTATCAAATTATATAACATGCATATATCAAAATAAACTCTAAATATGCCAAAGATATATTAAATGTATATTAAAAATATGCAAGCACATATAATATACAAAATATACTAAAAATAAACCAAAAGTATACTAAATCATTTAATGAATTAAATCATTTAAAACATATATTGAAAATATAAAACCCTAAATCATGTGTTCTAATGCAAAACACATATATATAATATAATAACTCACAATGCTGCGCTCCTCGAAACTGGCTCGACTGGCCCTGTCTACTAGGTCTCGGTCTCAGCGTAACTAGAAAATAAAATAACGATAACCGATCAAAGTAAATCTAATTTATACTTCTAAAGAGACCCGATTTAGGAATATAAAAAATCAGACAAAAACATAGAATTTTAAGATCGACCCGACGTCACATTTTACGAGAATTCTATTGAAAATTTGGCAGAACCTCCTTTGTAAAACGGACATTTCTCTACTAAGAAGTAGAGTCAGTCCTGCAAAAAAATACACACTTCTAAAACCAGAATATTCAACACCCTCGATTAGGACCTCAAACTACACAATTTTCCAATCGAGATTCACAAATCCACCAAAAATGCATTTAAAACAATAAATATTTTAAAAATTAATAAATTCCACAAACATCCTCAAAATATCAAAATATAATATATTAAACAATAAAACACCGAAATAATTATTTTCACAATAATTAATTAAAAATCTCAAATAATAATATAATATTATTAAAAATCAAATTTTCTAATAATTACACATAAAATAATAAAAATTCTTTTTATAAATCCAAATAACTTAATTAACCCAAATATATAACAAAAAGTTATAAAAACCCATTTTATTACCAAAATAATATGTAATATATTATTTGAAAATAATTTTCAAAAATTGGTATTAATTAGTTAAAAATAGTAAAAAATTTGTAAAAAAATCATTTTAATACCTTAAATAATTCTAAAACCAATTAAAACATATTATTTAACTATAATTAACACAAAATTATATAATTAACCCTATAATACAAAATACACATAGTATATCTAATATACCATAAAAATTATATAAATGCATAAAAATTATTTTATCAACAAATATTACTCTAATATTATCTAAAACATATAATTAAACACTAATTTCATCAAAAACTAAACTTTAACCTAATTTTCTAATATTGACATAATATAAAAATATTTATAAAAATTACATAAAATCACAAAAATTACTATCTTAACACTAAAATTAATAACAATTTATAATAACACCAAATATACCAAATTCATAATTTAAATAATTTATTTACAAAAATTAATTAAATAATATTAAAATAATAAAAAAATTAACAAAAATACAAATAAATTCTAAATATCAAAATAAAAATATGTAGAGGTAGATTAAGCTTTCAGGAACAACTTTTGTTAAGGTAAATTAACTGAATCATTCAAGATTAACCTAAAAAAAATTAGAAAACCCTAAAGCTTAAAATTAAAAATCAAGAAAACTTACAAATAAACAAGTTAGAGCTAAAACTAAGCTTAGATTCTAGATCACCAGAGCTAGAGCAGTTGTTAGAGACCGGAAGTGTGAGAAATTATGGCCGGAAGAGGGAGGAGTAACGCCGGAACCCACTGTTGACTCTGCTACTGCTGCTGTCGACGTTGCCATAGAAGAAGGAGGAAGAAAGCCCCTGTAGGAGGTGGCGATGGCTAGACGACTAGACGACACTCTGACGGCAAGAGAAATGGACGGCGAGCGGGCAGAGGGGTTGGCTTCGAGTGGTTTGTTTGATAGTGTATATATGTTGTGTTTGTTGTTTTATATGAATGTATGTGTAAATATATATTTATTATAATATTATAATATAAAGTATTATTATTAAAATAATGTGGTCAAACTTTGATTTTAGACAATATATATATATACACACTATATATATATAAAATACACATACCTATAACATTATATATAAACATATAAATAATATACAAACCCTAATTAATTATATATTGCATTAATACATACAATAACCTTGAAAAATAATAATGATAATAATAAAATAAATTATATTTATGGAATAATTAAATAATAAAAATAATACTAAAAATTAAGTAAATCAATCAAATAATATAGTACTTAAAATAATATCATTAAAATAATACCTTTCAAACTAACAATAATGATATAAACCCTAATAAAAATATATTAACTTCTAAGTACAAATTTACATAAAATAATTACTTTAACATAAAAATAATAATTAATAATCATAAATAATAGAATATTTAAATGTAACTTTTGAATTTATTAATACTCCAAATCTCATAGTAATATTTAATAATTTAAAAATATAGGTCATTGCATAAAAATACATATACATGAAATATAATTATTGTTAATAGATCAATAGTTTATAAATTTATCCTTTGACCCAAAAAAAATAGTTTATTAATTTATTAATATATCACTTAATTAATTATTTTTCATTTGAAAATTATATTAAAACTTATTTTTTAAAATCAATTTAATTTTTAAATTCAATTCTAAAAGAAATAATACTTTAAATAGTATTTTTAAAATACATTAGCCTAAAACATTAACTAGTTGTAGACATTGTTAGTTTGATTGGCTCGCAACAAAAGTCCGATGGTAAGAAAGTTCGAGTTTTGAATGCAAGGGAAGCTCAAGACTTCTCTAAAATTGACTCGGAAAGTCCAAACACTGAGCCAAGCCCACAAATACCATATCCAAGCCTAAAATTAAGCTAAAGCCAAAGTCCATTGTCTTTTGACCCAAAGGCCCTGATCTAGCTTAAATGAAGAGGCATCGCCTCTTCACCCCAGACATCAATGAGGCATCGCCTCTTTACACCCACTCTTTGCAGTATTAGATGCCATTAATGGCAGTGGTTGGAGACTTACCTGCTGAAGATTAGTCATTTTTGGACATAAAAGAAAGGAAAAAGTAGGGAAAAAGCCTAAGAAATGAAAAAAGGCAGGGGGAGAGGGTAAGAATGGGTTTTTGAAAAATTGAAAAAAGGGAGAAGGTAAGAGGCTTTAAAAGAGGATGTGGGGGCATGAGAGAGGAGGTTGGCTAGTTGGTTGGTAATTTGAGGGGGAACTTGAAGAAAAGAAAATGTATGAAAAAAAGAAGAGGGGAACATAGAGAAAAAAAAGAAAAAGAAAGGAAGAAAGGAAGAAGAAGGAGGAAAAGACTTAAAAGCTTAGAAGACTTGGCTCCCTTGAGAATAGGAAGGAATCTCTTTGCATTCAAAGCCACTCATCCATCAACTAAGCTCTCAAGGCTTAGTTAGGAGCATAAGCTCGTCCAAGACAGCGAGTCTCTTCATTTCTAAGTTTTAAGTTCTTTATCTTTATTAAAAGTTTTGATTTATTACTCTTTGTGTGTTTTTCTTGAGCTATATTACTTATTTAAAGTCATGAAGAAGCATGATTGCATGAGATACTAAATATTGGTTGTTGACAGTTGTATATTTGCATCTATTTCTTATTTATTTGCATAATCATTAAGTTTTTTAGAATTTAAGAAATGTAGATTGTTCATGCCTCTGTTGAGGAGGCGACATCTCTTCATAGAGGCATCGCCTCTTCGTTATGAGGCGACGAGATGTCGCCTTCTGGTTAGAAGAGAGGCATCACCCCTTGACCAGAATTCTGCCTGTTTTTGTCTTAATTTTCAACTATTATCTTGCATATTTGGCATTATTTCCTTGTCTAATTTGTTACATTTCTTGATTTTATACATGATCTCCATGTTAATTAATATTGTTTTCATGTTATATTATTATGTTATTTAGTGGACTATTTTGTGAGTTTATTTTTATTTATTTTTATGAGTACTATTTATTCATGATTTGTAAATATTGTTGTTATTTGTGAGATAGAACTAACTCGTATTTGTTGCAGGAATTATTTGATAATTCTTAATCACTAGATTATTGCTTTATTTATCATTTTTAAAGAGTTTTAATTTGTATAATTAATTAGTTTATTTTTTGTTTATGTATGGTTTATTTTTAGCATTTTTTTTACATTTATTTACACCAAAAGTTGTAATCTTTAATCTCTCTCCCCTTTTATTAGAAATGAATAGTTGTAAATTATTTTTATTTTTTTCATTTATTTGCAATTGAAAGTCGAGGATATAAGCATGAAATGGGACTAATATGCAAACTTGGGATAAAATCTAAAATTGGAAACCAATTATGATTAGCATGTTAATAAGGAAATAATTTAATAATCAAAGGTAATAAAATACAAAACACATATAAAGGCCAACCGTAAGGTTGGGTGGGCATTCTAAAAGCCCATACCCAATTTCTGAACCCGATCTATGATGACGGCTTCTGAGAACCTATGTCGAATCCAGTTGCTATACAATGTATCCCAGCTTTTATCCAGGTGGTGACTCCATCTCCATTTTAGGCCTTTATGTATTTTCTAGTGAGCCCTGAGCTCACATAGTTCCATGGTCACCAAACACTTGGGCGCGTGATTAACTATACCGCCTACAGTGGCGACTCCACTAGGGATAGAGAAACTGATTCCAAGTGTTTTGTAATTTATCATCTTTGATTATTTATTTATTTCCTTCATAAATTTTCCATTCACTACACATTTTTATACAATACACTCTAAGTCCTAAATAAATTAACAATAATCTTTGTTTTGCTGTCTATGTTTCACTCAAACCTGGTGGTGAAGTATTTAATTATTATCACTCATAGCACATACCTATCCATGTCGCACGGACCCTTGAGTGGGGAGACGTGATGGATGTATATGTTTTGGAAGTTGAAGCTTATTATCTAAGACTCAGCTCATGTAATAACCTAGTAATTTCCATCAGGATTTTTTCTGAATGCATGTGTTTTATGCCACATGGTAATCCTTTAAATAAGGCCTAAGCCCATTATAAATAAACCTTGACAAGATGGGCCTTTCATGCTTATATTAGCCCATTTCAAAGGGATATTGACAATGTAAGCCTTTTATATTATTCTTTGCCTTTTAAAATGGACTTTAGAATTATTTGGAGGAATTACCATTTGTTTGCATTATCTTGAGAGTTATCTTGCATCCGTCGATTTTATTATCCCCCATTTTATAATCAAAGCCCAAAATAAAAATCCTAGGACAAGGGACTCACCATTGAACATGTGTGTGGGAGAAATAAGGGTGGAGATGTCGTTAGAGAGCTTTTCTTTTTTTTTGTCCTTTAATACGAGCATATATTTTTTTTTTTTACCAATAGGCTTGCATTTCATGCATACACACCATGCATGTTTTTGACCCTCAATGGTTGCAGATATAGATCCACAATAGTCTGCTAGTTAAAAGTGATCTGACACCAGCCGCTCGGTTAAAATCTGTAGAGAGATCAAGATGGTAGAATTTGATGCTAGCCTTCAAGGAACAGTTGAAAGCTAAAATGGTAGAATAAACCAGGATGATTATAAGAGAAATTATAGAGGAAATGATGGGTACAGCTAAAGGGGAACCACCAGCACCTCAGCCAGCAACGCCCCAACCACCAGCACCTCAACCTCAACCATTTGATTTGGATGCTGAGGATCCTGAAAGGCAAGAGTTAGAGGATGATCAGCAAATAGTATTAGCAGAACCTATTATCCATTAGAAAGAGGATGCCCTGAGAAATGTAAAAAAGCCAGATTGGGATAAAGATCTTGTCAAGTCTATGGCACAAATGCAGTTGATGATGAAGGATAAAAGGATCGATGCCCCAATAATCTATTCCAAGTTGAGCTTGGATAAGGATGATGATCCCTTACCACAGAAGTTCAAATTCCTTAATATAAAGAAGTTTACTGGCACAGAGGACCCCACCTCCATTTAAAGCAGTATGTGACCTACATAAAGACAACTCAATTGACTAAAGCATAGATTGTAAAGTAGTTCCCTCTATCTCTGGAAGGAACACCCATCAGGTGGTATTATGCTCTAGAATCCCGTGTTCAAGCTGATTGGGAGGAATTATGTGTTGCGTTCATAAAGCAGTATAGTCTCAACATTTAGATGGAGGCTTCTTTAAGAGACCTGCAGAATGTAAAGCAGAAGTTCAATGAATCCTTTATGGATTATTTAATCAAGTGAAAAGCAAAATTAGCACAGATGAAGCAATGACCTATGAAATCTGATTAATTAGTAATAGCCATAGAAGGATGTGTACTCCCTCTTTCTAAGAAGCTGAGGGATTTAGGAATTCAAAACTTTAAGGAGTTGTATAGGTTTAGAGTACAGAAAGAATCAAACCTTGCACAAGAAAAGAAGTTCTTTAATGGAAGATCTATGAATAGAGAAGGATTTAGATCTGGCAGTAGAGTTGGGCCAAGCAATAATATACAAATCAACATAGTCAGAGAGTCTCGAAGGTTTTTTAATTTGGGAAGACCCCTCTCTAAAGTCTTAGAAAAACTTATTGAGAATAATCTTCTACAACCTTTACCTAAATGACCTCCTTTCCCAAATGTCGACCCAAAGCTATACTGTAAGTACCACTAGAACATTGGGCATAATACATAAAACTACACTCACCTAAAATGCAAGATTCAAGATTTGATTGATTTAGGCAAAATAACCAACCTAGAAACTAGAAAATCAAACACCCAAAATAACCCTTTACCTAATTATTAAAATGTACCACCACCAAATCCATGTATCTTGATGATCGACATGGGTCTAGCAGAGGAACAAGTCATTAATTTCTTTATTGATGTCGTACCTACCCTACCAAAACTATAACTAAAATACCTGAATTTAAAATAGTAGGCCATTGAGTCTCATGTAAATGTTCTTGATATTTGGAGTTTTAACGATGAAAAGGGAGCAGTTGATCTGTGGAAGAAAAATGAAAGGAAAGTAGCACAATCCACTAAGAAATCGGAGGAGAGGGAGGAAGAGGTGAAAAATGTTGAGGCAAAAAAAGAGGAAAGTGGTTTAAAAGAAGATCAGAGAAAAATGAGAAAGTTGAGGAGATTATTGAGGCTAAAAGAGACAACAAAACTCTTGCCAGTATTTGGGAGCTGCATATGAACTCTTAGGCCCATTGGGAAGCACTAGTTTTGGCTCTTAATCACAAAAAGATACCTTCGACACACAATCCAAAGCAAATGGTGAACTTGCTAACTAAAAGCCCTTAAGGAGCAATTGTGTTCACAGATGATGATCTACCCTTAAAAGAAAGGGATCCCAATAAAGCCCTATTCATTAAGGCTAAAGTGAAAGGCAAATTAACATGTTGTATTGTGGTCGATAATGGGTCAACCATTAATGTATATCCTTTAAAGATCCTACTAAAGCTGGGCCTGACAGTAGTTGATTTAAAGCCCTCGATGTAGTCATAAAGGCTTATGATGATATGAAAAGGCCAGTTGAGGGAGCTTTCTAAGTTTTAGTTAAGATTGGACCTATTAAAGTTTGGATTAACCTCCATGTAGTAAATATTCAAATCATCTTCGCTATTCTTCTAGGAAGATCGTGGTTCTATCCTTTGGGGGGAGTGTCGTCTACCATTCATCAAAAGATCAAATTTCCATATGAGGGAAGGGTGGTTACTATAATGGTTGAAACAGAGGCTGCAGTTGCCACATTAAAATTAGCTCCTACTGAGATCCCGAACAGCCCGAGTTTTGAAGTTTGCATGATTTATAAAGATGAGTTAAACCTAAAGATTATTAGTATGATGAAGAGCATATAGTTTATGCCTGGGATGGGATTAGGGAAGAATCAGCAAGGCCCATAAGAATTCATTAAACCTAAGGTACCAATCTTGAAGCGTGGGTTAGGATATCCGAGGGAAAATGAGTTTGACGAAAAGGAAGAAGTTGAAGGCAAGTCTAGAAAGAATAAGAATTAGGGTTAAGCTGAAAGAGAAGATTCTCTGGGAAATATTTATGGAGAAAGGTGTCAATTATGCCTACCAAAGAGCTCCTAAGCCTTTGATGATCATCGAGAAGCTAGTTCCCGGGTTCAAAATCTTCATTGAATATGTGGATGCGATCCAAGAACCTATTGTTGAAAAGCCTATGGTAGAAAACCTGGTACTGACATTAAAATTAAAGGGGGACATTCCTGCAATGAAGCTGAAGGACACTGTAGACGGCGGGGTTTAGCGCGCGTCCATGATTTTAGCAACTGCGTCACTGTCTGAGCTCAGGGCTCTAGAGAGCACACTAACCACTATTACAAAGACATGTCATGGAGATGAGGAGTTGCCACCCAGGGTAATAACTGGGACAAATTGAAAAGGTGGTACTCAATTCCTTAAAAGAAAGCCAGCACCACAACCAGGAGATTCTGGATATGGAAAATCAATTTCTTTTAATCTTGTGTTCATTTAGAATTACTATCTTATCCTCTATTTACATGCAATTTCATATAAACCCAAAACAATAAACTCTAAGGTAAACTAGTCATGAAATATACAAGTAAATAATGCATTCAATCACATAACCCCTAAGTTAGTCTAATATACATGGATTTTAAATAAATGAGCTAAAGTCTACATGTTTTAAATTATAAGTGAACCTAAAGACCTAATTCCTTTTGATTTCAATTAAACGAACCTAAGTATACTAATTTTAGTTCTAAATATGGGCCTAAATCTACAAATTATGAAATATTTAAATTAATGAGCCTAAGTCAACATGTTATGAAGGTATTTAAATCAGTGGGCTTAATTTTACAAATTATGAAAGAAGGCTTTAATTAAGTAAGCTAAGTCTAAATTAATTAAATTAAATTAAGTGGGTCTATGTCTAATTAACTAAATGGGCCTAAAGGTATTTCTAACCTAAAATCTAATTAATTATGAACTTAAAAATATATTTTAATTAATTAAACCTAATTAATTATTAAATGATATGGGCTAAAAATAAACAAATCAAAATCTAAAATGGGCTTAAGGCCCAAAACACACAATAATAATAAATAAAACCCAAAAACAACTAAAAATATAAAAAAAATAGTTAAATAAGATCAAACAACTAATTATTAATCCCAACTAAAATCCTAATTTTATTAACATGCAACCTAAATTAATCTACTTCCTCCATTTATTTTAAATGATTACCAAATTGAAACCTAATTTTACTAACCAATTTAATCAAAATAAACATACAACCACAAACAAAATTTTATTGCTCCCACTATTGAGGCTATTACATTAGTTCCTAAACAAATAAAAAATAAAGAATAAAATAAAAATAAAAATAAAGAATAAAACCCTAGAAACTAAGTCTCTACGGGGTTTTATTCATAGTCTTCTGCAAATTTCTAATGAAATTCATCTCTTTTACATTATCACCATGTGTTTTCCTCCATAATCACCATAAAACATAAAATAAAGTAATAACCAATGAATAAATTTTGATAAAATAATAAAGATAATAAATGAATAAATAAAAGAGGAATAGAAGAATACGATATGTTTATGGATGATTTAAGGTGCTCCTCAGATTTGTGATTCACCATTCTTGATAAGTCTTCGAATCTTTTCTTCAAAAATTCTTCACGAGTCTTTGAATTAATTAATGAATCAAAAAAAATTTTTGATTAAGAATAAATAAAAAATAAAATCACAATTTTATTTCTCTCCTCTCTTATTTTCTACGCCCTTCTCTCTTTTTTTCTTTTTCCTCCCCCTTTTCTTTTCTTTTCTCCTTTTTCTTCTCCTCTTTACTCTTTTTTCACGCTCTTCTCTTTTCTACGCCTTTCTCTCCTTTTTCTTTTTTTCCTCTCCCCTTTTCTTTACGCTCCTTCCTAGCCCCCCCTTTTATAGTGGAACTAGGAAGCCTAACCCTAATCCTAATGTGATTCTCATTCCTAAAGTGTATTTAGGAATTTTGAACCAAATAGGATTAAATTAATTAGGAAGTTTAAACCAATTTAGGATTGAATTAATTAGAAAATTTAAACCACCTAAAATTGGAATAATTAGAAATAGGAAAGAGTTTAATTCCGATCGGAATTGTACAATCCCGATCGAAATTACATAATTTCAATCGGAATTATGGAATTCCGATGTGCAAAAAAAAATTAACATTTAATTACAAAAAGGCCCCCAAAAAGTTTAAATTTTACAATTAGGTTCTAAAAAGAACTTTGTGATTTAGTCCCTGAAAACATTAAATTCTTCCTTTAAAAGCCCTTTAGAATTTTTTAAAGATTAAGCTTTGAAGACATTTTCATCATTGGAGTCTTTTGCTACATCCATAACATGTCATCCCGAAATTAAGTGTCTACAGATGCTGCTGATGAAGAAGAGGAATTCAACTTTGAAGCCTTTGTCCTTAATTCTATTATGGATATTTTCTATGATGACATTCACTTTTCTCTTTCTAATTTATTTGAGATTGATGACATTTTTTTTTCTAAAGTTAATGTGATAAAGTTTGATTATACTTACTTGTGCAATGTGTTTCCTAATGGTTATGTTGTGTGTGATGATCATTTTATGCATATGCATATGTTTGACATTAATTCAGTTCAAACTAAATCATTTAATATAGGCAGAAGGGATAACCCTAAAAATATACTTATTACTTCTGACTTAACTCCTGATGAGAGATAAAAAATGAAAGAAACTCTAAAAAGAAGATAGAAAGCATTTGCTTAGGGCTACAAGGATATGCCTGGAATCGATAAAGAGATTACAGAATATAGGATTCCCACGTATTCTCACATCACACTGATAAAGCAGAAGAAGAGAAAATTAAGGCTAAAATGGGCTCTCCTAGTCAAAGAAGAAGTAGAAAAATAACTAAAAGCAAAGTTCCTAAAAGTGGTAGATGACACCCAATGGCTGGCTAACATAGTCCCAGTTCCCAAGAAAGATAGTAAAGTTAGGATGTATGTGGACTATAGGGACTTGAACAAGGCTTGTCCAAAAGATAATTTTTCTCTACCACACATGGACACTTTAGTCAATAATGCAGCTTCCAGCACCATGTACTCCTTTATAGACACCTTCTCAGGATATAATCAGATCATGATGGCAGTGATTAACAAGTTGAAGACTTCTTTTACCACTGAGTGGGGTGTTTATTATTACACAGTTATGCCATTTAAGTTAAAAAATGCAGGGGCTATTTACCAAAGAATGGGTACTACACTGTTACATGACCTGATCCACAAAGAGATAGAAGTGTATATAGATGACATGATAGTGAAGTCTTTGACTAAAGAAGGGCATTTTGAAGCCTTAAACAAGTTCCTGGCAAGAGCTGAAAAGTACAACCTCAGATTAAATCTAAAGAAATATGTTTTTAAGGTGACGCTTAGGAAACTATTAGGACACATCGTCAGTCAGAAAGGCATAGAGGTGGATTTGAACAAAGGTAGAACAATGAAAGAGATGTTTGCATCGAAGAAAGAGAAAGAAGTTGGAGGGCTTATAAAAAGGCTATAATACATTAGTAGATTCATAACCAAGCTGACTACCATTTGTAACCCAATTTTTAAGCTCTTAAAGAAGAATCAGCCAATCATCTGGGATGATAAATGTCAATATGGCTTTAAAACTATTAAGCAATATTTAATGAATCCTTTAGTTTTGCAATCGCCAAAACCAAGGAAGCCCCTAATTTTGTACTTAGCTATAGAGAAAGATGCGATTGGTGCAATATTGGCTCAACAAGGAGAAGAGAGAGTTGAGCATACTATATATTATTTAAGTAAAAAGCTTTTACCTTATGAAGCCAATTACAGTCTAGTAGAAAGAACCTATTTGGCTATAATCTGGACAACAAATAAGCTACGACATTACTTCCAGTCCTATAGGATTCAAGCAGTTTCTAAGCATGATCCCCTTAGGTATCTCCAGTAGACTCTGTCTCTGATAAGGAAATTAGCCAGATGGTTAGTTCTGCTTACTGAATTTGATGTAGATTATATTACTAAAAAGGTAATAAAAGGAAGAGTTATAACAGACTTCTTGGCCCAGAATCCAATAGATGATGAACAAGAATGGGAGTTAGAATTCCCGGATGAACACTTAGGGGCAATAGAGATCCAGATATGGAAAATGTACTTTGATGGAGCAGTGAATAGCAGAGAGGTAGGCATTAGTGTGATTTTGGTCTCATCGGAAGGAGAAGTAATTCCAATGGCAAAGAGGCTAGAATTTGAGGTCACTAATAATCAAGTTGAACATGAAATCTGCATTTCTTTTCTAGAAGCACTCAGGAATGTAGGGGTAGAAGAGGTGACGGTGTATAGGGATTCCATGTTGGTAGTGATATAGATCGCCAAGGAGTAGGAAGTAAGGGAAGATAAGCTAAAGCCATATTGGGATTATTCAGCCACGATCCTGTTGTTCTTTATGCAATATAGATTCATACACTTACCCTGGGAAGAGAATCAGATTATAGATGCGTTGGTTACTTTAGCTTCAATATGAGAAAGAGACAGACAATCAGAAATGAGGCCACTTATCCTAATAAGGGCCTAAATTTCTTGCTATAAGGAAATTAGAATAATGTCAATTGACCCAGTAGAGAAGCCTTGGTTTATGATCTACAACAGTATCTTGAAATAGGATAATTCCCTAAGAAAACTGATAGAAAAGAAAAAATGTCATTAAGGATGTTATCTCGACAGTTCATTAGCCATAATGGGATGTTGTACAAAAGGATGCCGACTGGAGTACACATGAGATAAGTCAATAAAGGTAAGGCATAAAAAATCATGGAAGCAGTTCACGAGGGTGTATATGGGCCACATATGAATGGGACAGTCCTTGTAAAAAAGATAACTCGTTAAGGGTTTTTGGCTAACCATAGAGGCAGATTGCGTGAAGTATGTAAAGAAATGCCATAACTGCCAAGTGTATGGTGATGTGAGCCACCCACCTTCTATGGAACTACAAAGAGTAACCTCTCTTTGGCTATTTACAGTTTGGGGAATCGATATTATTAGGGAGATAAGGCCGAAAGCATCCAATGGTCATCATTACATTATAGTGGCAATCGACTGTTTCTCTAAATGGGTAGAAGCGGAATCATTCATAACTATAGGAGCAAAACAGATGGCCAAGTTCATAGAGAAGAACATAATTTACCAGTATGGGTTGCCTCATCATATCATCACTGATAATGGTGTTTAGTTTAGGGTAGAAATGACCACTCTATTGGAAGAATACAAAATTGAGCATCATAGATCATCCCCTTATAGACCACAGGTGAACAGAGCCATAGAAGTAGTAAACAAGAATGTGAAAAGAATCTTGGCCAAGATACTAGAAAATTATAAAGACTGGGTAAGTTACCTACAGTTTGCATTATGGGGATATAGAACCATTGCTAGAATGTCAACAGGAGCCACTCCGTATTCTCTGGTATATGGGTGTGAAGCTGTGTTACCAGTTGAGGTTGAAATTTAGTCATTAAGGGTTCTCCTAGAGTCTAAAATTCCTGAGTATCAATGGGTAGAAATTTGATTAGAATAGCTAATTTTATTGGATAAAAAGAGGATGAAGGCTATGTATCACTCTCAGTTGTACCAGAAAAAGATAGCCCAAGCTTGTAACAAAAAGATTAAGCCATGCAAGATCAAAGAGGGTGACTTGGTCTTAAAGCTCACTAAGCCTATCATGACTAATCCGTGGGGGAAGTTCCAGCCTAACTAGGAAGGTCCCTACCAAGTAAAAAAGCTATTTTCCATCTGACTTAGAGGGAAATGAATCCAAAGGGGATATTAGTCCATCTGACTTAGAGGGAAATGAATTCAAAGAGCCCATCAGCATAGAAAAGCTTAAAAAATACTTTCTATAAAGTCTCGTTAGGGAGAAAACCTCAAAAGAGGTTGCCTAGGCAAAATTTAGAGATAGAAAAAAAAGGTAAAAAGTCCTGTTAGATTGAAAACCTAAGAAGGCGGTCCACGCAAAATAAATGACATGTAAAAGGAAAAAGAGAAAAAGAAAATAGTTAGTTGGAAAACTTATAAGGACAAGCCAATTAGCAATAGGAGATATGTAATAAGCAAAATTGTATAGTCGCATTGTGTTTAAATTAAATGGAATGGATTGCCTTTATTATTGTAAACATTACATTAAATTCTTATTACACAGTATCTAACTCAAAAGGAAATTTCATACGACAAAAAAGTAAATAAAAAGACTAAATTTCATAAACTATATCGTTTGCTTCTCTTATGTCTCCCTTGGGCACTCGATGCTTGTAATTCTATTGTCCTTCTATTTCTTATAAATTCATCCTTTTCTACCTATTGTAGTTGAACCTATACCTTGTATTGGTCATCAGTAGACTGATCTCCATTATAGTAAATAAATCTCTGTATGATTCTATGAGGCCAAGTAGTAACTAGGTTGTCCATAAAGTTATGAGAAAGAGGCCCTAGTTCAAACTCATGCACTAGTTCCATAATTCGATGTTTCTATCCATATTTCCTGCAAAGCCGAGCTGAATTATAAAAAATGGCAAAATAGAGGCCGGCCAAAGGAACACAATAGGTGTAGGACTAGAGGGTCACATGTTATAGTCTCCACCATAAGTACATCCACTAAATCAGAGTATCTGGGAATGTGGATAACCAAATGTGAGCATCTTCTGGAACAGGCTAAAGTCTTCTAATATGGCAATGTTTGGCCTTATAGTAAGCAATGTTTTTAGGTGGTTCATGCAACCTCAACTTCTCTTATAACCAAGCTTGCAGAAGTGACAAATGGGTAAGAATGATGGAAAGCAGAAGATAATAAGAGGAAGAAGAGACTCACCTCCAGCAGAAAAGGACTCCTAGAGAATAGCCTGGTCTCAAAGAAGTTATTAAGTTTGATAATAGTCTCAGCCACAATAAGACGAAAAGGGTTCAGTCCACTCTCCACTTAGTCTAAAAAATAAAGAATCTTTAGGTCACAATTGCCAGAAGGGGAGACAAACAAGAACTGAGCATACAGGCAAAATGTTATCATTCAAGGCCAGGGAACCTCGTTGCTATCTATAGCCACTACAATTTCCATAAAAAGGCTCATCAGGATTTCATTATCGAAAATATGGAAAAGAGAGGACTAAGGGGGCATGTTGAACAACCTTGCCATTTGATATTGCATGGTGTGCAAATTTGGGGTTGTGACTAAAGGACTGACAATTTGTCAAGCAGAATCTATTTAGGAGCCCAAGATAGCTTTAAATTCCTCTAGCAGGGGGAAAATCTTCACTGTATTAAAGTGAAAAACATGTCTTTGAGGATCCTAAAACTGAGCAAAAAACGTGGAGAAATAAGAAGTTGATCTTCCTATCATGCAAATATTGGAAGGTCGATAGGTGAAATAACTTTATTCTAGCCCATGATCCGCCATCCAGACTCTTTAGAATCGATTGTAGCTATTTTAAGCTTCTCTCAATGAAGATTGGGGGTTAGAATACTGTTTGGGAGAGAAGAATAAAGAGAAGTGATGAGCTAAAGAGATTAGGGATTTTGAAGAAGATTTATGAATTTTTATAGCTGCAGGACAAACGTGTAGAGGCGATCACCTCTATGTTTAGGTGATGCCTCTATAAGAAGTGGCGAATGATCTATCGCCTCTTCATATAAAGGCGACACCCTTTCAAAGAGGCGATGCCTCTATAACATGCAGAATGGATCTTCATATTGCTGGAAATTATCCAGGTTAGATATGTAAAGTTAGAGCAGAGTTTTTTAGAAATACAAATGCCTCCATTCATTTAAAATTCCACCAAAAATTGAGTTTAAAAGTCACAATTCTCATCCATCCAGTGCAAAATATGAAGGCGTAAAAAATAAAAATTGATTTAGACAATAACAGGGCAACAGTGCAAAGCATCCAATGTTTCTAGACATAACACCCCTATGCTAGCAAAAATCTCCAGAAGGTCCTCTCTACTCATTACTTTTGGACTCATTGGCCTCCTCATCAGCTGGCTCATTCATAGGCTCATTAGTTGGCTCATTTACAGAGGCATCAGTAAGGTCAGTCCCATAATCTTTACTGCTATCCTTGGACTCCTCGTCGACTGCCCCCTCCTCCTCATCGCCCTCGACTTAAAGAGTGGCAAGTTGGTGCTCAAGGGTAATGATCCTAACCTGACTGGCCTCATCTCGATCCTGTTAAAGCATAATAAAAGGTAAAAAATCATGAAAGCATGCATACATGTAGAAATAAAGCATATTCTACGTGTACCTTCCATTTCTACTTCACCTGCATCAGGAAGTCCCTATAGGCCTTGATCACCTGATACATATACTCTCCCTAATCTCAAGGTATCTATTCCATTATTAATATTAGAACTAACCATGTGTTAAGAGATTTAAGAATATGATTTGAAAGAAGGAAACTTATATGGGTGGGAAGAATGCTGGCTCCAGGGTTATATCTAACGACATAAATTGATGAGAGAGCTCACTAGAAGGCACCTAACAATGAGTCAGCAGATTAGGAGTAGCAGTGAGTCTACCGACCACTACCTGGGATTGAGAACTAAAAGGATCTACTAAGGAGGGCACCCTAGAAAAAGAGCCCTCACCATTGAGAATGATGTAAGGGCACTGATGAGGCCTCTCTTGTGCAGAGGGCCTAGGGCAAGGAGTAGGTGCCTTAGTAGCTACCTAAAAGATAAAAGATAAGTCAAAGAATTACATTTATAAGTAAATATAAAATAAGTAAAATAAAACATTGCATGCTTACATGAAGTGCAGGTGCAGGAAAAGGCACTCGCCGCAGAAGATGAGCCTGTGTAAAGTCCACATAGCGAGACTTCCTTTACTCACAATAGTTTACGACATCCTCTCCCTATAAGGTGTGATCGAGCTCATCTCCCTCTAACTCATACACCCAGAAGATATGTCAGGCA
The DNA here is from genome assembly GCA_947683625.1 of Mallotus nudiflorus. Lineage (NCBI taxonomy): Eukaryota > Viridiplantae > Streptophyta > Magnoliopsida > Malpighiales > Euphorbiaceae > Mallotus > Mallotus nudiflorus. Next base: position 329,273 of record CANTUR010000440.1, on the reverse strand, counting down.
AGAGCAAAAGGTGGACGCCTCACTAGGGTGCCTAACCGCCACTGATGTATTCTCTCCCCGAGGAACCAAACCCAACAGTCAAGGCCTTTAAGCAAAACCCTCCTCCTAGACAGAGGGATATAGTGAACCATAGCCTACGTCCACCCTGCCTGAGAGCCCCACAAGTCCAGATATAGCTGTAAGAATAAACATGTAAGTGGATGAATTTAAGTAATAAATTTATTGCTAATTCTAGTTATATTTACAAGTACCTACCTCGTTGTAAGTAAGCGTGTTCAGTCGCTCACAGTGAATATGAACACGAGCCACAATCCTCCTCTAAGCCCAGCGAGGACCCCACCTCATCATCGCAGGGAAGGGGGTATCACGAACCCTGGTAATCCCCACTATCAACTCCAGCTCTAAAGCCCAGTCTTGTGAAAGAAGCAAAGGGTTGTTAGTAAAATCAAATAGCAACAGTTAGGATGGAATATAAAGGGCAAAGAAAAAGGAAAATACCAGTATGGCATGCCAAAAATTATAGAGTCGCCTCACTTCCTGTACCAGCTCATCTATGCTCCTATAAATATAAGCTACGGCATGGCTGCCCCAGTCATAGGTCGCCACTAAATTTAGATCCCTTAGAGACATTAAAAAGCTCAAATATATAGACCTGGCCATATCTATAAAGAGTATAGTGCCCAATAAGTAGACATGGAAAATACGCACCACCTGATCAATCTGTAGGGGTATAGTGGCCACCTCAACTCTAGCACGAGTGTAGAAGCTCCTAATTGAATTGAGCTTCACTGTATGGGTCCCCTTCATATCTAGGACCATGCTAAGTAAATGCTCGATGAAAGCGAGATGGTCAGGAGATAACTGATGGAGGATGGCATTGAAAGGAATAGAATCCCCAACACAAGCGATGCTAATAACTGCAGTAAAGGCCACTGGGTCCAGGGTGAACTCTCTAAAGGGAAGATCAAATGTGTAGGTGGTGTCAGACCACCTTTCTATCAGGGGATGCAAGGGCTGGTAGTATGTACACCCCTGTTATACTGGAAGTGCCAAGATAAAGTTAGAGAAGCAGATATTATAAATCTAAGTCTATACTACCTCAGAAAGCTCATCATACCAAATGCATGCACTACTAAAGTTCCCAGCACCCTTGAGTCTGTGGGCATCGAGCTTAGGGAGTAAAACAAGGAGTATAATTGTCAATTTTTACAATAAAATTTTAAATTGTTGTTGAATCTTGTCACTGAGGCGACACCTTTATCGAAGAGGCAATCGCCTCAGTGATGAGGCGTCACCTCTTGATATAAAGGCAATCACCTCATTGAGAAATGCCTGACTCAAAAAGGCAAATGCCTCTTTATGAACAAGTGATCGCCTGATTAAAAAGGTGATCGCCTCATCAAAGAGGCAATGCCTCTTTATGTTGGCAATCTGATAGTGTGATTCAAACTTTTAATTTTCAATCAATGAAATTCAATTTCTTTCAATTAAATTGATAAATGTGCATCTATAAACAGTAACTCGATGCTATTTTATGATATTTGTAGGAGAAAATTAAAGAAATTAGGTACTAACTTCTCCAGTAGCCAAGCTGTAAATGTGGGATTGCACATCTGCGAACAGGGGGATCTTGTCTCTGATACTGAGCCCAAAACTCAGAGAGGGATGCATTGTAGGTGTCACTGGGTCCCATATAAGCAAATCTGAGGTCCGTACGACATCCATGTCAAAAAATATGGAGAATGAGAGGAAAATAGAAAAGGAAAGAGAATTGAAAAAGTGAAAGTGACCCTTAGAAAGGAAAAGTGAGAATTTATATGATTAGGGAAAAAGAGGAAGATTGAAAGAAAGGAAGATGAGGAGAAGAGGGTGAAACCCACTTAGTGAAATAAAGCACAGAATGGCTCATGGCCCATTGAAAAAAAAGGAGAATTTTTGCATCACTGGTCACGTATATCCCAAGATCAATCTTTGGATAAGAATATTCTAATTGAAGTATCAAGGAGGACAAGCGTCTGGTTGGGTTTGAATCCCAAAGTGCGTGAAAGGACAAGCGTCTGGTTTAGTTTGAATCCCCAAAGTGCGCAGAAGGACAAGTGTCTGGCTGGGTTTAAATCCCTAAAGTGTGTGAAAGGATAAGCATCTGGTCGGGTTTAAATCCTTGAACTGCATAGAAGGATAAGAATCTGGTTAGATTTAAATCCCTGAAGTGCGTAAAAGAATAAGCGTCTGGTCGGGTTTGAATCCCCGAAGGGCATTCTTCTTTTACTGAGTAACTATCGAGCCAGGAAAACCCAAGTTTTACACTAAACTATAATGAGTAACTGATCAGGCCAAGAAAACTCGAGGAACACGATTACATTTCATCTCTTTTTACTAAGTAGAGGTTGGGCCATGCTCAAGATTCATGCCAAACTATAATGAGTAACTGATCGAGCTGAGAAAACCCGAGGAACATGATTACATTTCATCTCTTTTTATTGAGTGGAGGTTAGGCTATGCTCAAAATTCACACCAAACTATAATGAGTAATTGATCAGGCCAGAAAAACCTAAGGAATATGGTTACGTTTCATCTTTTTTCACTGAGTGGAGGTTGGGCCTTATTGAAGATTTACGCCAAACTATAATGAGTAACTGATCAGGCCAGGAAAACTCGAGGAACACATTTACATTTCATCTATTCTAATAAGTGACTTCTTGAGCCAGGAAAACTTAAGAATCACGCCAAATTTATAATGAGTAGTTGATTGAGTTAGTTTAACCCGAGGATCATGGCTACGTTTCTCTTCTATCTCTATTGAGTGAATTTTGGGCCATGCTTGAGATTCACTACAAATTTATTAATGAGTAGCTAATTGGGCCAGGAAAACTCGAGGATCACAATCACATTTTGAAGATGAAGTTCAACCTCTTAGGTTTAAATTCCAAAAGCTAATGGCCCGAGTAAATCTCACAAGTCAGGTATGTCATTCTTGCTCTTTATTATTTAATGTGCAAATTACTTTTTTAAAAAATTATTTTTAAAAAATTTATTTTTTAAAAAACCAATGGGGCAAACTGTGGACACTGTCAGTTTGATCGGCCCGTAATAAAAGCTCGATGATGAGAAAGTTTGAGTTTTGAATGCAAAGGGAGCTCGAGACTTCTCTAAAATTGACTTGAAAAGCCCAAACAATGAGCCAAACCCATAAATACCATATCTAAGACCAAAATCGAGCTAAAAGCCTAAGCCCATTGCCTTTTAACCTAAAGGCCCTTATTTAGCCCAGGTGAAGAGGCGGTCGCCTCAACGATGAGGCGTCGCCTCTTTACCCCAAACATTGATGAGGCATGCCTCATCTAAGAGGCGTCGTCTCTTCACACCCACCCTCTGTAATATTAAATGTCATTAATGGCAGTGGTTGGAGGCTCATCTGCTAAAGATTTGATTATTTTTGGACATAAAAGAAAGGAAAAAAGTAGGAAAAAAGCCTAGGGAATGAAAAAAAAAGGTAAAGGGAGAGGGTGAGGGTGAGAATGAATTTTTGAGAAATTAAAAAAGGGGAGAAGGTGAGAGGCTTTAAAAGAGGATATGGGGGCATGAGATATGAGGTTGGCAATTTGGTTGGTAATTTGAGGGGGAACCTAAAGAAAAGAAAACATCTGAAAAAAAGAAGAGGGAACAAAGAGAAAAAAAGAAAGAAAAAAAAAAGGAAGAAGAAGAATAAGGAGGAGGAAGAGACTTGGAAGCTTAGAAGACTTGGAACCCTTGAGAAGAGGAAGGAATCTCTTTGCATGCAAAGCCACTCATCCATCAACCAAGCTTTAAAGGCTTAGTTAGGAGCATTAGCTCGTCCAAGATAATGAGTCTCCTCATTTCTATGTTTTAAGTTTTTTATATTCATTAAAAATTATGATTTGTTGCTCTTTGTGTGTTTTTCTTGAGCTATATTACTTATTTAAAGTCATGGAGAAGCATGATTGCATGAGATACTGAATATTAATTGTTGATAATTGTATATTTGCATTTGTTTCTTATTTATTTGCATAATCACTAAGTTTCTTAGGATTTAAGAAATGTAGATTGTTCGTGTCTCTATTGAGGAGGCGACGTTTCTTCATAAAGGCATCGCCTCTTCGTGATGAGGCAAAAAGGTGTTGCCTCCTGGTTAGGAGGCAACGCCTCTTTAAAGAGGCGTTACTCTTTAACCAGAATTTTGCATGTTTCTGTCTTGATTTTCAGCTATTATCTTGCATATTTGACATTATTTCCTTGTCTAATTTGTTATATTTCTTGATTTTATGCATGATCTCCATGTTAATCAATATTATTTCCATGTTATATTATTGTGTTATTTAGTGGACTATTTTGTGAGTACTATTTATTCTTGATTTGTAAATATTATTGTTGTTTGTGAGATAGAACTAACTCATATTTATTGCAAGAATTATTTGGTAATTCTTAATCACTAGATGATTGCTTTATTTATCGTTTTTAAAGAGTTTTAATTTGTATAATTAATTAGTTTATTTTTGGTTTATGTATGGTTTATTTTTAGTATTTTTTTACATTTATTTACACTAAAAGTTATAATCCTTAATTCCTCTCCCCTTTTATTTGGAATGAATGGTTGTAAATTATTTTAATTTATTTTTTTAATTTATTTGTAATTGAATGTCAGGGATATAAGTATAAAATGGGACTAATGTGTAAACTTGAGATAAAATCTAAAATTGAAAACCAATCGCGATCAACATACTAATAAGGAAATAATTTAATAATTAAAGGTAATAAAATACAAAACACATATGGAGGTCAATTGCAAGGTTGAGTGAACATTCCAAAAATCCATACCCAGTTTTCGAAGTCGATCTCTGATGATAACTTTTGGAAATTTTCATAGAATTTAGTTGTTGTACAGTGTGTCTCGACTTTTATCTGAATGGTGACTTCATCTCCATTTTGGGCCTCAAGCCCATATTTTCTAGTGAGCCCTGAACTCACACAGTGTTGTGGTTGCTAAATACTTAGATGCATGATTAATCCCGTCGCCTACACTAATATTTTTATTTTATTTATGATTAAAATAATTTAATTAATTTAGCCACCGGATAAAGGTGCACTACACCTATGTAATTTTTTCTATTTAATAAGTATTATTAATATTTATTACAACATACGATAGATTCCATTCGTTCATTTTTAATTATCATTTTGAGTTGAATTTTTTATTTCAATTTATTTAATGTTTTCAATTATTAATGGTTTTTAACCACTTTTTTCCTATTATACCTTTATTTATACATGCATTACTTTTGAAAATATATAAAATTAATACTTAATTGAGAAAATAATTATAAGAGTAGTATAATATTTTATACATATATTAATTATATTTTTTAATCTATAGGCATAATTTTTAAACAACAATTTAAAAGGAATAGAATAAGTAATATTTATCATTTTAACCAATGACATTCAAAGTATGTTAAACTCTAATTAATTAAATTCGATTCAAATAGACCATAAAAACATTAAAAATATCCACCAATTAACCACAACTCCAATTCAAAATTTCAAAATTTTATTCAAGTGAAAAAAACCTTGTCCATTGTTAGTAATATTGATTGTATTGACTTTTCTTTTTCTTTTTCTTTCTGGCCTTATAAATGTTAATTTATTCTTCCTTTCACTTAAAGCGATGACCATATGATAATGCCCTATCCACACATTAATACACCATAATTACACAATAATTAATACAGTTTCACTGTATCCCTAAATCCACTCTCTCCGTGAATATCTAATGACATGCCGCCTAAGCCAAAGCTGATACATCACCGTATGAAACAAATCGTACGGCTGAGGAGTCTCGTTCCAAACTAAATGCTTACTCGCCGCCACACCCAATCCCCTCATTCTCTCACAGGTATCACCTCTACACGTGCGATCCAGTACGCTCTTCACTCCTCTAAATCCACTACCGCGGTTGTATCCTACGATTACCGCAATCTCCTGCCACCTCAACACATCCATAAACGGCAAATCCTGCATCGGACGGTCAGTAATCACTACCGGGACACACCCAAAAGTCAACGCTTCTCCTATCCCCGAAGCATCGGCTCCATATTCAAACAAACAAAACTCGCTTCTCTGCATTCTGTCCATCACAGTCTTCTCATCGGACGGCTCAGTTTCAATCAAAAACTGAACATCGCTTTTCAAATCATTGATGAGATTTAGCTCTCTGACGGCATTGTATTTCACAAAACCCTTATACGTCGTCGTTTTATTGGTTGACTCAGAGCCCACGGTTGGTAACGGAGTTAACGGAGGCAATGTTAAATCCTTGTGTGGAACAAATTTACCGTTAGGTGACGGAAAACACGAGATCTGAACCGAGTTTTTCTTTAACTCGACGAGATTCCGGTCCGATTCGTAGCCGAGACCGGAGCAGGAAACGTAGAAATGATCTGCGCCGAGTGTGCGATTCCAGTAAGGGAAATCCATGCGGAGGTCCCTGATTACACGCGCGATGGAGCGCGTGGAGAGGTCAGAAGAGATCGGGACGAAGAACAGGTGAGCTTCTTCTGGGTTTTGGGTGAGAAAGGGGCTGTTTTGAAGAGAAGTAAAGAAAAGTGATTCAAGTGGAGAAGCGAAAGAGGATGATTTTGGAGTGGTGTAAGTGTAGATTTTGAGAGATTGAAGCATTTTTTGGTAATTAGGGAAGAACAGGTTGGGTGAGAGGTAGACTGAAGAGGGATTAATGGTGGTGGATTGAGACGCTGAAGTGAACAGAGACAAGAAGAAGAAAAGAGCAAAGTGGGAGATTAGCATTGTGAATGTCGAGTTCCTGTCTTTGAAGAAAGTGTGGATTTTGGGGTTGAAGATCAAGAAACAGAGATGAGAAGAGGAAACAGAAGTCAAAGGCTTAACCTATGAAAGCTAGTGCCTTTCTAAAAGGGCTAACGATACTTGTTGTGTTATAGATTATATGGTTTTTTCAATTAAAATCTATAAGATTTTTTTTTAATCAAATTTTATAAATTTAAAATAAAATTCTTAATTAAATTAATTTGTGAAATAATTTTTTGTATACTTCAATCACAAAACTATAAAAATGTCATTTTTGAAATTTTAATAAATAATATTTTGATTTATTTATTTATAATTTATTCTATTATATAACTTTTATAATAACTATATAACTCAATAAAATAATTTTAAAAAATTTTCAATTAAAAAATTTATATTTTTTAAATTATTATTTTATTAATAATAATAAATAAAATTCATTAAGTATTTTTTATTGTTTCTGAATATAAAGTTTAATTAATATATTTTAAATGAATAAATATTTTTTATACTTTGATAAACTCTATTAGTTTTGTCAATAATATAATTTATATCATATTTTAAATAAATTTTGAATTCAATTGCATCTTAATTAGATAATTCTAAAAAATATTTTTTTAAATTAGGCTATTTTACATAAAAAAAATTAAAGAATAATATATTTTAATTAATAATTTTATTTGTTATTATAAGAAATAGGAAATTTTTTATATTTTATCTTAAATTAATTATATTTTGTTATAACAATTAAAATTATAATAAAAATATGTTAAGCTATTTTATTGTTCAAATATTTATTATAAAATAGCCTAATTTAAACATATTTTAAAAAAAATTTGTCTTGTCTAATTTAAATTTCATTGAGTTTAAATTTTTTTTTAAATCTAACATAAGTTATAATATTGAGAAAACTAACTGAATTTTTTCCCTATAAAAAATATTCATTCCTTAATGATATAGTAATTGAAATTGTATATTTAAAGATAATTAAAAATATTTAATTAGTTTTATTTGTCATAGCTAATAATTTAAGAAAAATATTGTAGACACCCAATTCGGTCGAGCCGTGTTAGGGGACGAATTAGGGGTGCTCGATTTGACCGGCCCGTTGTCAAGCCCAATGATGAGAATGTGATACTTGGACACGAGAATGAAACTTGAATCTTTAAGTGGAAAGTGGACTTGAAAACCTAGAAGCCCAAAAAAAAAAAACCCCAAACCAAGCCCAACTATCCAAATTCGGCCAAAACCCATTTGGCCCAGCATAGACCTGGGCCCAAGAGGCATCGCCTCTTTGGTAGCTGTCAATGGGGTAATCGCCTCATCACAGAGGCGATCGCCTCTATGGTAACCCACTTGCAGTTGCATTTAATGCAACTGCAATAATGATAATCAAGTGACGCGGGCTCCACTCTCCAGACTTTCTTCTTGCATGAGGAAAAGACTTTTGGGGAAGGAAAAAAAGGCTAGGAGAGTTGATGATGGGCTAAGAGGCTAAGGGGCATGGAAAACCTAAAGGATAAAAAGAAAAAGAGAGAGAAATGAGGGAGGGGGTGAGAAAAAAAGGAGAGCTCTACAAAAGAAGAAAAAAAAAAGCTCTGAAAAAAAAAGAGAAATAGAAAAGAGGAGAAGAAATAAAACATCCTGACAAAGGGGAGGAAGGTTGAAGAGAGGAGGTCCACTTTCCCATAAGAGAAAATGGAAGAAACTTGTGTCAAGGAGAGATACCACATCCTAGCAAGGATCTTAATCAAAGCAACTATGAGGGCCTCTCATTTTGGTATAAAATCTGCACTTTAAACTTGACATGTTCATCATTTTGTATGTTCTTGCTTGTGTGTAACTGAGTCTTTAGCATATTTTAGGTTTATCTCTAGTGTGTCATGCTTGATATCTCATTTTATTGATGGATCTTTGAATATTTTTGCATGTAGTCGTAGTATGATAAGTGTAGAGTGTATATATGCATGTTTTGGTTACTTAGAGTAAAAGTTTGCACGTCTTGGGAGTCAAAGCCGGCTTGGTGGTCAGGCGACGCCTCGCCTCATCTCAATGAGACGATCGCTTCATTAATGAGGCGATCGCCCTATTGACAGGCCCTTAGGGAGCCTATCTTTTGTGTGCATGTTGCCAGTTTTTGTCTCGAGATTGTAAGAGCCCTATTGGTGAGGCGTCGCCTCATCAATGAGGCGACTGCCTCATTGGCAGGGTTAACCCGCTTTTTGCTTCATTCTTTTATTGTTTGTTTGTTGTGACGTCCGCCCAGGTATGTCCCCTTTTGACCTTAAATATGTTTGTATGATTGCATGGTGGTGATTATCTTGATTATTTGATGCTTTCTTTAGTTATGATGTGAAAACTTCTTTATAAAACCTCTTTGTAAATATCGTTACATATGATTCCGTTTTTTGTGAAAAGAAAGGTTAACCGTGTGTTATTTGCAGGAATTACTTGATAATTTCTGCTATCGAGTAGTCACTTTCGCTAGTTGCCTCTTGCATATTGCCATTTTTATGTTATTTTAATATTTTTATTTTCGGTATATGTTTGGTTTATTTTCTGTATATTATTAGTTTATTTAGTTAAAAAGCGTTGTAATTCTTAATCCCTTCCCCTTTTTATTTTGAATGTATGGTTGTAAATTATTTTTATTTTATTTACTGCGTTTTTTGAGTGTTGGGACATAAAGGCATGAAATTGGACTAATGTACAAACTTGGACTTAATTATAAAATCTGACAATTATCCGAAGGCAATTTCATTACGTATGGTAAATGAGGAAATAATTAAATAATTAAATAGTAATAAAACGCAAAACACAAATGGAGGCCAACCGCAAGGTTGGGTAAGCATTCAAACGCTCATACCCAGTTTCCGAACTCGATATCTGATGACGGCTTCTGGGAACCTCCGTGGGATCCAGTTGTTGTACAGTGTGTCCCGGATTTTATCCGGGTGGCGACTCTATTTTCAAATAGGCTTAAGACCTATATCGTATTTCCTAGTGGGCCTCGAGCCCACACAATGCCATGGTCGCCAAACACTTGGACGTGCGCTAAACCCCGCCGCCTACAAATATACTTTTTATTTTTATTTTTAAAAATAATTTTAATGAGCTATATAGTTATTATGAAAGTTAAATAATAAAAAAAAGTCAAATAAAAAAATTATTTATGTAAAATATCAAAAATAATATTTTTTATTAATTTTAGAATTGAAATGTAAAATAAAAGTTTAATTTTAAAGGTTGATTAATAGAAATCTACTTTGATTGATGAATAGTATTACAGAAAAATCTTTTTAAAACTTATAAAACTTGATTATATAAAAAAGAACTTTTAGGACGTAATTGAAAAATTGATATAATTTATAAGACTATCAATAATATTATCCCTAATAAAAAGTGAAAGTAATTTATTTAATTAAATTAAAATTAATAAAATTTAAATCATACATTTTATGTAAATATAATAGTAGTAACAAATAAAAACTTTAAATTAAATGAAATTATGCATAGTGCTATTTTTTTAATTAATAACACACTAGGTCAGAAAATATACATACTACTTCACAAAATCAAATAATTTTGTAAAAGTACATACTTCACAGCTGATATAAAAACTCAAAGAATTATGTCACTTTCTAATTTGTGCGAATGAAAGTCATAATGTCACAGACATTGCAATTTTTTAAAAAAAAATAATAATATGCAAAACACACAAAGAATTAGGGAAAGAACACACTTTTTTACAATTTTATAAATATATATTGACCCATATAATTTAAATACACACGATATAACTTATATGGGATTTCGAAGAATCAATATATAGTCACAATTTATTTTCTATTGAAATATCTAAATAATTTTTAAGTATTTGCTTTCTTTGTTATTGTTGTTTACATCCCTCTCTAAACGGGATCTTTTACGAATGAGTATATTTTGTCCTTGATGTAGCGTGTGGATCTTTTGTGCTTGCAGTGTGAAAAAAATAACTGCTACAATCAATTACTTCCACTAACCAGCTCAGCATCATATATTCCACTTGCACCAATCACACTGTATCACAAATTTTTTTTCTTAAAAAATCACTAATCAAATACCCAATTAATATATATAAATGTAAAAAGGGACAGATAAAATTATAAAATAATTTTTACTCATTATTATATAAAAATTAGATAATTTAATTATTTAACGATAAAAATTAAATTAAAAAATTAATTAAAATATAATCTTAATTTAATTGAAAGTCTATTTTATATTTTAATTAGGTTAACTTTTATTTTATCTTTAATAAAATTAAATTAACTAAATGTAATTCTAATTTAATTGAAAGTATGTTTTTTATTTTAATTAGGTTAACTTCTATCTTATCTCTAACAAAAATTCTAATTTAATTGAAAGTATATTTTTTATTATAATTGAAAATATTTTCTATTTTATCTATAACAAAATAAAATAAAATAAATATTTAATTCTAATTTAATTAAAAGTGTATTTTCATATTCTAATTAGGTTTACTTCTAGTTGATCTCTAATAAACATGAAATTAATTGATACATAATTCTAATTTAATTGAAAGTATGATTCTTATTTTAATTATATAATTTTTTTGAAAGTATATCGTCTGTAATAAAAGTAGTATAATTATCATTTTTAGATATTTTTATAAAATTTAACCAAAAAAAAGTTTAAATCAACTTTATTAATATTCATCAATTAATTATTAGTTGAACTTAAAAAATTAAATTAAATTAATTTTTGAGTAAATAAATTTATTAATATTAAAAATATTAAATAAATAAAAAAATTGTAATAAATTATAACTATATTAAGTTAATATTAAATTGTTAAATAAATAACATTGTTACAATTTTTAAAACCTTATTTAATAAAGATAATAAATTTATTTATTTATTTACTATATATCACGAGAATAATAAATATGTGGTGTGGTTAATTCCATTTCCAACCAGACCCATCCCATCTGTGACCAATCCCTTCTCCATCTTGTCGCTACCACTACCACCTTTGAATTACCACATCTTCACAAGATTTTACCACTAAATTTGTGGATTTGTTCAACCTTAGACTGCCGCCAACCATTCCATTGCCGTCACCAAACATAATACCACCATTCACAAAGGTAAGCAACCAACCACACCACCAAATGTGCCATAGCTTCACACCTTCGTTCTTGAGATCCAATATCAACTTTAAATCTAATTCGAACTCTATCTTAATTCTGATCTAAATCCTTTATACCAAAAACACCCACACCTAACAAGAAATTACCATCTCTTTTGCCTCCAAGTTTCAAACCATCTATGATAAAGAAAAGACCCAATACCAATACATGCAGGTCTACTTGTATCTCCATTAAATTTGAGGATATAAAATTTTTATTTTTTAGTTGAGGATATGAGATTTTTTAACATTAAGAATGGCAATTTATGTTAGTGGCCTGTTGAGTCTAAAGAAAGCTTCCATAAGTTCATCTTCAAAACCTAAAACACACACACACACACACACACACACACATATATATATATATATATATATATATATATATGGGTACTAAGAAATTTTTAAAATATGAATAAAAAAGGACAGCAAAATAATAATTAATTCAAGTAAAAAGTTAAAATAACGAATCAAAAGAAAAAAATAACTTTGCAAAATTAAAAGAAGAGAGAATAAGTGTTTGGTGGGAGTAAGTTATTGTAGTTGTTATTGGAGATAAAAAAAATAGTGGTAATGCTCAATTTTTTTTAAAAAATAATAACTATTGTTTACACGTGAAGTGAGAAGTTAGTGACACATCATTATTAATGATTGAAAAATAACTTTGGAAAGTATTGCATCAAATTCAAAAGCTGAAAGGTGTCATGTTACATGCTTTAATAGTATTTATATAAAATAACTAATAATCAAGTCCATGTAGTTTGACATGTCATGCTTTTAGTGTCATGTTTTTAGTGTCATATGGCACTTTGTAAACTCTATAGGTGCTTTGTATTGTTGGTTTAATTTTACTTTTAGGTGTTAAATAACCTTTCGATGAGTTTGTTTCAGTTTTAGAAATATAGTGGAAAATGAAGTGTTTTGTGTGTCATTTGAGCTGCTCTCCATCAGTTATGCTATGGACTTTAGTGAAGAATCATTTGGTATTCTTCCTCAGGTTCTCAGCATTCCCTCGCCTATAAATGCACCCACTGCTCAGCAAACACACACCTTTGTAGAAGAAGGCCATGATACACAGCCATGAAGATCTCTAAAAGTGACAAAAAGAAATCTAAAGTATGTGGATGTTTGTTGAGCCCCATGCATACATCATGAAGGAATTAGTCTAAGTCTTTATGAGTTGGCAAAGACTTCTGCAGAAAAAGTAGGAATTGTTCTTATTTCTTTTCAAATAAGTTATTTCCATTTGTATAGGGAACTATTCTTTAGAGTTGCTAAATAGTAGGTGCAGTTGTTATTTTATCATTGTTATTTTATTACTATATAAACTTTGTATGGAGAAGGAATAAAGCAAACAAGTTCTTATCAAATTCTTATGGTTAGTTCTCATTTAAAATATAACAATCCTTTAATTCTTAAAACTCTGACTAGGACCTATCAGTGGTATCAGAGCTTTACAACATGGCAACCAACAAAGAAAGAATTGAAAACCTAGAGGTTAGTCTTGGCAATCTTTAAACTAACTTCAATCAAATGGAATTGGGAGTCAGTGATAAATTATGATACATTAAAGCTATTATTAGTAAGATGTCTAACATTCTAACAATAAGACATGAGGCTCTCTCGGGTGCTTCTAATGAAACCATCGAACAGTCATCCAATGGCGAGCACAGGAACCCGTAGAAGGAAAGTGTCCAATGCTCTTCTCTAAGTTGGCAAAACTAGAGTTTCCAAGGTATACTGGTGATGATCCAATGGAGTGGTTTACATGAGTTAATCAATTCTTTGAGTATCAAGGAGCCTTAGAAAATCAGAAGGTTTCCTTAACATCTTTCCATTTGAAAAGTAAAGCAAATCAGTGGTAGCAATGGCTATGCATAGCATATCATGAGGAGGGGAAAGAAGTCATATAGAGTATTTTTACTGAGGAATTATGGTATCGATTTGGTCCTACCGATTGTGAGGACTTTTGTGAATCATTATCCAAAATTAAACAAATAGGCTCTTTATGAGACTATCAGAAAGAGTTTGAGAGATTGGGTAGTTGGGTGCATGGATGGATTCAAAAGGTGTTGATTGGTACCTTCATAAGAGGACTAAAAGTTGAGATAGTTGATGGCATTTGAATGTTTAAGCCTAAGTGACTAAAAAAGCTATCAACCTTTCCAAGATGCGAGATGAGCAATTGTCACACCAAAGGAAAGCTATCAAACTTATTAACAAATTCATGACAGAATCTTCATCACCCACTAGATCCAAAACACCCACTCCTATGAAGAGGCTTACTTAGGAGGAAATGTAATGAAGAAGAGCTCAGGGATAGTGTTTTAATTGTGATGAAAGGTTTACAATAAGGCACAAATGTTAGGGACCTTAATTGTTACTTCTCAACAGTAATAGCGGTTGTTCAGATAATAAAGACTCTAATGGTAAAATAATTCCTCATGCCAAAATTTCTCTTTATGCACTTACTGGATGGTCATCTCATAAGATAATATGGGTGATGGCAAAAATTGGGTCACAAGTTGTGGTGGTTCTAATTGATAGTGGGTCTACCCATAATTTCATTAGTAAAAAAGATGGCAAATCAGCTGCAACTAAAGGTGCTACTAATAAAAACCTTTGATGTCAAAGTAGCTAATAGGGAACCATTGAAGTGCCAAGGCAGATTTGAGAATGTTAACATTGATTTACAAAGTATTCCTTTTGCCCTTACTCTATATGCTATTCCATTTTTTGGTGTTAGTTGGTTGGAGCAATTAGGGACAGTAGTGTGTAATTGGAAAACTCAAACCATGGAGTTTCAATAGGATAATCAGATTCAAAGGTTACAAGTCATGGGAGCACAAACCATACAAGCCACATTATTGAAAGACATCAATAAAGAAGGGTGTCAATGAGGGTCCATGTTTGCCCTCTCTTTTTAAGACAACTCTAATGGTGCCCAACTAACAGTACACCTAGAGATTTAATAATTACTACAACAATTTGAGGATGTCTTCAAGGAACTAACACAACTACCACCGGTAAGAGAAATTGATCATCACATTAAGTTAAAAGAGGGAGTTGAGCTTATTAATGTGAGACCATACAGGTAAGCTTATTTTCAGAAAGCTGAAATTGAAAAATAATTTTAAGACATATTAAAATTAGGGCTTATAAAACCTAGTACTAGTCCATTCCTATCTCTTATTTTATTAGTTAAAAAAAAAGGTAGGTTATGGCGATTTTGCACTGACTATTGATCCTTGAATGTAGCAACCATAAAAGATAGATTTCCTATCCCTACAATTGAGGACATGCTTGATGAGCTATATGGAGCAACCTACTTCACTAAGCTTGACTTGCGAGCAGGCTATCATCAAATATGAGTAAATCCAAATGATATCCATAAAACTGCCTCTCATATTCACAATGGCCATTACGAGTATTTGGCCATGCCCATTGGGTTATGCAATGCCCCCTCAACCTTCTAAGCCATTATGAACTCAATTTTTGGCCTTTCCTTTAAAAATTCATCCTAGTTTTCTTTGATGATATTTTAATCTATAGCTCCAATTGGAACATGCATCTTGAACATGTTAAAATAACTTTTAAAATATTAAGGCAACATCAATTCTATGTCAAAATCAGTAAATACGTATTCGGGTCACAAGAATTGGAGTATTTAGGCCACATTGTCACTCCTTAAGGGGTTAAGGTTGATAAAAGAAAAATTGCCATCATGTTAAATTGGCCTACACCTACTAATATCTCTAAGCTACATGGTTTTTTAGGCTTAATAGGTTATTACAGGAAGTTTGTTTGCAACTATGGCATCATCGCTCGACCCCTCACCAATTTACTCAAAAAGGGACAATTCAATTGGAATAAAGAAGCTGACAATGCCCTTGAACAACTCAAAAAGGCCATGACAACTACACCAACACTTGCACTGCCCAATTTTAATGAACCCTACATTATTGAAACAAATGCATCCGGTGGAGGTATAGGAGTTGTCTTGAGTCAGCAAGGGAAGCCCATCACTTACATGAGCTGTGCATTAGATACCAATAAGCTCACTTTGTCAATTTATGAGAAAGAAATGTTGGCCATTATTCAGGCAATCCAAATATGGAGACCATACTTGCTAGGCAATAAATTCTATATTCAAACAGATCAAAGAAGTCTTAAGTATCTGATGGAACAATGAATTACAACACCTGAGCAATAAAAATGGGAGTCCAAACTATTGGGATATGACTATAAAATTCTGTACAAGCCTGGCAAGGAGAATGGTGCAGCTGATGCTCTTTCATAGGTAGCAGGCAGTCCCTTTATTTGTATTTCAATCTTCAATATGGGATGCCAAACAGTGAGATGTGGAATGTCAAGTTAGGGAATTTGTGTTTTTAAAATTGCAACTTTATCGCCAACAATCAGTATTTAAAAGAGCATGTCATAAACTAGCAAGTCGGTTTTATAGGCCTTATCAAATTGAGGAACGCATAAGTAAGGTAGCCTATAGACTCAAGTTGCCTCTAAATTCTCACATTCATCCCATTTTTCATATTTCTTTACTCAAGAAAAAGGTAGGTGATGTTGCCACAGTAATAGTCGAATTGCCACCTATAGCATAATATGGGCAAATAGTGATGGAGCCTGAGGCCATCTTGAACCATCGATGGGTATAAAAGGGGTCTAAATTTATTGAAGAAAGTTTAGTTAAATGGAAGCACCTACCAGTAGAAGATGCCACCTAGGAGAACACTATTGAGATCAATAATAAGTTCATTAATCTCAACCTTGAGAATAAGGTAGAAGTCAAAGGGAGGGATATTGATACATAACCATAAAGATCTCTAAAAATGCCAAAAAAAATCCAAAGTATGTGGATGTTTGTTGAGCCCCATGCATACATCGTGAAGGAATTAGTCCAAGTCTTTATAAGTTAGTATAGCCTATTATGGAAAAAGTAAGAATTACTATTATTTCTTTTCAAATAAGTTATTGTTGTTGTATAAAGAACTATTCTTTAAAGTTGCTAAATAGTAGGTGCAACTGTTACTTTATTGCTATATAAACTCTGTATGGAGAAGGAATAAAGTAGGCAAATTCTTATCAAATTCTTATGGTTAGTTCTCTCCTAAAATAGAATAGTCCTTTAATTCTTAAAACTCTAATTGGGACCTATCAAACAAAAATGTATATGATAGGTCATCAGTAGGTGATTCAGTAACTCCTATAATGGCATCACAACTCTTGCCATCTATAGACACTGCTGTCAGTAGAGATGTTCCCTCCAAACCCAGGTATAAGTGTCATTTAACTTTTATTGCTTGCATAGTTATTATTTATATTATGCTTTAGTGTAGATGATCTTAACATCTCATTACATTACAGCTTAATGGTTGTCTTCATACAATGTCTATTTGATTGAATGCTCTGTGTAACTACTAGAGATTTATAGTAAAATTTCCAGTTATACCATTACTATTGCTATGTTATTGTTTATTTTATTTGCACATCTTGATGATTTTCATAATCTATTTTGAAGTTTCCATAGTTTTTTGCTTTACTCTTATTGTGCAGGATATGAGAAGGGATCTAAGCATCTCAAGTTTCGAAGGAAAGATAAAGAAGACATGGAGGTAACCAACTCAGTGCCATTTTTTAATCGAAATAAGAGGCTTAGTATTTTGGTCTAAATTTGAGGCTAATTCTTTTAATACTACTTTTACATCTATAGATAAATAAGAAATGTGAAAAATGCAATAATATGAAGCTTAGATTTTCTATGTTAGTGGAATGGGTTGTTGGCATTGGCACTCTCTTAACTTTCTCATTTGTTACCCTTTATACTTCAAGCTTCTTGGCTGATTCCTATAGATCTCCTAACCCAGTAACTGGCAAGAGAAATCATACATACATGGAAGCTGTCAAAGCCAATCTAGGTCTATTGAAGTTTGTTTTATTAATTCTATGCCCAGTAAATAACTTTTATTTTGTATGGTAAAATTAATCAAATTTTTACATTTGCCTTATACTACATTAATTCAATTAGGTGGAAATATGTACAAGATTTGTGGGTTAGTCCAGTGCACCTTCATGAGTGGACTAACTGTTGGCTATACAATCACTTCTGGTATAAGTGTTGTGTAAGTTCATGAAAAATTTTCTTAAGTCAAATTTGGTATTAAAATTTAGGGCCTTAATTAAGTCAAATTGTTTCCACAAGAGAGGCCACGCAAGTTTATGCAAGTATTCCACCAGTCCATACATTATTGGAGTTGGACTTACTGAGATATTACTGTCTCAAATCCTAAACCTCCATGAAATGTCATGGCTTTCCTTTCTTACATTAGTCATGTCCTTTGGATACACTTCGATATAATGGGACTCGCTCTTGCAAAGATCATTTTAGGTAATTGACTTCTTTCCAATCTTAGGAAATTTTTTAAGGTACAAGTCTGAATATACTAATATGAAAATACAAGATAGTTTTGATGGTAAAATGGATTCTAAACAGGGAAAGGAGAAAGAACTATTATATATAACTTATAATAGTTGATGATGAAGAAGTAATCGCACACTGTTTGTGGGAAAGAATTTTACATCTCTTATTATGTAAGGTATACTTAAGCTATTGGATTAAAAGAAATTGGAGGAAAATCAAATTTATTTCAAATTTGGTAGCAAAAACTCATTGGACTATAAACAAATTTATATATGAACATATATATATATAAATATATATATATATTATGTGAAGTACTTTGGAAAATTCAAAATAATTAAGAATATAAAATTCAATTGAAGTCTTACATATTTTCTTTATTGATTGGTTTATTTAAAAATATATAATATAAGAGCCAATGAATCAGAAAAAAGAAACAATTAATTATTAATTAAATTAAAAAAAGACCGAATCCATTTGATTTCTAAAAATGATTACTAATCCTTAACTTTTTGAGGAATCCTTCATTAATGGTTGTGAATGATCAATTTTTCTCAATCTTTTTGACCTCTTGGTTTTATAGGAGCAAGCAAGAAAGATTGAGAAATAGAACTATCTGATAATGATGGCACTTAACACTTGGGCACAGACACAGAATTAATTTAAGTTCCTTATAATACAATTAATTAATTTTAATTATTATTATTTTGAATAGTAACAACCTTTCAAAAGGTTGTTTATTAACTGTAGAATTCTGTAATATAAACAGAATTGTTTTTGCTAATGAATAATTATTATTCATTTTCTTTTTCTCCAATTTTTCTCTCTGAAACTTATTTATCTAAGAAGTTCTATCTAAGAATTCTTGGCTTTATTATATCCTGAAGGTATATTACTGTTAACCTTGTAGCAAATTAGTAGGGGCAATTAATACCTTAAAGATAGTGAAATCTCATGCCTCAAAGCCTATTTTACACCCATTATTCTAACAATTTTAAGGTATTAATTGAATGGAGTCCAAGGATGTTGTGAGGTAGGAGTTTCTAAAATTGGACCATTTTAACGGTACCGATTTTGTTCATTAGAAAGACAAGATGATGTTTACTGCTTTGAAGATATTGCATATACTTGATCCAAACCTGTCTGAGTTTCCTACACCAAAAGATGAAGATACTGACCAATTGAAGGTAGACTGAAAGAAACATGAAGAAGATGAATTACTGTGTGGAGGACACATCCTCAATAATCTATTTGACCATTTATATGATCTTTTCACTTCCATTAAGTCTACAAAAGAAATATGGAATTCTTTAGAGTACAAAAACAATACAAAGAAACAAGGTGTGGACAAATTCCTCATTATGAAATTTTTTGAATTTGTTATGGTTGATAATGTTTCTATTATGGACCAAGTACATGAGTTTCAAGTCCTTGTTTCTAAACTTAAAGACCTGAAAGTAGTGGTTCTTGAATTATTATAAGTAAGAGGAATAATTGTTAAACTTCCTCCTAGTTGGAATGATTATAGAAAGAAATTACTACGCACCATAGAAGAATTTTCTCTTGAACAGATTCAAAAGCACTTGCAAATTAAAGAGGAAACTATAATTCATGTTAAGAATTTTGCAAGTGAATTTGTAATAAAAATTAACTTTATTCAAGCAAACCATAATTTTGGAAAGAATAAGGCTGAAAATAAGAGGAAATTTTTTAAGATTGCTGTAAAGAATTCTCAAAATTTAGGCATGACAAGCAACTCTAAAAAGGGAAAAACATGTTATAATTATGGCAAGAAAGGGCATTATAAACGTGAATGTACGTATCGAAAGAAACAAAAGCAAAACAATAAAAATGATGTCCAAAATTCTAACAATGCAAATATAGCCGAACATATCACTGAATTAATTGCTATGGTTTCAAATTTGCCTATTAGAATGATCACTGAACTTCATATGGCTGCAAGTATCATATATAATAACTGGTGGTACGATTCTGGTGTAATCATTCATGTTTGCAATAACAAGAATTATTTCAAAGATTATGAAATTGCTAAAAATGGTTAAGAAGTTCTAATGGAAATTTTAATGCTGCAAAAGTTATAGGAAAAGGAAGTATGGAACTGAATTTCACTTTTGGAAAGAAATTGTTACTGCTTAATGTTTTACATGTACCAAATATGAGAAAGAATCTTGTATCAGTATATTTGCTTTGTAAGAAAGGGTTCAAAGTTTTCTTAGAGTCGGATAGTCTAATTCTATCCAAAAATGGCTTGTATGTGGGAAAGGGCTACTTATGTGATGGAATGTTCAAACTCAATATTAATAATAATAATACACATGTTTTTGTTTACATGGTTGATTCTTTATCTTTATGGCATGATAAATTGGCACATGTTAGTTTTAAATCATTTAAATATATGGCTAAACATGGGTTAATTTCATATAAAGATGAAAATACAAGAACATATGAAGTATGCATTCAAGCAAAAATGTCCAAAAGACCTTTTCCCAAAGTTGAAAGAAATTCTGAATTATTAGATCTTGTACATTATAATATTTGTGAATTAAATGGAATCTTTTGCAAAAGGAGGAAATAGATATTTTATTACATTTATAGATGACCATTCAAGATATACTTATGTTTATTTAATGAAACATAAGGATCAAGCTTTCCAAACGTTCAAGATTTATAAATCAAAAGTAGAAAATCAAAAGGGAAAGAAATTTAAAATTCTAAGGAGTGATAGAGGTGGTGAATATTTCCCTACAAAATTTTTATTTATTTTGTGAAGAAAATGGAATCATACATCAAACAAGTACACCTTATACACCTCAACAGAATGGTTTAGCAGAAAGAAAGAAAGAAAGGAACACTTGTTGACATGCTCAATTCTATGTTAATAAATGCTAAGTTGCCTACGAATTTATGGGGAGAAGCATTGCTTACTGCTTGCCATATGCATAATCGAATTCCTTCTTAGAAATTTAAAGTTTCTCCATATGAATTATGGAAGAAAAGAAAGCCACACTTAAACTATCTTAGAGTTTGGGGCTACCTTGCATTTTATAAAGTTCCAGATCCTAAAAGGATGAAATTGGGACCTAGAGCTTTAAGGGGTATATTTGTTGGCTATTCTAAAAATTCAAAAGCATATAGAATTTTATATTCCAATTCTAATGTAATTGTGGAATCTAGAGATGTTGAGTTTATTGAAAATAAATTTCAAAATAATTCACATATATTAGATGAACATAATACATCACAAGTTGACAAGGAGCCAACAAATATTAGTTTTTTAAGCAATGAAAGGAATCAAATTGATTCTTCAATTGAAGTTAAGTAAAGTGTACGAGCTAGAAAAGAAAAGAATTTGCATCCAGACTTTATATCTTCACAATCTATTTTTTTTCTTAGTGGAGGGCAATAAAGTTGATGTACTTAATAAAATTCCAATTTTATTAATGGTTGAAGATGATCCTAAAACTTATAAAGATGCAATGTTGTCTCGAGATTTTACTTTTTGGAAGGAGGCTATCAATGACGAAATGAATTTATTATTATTTAATAATACTTGAACAATTGTTGAATTGCCTCTAAAATCCAAGGCAATTGGATGTAAATGGGTTTTCAAAAGAAAATATAACATTGATGGCTCAATACAAACTTTTAAAACAAGGTTGGTAGCCAAAGGATATAGGCAAAAGGAAGGAATAGGTTATTTTGATACATATGCTCTTGTGGCTCGTATAACATCAATAAGAGTACTTTTAGCCTTATCATTTATATACAATTTATATGTACACCAAATGGATGTTAAAATAACCTTTTTAAATGGTGACTTGGATGTTGAACTGTATATGGAACAACCCAAAGGTTTTATTCTACTAGACAATGAGCATAAAGTCTGCAAGTTGATAAAATCCTTATATGGATTAAAACAAGCACTAAAATAATGGCATGAAAAATTTGATTATGTGATTTTAGAATTTGGTTTTACTCATAATAGTGCTGATAAGTGTTTTTATTCTAAGTTTACAGATAGTTTTGGTGTGATTATATGTCTTTATGTAGATGATATGCTCATTATTAGTACTAACTTGTATGGAATTAATGATACTAAGAATTATCTAACCTCAAGATTTAAAATGAAAGATTTAAATGAGGTAGATACTATCTTGGGTATCAAAATTAAAAAATATAGTGGGGGTTTTGCTCTTTGTCAATCTTATTACATAAATAAAATTTTATATAAGTTTAATCATCTGAATGTCAAAGAAGCAAATACTCTTTATGATGTTTCGTCCAAATTGACTGAAAATACTAGTAGATCAGTTGCTCAAATTGAATATGCTAGTGCAATTGGAAGTCTCATGTATTCCATGCATTGTACTAGACCAGATATTGCTTTTATAATGTGTAAGTTATCTAGGTTTATAAGTAATCCTAGTATGGAACATTAGAAAGCAATTGCATAAGTGTTTGGTTACTTGAAAAAGACTATATATTTAGAGTTATTATACAATAAATTTTCGATTGTGCTCGAAGGTTATACAGATGCTAGTTGGATAACTAATACAATAGATAACAAGTAAACTTCTAGATGGATTTTCACCTTAGCAAGTGGTGTTGTTTCTTGGGCATCAAAGAAACAAACTTGTATAACTCATTTTATAATGGAATCTGAATGCATAGCATTAGCTACTGCTGGTAAGGAGGCAGAATGGCTAAGAAATATGTTATTGGATATTAAATTGTGGCCACAACCAATGCCAACCATTTCCTTACATTGTGATAGTCAAGCAAATATGTCTAAAGCATTTAGTAAAATGTACAATGGAAAATCTATAAATATTAGCTTGAGACATGAATATGTAAGACAATTAATTACTGATGGAATTATTTCCATAATCTATGTCAAGTCTTGTAATAATTTAGCATATCCTTTTACTAAGTGTAGACACCCAATTTCGGGATGATATGTTATGAATGTAACAAAGGACTCCAATGATGAAAATGTCTTTAAAACTTAATCCTTAAAAAATTCTAAGGGCTTTTAAAGGAAGGATTTAATGTTTTCATGGACTAAATCGCAAAGTTCTTTTTAGGACCTAATTGCAAAATTAAAATTTTTTCGGGGGCCTTTATGTAATTAAATGTTAAAAAAAAAAGTGCGTCGGAATTCCATAATTCCGATCGGAATTACACAATCCCGGTCGGAATTGAATTCTTTCGTTTTCCTATTTCTAAATTACTTCCAATTTAGTGTTTTAATTGGTTTAAACTTCCTAATTAATTCAATCCAAATTGGTTAATCTTCCTAATTAATTCATTCCTAATTGGTTTAAAATTTTTAAATACACTTTAGGAATTAGAATCACATTAGGATTAAGGTTAGACTTCCTGGTTCTACTATAAAAAGAAAGGAATTGAAGCAGTAGAGAAAATGAGAGAAAAAGGGGCGTAGAAAGAAAAAGAAAAAGAAGGAGAAGAAATAAAAGAGAAGAGGAAAGACGTGATTTTCTTTTGAATTTTTTACTAAAAAATTTCTTTTGATTCAACAATCAGTTCAAGGCTCATGAAGAATTTTTAAGGAGAAAGATTCGAAGATTTATCAAGAACGGTGAATTATCAATCTGAGGAGCACCCAAAATCATTTATAAGCATATCATCTTCTTCTATTCTTTATTTCCTTATTTATTTATTTGATTATTTTACATTATTATTTTTATTTTTTAAAGTTATTATCATAATTTATTCATTAATCATTGTTTTATCTTGTTTTGTAGTGATTATGGAGAACGACGCATGATGATCATGTGGGAGGAATGAATTTCATGAGAAGTCCATAGAAGACTGTAACATCCCGTGTTTTTAAAATATTTTTACACTGTACCGGGATATGCAGTGTTAATAAATTTTGAATATATATGCGATATTTTTACGAGTTAATATGTATTTAAAACCTATTTTAATTACTGTGTATTATTTCCAGTGTTTTACGTAAAATTTTCCCGGAACTTGCATTTTCGGGGAAATTTTCACGTAAACAATATATTATTAATTATTTTAAATGTATTTTCGGACTTGCATGAACTCATACGTATTTCTAAAATACTAAATAAAGCCTATGTGTGTGTATATTTATTTAATTAGGGTTTAATGTATTACCCTAATATTTTATTATTTATTTATTAATTTATTGTTATTTAATTATTTTATTTATTATTAAATTATTAAAATTATTTTACTATTATTTTATTATTATTTATTTATTTTTTTTTTTTTTTTCTTTTTCTTTTTCTTTTTTTTCTTTCTTTTCCTTTTCTTTTCTTTTTCTTTTCCTTCTTTTTCTTTTTCTTTTTCTTCTTCTTCTTCTTTCTTTCTCTCCCGCGCCCGACCACCCACCCTTCCCTCACCGCTGCAACTCTGGTCACCTACCATCGGTGTGCCTCCTAGCCTGCCACCGCCGTTCCCAGCCGTCCCCTGCCGCCAGCAGCTCCCTTCCCTGGCGCCGGCAGCCCCATTTTCCTCTTTTGGCCGAAAATCGTCCCTTTGTCGTTTCTCTCATTTTTGGCCACCGTTTTCGACACCGCCGATCTCTTTCCTCTCCTTGAGCTCCGATGAGTGTGATTCTAGCTTTGGTTTGAGCTAAAATGGTTTAGATTTGCTTAGGTTTCGATTTTTCCAATTCAGTCACATTAGGGTTTTGGATTTTTTTGAGCTTCGAATTGGTTGATTTATGAAAAATCCCTTCACAAATGTTGTTCCTAGTAGCTTAATCTACATGTATGAATTTATGTAGAATTTTTGGAGATTTTTTGGATTTTTGGGTATTTTTGAATATTTTAATATTATTTTCTAATTTTCGGAAATTAATTATTTAAATTATGAAATTGGATTTTATGGTTAAATTAGGTGTTGAAATGAATTATAGGAATTTATTTGGAATTTTTATGAATTTCTAACTATTTATTTTGAATTATTGAAGTTTATGGAATTTTGGGAAAATTAGGTTAAATGTGTTTTTATTTGAATTTAATTCGTTAATTGAGCTTAATTATTGATATTATTGATAAATATGTTGAGAAAATTAATTTTGGATAATTGTATAATTTTTGGTGAATTTTTGAAGTAATTTAAGTATATTTATATATATAGGGGTATTTTGGTACCCTAAATTGTCTAAAAATGTAATTTAATTGGTTTTAATAGTTATTTAAGGTATAAAAATGATTTCTACAAATTATTTAGTATTTTTAACTAATTAAAACTATTTTTCGTGAATTATTTTCAATTATATATATAATATACGGTTTTACTAATAAAATGAGTTTTTATTCGGTTTTTACAGTGTTTTAAGGCTAATTATGTAATTTCTACTTATAAAATGAATTTCTATTTTTAAGGGTATTTTTGGTATATCTGGAATTATTATGTGTTTGTGGACCCCGGTCGGTAGACTGTAGTTTGGAGTCCGACGGAGGGGTTATGGATTTGTGTTGAGCCTATTTTTCGAAGTGTATTTCTTTGCAGGGTCGGTTCTACTCTTTTGAGTAGAGAGATGTCCGTTTTATAGGGGAGGTTCTGTCGAATTTTTGGTAGAATTCTCGTAAAACGTGATATCCGGTTGAACCCTAATTCCTGATTCTGTGTTATATACTCTAGATCGAATTCTAGGATTTCTATTAGGTTTATTCTGATGTCGATTATTTATTGCTTGTTTAGTTGCGCCGAGACCGAGGGCTAGTGGACCAGGCCCGTCGGACCTGTCTCGTGGAACGCATTAGGTGAGTTACTATACTATATATATATGCTTATGATGCATGATTTAGAAATGCATGTTTTATATTGATTAAATATGCATAAATAATTTGATTATTTCTTAAGTTTATATTAAGTATATTTTTGGTTTATTTTTGGTATATAATAAATTATATACATGTTTTATTAATAAAATATATTTAAAATGTTTTTAAATATATTTTTAGTTTAATTTATGATTTGATTGGATTTATTTGACATATATATACTCGAAATATACCTGGTTTATGTTTGGTATATTTCCGGTATATATATGGTTTATATTGTTATTTCATTTAAATTCATGCATCATTTATTGTGAATGAATGATTTATATTATTAATGAAGGATATCGATAGAACGTGCTACCTAGTGGGCAGCACTAGGACCGAGTACGTATCGGTACGCCTATAGCTTTAGGCTATATTACTAACTTATTTATGGATATTGATTTGATGTGATTATTGATATGTGTGAGATATGGTTTGGAGGTGTGATTGCTGGAGCTCGGTTGACCAAGTGTCTCGGGGCCAATCACACTGGCAGTCAGACTGTTGGAGCTCGGTTGACTTAGTGTCTCGGGGCCAGTCTACTGTCTAAATGGATTAAGTGGATATATTTGGATTAAGTGAGCCTGTATGGCTAGAGTGTTGTCTAACACTATTTTTGAGATTGCGATATTCTAAGGTTCTATGTGATCCTTCATAAACTGGGATTTTCAATAAAATATATAAAAAATATTTTTCTGCATCTGTGTGAATTTGCATGTATATATTTTCATATTACATATATACTGTTGACTGTATGCATTATCACTTAGTGTGTATGTATATATATTATAGTAATTCACTCAGTGAGGTCTGACTCCCCTCCGTTGACAATTTTTCAGGAGAGTCAACATCTTCAGACCTCAGTAGCAGGTCGATACGCCGAATTTCTTCCGCCCCGGCTTCTTTATGTAAATTATTTACTTGAGTCTTATTTATTTTATCTAGACGCTGCAGTAGTTGTGAATTAAAGTATTGGATTTCATGTATTTTATTTAAAGAGATGTATTATGTTGAAACTGAATTGTATTAAAGAGATTTTATATATGTGATGAGATTTGATTCAAATCCAGTGATGAAAATGTTATTATGATATTTAAGATTTTTATTTCTGCTGCATAAATATATTACCGTTATTGTTACTATTGCATATTTTATTTTATTTTTAGGCTTGCTACGGGTTCCGAATTCGAAAGAATTCCCGTTCCCTAGCGCCGGTCATGGCCCCTGTTTTGGGTCGTGACAAAGTTGGTATCAAAGCAGAGTTCTGTGTCAGGGCTTAGTTATGAGAGTTGTGGCCCTAGTTTTAAAGTTGTGTTTTCTGTTGGACTACTGCAGTGTATTAGGTTCGAGTATGTCTTGATAAGTATTCCTTGCTGTGGTTTTCTGCGTTATTCCTCCATTGTCTGTTTTGTCTAAATCTTTTCGTTTGTCTTTTCAGAATGAGGAGGCGAGCACGTGTCGCTCCACCGATCGTTGAGGCCGAGGATGATGAGTCTTTTTAGGATGAGGTTTTACCTCCTGAGCAGCCGGTTAGACATAGAGGTCATGGCAGAGGTAGACCTCGAGGAGCGGCAGGTCGTCGTAGGCAGAGAGAGTTACAGGACGAGGAGCCTGTAGAGCCTGAATTTGATGTTCCTGTTCCTTCAGTTGTTCAGCCTGTTCAGCCTGCCTATCAACAGGGTATGTCTGACCCTGAGGCAGCTTTGTTCTATGCCCGAGTTGGCAGGATTGCTTTTGATGGTACTTCTGATCCGTTAGACTTTCTGCATGCGATTGAGACTAGGACTCGGACTGCTCATACCGAGTACCAGCGAATCATGATCGTTGAGTTATCTGTCGAGGGACCAGCTCTAGATTAGTTCATTTAGATGATCCAGCCTTATATGATGACGATGACATGGGCTCAGTTTCGAGAACGATTCATGAGGAGATTCTGTCCAGAGCCTCTTCGTTTGAGCTATCGTCTTCGTTTGACCAGTATTTCTCGTGGAGATCGATCTGTAGAGGAGTATACCTGAGAGTTTCTTCGTCTGGGTAGATATGCTGAGGATCTGATGCGAGATCAGTATTTCGCGGTTACTACATACGTTACTGGTTTGGGTTTAGTTTTTGCTGGTATGCCAACAGCAGGCCTTACTCTCGAGTCTATGATTGAGTTGGCCAAAGAGATTGAGCTGAGACTAGTTAGGCAGGGAGCGATGCCTGATTACTACCAGTTGGGAGTTCAGTCGAGTGGATCGTAGGCTACTCCATATTCGAGTTTTCATGTTGGTTCAAGTAGTCAGCAGCGAGGTCCGACTCAGCAGAGTCAGAGACAGCAGTAGTGAGTGCATCAGAGCAGTAGACATGGCCGTGGAGGTCAGCGTAGATCATTCAGATTTGGATTAGGTGCTTCGAGCAGCAGCAGTAGTCGTAGTTCTGGATCAGCGGCCAGTGTTTATCAGACTTGTGGTAGAGTCCATCAGGGACCGTGTTATCTGACACCATTGACATGTTTCAGATGTGGGCAGACAGGACATTTTGCCAGATCGTGTCCTTATTCCGGGTATCAGCAGCAGCAGATTCCGCGATTCCCTCAGCAGTCGATTGCTAGTGCTGCACCCGTGCCATTTCAGTTGCCACCAGCCCAGCATCAGAGTTCCACTCAGTTTGTTCCACAGCATAGTCGTGGTAGAGGTACTAGAGGAGGTGCCAGAGGTATTGGCCAGGCTTCTACCAGTCAGCAGGGAGGTCGAGGTCAGGCCAGAGTCTTTCATCTTACTCAGCAGGATGCTCATGCATCTAATGCAGTCGTGGCAGGTATTATTTTTGTTTGTTACCTGGATGTATGGGTTTTGTTTGATCCGGGTGCCACGCATTCGTTTGTTTCTCCTATTTTTGCTTCTAAATTTTGTTGGCAAGCTTCGAGGATGGCTTTTCCTTTGTCTGTTGCCACTCCTCTGAGCGATTCCTTGGACGCCGATATTGTTCTTTCTGGTTGTCCAGTTCTCGTGGGAGATAGAGAATTACCCGCTGATTTGATATTATTGGATGTGATGGAGTTTGATGTTATTTTGGGAATGGATTGGTTATTTCAGCACTATGACGTGGTACATTACAGGAATAAGGAGGTGACTTTTAGAATTCCCGATGAAGAAGAGTTTAAGTTTGTTGGTGATAGGAGTTCAGCACCTCAGAATCTTATTTCTGCTATTACGGCTAGGAAGTTGTTGAGGAAAGGTTGTCAGGGATATTTGGCATTGGTCAGGGATACTTCAATAGAGAAGTTGTCACTCACAGATGTTCCTGTTGCTTGTGAGTTTCCTGATGTTTTTCCCGAGGAGTTGCCAGGTTTACCACCTCATAGAGAGATTGAGTTCTGTATAGATGTGGTACTAGGTACTACTCCTATATCTATGCCACCTTATCATATGGCTCCTGCAGAGTTGACAGAGTTGAAGGAGCAGTTACAAGAGTTGTTGGATAAAGGTTTTATCAGACCTAGTGTTTCTCCTTGGGGTGCACCAGTCCTATTTATGAAGAAGAAGGATGGTACCCTGAGACTGTGCATTGACTACAGAGAACTGAATAAGGTAACGGTGAAGAACAAGTATCCTTTCCCGAGGATAGATGATTTGTTTGATCAGTTACAGGGTGCACAGTTCTTTTCTAAAGTTGACTTGAGGTCGGGTTATCATCAGCTGCGGATTAATGAGGTCGATATTTCTAAGACAGCATTCCGCACTAGATATGGCCATTATGAGTTTCTGGTGATGTCTTTTGGTTTGACTAATGCACTAGCAGCTTTTATGGACTTGATGAACAGAGTATTCAGACTGTATATGGATCAGTTTGTAGTAGTCTTCATTGATGATATACTGGTATATTCGAGGAATATGGAGGAGCATGTATATCATTTGAGGATTGTACTACAGACACTGAGAGATCATCAGCTTTATACTAAATTCTCGAAGTGTGATTTTTAGATGGAGAGTGTTTCTTTTCTTGGACACGTAGTGTCTAAAGAAGGTATCCAGGTTGATCCACATAAGGTTGAGGCAGTGTCTGAATGGCCTAGACCTACTTCGGTCACTGAAATTTGGAGTTTTCTGGGTTTAGTCGGGTATTATAGGCGGTTTGTGCAGGATTTTTCTAGAATAGCAGCCCTTATGACTCGCTTGACTCAGAAGAATGTTAGATTCGAATGGTCAAAAGCTTGTGAGAATAGTTTTCAGTTGTTGAAGGAGAAGCTGACCACAGTGCCAGTATTAGCTTTGCCTAATAGTGTGGATAAGTTCACAGTTTACTGTGATGCTTCTAGAATTGGTCTTGGTTGTGTGTTGATGCAGAATGGAAGGGTGATAGCCTATGCTTTGAGGTAGTTGAAGAAGCATGAGCAGAACTATCCTACACATGATCTTGAGATTGCTGCAGTGATCTTTGCTTTGAAGATTTGGAGACATTATTTGTACGGGGTGACTTGTGAGATATTTACTGATCACAAGAGCCTTAAGTACATTTTTCAGCAGCGAGATCTGAATTTGAGGCAGAGAAGATGGTTGGAATTATTGAAGGATTATGATTGTGAGATCTTATATCATCCGGGTAAAGCTAATGTGGTAGCAGATGCCTTGAGTAGGAAGTCCTTAGGTAGTCTTGCTCACATCAGTATTGAGAGAAGACCATTGATCCAGGAATTGCATCTGATGGTGGATCAAGGTATGATGATGAAGATTAGTAGATCAGGTGGACTACTAGCTCAATTTAAAGTGCGATCTATACTGAGGGATAGGATTAAAGCAGCTCAGAGCCGAGATCCTATTCTGGAAGAGCTTGCAGAGAATGTCAGATCAGGGAAGTTCACTGATTTCACACTCAATGATGATGGTGTGTTGTGGATCAGTGGTAGATTGTGTGTTCTAGATGTGGATGACTTGAGAAAGGAGATTTTAGAGGAAGCACACTCTACAGCCTACAGCGTACATCCAGGTGTTACTAAGGTGTACCGCAGTATTAGAGATCTATACTGGTGGGATGGGCTGAAGAAGGATGTCGCTGATTATGTTGCGAAGTGCTTGACGTGTCAGCAAGTGAAAGCCGAACATCAGAAGCCTTCTGGGAAGCTTCAGCCTCTTCCTATTCCCGAGTGGAAGTGGGAAAGGATAGCTATGGATTTTATGGTCGGTTTACCTCGTTCGAAGGATGGATACGATTCCATCTGGGTGATTGTAGATAGGTTGACGAAGTCTGCACATTTCTTGCCTGTGAAAGCCACATATTCAGTTGCTAGATTGGCAAAGTTGTATGTGAAGCATATTGTGTGCCTTCATGGAGTACCTGTGTCCATTGTGTCAGATAGAGGTTCGGTGTTTACTTCTCATTTTTGGCAGAAGTTACAGGAAGTGATGGGCACTAGGTTAGATTTCAGTACTGCTTTTCATCCTCAGACAGATGGTCAGTCTGAGAGGACGATCCAGACACTGGAAGATATGTTGAGGATGTGTGTCTTGGATTTGGGAGGTAGCTGGGATGATCATCTGCCGCTTGTTGAGTTTGCATATAATAACAGCTACCATAGCAGTATTGGCATGGCACCGTATGAGGCGTTATATGGAAGGAAGTGTAGATCCCCGTTGAGTTGGGATGAGATTGGTGAGAGAGCTTTGACTGGACCTGAGATGGTTCAGGATGCTGCAGAGAAAGTTGTCGTGATTAAGCGAAGATTAGAGACCGCAGTTAGTAAACAGAAGAGTTATGCGGATCCTAGGCGCAGAGATGTGGAGTTTCAGGTTGGAGATTTCATTTTTCTGAAGGTATCTCCGATGAAGGGTGTGATGAGATTTGGAAGGAAGGGTAAATTAGCACCGAGATATATTGGACCGTTTGAGATTCTGGAGAGAGTTGGCACTGTTGCATATCGGTTGGATTTGCCTCCGAGTATGTCACAAGTGCATCCAGTATTTCATATCTCGATGTTGAGGAAGTATATCTCAGACCCTTCACACGTGTTGCAACCTAACAGTGTAGAAGTGAGTGAAGATTTGACGTTTGTGGAAGAACCTGTGGTGATCGTAGATTATCAAGTTCGACAGTTGCGATCGAAGCAGATTCCGATGGTCAAGGTTCTGTGGCGTAGCAACAGAGTTGAAGAGCATACGTGGGAGACTGAAGCTGAGATGCGAGCTTCTTACCCGTATCTCTTTCTTTCTTGATCTTGTTTTCTGGAATTTGGGGACGAATTCTTGTAAGGGGGGAAGACTGTAATATCCCGTGTTTTTAAAATATTTTTACACTGTACCGGGATATGCAGTGTTAATAAATTTTGAATATATATGCGATATTTTTACGAGTTAATATGTATTTAAAACCTATTTTAATTACTGTGTATTATTTCCAGTGTTTTACGTAAAATTTTCCCGGGACTTGCATTTTCGGAGAAATTTTCACGTAAACAATGTATTATTAATTATTTTAAATGTATTTTCGGACTTGCATGAACTCATACGTATTTTTAAAATACTAAATAAAGCCTATGTGTGTGTATATTTATTTAATTAGGGTTTAATGTATTACCCTAATATTTTATTATTTATTTATTAATTTATTGTTATTTAATTATTTTATTTATTATTAAAATTATTTTATTATTATTTTATTATTATTTAATTATTTTATTTTTTTTTTCTTTTTCATTTTCTTTTTTTTTCTTTCTTTTCTTTTTCTTTTCTTTCTTTTTCTTTTTCTTTTTCTTCTTCTTCTTCTTTCTTTCTCTCCCGCGCCCGACCACCCACCCTTCCCTCACCGCTGCAACTCCGATCACCTATCGTCGGTGTGCCTCCCGGCTTGCCACCGCCGTTCCCAGCCGTCCCCCGTCGCCAGCAGCTCCCTTCCCCGGCGCCGGCAGCCCCATTTTCCTCTTTTGGCCGAAAATCGTCCCTTTGTCGTTTCTCTCATTTTCGGCCACCGTTTTCGACACCACTGGTCTCTTTCTTCTCCTTGAGCTCCGGTGAGTGTGATTCTAGCTTTGGTTTGAGCTAAAATGGTTTAGATTTGCTTAGGTTTCGATTTTTCCAATTCGGTCACATTAGGGTTTTTGATTTTTTTGAGTTTCGAATTGGTTGATTCATGAAAACTCCCTTCACAAATATTGTTCCTAGTAGCTTAATTTACATGTATGAATTTTTGTAGAATTTTTGGAGATTTTTTGGATTTTTGGGTATTTTTGAATATTTTAATATTATTTTCTAATTTTCAGAAATTAATTATTTAAATTATGAAATTGGATTTTATGGTTAAATTAGGTGTTGAAATGAATTATAGGAATTTATTTGGAATTTTTATGAATTTCTAACTATTTATTTTGAATTATTGAAGTTTATGGAATTTTGGGAAAATTAGGTTAAATGTGTTTTTAATTGAATTTAATTCGTTAATTGAGCTTAATTATTAATATTATTGATAAATATGTTGAGAAAATTAATTTTGGATAATTTTATAATTTTTGGTGAATTTTTGAAGTAATTTAAGTATATTTATATATATAGGGGTATTTTGGTACCCTAAATTGTCTAAAAATGTAATTTAATTGGTTTTAATAGTTATTTAAGGTATAAAAATGATTTCTACAAATTATTTAGTATTTTTAACTAATTAAAACTATTTTTCGTGAATTATTTTCAATTATATATATAATATACGGTTTTACTAATAAAATGAGTTTTTATTCGGTTTTTACAGTGTTTTAAGGCTAATTATGTAATTTCTACTTATAAAATGAATTTCTATTTTTAAGGGTATTTTTGGTATATCTGGAATTATTCTGTGTTTG
Organism: Mallotus nudiflorus; assembly: GCA_947683625.1. Lineage (NCBI taxonomy): Eukaryota > Viridiplantae > Streptophyta > Magnoliopsida > Malpighiales > Euphorbiaceae > Mallotus > Mallotus nudiflorus. Next base: position 295,156 of record CANTUR010000440.1, on the reverse strand, counting down.
TGGACCCCGGTCGGTAGACTGTAGTTTGGAGTCCGACGGAGGGGTTATGGATTTGTGTTGAGCCTATTTTTCGAAGTGTATTTCTTTGCAGGGTCGGCTCTACTCTTTTGAGTAGAGAGATGTCCGTTTTACAGGGGAGGTTCTGTCGGATTTTTGGTAGAATTCTCGTAAAACGTGATATCCGGTCGAACCCTAATTCCTGATTCTGTGTTTTATACTCTAGATCGAATTCTAGGATTTCTATTAGGTTTATTCTGATGTCGATTATTTATTATTTGTTTAGTTGCGCCGAGACCGAGGGCTAGTGGACCAGGCCCGTCGGACCTGTCTCGTGGAACGCATTAGGTGAGTTACTATACTATATATATATGCTTAGGATGCATGATTTAGAAATGCATGTTTTATATTGATTAAATATGCATAAATAATTTGATTATTTCTTAAGTTTATATTAAGTATATTTTTGGTTTATTTTTGGTATATAATAAATTATATACCTGTTTTATTAATAAAATATATTTAAAATGTTTTTAAATATATTTTTAGTTTAATTTATGATTTGATTGGATTTATTTGACATATATATACTCGAAATATACCTGGTTTACATTTGGTATATTTCCGATATATATATGATTTATATTGTTATTTCATTTAAATTCATGCATCATTTATTGTGAATGAATGATTTATATTATTAATGAAGGATATCGATAGAACGTGCTACCTAGTGGGCAGCACTAGAACCGAGTACGTACCGGTACGCCTATAGCTTTAGGCTATATTACTAACTTATTTGTGGATATTGATTTGATGTGATTATTGATATGTGTGAGATATGGTTTGGAGGTGTGATTGCTGGAGCTCGGTTGACCAAGTGTCTCGGGGCCAATCACACTGGCAGTCAGACTGCTGGAGCTCGGTTGACTTAGTGTCTCGGGGCCAGTCTACTGTCTAAATGGATTAAGTGGATATATTTGGATTAAGTGAGCCTGTATGGCTAGAGTGTTGTCTAACACTATTTTTGAGGTTGCGATATTCTAGGGTTCTATGTGATCCTTCATAAACTGGGATTTTCAATAAAATATATAAAAAATATTTTTCTGCATCTGTGTGATTTTGCATGTATATATTTTCATATTACATATATACTGTTGACTGTATGCATTATCACTTAGTGTGTATGTATATATATTATAGTAATTCACTCAGTGAGGTCTGACTCCCCTCCGTTGATAATTTTTCAGGAGAGTCAACATCTTCAGACCTCAGTAGCAGGTCGATACGCCGGATTTCTTCCGCCCCTGCTTCTTTATGTAAATTATTTACTTGAGTCTTATTTATTTTATCTAGACGCTGCAGTAGTTGTGAATTAAAGTATTGGATTTCATGTATTTTATTTAAAGAGATGTATTATGTTGAAACTGAATTGTATTAAAGAGATTTTATATATGTGATGAGATTTGATTCAAATCCAGTGATGAAAATGTTATTATGATATTTAAGATTTTTATTTTCGCTGCATATATATATTACTGTTATTGTTACTATTGCATATTTTATTTTATTTTTAGGCTTGCTACGGGTTTCGGATTCGAAAGAATTCCCGTTCCCTAGCGCCGGTCATGGCCCCTGTTTTGGGTCGTGACAAAGACTGTGGATAAAGCCTCGTAGAGAGACTTAGTTTTTAGGGTTTTATTTTATTTTTATCTCTATTTTTATTTATTATTTTTATTTTATTAATTATTTTATGAATTAATATAATAGCCCCAATAGTGGGAGTAATAAAACTATATGTGTGGTTGCATTATTTTTTATTAAATTGGTTAGTAAATTTAGGTTTCTAATTGGGTAATTATTTAAAATTAATGGAGGATGTAAATTAATTTAGGTTGCATGTTAATAAAAATTAGGGTTTTAGTAATGAATAAATTTAATTATTTGTTTGATCTTATTTAATTGTTTCTTTTATACTTTTATTTGTTTTTGGGTTTATTAATTATTTTTGTGTATTTTGGGCGTTAAGCCCACTTTAGGTTTTGATTTATTTATTTAAGTTTAGATAATTCTTTTAGCCCATATCACTTAATAATTAATTAAAATATATTTTTAGGTCCATAATTAATTAGATTTTATGTTAGAAATATTTTTAGGCCCATCTAGTAAATTAGACATAGGCTCATGTAACTCAATTTAATTAATTTAGACTTAACCCATTTAATTTAAGCTCTTTTTCATAATTTGTAGATTTAAGATCACTATTTAATTAAAACATGAAGAATTAGGCCCACTAATTTAAATATTCCATAATTTGTAGAATTAGGCCCATTTTTTTTATTAAAATCAAGAGACTTAGGTTCATTTAATTAAAATCAAAAGGAATTAAGTCTTTAGGTTCACTTATAATTTAAAACATGTAGACTTTAGCTCATTTATTTAAAATCCATGTAGATTAGACTAACTTAGGGATTATGTGATTTATTGAATGCATTATTTACTTGTATATTTCATAACTAGTTTGCCTTGGAGTTTATTGTTTTGGGTTTATATGAAATTGCATGTAAATAGAGGATAAGATAGTAATTCATAAAATAATTCTAAATGAACATAAGATTGAAAGAAGTTGGTATTCCGTATCCAGAATCTTCTGGTTGTGGTGCTGGCTTTCTTTTAGGGAATCGAATACCACCTTTTTGATATGTCCAAGTTATTACCCTGGGTGGCGACTCCTCATCTTCACGCCATGTCTTTGTGACAATGGTTAGTGTGTTCTCTAGAGCCCTGAGCTCAAACAGTGACGCAGTTGCTAAAATCTTGGACGCGTGCTGAACCCCGCCGTCTACACTAAGGCTCTTCCAAGAGATGTTGTTAAGAAAACATCTGCTGAATTAGGATTAAAGCCATTTATATAAGCTTACCAATAACAGTAACCCAACTTTACTAATATATTTGGCAAAAAGTTTAAAGGGTAATAAAAAGTTATTGGTAAGTGGAATATCTATTAAATGGGAGGGTGAGTGTTGAAATGAGACACTCTTAATGAAATTTAATTTCACCTACATGAACATAGGAAGTGGTGCTGCTTCAACAAAAGTGTGGATAACTTTGTAAATGTTCATGAATTCACGAGGAAACACAAGGCCATATTAGTGCTCGATTAATGGTGAACTTCAACATTAGGTTTTAGAATTATGTGTGTGGTATTTCCGATTCTATAATTATAAATCTTGATTTAAGCTATAGCAATCAACTATCATGATTTCTATAGGATTTTGAAGTACTAACACTAAAGAGAAGTTTAAATCGAAAGACACTTTCTCTTTATGCATGAAATCAGGATTAACCTAATATTACAAGCTAAGTGGGGGATCGCTATATATATAGCTTGTAATAGTTGATGATGAATAAATAAGCCCACATTGTTTGTGGAAAAGAATTTTACATCTCTTATTATGTAGGACATACCTAAGCTATTGATTTAAGAGAAATTGGAGGGAAACTAAATTTATTTCAAATTTGGTAGCAAAAACTCATTGGACTATAAATAAATAATTATATATATATTATATAATCTAATGATGACACTTGGCACTTAGGTACAGACACAAAATTAATTTAAGTGTCCTATAATACAGTTAATTAATTTTAATTATTATTTTGAACATTAACAACCTTTCAAAAGGTTGTTTATTAACTGTAGAATTCTGTAATATAAACAGAATTATTTTTGCTAATGAATATATTATTATTCATTTTCTTTCTCTCCAATTTTTCTCTCTAAAACTTATTTATCTAATAAGTTCTTTACAAAAATCTTAGAATTTGCTATTAATCCTGTAGCAAATAAATAAGGGCAATTAATATCTTAAAGATGGTGAAATCTCACGTCTCAAAACCTATTTTTCACCCACTGTACTAACAAAAACTACACTGACAGGAGTGGAAATTGGAGTGGGTTTAACGGCAGCTGATAAAATTTGGACGATGTTGAGAGCAATCTGGGATATGGCATTTGCTTGCTTATATGCTGGAGTCCTCATAGAAATCCAAGTAAGCTCTTTCTAATATATACACGTACCTGTACAGCATATAGCATTCAAGCAGAAATGTTTTCTATTTTATTTTCGTGCTGGCAATGAATTAATTACTACTCTTCACTTTTCTCACGAAATGTTTGGATTTAAATTTCAGGACACACTAAAATCATCCCCACCCGAAAACAAAGTGATGAAGAAGGCTAACGTTATAGCCATCCTAACATCGACGGCTTTCTATGTAACCAGTGGCTGCCTTGACCATGCTGCATTAGGGAACCAGGCAACTTGCTGACGGGCTTTGGCTTTTATGAACCCTTTTGGTTGATTGGCATTGCTAATATATTCGTATTGTGTGGTCAAAGTCGTGTTAATAATGGGACTTACGTTCCTCCAGGATGTTTCTATATAGATAGGCCACCTGATGGCATGAGAAAAATGCTTTTTTCAGATACTGTTGGAGTTGCAACTCCAAGATTTTGCACTATGTAATTGTTTTTTTGGCTTTGCCTTCCCAAAAAAAAAAATTCTTATTTCATTTTTTAAATCATTATTGAATTAATTAATTATTTACTGTGAACTAATTATTGTTGATATTTATATTATTAATATTTATATTTTATTAACTATTAAATTTTTCTTTAATATAATTAATATAATTTCATTCAAAATTTATTTACAAAATAATTTTTTCATATTTCATTTTATTTATTGATTTCAAACAATTAATTTTAAGTTCATTTCATCAATTTAATATCTAATAAAAAATATTTAACAAAATATTAACCTAAAATATAATAAAAAATATTTAATAAAATCTCTACATTATGCATTTACTGTGAACATTAATTTTTTTTCTTTTTAACTCCCACTTACATATAATAAAATAAGAAATAACCATTAACATCTACTGTATGTTTGAGCTATATAATGTCAACATTCATCTTATAACAGTTACAATTTTCAAAAATAGCCAATAGAAATTCTAAATTATCATCAAATATTGCATTATGAACTTACAAAAATTGTGCTCAATATGTTGACTCTAAAGTATTACTTTCTGTAAAGTTTATGAATTATATACTTTTGTTATAACAAATTACGTTCATATACATAACCATCATTTGATATTTTCTAAATACTTCAAAAAATAAAATATATTTATTCCTATTAAAAGAAAAATAACAAACAACAACTGCTTCTATTTTCTCACTAAATTCAAAAACCAACATATTAATTTTACAAAAATTAATCTTTCGGGCCGCCGGCTAGTTTATTTGAAAAGCTAAGTACTCTCTATCCAAATAGCCCCACGTCCTGGCTTTGTAGGCTCAAACAGAGTTTTTCTCTATATGTAAGTATATCTAAGCTACCTTTGCAAAATCGTCTGGGTGGTGTAGTTGGTTATCACGCTAGTCTCACACACTAGAGGTCCCCGGTTCGAACCCGGGCTCAGACAAGGCACCCCCTTTTAAACAATTTACTCACTTTTTGTCCCTGTAATAGCTGCGGAAATGATATTTACTTGGCCAGGCGGCACGGTTTCTTAACACGATAGGAAAAACTCCAGAACCTTCTTTATTTCTTCGCTTCCTGCCATTTTCACATTCAACAATCGAAACTTTCCTGAAATTATCCTCTGTGACGACCATTAAGCTAAAAAATTTTGAATTGTTTAAGAGGAACAACAAACAGATATATGGATTGGGGAACTGTAACAGCTGAAGATCTAATCGGTGCTTTAAGAGAAGTTGATTGGTCGACACCGCCACGTCCTGTCAGTGAATTCTTCTCCAAATTCACTATTCCTCGGTCTTTTAAACAATTTACTCACTTTTTGTCCCTGTAATAGCTGCGGAAATGATATTTACTTGGCCAGGCGGCACGGTTTCTTAACACGATAGGAAAAACTCCAGAACCTTCTTTATTTCTTCGCTTCCTGCCATTTTCACATTCAACAATCGAAACTTTCCTGAAATTATCCTCTGTGACGACCATTAAGCTAAAAAATTTTGAATTGTTTAAGAGGAACAACAAACAGATATATGGATTGGGGAACTGTAACAGCTGAAGATCTAATCGGTGCTTTAAGAGAAGTTGATTGGTCGACACCGCCACGTCCTGTCAGTGAATTCTTCTCCAAATTCACTATTCCTCGGTCTTTTCCTAAGTGGAACAGCCGCTTTAAGTGCAATCTCTACTAGTAATGATTTCTCTTTCTTTCCTCAATTGCCCCCTTTTTTAAAACATTTCTGGTTTGTTTCTGTTAAAAATTTGATCTTTTAGACTTTTGTTTGTGGAATTTTGTTTTTGTTGAATGGTGTTGTTTTTATTTTCAGAAAAATTGATGGGTTTGATTGATTTTTTTTTTGGCAGTTATCGGACCAATTACTTTATTTTGATAGTGCTGGCTCTTGGTAAGCAAATAAAAGAACTGTTAGTAATGTATTTTTGTAGTTTTGATTTTTTTAAATTTTTTGGTAGTATTTATAAAAAAAAAAAAAAACTAGGACTGATATTGTGTGTTTTTGTTTCAGGGGCTGTATGTTTGACAAGGCCTATTGCTATTCTTGCTGCTGCTTTGACAGCTTTAAACATTGCTTTTCTCAATGATAGGTACGTTACTGCTACTTTTGTTATGTGAATCTTCATTATTTCTGCAATTCTATGTTTTTCCCTGAAAATATGATGCTGCTTTTGTATCCTTAAACTCATCGCAAGAGGGTACGTCAACATGAATTGATATTCAAGTTGTATTAAACTTTGGATATTAATTGTAGATAATCTGTATGACTGAAAATGATTTTGTGATGGCTTGTCAGAACTAAAAACAACCAGAGATATTGATTTTAGATCATCTAAATAATAAGGTTGTTTCATTTGTATCTTAGAACATTTACATTTGTAATTATTAAGGGGGACGGAAGGCTCATGTCTAGAATGAAGTTAATTATATTTTGAGCACGATGATGCTTGGACATTATTGATGTACTTGTTGGCGGAATATTGATGGCCTGATAAGCACCTGATTTGTTTGTTTACTTTTGTGGCATTTTTTCTATATGCTTTCCAGCTTTTTTCTTGAGTTTCTAATAGTGGGACAAATATAGGCTGCAGTACTTGCAGTTGAGAAGTTACATTGTCTATAAGTCTGGCGAAAGACATGCGTGGAAATAATTAAAGCTGACGAGGAAATCAGTTGATTGAATTGTTAGGAATTGCTGGTTTTCTTAATCAGATTCATTATGCTTCTTCATTTGAAAAAGAATCGCATCTTGAGGCTATCGAGTGCCATTTAAGTTATTTTCATTATTTTAAAGCATGCAAATTTTTATCCACCAAACCTAGCCTCTGTTCTCTTGAGTGTCATTACTTTGCGTTGTTTTGTCCTTAAACAAATATTTTTTCCTTCTCCGTTCTTGGCACTGATGATTAATTTTGCAGCTTTGCAGCTACTTTCAGTGAGAAGGTAACAAGAACTGTGAGAAAGGTCTCTCCACATTGGGCAGCAAAGATGCGGCCTCCTCACATGTGAGTTGGTGCCTAGTTGGATTTTTTCATTATTTTCCCTTAATGATAGAAGTTATACTTACTACTTACCACACTTACAAATACAGGCCTGTTATTCGTGGTCGTCCATCCAGTAAAAAGTCAGTATATATCTGTGGCCGGCCTCGTGGGGTTTTTGTATTTTTATTCTCAGTTGGTAATTAATCCTTGAATCTGTTTCCTTAACCAGTATTGGGTTTCAATTCATTGTGTTGAATGATGCCTGAATGATTTTTTCTTTTACTTCTTCAGCCAGTTTCATTCTGTGGTTTACTTCCAGCAGTCTGTGGTCTGTGTTGTGGGCACTTGGAATTGGCATACTTAGTAAGTTTCAAATTTTCTGTTACTGTTTTATGGTCCATTACAAATACCAGCTATCATATGTTAATATGTTTTTGTTTGCAGTCACTGTTCTTCATGCAAGTGCCAGAACACCTAATCTGAAGGCACGCCTCAACACATTCCGTGAAGAATTTCGTGCAGTGTGGCGCAACTACAGTGAGCTTTGACTGGCTTTGGTGTTGAAGGGCATCAGGATTTGTGTTATTCCTGATTTACACTTTAAAATTCAAGTATTCTTTGTAAATGTAAACAAATAATTTAGCCATTTTAATGTACACAATTGAGGTTTAAATCATGCTCTTATTAAATTTCTTTCACCCTTCCTACGATTTACCTTTTCAGAAGTGAGAATGGAAGTTCTTTTTTCCTTATTCATCCATCGCATATGGTAATTTTCCTAAATGTATTTCTAGTGGTTTGTTAGAATTTTGGATGTTAGAGCATCAAACCGTTGAAGATATTGATGGTACTTCCAAAGACATTACTGTGAAGAAATCATGTGGTTATTGGTGTTGATATTTGCAACAACCACCAAAATACAACCAGGGCAAATGGAAGGTTACAGACTGATAATGGTACTGGTGTATTTTGATTTATAGGGCACTTGCATCTGAGGCTGTAGATGCTTGCTGCATAGAATTGGCATGTAAACTAGCAATATAGTAATTGGTGCCAATGGTTGTTCACTATACTGGTAACATATCACAGATGTACAATTATTTGTGAAAAACTATTGGACAAAAGACAAGAAACATAATATGATGGCATACAATCTGTTTCAAAACGATTTTTATTTTAACAATTCTGATTCCTCACATGAGCATCCAGATGCTTGTACATAAAGTTCAGGAGATGTCATAAAGCACCGAGGATCATCTAAATTCAGCATTTATTGATCAATAACCAAGGAAGGAACACCATTCATCTAGAAAAGTTCCCGGCTAGAAAGCTTCTTATTACAACATCAGCTCGAGGTTAATGCTTCAAGAGCTTCCTCCAACAGCATCTGCTGTCAAAGGAGTTAATTGGCTATCCTGCACATTTGAGAACAACGAAGAAAATCAACATTTAATGCCAGCAGCATGTACGTCTTCAATTATACATTGAGAGTTCTCACCTTTTATCAACCAAGACCATCGAACGAAGCTCACAGTTTCTGAATCTAAACACACACATCACAGGAACAACATCCATTAGTCACAGAAAGCAAGCATTCAACAGTAGACTTATAATTTAATGTATGCTTACTCTTTGCATATTTCAGTTTTGATTGATGGATGACAATCATTTGTTAAAGCATCTAAGGTACACTGCAAGAACCTATTGTGAGTGAAAATTGCAATTTCCACCTCTTGTCGGGTCTTCAACCTGGACAAAAGAGAATGTTCAAGCCAATCAAAACTCATGCGCCTTTGATCAAAGAGTGGATAGCCTTAAAAAAAAAAAAAGTTTGTTCAACAAACTATAGAATGAGGTTAAATTGATCAAAATTGCAATGACCATTGGATAAAATTTGAGCCCCTTTCAGCAATTTCTTCATCAGACTCCCTAACATCAGCTTTCCATAAATTGTCTTCTTCACTTTCTATCTGTAAAAAGTGTCAGAAGAAAACATTACTGATGTTATCAGAACCATTTCTTGGAACATTTCACAACCAAAACATTGCTTATCAGAATTAGAACTTGAACTTTTGCAAACAAGACTGATAATTCTTTGAATCCTCCTTTAGATAAAGTTATTTAATCATTGTTTAGCAATGGCTTAGGACTTGCCAGCGAGAAATGAACTTGAGGGAAAAGAGATCGACACTCGCTAATGGTTCTCCTCTTATCACATGGATGAGCTCCCTGAAGTGCAAGAATATGCATAATCAGGAAAGTGTTCAGGTATCAGGAGGACTTAATGACTCAAAATGTCGCAATACATACAAAACGTTCACGACAAAGTTCAACAGCTACAATTGGTGGGTGATCTGAACCTGATATCTCATGTCCAAAGATTCCAATCGCTGTTTGCATAGCCCTGGAACGGTATGTAACTTTTGAATATGTAATGGATCTGTGACTTTAAACATGATATTCTCAGAAGAACGAAACTTCAGGTTAACCAATTACCTTGATAAAGGGGAAGTGATGACTAAATCAACTTTCTTTAACAATCCAGATGCCTGAACATGGTCTCGGAAATCGGCAACCTGTAACAGAACAAAATCAGCGTGACAAAAGCGATAAAGTCTCAACTACTAATTTAATGCATACACCACGGCTTGAATTCGAGTTGTTGCTTAAGCAAGAACAGCTCTCCCTTGCTGATCCTATATAGTTGTTGGTCATGCACCGTATTTGAACTCAAGATCTCAAAGCTCTTGAAAGTATTCCAATACCAATAAGCCAAAACACAAAAGCACAACATGGGCAGGAGAAAAATGTCAGTTGAAACTCGTAAGAGTCTTATACCTGCTGCAAGCCCAAAGGGGAAAGCTGTGCATCAAAAAATTCAGGAGAAAACAAAGCATCATGACTTTTCTCTGCAGCTACATTGTGAATTCCTTGTGCATGCCTGACCTGGAACAAAAGGAAAAAAAAAAAAAAAAGAAGCAATACATATAAATTTTGTAACAAAAAGTATTGAATCTTTCTGATCAGGAATTAAAAAGGAAGGAAGGATAGTGTTAGCTATGGTGCAAACCAGATGAAGAATTTTAGAATGGCCTAAAGGGTAAACGCATTGCACTGTAGTATAGTCCATAGCAAATAAATGACACCTGAAAAAAATCCACACAAACTATAAATAAGGCAAAAGCCAATGCAGCTCTTGATTATGATGTGTGTACATATGACTAAGTTCAGAAATTCACATTAAATACCATCAAATCAGCATTGAAACTCATTAATGATTTTGTAGTAGATCAGTCTATCAACTTATAAATCTTTGATGGACCACAAGAAGAGCAACAAGATCAAATGAACAGAATCTCTCATCCTCTTGTGTCCTGGTTTTTGATGGAGGCTGCCTCTACCTAGTTGAATAACATCTGTATCTGTGGTCCAATCCCAATATAGTTTTTATTCCACATTTACCATAAAATGATAAGGTTTGAGGTGAGGCAGTTTCAGAGTTACGTGCCATCTCAACCATTGACCTTTTTGAATAAACCATTTTGGGTCACTGTACTTTTATTTTTTCACAGTGAGTCCAATAGGCTAACCCAAGCCCAAGCCCAGGTCAAAGCCCAATCTATAAAACAGTGCTCAAATCAGCTCCTCGTCCTTCCTTACCACGTGTAAACCCAGCTTTTATTAAACAAAAAAAAAAAATCTGCTACGGACCCCACAAAACGACAACATATAATGTCGCTTAATGGCGCGTGGATTCGAAGTACAATTTCTTTTTTTTTTTCCGTCGGTCAGTCCATTTCTCGTCTTTGTCTTCTTGTTTCGCTTTCCTTGCTTCGTCCATAAACCCACCAAAAAGCTAAATACTCCATTTTCAGAGGGCTTAATTTTTTCAATTCATCATTGACTTGGCATCAATGGAGGAATCTTACAGCAATCTACCTACCAGTCATTTGCTTGGCTCAGTACCTGTAAGCGCCTGTAATCGATTTTGTTCTTTGGATTTTCCGATTTGATCCTCTTGTGTTTGGTTTTGGCATGTTAGGGTTTTTGTTATTTTGTTTTAATGTAGCTGAGATTGATCATAGTGCAAGGCGTTTTATTTTTATTTTTTCTTATTTTATAGGCTGTGATTAGTGAAGAAAAAAGTATTACCACTACTACTACTTATGAAGGTATGATTTTTTATTTTTTCTGTGAAAAATGTAGGGCTGTTTGTGATTGATAATTGTTGAATTTGTATCAGAATGTTATGGTTCTGTTGAATTGAAAAAGGAAAAGGTTAATTAGTGAATTTTGTGTGCAGTTCCTGAAGCAAATATGCAAACCTTCCCTCCAAATAGTAATGGAGGAGGAGGAGGAGGAGGAGGCAGTAGTCGCGGTGGGTATCAAACTCTTGGGCCTGCACCTGGTATGTAATGCTGTTAATTTATTTCATTTTTTCTTTTTACTGAAATAGTGCTAGTAGAATAAGGTAGTGAGCATATTTAATCTTGTAGAGCATTGTATTTTATGCTGTTGTTATGAAAGTGAGTAACTTGTGATTATTTTTGCATGTAAATCATTCATAGGATCTTTATGCACAGGCATGCATTTCAACTTTGCTTTTTTGTTTCTTTGCCATGTTTTTAGCTAATATGATGGACCAGGAAATTTCCTGATCCTGAAAATATTAACATTTCCTAATTGAAGTTACTAGAGGGTTTAACAATCATGTTTAGAAATAAGTGAAGGTGCCACATTTTTCTATATATGGATGGTTCAAAGGATTGAATGGGTAGCTTTTGTGTCTTCTAGTAGTGATGAGTCTTAGAAGCATGGTGCAAACAGTATATTCTCAAGTGGGAACAAATGGACGATAAATATTTGGGAGCAGTTTGAGTCAGGGAATTGCTTTGCAAATGTACAAAATAAGGTTTCCATTTAGTTTTTTTCTTTGTTTAAGTCTCAAAGGAAGTGAAATGGAAAAATAAAATAGATTTATTACATATAGGAAGATGAAACTGCTGAAGCATGAAAGCATCTTTGCATTTCAGAAGATCTAGATCTATAATGTGGGTGTTACTGTTTTAGTGCATCTATAGAGCATGAATGTATGACCAATTTTTATAAATTTTGTTTAGTAATGTGAGAAGCTTTGGAGGGGATGAAAGTGCATCAATTTTTGTGGTATTTTAGTGGTGGTAAATAGTGCAATTTTCACATGAGCCATTGCTGATGCAAATTTCGCTTCATTGTATGCATGGGTACTATATTTAAGATCTCTTTTTGTCAATACAGAAGGATTTGAGCAACAAGCACCAAACAATTGGAAGGGAGTATTTAATGTCTCATCATACACACAATATTTCAATGTGGATACAGACATTGTCATAAACAGAATGATGAGCTCTTTTTATCCTATTGGTGGGGATTTTTTCAGCAAGATTGATGCGAACCCTGATCTGTGAGTTTGGCATTTTTCCCTTTTCATTTCCTACCAATATCTTGAGATTAAACAAAATTGCATATATTTCAGAAACAGTTTGTTTCAAGAGATAAATGCTTAGTATTTTAATACCAGAACACGTTAATTATGTTGAAGGGGAAAATTTTTCTGGTCTATGAAAGGTGTGGGACAAAGGCGTTGTTGAGTTGAGGAGAAGGATTTTTAGGTGCCATATCAAAAGCATGTACATGTGTATAGGGTTAAAACAAAAGGTTAGATGCTTCTTTTGCATAAACTTGAAAATGTGAAACATCATTAATTGAAGTCTGAAACAGATGTTCTTGTCAACATATTTGATATGAGAATATGATTTTAATTTGTTTTAATCACTATCAGGAAAAGAGGAAATTGCCATTAAAAACAGTGAGTGAATAGACAAGAAAAGGAAAACAAAATGTTAAAGAGTTGTTAAGCTGTATACGATCTTATTTGTCAATTATGATTATGTTATGACTGGATTCAGTTTTTTCACTGAATGTCTAAAAAAAAAAAAAAAAGGCTATTTCCAATTATTTCTATTTCCATGGTATCTCCAAAAGTTGCTGGCTATTATTTGTCTGTCTTCTCTTCCCATGGGTTATATGGGAAATTTATGAACGCAAAATGGCATTTTTTCTCTTGATCATGTTAATTAGGAAGTGAGATACTTGAAGATTGTGAACTTCAAGTTACATGGCTCTTTTGTTTTCCCTCATTTTTCTCTTTTAAATGCAGCTGGAAAAGCTGAACTTGCATAGTAAATGATAAATCTTTCTTCCCCAGATGCCTGAGTACTAACTCATGATTGCACAAAAAGAGGGAGAGAAGTAGATTCTTAAGTAGTTAATTGAGTTTGTTTACAATCCAACTGGCAGAAGAAAACACAAAACGTTGTATATTTCTCCTGAAATTAATGAGCTCATTCATGGTAACTTTTATGATTTTGTAGATATGGTCTCATCTGGATATCAACTACATTGGTATGTTTGCTAGCTGGTCTTGGAAATTGTGCGACTTACCTCATGCAGAAACATACTGACAGCAGTGCTTCTTGGAGCTTTGATGTTGGATATGTAAATGTGGCTGTCTTTGCAATCTATGGATACGCTATATTGCTCCCTTTGGCATTTTATTTCTTATTTCAGTATCTGGGGGCAAATGCTAACCTCCTTCGGTTTTGGTGCATGTGGGGCTATTCTCTTGTCATTTTTGTTATAAGCTCTGTAAGCATCTGCTGCTGCTGCTGCTGTGGTCCATACATTTTTATATGTTATTTGTCTTTTCCATTATTTTCTATCTCATTCATTCCCTATGCAATGCTTTCAGTTTCTGTTGGTTGTTCCACTTGAGGCATTCCGGTGGGTCATTATACTTGCTGCTGGAATTGACTCGGCATGTTTTGTTGCCACAAACCTCAAATCCTGTATTGAGGGCAATGATCTTACAATTGTGGTGGTTTCGGCATTCTGCTTGCAACTAGCTCTGGCAATCTTCATTAAGGCATGGTTCTTTGCCTAGCCCTCTTATACTTGCCACGTTGTACTTGCATGTTCAAAAAATTAGGCCAGGGAATTTTTCTGGAAGAGGAAAACCTTCCTATTTGGTGACCGCCTGAGTTGCTATGTAGTTTTGTAAAGAAAAGAATATGTGGAAGAATATGAGTGCCAAGATGTGGTTTTGACAAACTGATGATTTTTGTGGTTGCAAATGGACTTGATTCAACGGCTTAGATATGGTCGTGGCTTATTGTTGTTGGTGGACTGTAGCAATTAGATGGGGACTGCTGACTGAGTTTGGCTACAACTTTTTGTTACAAAGCTAAACTCCTTTCTTTTTTAACTTGAATATTTCGACGGTTGAACTTGGATTTGTGTTTGTATATATGCATGTGTGCGTCAAAGATTTTTTTTAGAAAAACTATCAATAGATACTTGTATTTTGCTTTAGCTTCATATATGCATGAGGGGTCGCTTCGCAAACTAGTTAGCACTTGGCAGCTTGAAAAGCTAAAGCAGAACACTGACACTTTTGAGATGCCTAGCAGCATGACGGCACGTGCGAATCTCATCAGAATTTTGTTTTTTTGGCAATCATGAATTGGGATTTCCACTCGAGAAGCCTAAGGTTGTCTATATTCAGCTATTTCTGCCGAGAAAATCAAAAGCAGCACACTTGCTTTCGTCAAAAAGATAAAAAAAAAAAAAAAAGGTTGTCCTATATTAATTAACTCATCCATGTAGAAGGCAAACAAAAGATACAATGGATTTCAACACCTAATAGATAAACCGTCTAGCTTCAAAGGTTAAACTAAGGCTATCTTCAGCCTATTCCTATCATAAGGGAAGAAATAAGTTTTTTACTTTCAACCGATACCCATTTTTTATATCTATTTTATTGCAAATGAACGTGATAAACGCATTTTTCTATGTTTACCATGTTCACCGATGCATTTTACTTTTATTTTTTTTTATAACTTTTAAAATGTTCAATTTAGTTTAATTTCTCATTACATGGACATAATTTTTTTTAACAATTTAGTCCAAAATTTTATTTTTTTAAAATTTATATATAACAAATAAATATAATATATTTTAAAAAATTTTACATTAAATTTAAATAATTATACATTAAAAACAATATTTATTACAAATAATATTTTTAATTAAACATTAAAACAAACATTTAGAACTAAACAAACTCTAGAACTAAATATTAAACAAACATTAGATAACTAAAATTTAAACATTAAACATAACACACAAAACTTACAATAATTTAATAATCTAGTAAATCACTTCCAGATCTACCAATATCATGAAAATATTAATCAAAATCATCATGTAGTGGTCGTACTTGTTATTGTTGCGCTCTTTTTCGAATAATTCCTTATTGTTTAGCATGAGTAACGACACAAATTTTTGGATCAAAAATAGTACTCAAGTCTCAGTGCGAAATTTTATTTTTTTCTTTAAATTTTTAGAAGGAAAACTGTTTGCTTTACATTTTCTTTTGATGTTGCTTGTCCAAACTGGACTTCTCCAACAACTCTATAACCTTGTCATTTTGTTCTTTAATCTTAACGATAGTAGAAAATTGTTCAATCAATTTTCTCTTCATTTTGGCTTTTTTTTTTTTTTACTCCAATGGGGTGTGAGGAACCACCAACATTATGATCTTCTAAATTAATAGAAAATGCTGAATCTTCAGGAGATTCTAGAATTTGAGAATCGGAATGCGAATATTTGGACCCTGATGAAATATTGTTGAAATGTTGTAATCGATAAGCTTGTCTTGGACTGTTGTTGTTATCTTTAAACTTTTCAAAATCTTTCAAAATGTGCCACACATGATCAAATTTGAAACATTTTTTATACTGAAGATCTTGCATTGATAGAATTTTTGCTCGCTGCAACTATAAAGTTGTTATAAAGATAATGTCAAGTTGAATACAGTATTAAAAAAAATTAATATTCAATATTAAGTGCTAAATACTTACAATATCTTCACTTGATGCACCACTTGAATTCATATTCTCAACTTGTTTGATGCACCCATTTAATTTCCTGATTGCTTTTTCAATAGCTTGAATTCGAGCTTGCACAGAGCATTTGCTACGCTCCTCCTAACCATCATTCCTTTCATTATTGTACTTATCACACACTCGAGACCAAAAGTTTTCTGCAGACTGGTGAACACCCGTAATTGGATCTTGAGAAATTTCCATGTAAACCTGGCATAGAAGCACATCCTCATGAACATTATAACCATATGCTCTACTAGACATTTTGGATTCTCTCGTTAATGGTTAGCAATTGAAGTTATTTGATGAATAATCCTAGGATGTGTATTATGGAGGTAATATATGGCTCTTATTTATAGCAATGTAAGAAATTAATGAAATTTCATTATTTCCACATGTCTCAATAAATGGTACTGCAATCTTATCACCTTTACATATATTTTAATAAATATAGATAGGTACATCTTGGATTATTCTCACCCAACCATCGGATTAATTTATTTTAATCTCAGTCATTGGATTAAGTGGTATTGCAATCTTATCACTTTATCACATGTCTTAATAAGTACAGATATGTACATCTTGGATTATTCTCACCCAACCGTCGGATCAATGTCATTTTATCTCAGTCATTGGATTAACTGCTACTGCAATCTTATCTCCTTCACATGTCTCAATAAATACAAATATGTACATCTTAGATTATTTCCACTCAACCATCGGATCAATTTCTTTTAATCTCAACTGTTGGATTAAATGGTACTACAATCTTATCACCTTCACATGTCTCAATAAATATAAATATGTACATATTTGATTACTCCCACCCAACCGTTGGATCAATTTATTTTAATCTCAGCCATTTGATTAAACGGTACTGCAATCTTATCACCTTCACATGTCTCAATAAATATAGATATGTACATCTTGGATTATTCCCACCCAACTGTCGGATCAATTTCTTTTAATCTTAACTGTTGGATTAAATGGTACTGCAATCTTATCATCTTCACATGTCTCAATAAATATAGATATGTATATCTTGAATTATTCTCACCCAACCATCAGATCAATTTCTTTTAATCTCAACCGTTGGATTAAATGAATTTGCAGTCTTGTCATCTTTACATGTCTTAATAAATACATATATGTACATCTTGGATTATTCCCACCTAACCGTCAGATCAATTTTTTTTAATCTCAACCATTGGATTACATGGTACTACAATATTATCATCTTTACACACTTCTCAATTATTTTAGATAAGGTTATCTGAAATAATCTCACAAAACAGTTGGATTGATTTCATTATAATCTCAATCGTCGGATTGAATCAACATCTAAATTGTAATTTTTAACAATTGTGTTCTATAAATACTTTTATACGGATGTTAGGTAATCATAAACTTCCATAAAAAAATATACATACTTCTTCTCACTTTAAAAATGAATTATGATATTGGTGGTATATCATATCAGTCATATTCATCTTCATCTTTTGATGAAGATGATGCTATAATGATGAATAATCTTATTGCACAACAACAACAAAAAGAAGATTTGATGTCTCGTATGATATGTAATAATAACAAAATTATTGCATACTATGAACATCAACTGCAACACCAAGTGTCTCATCTTGGATCTGTTATAGGTCATACTGTGATTCGTCGGGATCGTGAAGTTGCAGATCGTAATCTATTTAATGATTATTTTTTTTAATAATCCACGATATAGTGATGATATATTTTGATGATGATATCGAATGTTTTAAAATTTATTCCTGTGAATTGTTGACACACGATTCCTACTTTCAACAGTGAATT
This sequence comes from Mallotus nudiflorus, assembly GCA_947683625.1. NCBI lineage: Eukaryota > Viridiplantae > Streptophyta > Magnoliopsida > Malpighiales > Euphorbiaceae > Mallotus > Mallotus nudiflorus. The sequence continues at coordinate 276,801 of CANTUR010000440.1, read as the reverse complement.
GATGCCCTTTGATAGACGTGGGTTATCAACTTTATAAAAAGTACCAGCCGTATTTTGTATGTTAGCATATGGTCTACTGGCAGATGCAACCGATGAATATGTGAAAATTGGTGAGTTAACGACAATTGAAAGTCTGAATCATTTTTATCGATTTATTGTGGAGATTTTTACGGACTGATATTTTAGATCACCAACTGCTAGTGACATTGCCAAGTTACTCCATGTTGGTGAACAACGTTATTTTCTTAGAATGTTAGCAGGTCTAGATTGCATGCATTGGAAATAGAAAAATTATCCTACAACATGGGTTGGACAATATGCAAGTCGTTGTGGATCACCAACAATTATTTTGGAAGTTGTAGCAGATTATAATCTATGGATATAACATGCTTATTTTGGTATGCCTGACACTAATAATGATATTAATATGTTAGAGTCATCTCATATTATTTCCAATTTTACACAAGGTATTGTTCCTTTTACTAATTATGTTATCAAGGGAAAAGAATATAATATGGGTTATTATTTAGCTGATTATATATACCTAAAATGGTCTAATATTGTACAAACTATTAATGAACCACACACTCCGAAAAAGAAATACTTTGCCATGAAATAAGAAGTGTGTAGAAAAGATGTTGAGTGAGCATTTGGAGTTCTACAAACACGATTTGCAATTGTGGTAGGACCAGCCTGTTATTGGAGAAAAGATGTACTACATGATATAATGACAACATGCATAATAATGCACAATATGATAATCGAAAATGAACGTGATTTAAATGTAATAATTATATATGCAATGGAAGCACTAATACCGGAAGTTGAAATGGTAGTAGGTGATAATACTTGATTTTAAGAATTTTTTACTTGACACGGACAAATCAAGAACAAAGATGCACATATTACACTTCATCATGCATTAATTAATCATTTATGGGAGAAATATACTAATTCTGAGGCATGAAGATGTATAAATATTGTTCAAATTGTACTCTTTTATTATTAATCTTTGAATGTAATATGTGATTTTTTATTTTTATATGTAATTTTAATTTTTAATTAAGTATTAAATATGACATTATATAATTAAAAAAATATTAATTTAAAAATATTAATTTTTTGGTTTTTATTAATTTAACATTGTTTGATCAATATAAAAATATATTATTAGAGGATGCATTTGTTAAAAGAATATAAATATAGGTGTAATGTGGTAAATGTTTAAATATTATAACTTGGGATATAAAAAGAATATAAAGAGAATATTCTTTTTAATATGAAAAATGGTATAATGAATTGGAGAAAAATTACTGTAAAAATGTATTTTAGTGTAATGGGTTGGAGATGCTCTAAGGGGGGTTTGGTTTGTAGTGTTTGGTTCTTTAGGGAATAATAATAGAAATAAAAATTAAATATCATTTTTAAAATATTTTGTAATTATTTTTATATATAAAAAATTAACATCAAAATCATTTTTATATATTAAAAATTAATATTATAATTATGTATTATAAAATATTTATTTATAAAAACATTATTATAATTTTTTTAAAATTATAAAAATGATTTACTTTTGATAAATTTTTTTATTCAAATATTTAATGCATATTTTTCATTAATTTATATATTTTATTTACAATTTTTTAAAAATAAATATTAATATTTATATTTAACCAATTTATAATTGATTTGTATTGATTCCCAAGAGAACTAAAAGTTATTTCTTGAGAAATAATGTTTCTCATTGATGGGGGAATTACATTTTCATTATCATATTAATTTTAACTAACTAAACACTAAAAATCAGAATCGTCCATTTCGATTTAAATTATCACCCTTATTTTTTATCAAATAAACGGATCTTAAAATTTTTTTTTGTTCAATTGCCTTAATAGTATTAAGTTTGAATCCTAATTCAAGAGGCAAGAGTCTTTATTCTTGAAATGAGAGATTTTGAATTTAATTTATTTTTTATTCACTTGGATGTGAATACTAATTACAAACTGTCTTCCATCTTTCCATGATATGAATCTTCGTATCAAGTTAAAAAAATTGCTTCAATATTATATTTACCTTTTTAAATTTATTTTGTGAACCACGATCACAAATTTAAATATTCTACTTAAAATCTATCTCCAATAAACAAATGTTCTTACTATCTGAGTTTGGTCTTAAATATTTGTGATGGATTCACCGCTCAAATTTTTACTTGCAGTAATTATGTCAAAATAAAATATTGGAATATTGAAACATAGATAATTTAGTTAACAGCCAGCCATTATCATTTTCATAACCTTCCTCTATATGAAATTTAAAAAAAAATTAGAAAAATAGATAATGCCAAAGAGATAATGATTACCATACGTATATATACATAATGCTGAACCACCATAAGAATTATCGAGCTGAGTACCTTCCTTACACTACTCCCCACCTCCATGAACATCATTAGTTCACCACAACCAAAAAAAAAAAAAAAACACACATTCCCATCCAGAAATCAACACGCATAATGTACAGATAAGAAATACATGATGGAATAGATACTCAATTATTGATGGTACGAGTCCTGCAATTTATCAAAAACTATAAAGAATTTGAATTTGCCGTAATCGAAATAAACTATAAATTATTACATTTTCAGACAGACAGACATACGTACATTCGATTCAATTATATAACACAATAAATAACCATACATTATTTTCAATCATATACTAATGGTATCCACTTTTTTCTGAAAAAAAAAAAAAAAAACAATTGTATCCACTGAATTTTGACAGAGTGTACATTTTTGTTTGAAAAATCTGAAAATGATGGCGTAATGTACTTATTAGCAAATACGCAACATTTCCACCCCCTCAAAAAAAAAAAATGAAGATTTTTTTTTTTTTAACAGTGAAGTGGCAACACCCGTGGAAAAAAAAAAAGGGGAGAGAGATGAATCCGAAGCCATACATTTTTTAGAACAAAGCAGATGAAGACACCTGTTCCAGCGGCTGCGGCGGCCGAGGATGACTCCACATGAAAAGAAAGAATCTAACAGAACTGTACCCTTCCACTACTACCAACTCCTTCCAAAAAAAAAATATATTATTAAAAATTACGCTCAAAAAATATTTATTTTTTATATTGTTTGCATTTTGACATTAATGGTATCCTTAGATGAGCGCCGTTAAATGTTATTTTTTAAGATATTAATTTTTTTATTATTATTTAGTAAAATTTAAAAAGTTTAAAATTAATATTTAATTTTTTTAATGATTAAATTTATCTAAATGTATTTTTATTAATTTAATTGAAATTAAATTAAATACTTTTAAAAGAATATTTTTTATTTTTTTATTTCTTTAACCTTATCATATTACTTTAATTTTTTTTTCTTATATATTAAGAAGTTACTAATTAAATTTATAAAAAAGTTTTGAATCAATTTAAATTTTTATTATAATATTTATGTTGCTTTTTAAAATTCATATGAATATATTATTTAATATAAATATTCAAAATTTTCAATGATTATTTATTTTTATTATTTTTAAATATTTAATAATACATTTAATCAATTATATAATTTTTTTCATCAAAAATACAATATCACAATTTATAAGTTATTTTTAATTTGCCAAATAAGGTTAAAATTTAATCGTTATACCTATAATTATTACTTCATTAATAGTTACATCTATAATTATTACATCCTATTTATTTAATTCAGATCTAAATGCACTCTAAGAGTGATGATTAATTTGTATAATAACTTTTTATTCAATTCAAATTAAAAAATAAAAATAAAAATGTATCAATACAAAATAGTAAACATTTTTATTTTTTTAAATAAAAGTTTAAATTTAAAATTTATATCTGTGGTATCAAACTCTAAAACAACTTTATTTATAAAAATTCATATGACATAATTTGAATTAATTAAAATTTTTATGATCACAAATATTAAAAATAATTATCACAAAACAATTCTCCATTGATATTTTCATTCTTAAAATGCAAAAATCGAATTCATGACACGTATTTTAAAATTAATAATATTAATATTTTAAAATTAATTTACTCATTAATTAATTTTTTATAAATAAAATTTATTTAATAGTAGAATTAATTTTTTTATAAATAAAAAAATTTAATAATAAAATTCTTGAAAAAAATAATTAACAAAATTTTTTTATTATAAATATTATTATGTTTTTTTTTTAGCAGTATATCAATATTATTATGTTGATGACAGAAAATGAGCAATACATGCAAAATAATAAAGACTTGAAAGGTGGCAGCATTTTAATGGAGTCTTACAATCCTTAACAGTTCCCAAAAGCTTATAATAATTAAATAAAACCAAAAAACGACGAAACACATCTCCACGTCGCCTTTTGTCTTCTTCACCAAACTGTGTCGTGTTCAGATCCACCTCTTATTCTCCCTTCATTTTACAGGCCACTCGCTTCTCTCCTATCGCCACCACCACCACCCGTCACTTCTTTACCTATATAAATTGACCCTTTTTTTTGCATCACTCACTAGCTCTATTTTCTTCTTCTTCTTCCTCTTTCGTCCCCGAGTCGCCTCATAATTTCAGTCGAGTTGACTCGCTTTTAGGCTTTTTTTTTTCTTTTTTTTTTTTTAGCTCGCTCTTTGAGCTCCAATCTTTAGCCATGAATGGTGGCGTGGAACAGTCTCGTAATTTTGTCAAAGACGTTAAGCGTCTTGTTGTCAAGGTATGTGTTTTACTCAACTACCCATTTGCTTTATTGTGCTAGATTCTCTATTTTTTTCCATCAAGATTCGATCTTTTTGCCTTTTTTAGTACCAACAATTGACATGACTTTAGCTTTGTTATTTTAATGGGGAATCTGAGATCCATTTGATTGAAACTTTTGTGATGCTTGATGATGTATTAATCTGGAGTGAAAGCGAATTATATCAGAAATGTGAGATGTTGGGTGTCAGTTCTGTGTGTTATATGCATTTGCATGTCCACTGAGATTTTTTTTTTTTTTTTTTTTTTTTTTTTTTGTGTGGTTTGTGTTGTTGTAGGTTGGGACTGCTGTTGTGACTAGAGGTGATGGCAGATTGGCGCTCGGGAGACTAGGAGCCTTCTGTGAGCAGGTAAATAATTTTACTTTCAATTTTTTTTGGTTGGATGTTAAATTTTTAAATTTTTATTCATTTGTTTGTGTAATTGCAGATTAAGGAATTGAACTCTCAAGGTTATGAAGTTATTGTGGTTTCATCAGGAGCTGTTGGCCTTGGTCGTCAGAGACTCAGATACCGCAAATTAGTCAATAGCAGGTTCTTTTCTTTTTCAGTTTGCATGGTTTAGTGGTGGTTAAACTGGCTTTATTATAGCTAGAATATTGTTGTTGGATATTGCAGCTTTGCTGATCTGCAAAAGCCACAAAATGAACTTCATGGAAAAGCATGTGCAGCTGTTGGACAAAACAGTCTTATGGCTCTTTATGATTCCTTGTTTAGTCAGGTGGGATTCATGAATAAATTTTAGTTATTGCTGTTTTTTTTTTAAATCGAATTTTTTAAACATCAAAATCTCTTTTTGTCTACACCTTTATGAGAATTTCATGATATCATAGTTTTTTTTTTTTTTCAAAATACTATACTTTTTTCTTTCCACCAAATTTTATTGCTTTTTACTTTAAAATTGAGTCTGCTTTTTGTTTGGTGCAGCTGGATGTGACATCAGCACAGCTTCTTGTGACTGATAATGATTTCAGGGATAGAGATTTCAGGAAGCAACTTAATGAGACTGTGGAATCACTTTTGTCTCTGAGGGTTGTTCCCATATTTAATGAAAATGATGCAGTCAGTACTAGGAAAGCTCCATATGAGGTAGGTGACAAACCCGTGTTTATCTTGTTCTTTGCTAAACTCTTTAATGTTGCTTATTTCTCCCTATTTTGGGTTTTTATTTTTTTTTTCTTTAAGGTGTTCATATTTGTGTGCATGTGTAGAACTATACAGTTCTGCCCCATTTCATTATATAATCAAATGTTTAAGTTCTTAGAACTAGAGTGAAAGTTTTCTGAATAAGAAACTTGAGAACAGTCTATATCAAATCCCAGCAACAACATTAACTGAAGTTTATTTTTTTCTTTATTTCTTCTATTTGGAAATTGAAAAGGTAGAAAATAAGGAAATGAAAACAAAATTTGAAAATGAAAATAGAAAATATTATTTGGAGTTTGGTCAAAAGGTTCTAACTGTCCTCTTGTTTTTCTTCTTTTTTTCAAATCATTTTTCTCCTTCTCTATTTTATTTTATTGTGTGTTATTTACATAACCAGGTTAATTCATGCATCCTTTCCTTCTTTTTTAAGTACATTTTTTTTTCTTTCCTTGCCTATGTTTACCACAAGTTATTTTAAGCCCTTGATTTTGTTGTGGATCACTAACTTTGTGTTGTTAAATATGTTGAAGTTGCATACTGTTTTCATTGATTCTGATCTCTGACTCCTACAATTATTTCCAATCCAAGCTATGCATTTGTCTAATGTAAGCCATTTATTTGTGGTCTTAATCATGGGAAACCATGCAGGATGCTTCTGGTATTTTTTGGGATAATGACAGTTTATCAGCATTGCTAGCTTTGGAACTAAAAGCTGATCTTCTTGTCCTGTTGAGTGATGTAGAAGGTCTTTATAGTGGCCCGCCAAGTGACCCACGCTCAAAGCTGATTCGTACATATGTCAAGGAAATACATCATGGTGAAATTACATTTGGTGACAAGTCTAGGGTGGGAAGAGGGGGCATGACTGCCAAGGTAAAAGCTGCTGTCAATGCAGCATATGCTGGCATCCCTGTTATTATAACAAGGTACACTTTATGCTACATTAATTGTACACGATTCAGATTGTTTTTGCAATGTCAATCTGCATACTGTAAAAAAATGAATTGGGAAAGGATATATTTACCTCATGCCCTTGTCTCCATTTTGAAGATGAATGACAATGAATGTCTTATTCTTGGAAGTTTGTAACATTTTCTATTTTATCCCAATTAATTTATTTTCTATGGGTCTGAACTAGTTCTTTCCTCTGAGCATGGAATAATTTCTTAATTGTCTCTTTTGAAGTGGGTATGCTCCTGGGAACATACTTAAGGCCCTTCAAGGAGAACACGTTGGCACCCTCTTTCATCAAGATGCACATTTATGGGTCTCAACTAAAGAAGTTGATGTGCGTGAGATGGCCCTTTCAGCAAGGGATTGTTCCAGACGGCTTCAGGTAATACTGATATTTACCTCTTGTACAGATATACTTGTAAGAATCCTTTAGTTTCTGATGCAATTTGTGGTGCTACTTTTCTTTATGACTTTTAGCATACAAAACATTGTTTTAATTTTCGGTAGCATGCTTACTTTTGTATCTTGTTCTATAGGCATTGTCTTCAGAAGAGAGGAAAAAGATTTTGCTGCAGATAGCCCATGCCTTAGAAGCTAATGAAAAAGAAATAAAAATTGAAAATGATGCTGATGTTGCTGCTGCAGAACAAGCTGGTTTGGAAAAATCCTTGATATCGCGGCTGGCTCTAAAGCCTGGAAAGGCAAGATAGTACTCATTTTGGCTTATTTGTAATAATTTATTCATTTGTTTTTTTTTTTTTTAAATTACCTCTTATTCCTTTTGCTTATTATATAACTTCTATTAATTATGGCAGATAAAAAGTCTTTCAAATTCAATTCGTGTGCTTGCGAACATGGATGATCCTATTGGCTGTGTTTTGAAAAGAACTGAGGTAATCATTTATGCTCTTTTGGTTCACAATTTTAACGATCTCCATTCAAGCTTTAGGTATTTTTCTCACCAAGGTAATGGGAAAATATTATATTTAACCATAAATGCTTGTATGATTTCTGGAAACATTAGCAAAATGCCACACAAGCCATTATTAAATAGTATCAAGGGAAAATTTTTAATCTGTTCTAAGCTAAATCTGTAACTCTTTCTTGCTTATTCGCTTATGATGTTTTAATGAGCTTTTTAAATCCAGCTTGCAGATGGACTCCTCTTAGAGAAGACATCATCTCCTTTGGGTGTTCTTCTGATTATTTTTGAGTCTCGACCAGATGCTCTGGTACAGGTAGATAAGCATACATGTTTGCATTTTCTATGTCTTCTGCTTAATTAATTGTGGTCTGAATAGTATTGGAAGAATTTTTCATTTTATAGTCATCTGGTTGGTTGGACTCTTATTGATTTATATTTATTGGCCTTGTGATGAGGATACGCTAGAGTAGAACTCTAGAATTGGATTCTTTTTTCTTCTAATTGCTTTAAAGAAAATCTACATGATTATTTTTTCCCCCTCCTCCTGAATGCGCAGCTTACTGGGTGTTATTTCTGACTTAAAATGGATCATCGAAGAGCATGGGTTGTGAATGCATTAATAGGAAATATATGGACTGAATATCCATCTATGTTGTTATTTCATTGATATGTCTGATATAGGTTAGATATTGCTTGTGCCATTGGTTTAATCATTTGTAGGAGCTTACCTTAATAACAGGAAAAAATAAATCCGTGTCAAATTGTGTTACTAAATTGGAAACCCAATATCCACATCTTTTATAGGGCGAAATTACACAATATTTTTCCCTGCTGAATTTCTACAAACCAAACAAATTAGTGAATTTTTTTTTTGTTGTATGTTGTCTGTCTTGTTTTTGTGCTTGTCGTGAGCATTTTTCTTTCTTCTGTTGAAATAGATAGCATCCTTGGCAATTCGAAGCGGAAATGGACTCCTTTTGAAAGGAGGGAAGGAGGCCAAGAAGTCAAATGAAATTTTGCACAAGGTTAGGTTCTTTGGAGAGATTGTGATTTCTGAAAATTTTTGTGCCATTTTAAACATCTTCATGGCTAATCTTTTCTTTGACTTTACATAAAATTCACAGGTTATTACTGAAGCCATTCCAGAAACGGTTGGTGGAGGACTTATTGGGCTAGTGACTTCGAGAGAGGAAATTCCTGATCTTCTTAAGGTGAATAATCTTCTATAGTGCTATGAATGGCTGAATTTGTAAACCTTGAGAATGATAGATGGTGCTGAACTTTCATGTCTTTTTCTTAATGTGCCAGCTTGATGATGTAATAGATCTTGTAATCCCAAGAGGCAGCAATAAACTTGTTTCTCAAATTAAGGCATCAACTAAAATTCCTGTTCTGGGTCATTCTGGTGAGATGGATCATATTTGGTACCTTTTTCTTTCAGCATGCTGCCTGCTTTATGCTGATAATGTTCTAGATTTCTTAATAGCTGAAGTTTTTACTATGCAGATGGAATTTGTCACGTATACGTTGACAAGTCTGCTAATATGGAAATGGCAAAGTGCATTGTCTTGGATGCCAAAGTAGATTATCCAGCAGCATGCAATGCTATGGTAACTTCATAACTATATATTTTTACATGTTCCTGTGATTTTGCTTCTTAAACTTCGTAAGTTATGGGTGTAGATCTGGATTCGCATTTGTGATTTTTTTTTTGGTGAATGTTCTTTTCTTGTCCATGTCCTTTTACATTTTCTTAATGATGATCTTCTGCTTTACATAGGAAACACTCCTTGTGCACAAGGATTTGGTGCAGACTGGTGGGCTTAATGAGCTTGCAGTTGATCTTCGTACTGAAGGTAGGGATTCCCATATGAGCAACATCACAGCATAATTATGTTGCAATCAGAATGCAGATTTTCACTTCCCGTCTGGCAGGCTGTGACTCAGTCCAAAACAACTCTAAATAAAAATAATTTTTGTGTTGTGAGGTTGATGGCAGTCTGGTCATCAATTTACCTTCCTTCATTTCCTTGCAGATGGCAAGTTCACTACAGTTTTAGGATACGAATTGGGATCTTGATATATATTAGTTATATAACAGGTCTTCAAGGATGGATTAATATCAGAGAGACTGCAGTAGAAATTTCATGCTAGAACTTGCTAACCTGAAGAACTGCAAAATATCAATGTATAGAGACCAGTCTTGAAATTCCAATGTCAGAACATTGTCTGTCCTATTTTCTGAAATTTTCAGTAGTTTTTGTCTGTTGGATTAACATTGACAAAGTAACATCACATTTCCACATTGAATGTTCATTAGCCTTATATCACAAGAAGTATGACCAAGAGACCGTCTCCCATATCCATTCGCATAGCATCTTTAGGGTCAATCTTGAGATACTAGAATGTGATTTGATATTGACGTCAACCCATTAGTGAGTGTAAATCCATCTGCCTAAAACTGAGATGAGTTTTTCTGTATTGGTGAAATAACTTCGTTTAACCTAGTGAAGATGTCAAGTTCAATGGACTAGAATACTAAGTTCCTTTGGCCTTACCAAAGCTTGCTTGCAAGTAACCCATTTTATATTTCTTTCCTCAACACTTATTAAAATTGGAAAGACAGCCATATGTACACAGCTTTGTAGACTTGAATGTCTGTTTTTACTCCTTTCAGTTTGTCAACTTTTTAACTGAGCATGACTGTGTTTTGAGGCATCTTTTATGAGTCAACTTTTGTTCTATTTGTTTATACGTTTGTGATAATGGGAGTCCTAAATAGAAAAATTCTTGCTGATGTTGCCCGTCCACCATTTTCTGTTTTTGATATCAGCCAGTAAATATTTTACTCTTTGGGGATGAGATGTATTGAAAATTTGGATGAAGCTTAGGACATCCTTCTAGAGTTACATTCACAAATCAAAGAATCCGAGTACTGACAAATCTTGCTTCTTTTTTAGGTGTTAATTTATATGGTGGACCAAGGGCTAGCAAAGAGCTAAACATTCCAGAAGTACATTCATTTCACCATGAGTACAATTCTTTGGATTGCACTGTTGAAATTGTTGATGATGTCTATGCTGCCATTGAACACATCCATGAACATGGAAGGTAGTTAATACCTTTTCTTCTAAAGTGACGATACTGCTATTTTTTATTCTTGAGGCATGTGTACTGACACATGTTTATAGCTATAGATGAAAATGTCCTCTTTCTCTTATTGGCAGTGCTCATACTGATTGTATCATAGCAGAGGATCATGAAGTTGCAGAAGTTTTTCTGGGTCATGTTGATAGGTAAGTATGCTTCATTAGTGTGCAAAATACTCATGTCCTCCTTTTGTTGCCCTTGTACTTCATGTTTTCCTGTTATTTGGATTGCTGTGGATATCTGTATATTAGCTCCTGTCTTTTCTGTAGAAAACTTTTGGCTTGTGTACTCAAATATAAGTTAAGTTAGCTCATTGGAAAGGGGCAGCTATCTCATGTTACTTAAATTTTACATTTGCAGTGCTGCAGTTTTTCATAATGCAAGCACAAGGTTTTCTGATGGTGCTCGATTTGGTTTAGGTGCAGAGGTAAAATATTGTTTAACTATTATTTTTAGCTTAAATTGAAATGTTCGTGGTTCTAATAATTGTTATGCATTGATGGCTGAATAGGTTGGAATAAGTACAAGTAGGATTCATGCTCGTGGTCCTGTCGGAGTTGAAGGATTATTAACAACGAGATGGTATGGATATGCTTGTGATCTTTGTTTGTGTATAAACTTTATTTGTGTATGATCTTTATTTTTGTGGTTTGTGGCTTAAAGATTACGGTCTATTTTTTTTCAACACCAGATAGAAAGTTATTTATAATCTGTTAATCAAATCGATCCTATCTAAAAGGCATCTTAAAGTTGTTTGATAGGTTTAGTTATCAAGAAACAAGGAAGGAAATCTTGAAATGCACTCTCTAATGGGGTTCATATTTATTCTGATGTGATGTAAAATTGTTTTTGTTCTGAATGCTCATCAATCATCATCATACTCTTGAATGTTCCACTTGCAGGATTCTAAGAGGTAGTGGACAGGTAGTTGATGGTGATAAAGGGGTCGTATACACGCACAAGGATGTTACTCATGGGTATTCCAATGGGTTTGTTCGGTCCTCGCTCATAAAAGAAGGCAATAATGGAGTGTAACTTGTAATCTAGTGAATAAGTTGTATTCCCTCTCCAGAAAGAAGGAAATGGTGGTGGTATTGGCATTTGACAACAATGGTGATGATGCCTTTGTGTTGGCTGTTGCCCTTTTAAATGTCTACTGTAGTTTTAGGTTATGCAGTTTTTAAGTCGATCTCCCACTATTGCTTCTCAATGTTATGTACTCTTGTTTAGGCCGTTCATAAATTGATTAATGATGGATAAAAATGATTGCTTGAGCTCAGAGGTTTGGTTGCTATTTTCCATGGCATCGAGTAGAAAAAGTTTTGGTAGACTTAGTCTACCGCTTGCCAATAGATTTCCGTCCTATCCACAGATCTGTCAATGGTTATGAGTAAATGCAGTGGAATATGGAATGATCTGATTGTCAATATGCATTAAGTACTATAACAAACGAGCGATGAGTCCTGCCTCCATCCAAAAAGTAAAAAAAAATTGAAGTGTTGGTACTCCATGAAATTCTTATATTAACTATTTTAACTAACACAAGCATACAACAATAGCTAGTTACAGGTTCTCAAATCTTTCTTGTAACGAATATTAGTGTTTCAGTGCTAAGCTTTGCATGCTGAATCTCATAGCACACCGTCAATCGTGCACATTATTAGTGATCGATTAATCAACCGGACAAGAGCTATGATCTTCGCCTGACAATTTTCCTTTTTTGTTATCAACTCGTATATTTTTCTTTTTTCCCTTGATCAGTTTCAATTCATTGAAGTCCAAGTCCTGCTATAGGAAGCTGAGACAAATGGTGTGTAGTAAAAGCATTTCTTCAAAAAACAACCGGTGACATTGAAAGATTCCAAATTCTTTGCAAAGAATTACCAAGAGAATAATTGTTGCAATGAATTTGAACTTGTCATTCACTCGTCGGTAATTTCACTTGCTACTAGTTCCGCTGCAGTTGACAAAAGCTATGTAATTTGTTCAAGAAGATATGCATCCACGTTAATTCAACTTTATTGATGACAGTGAGGTGATAACAAATTAAGCAACATGCAATGCAAAAACTTGAAAAGCAATATTGGTTTCCAGCTTCTGGGGCAGTATTCCACTTGCTAAAGCAATGACGCGCAAACTTTCTATCTGCAGCAACCCATTAAACATTAAACTTGGAAGTTAAAAGGACTTCCTCAACACAGTTGTCCACTTTGCAGAGAAAACTTTAGCCATTCTAATATGCTATCATTAACAGTTGAAATTTTACAAAAGCAAATCGTAATACATGCAGAGCAGTACGTTGACATCATCTTCCTACTGAAAAAATTCTAGAACAAAAATGGTTTAATTGAAACATGCGTTCTCAACTTTGCTAATCATATACTCATGCTTTTACCATAGAAGGATTAAGCTTCAACAAACTGCCTGAGGTCCTTCAACCACCCTAAGTATTCTCGACTGTCTTTGTTGATCATATACTCGTGCAGGAAATTAGTTGTACTGGGTTTGATTCCTCTAATCTCCAGGTACTTGTGGAAAGCATTCCTCAATTTCTCATCCAAATCACTGAAACAGAAACAAAAGACAACCTTGTTACTTGGTCAAAGTAAACCAACATACTTGAACCCAATGGGTCAGTGATTGCAAGCTTACTGAAAATTTGGTCCCTCATAGGCAATTTGATCTTCTGAAAGTTCTGGATTTTTAACCGACAAGCTCTCAATTGCAATCTCATCAGGATAAGCGACACAATGGAATTCTAAAAAAGTTCCTTTCTTTTTTGAGACAGTAACAAACAATGGGATGCTAGATCGAGTAGGCTTCTCAATATCATCCCCCGTATCATCACCAATTTCATTATCATCACCAGTTACAAGATCAGGCATATGAACTTCAACCTTCACGAGTTCACCATCATGTTCTCTAGTCAGTATCACAGTCTGTTTCCCTGCATTATCATCAATCTTGAAAGGAAAGCCTTGTGGGATTGCCTCAACCTAATAAATGACAACAAAAATCAAAATAACAAAAAAAAAAAAAAAAAAAAAAAATTGATAACAAAAAATTGCCTTTATTTAACATAATCACATATAATATAGAGTTCAGTAAAAAGGTTAAAAAAATGATTACAATCGTACCAGAACTTCACTTCCTCTAAAAATTAAAGAAGTTCACTACCAAATCACAGTACACTCAACCCAACTATGACTTATGCTCGCGGAGCAAATATTCAATTGATTTCAAAATCATATCAATTATGGCATGATTTCATTTCTTAAACGAATGTCTTTACAACAGTGAGAGTTGACTAAATAGAGCTACTCAATTGAATTAAATTCTCGCAATTTTACACTTAAACAATGCCAATTGCAACTAATTTTGTTAAAAATTTTACCCATATCATAGAAGCGAAGATCTTTACATATAACTCAAAAACACTAGCAAAACAAGAAAAAGAAAAATTATAACCAAAGAAAAGGAGGACTTTACCCGTTCATGGTCATCGGTTTCTTGGGCAATCTTGATTTCCGAGTCGATGACTCGGAGAAGAGAATCGGCAGCAGTGGGCTTGCGAGAATCAGCAGCATTAGAATAGCATTGTTGTATAAATGGAACTACAGTAGGTTTTGTGCGAGAAAAATTGGAATGGCCGACGGCAGAAACGTAACTTCTGTTGCCTCGTTGAACAACTCGATTAACTAGTGGAGCTAAATTGTATGTTTTACGAAGGATTGAAGAGAAAGTCATCTTCTTGTTGCTGTTCAGGTTTTAGGGTGTCAGAGTTGAATGAAATTGGGAAATTTTCTTTTTCAGGGTTTAGGGTTTTGGGGTTGAAGCCAGGGGCCGAAGTGCCAATTGGCCCTCCAAGCTTGTATATAATGTTCAATTAGCCCATAAATAAACTTTTTGACTAATTATTCCACTAACTTAGTGAATCCGGTCAATTAGTTCATATTCAGTAAAGTCAAATTCAGTTCAACCTAATTTGGTCCAATTAATCAAATTTTATAATATATAGGATATGAATTAGTAAAAATTAAATTTATTTTAAAATTTTGAATAAAAATAAAAATATAATATATAAAATTATAATTAATTATTAAATTAAAATGATAATTTATTTTAAAAATTTTTAAACTAAAAAAATTATGTTGTATCTATTCAACATTTTTATTATAACCAAATAAATTTAATATTTTAATTGCTAATTTTTAACTTTACGTATAGATATTAAAAATTATAAAAAACGGTGTGAATAAAAGTAAAATATCAAAAATTAAAAATTTTAACTATATATAAATTATAAAATATTATTTTGACATTTTAATTTTTTAATTTTCTATTTAGTTCAATTTAAATTTATTTATTTACCTTAAAATAAAGAAAAATAAAAACACAATTTGTTTTAAATTTTTTGCAAAATCAAAATTATCATTTATTTTTTAAATTTAAATTTAAATCTGTTGGTGTTGATCGGAATAGAACTAATAATTAATATTTTAATTGTTATAAGTAATGCTACTATTGTTTAATATGATTAATTAACAGTTAATCTTAGTTTTAGATTATGCCAATTTGGATGTTTGTAGTAGTAATAGATACAAAGGTTTTTTATTTTTGATTAAAAATCCTAAATCCTGAAAAATAGTTTGAATTTTTGATTAAAAATCAAAACGTTTTTAATGTGGTTGTACACTAAAAATCCTAAATTACTCCATAACTAAAAATTTTCACCCAGAAAAAACAGCAATTAAGTTGATCCTTTAGTGTAAAGCATTCATGAATAGGGGTGTAACCGAACCGAATAGTTCGTGATTCATTCAGAATTGAATTTAAAAAAAGTTTGTTTGAGTTTATTTGTTAAGTTAAATGAGTTGAGCCTAAACTCTATTTTGAAGCTTGTAAATTAAACGAACCAAACTTGAACTTCCTTAAGTTCAGTTTGTTAAAACTAGTGAACATGCTCGTTTGTAAGTTCGTTATATTAAATGGTCATATTAAATAGGTATAATTTAATTTAAATATTAAAATTTAATAAATATTTTTTAATTTAGTAAGTCAATATTATATAAATACTAATTTTATATCAAACAAAAGACAATATTGATTAAATTAGTAGTAATTAATATAAAATATTACATATAACAATATTATGTACTTATGATAATATATTATTTTTGTCGCATAAATTAACATTAATAATATAATAAGTAAATATTATACAATACTAATTAAATATTTAGCAAATAATAAATTTATTCAATAAATAAAAAATTAAATAATATTTATATTTTAAAGTAATATATAAATATTAATATTAAATAATGAAAATTTAAAGTAATATATAAATATAATTTAAATTATAAATTATAAATTAATTTGCATTATATTATTGCAAAATGAGCCAAATTTTATATAATATTAATTTAATTAGTATTTTCTGTGCTTAATATTTGATAATAAATTTTGTAATTTGAAGTAAATTAATATTTTTATTAGTAAATAAAACTTTAATTATGAAATAAATATAATATGAAGTAAATATTATATAATATTATTTTAATAGTAAGTAAATAAAGTATAAATTATCAAGTATAATAAGAAATTATATATATTATATGTTTAGCTTACCTGATTAGTGAGCTCAGTTCGAACTCGTTAAATATGAATCAAATCGAGTTTAAGTTAGATTTTTAAAAATTTGATAAGCTTGAATCTATTAAACGAGTTAAGGCTAAATTTTTAAAAGTTCAATTTGGTTTAGACCAATTACACATTTTATGAAATATATATATATATATATATATATATATATATATATATATATATATATATATATATAAACTAAGTTACCTTATCCGTCTAACGGATGGTACGGGATCAAAATATACAGTTAAAAGCCACGTTTGATCCTGCATCCCCTAACTTTCCCATATCATGTCATGTGACTAAGTCCACAATGCATTCATTTTTCTTGATTAAAATCTTTGCACTTTTCAATGCTTTTTTTTTACCTTTTTTTTTTTTCTCAATTAATTTGAAGATAGATTTATCACGAGGATGCCTGGAAAAGATATTGACTATATTATGCATTTAATTAAGCCTCATGGAGATGAGAGGTTAAGCTCGCAGGATTACAAATTAGTAATTATTTTGGAGGAGAAATTTATGTTCCACTCACCCTTTCTCTGAGATCCTGACACCATGCATTTAAAGAGGTTTTCACGTCTGTTATCTATCTATATAGAATGAATTTACTTTTAGTGCCATGTGGCACTTTGGAAAAATCTAAGGCTTTGTATTATTGATTTGATATGCTCTTGGGCGCTTCCAATTGCAACTGCACTTCCGAAAGAGCAGGTGAACTGTCACCTGCCATTAACACTGCGTTTTGATGTTTTTAAAAGAGAACGAAGAGTCATCGGCACAGGTTATCGTGCTTTCAATTGCAATGTTGGAAGAGTCATCAGTAAGAGGTTTGATGTTTTAAAAGGAGCGAAAACTGAAAGGATGATAGGTCTATTGGAATCTCATTTCTTTCTCTCAGTGAATTAATGGAAAGAAATGGAGAGGATGAAGGGAAAGTGGGGATGCAGACAAATGGTTTATGGTAGGCCTGGTAGAATTTAAATGAGAGAATGCATGACGCTGAAATTGAAAGGAATGGAAATTTGGAGCTCTCCTACAACCTGCGACCTGGCATGAACACATGCGGGTAGATGTTTTAAAAAGAGAAGGAAGAGTCAGAACATAAGCAATGAAGAGCAGCTGAAATGACACACAAAACACCAAATGACAGTTCGACTAACATGTGTGGTACTGGAGAAGGGACGTTTCACTTTTGTAACTGAAACAAATCCATACAAAGCAGTGCAATCTGCATAAAAAGAATCTTACCATCATTACCATCATCACCAGTTCATTGTTCATGTATAACAATGCTTGCAAATGCAGAGCATCTTTTCCTCGATCCATATGCGGGTTACTTAATTCATCCAACTGTGCAGATGGATTTGAAGAACTACTCGCACCATTATTGCCTTCAACAAAATTCATTGATGATAAGTTATTGCTAACTGTGAGCCCTATTGATGGACTTAAGCAGGTGTTTGCATGTGTGGTATAGGGTAAATTCATTATTTCTCACATTTTTGTTGTATTTATTTTTGTTTCATATGCTTCTGCAGGTTGTTTTGTTATCAGACAGAATGGATACTCGGCCATATAGGCTTAATTGACTAACTTCATCTATGACATTTGATATATCTCTAGAAAGGATATTTAAGCAATCAGCTGAGAAGCTTAAAGGTGTTTGATCTTTTTAACTAATTTTAAGTGGTTCATGGGCATTCAAAATTTGCTCAATGCAGAAAATCATGTTGCGTTCATTTGAATAAAACTCATTCAATGTTCAAAATATTGGCAAAATTTTAAAATATTATGGGTCTTGGCATTATCTTGACTCCATATACAATGTTGTGCTGTGAAAAATGGGATGCATAGTTCTACTTGAATTATGAATTTCACATTCATTTTCAGAAAAAGAAGTGCATATTATGACTGTATCTTCTTGAAGATGTTAGGTGTTGGGACTAAAATTCCAAGAAGCTACTTGTTTCTACAAGTTCCATTGGAATTCTCAAACATACAACAAAATCCGCAAAGTAACGGCTTCAACGGTAACCAATCAAGCACATGGGCCATGCAAGTGATTCAGGCTTCTACTTAATTACAATAACAATTTTGAACTTTGTTTCTTTGGCAAGGGAGAGTTGCCTTATGGGATGATCTTGCAGGGACTGTCCATCATGACTTTGGCCAGTTTTGAAGAAATTTTGCTCATCGTTGGTAGTTTGGCTGCGAAAGGATCTCTGTTTGTGTGAGAACTGCCTGCTTGGTTGGCAGAAACTGAAATTGGGTGCAAGGTCTAGATGCTCTTCTCTGGTATTATCTAATGTTGGGTCATCCCAAGCTTCACAGCTTTTTATTTTGCCATGTACTATATTTTTAATTTTTATCTTTATTTTAATTTTTTAAATTGGTATTTTTTTTATTAATTATATTTCTAATTTTTTATTTGCACCAAATATTATCTTAATAAGTCATTATTTTATATTTTGTGATCCTTTATTTTATTGATTATAATATTTTAACTTTTAATTAATTATTAATTATTAATATATATATATATATATATCCGCGCATCGCATAAGTACTAAACTAGCAAATATATAAAGCTGAGCTTATAATCATTTAGCTCAACATATCATTTCACATGATGCAACGGCTAACCTGGTGCACACACTAGCATTTATGTACAGAAACTAAGATGTTGCAATGAGCATGTTTGATGCACTGAACAGTGATACGTTTGTAATAAGACTTATCAGAAGATTGCAGTGGTTTCAGATCCTTGGGTTTCAATGCTCATTCCAGTGCCATAG
This sequence comes from Mallotus nudiflorus, assembly GCA_947683625.1. Lineage (NCBI taxonomy): Eukaryota > Viridiplantae > Streptophyta > Magnoliopsida > Malpighiales > Euphorbiaceae > Mallotus > Mallotus nudiflorus. The sequence continues at coordinate 257,409 of CANTUR010000440.1, read as the reverse complement.
CTATGGTCAGGGTTAGGGTCGTTGTCATAAATATGAAAATATGGTCCTTATTGGTTATTGAATATCCCAACATGAAGAAGTACTAGATGCAACAACTGGCTAAGGAAAAACATTTGCAAAGTCAAATGTATTTATTCCATTTACAAAAAATAACAAACATCTAACATTTTATTATTTTCTTACCAAATTAAAAAACTAATTAATTTGAACATATTATTAAATATAATTTTATTATGTATTTTAAAAAAATATATTTTTAACAAAAAAACATAACTTTCTATGCATCGCGCAGGGCACGTGCTAGTATTGCTTAAAATGAAACTTCTTTATTTAGAAAAATTAAATTGGGCTTTTTTTGACAATTTAGAACATAATGTAAATTACAATATAGTTTTTTCAATAGTAATCCCTCCATTTCATTCCAATTGGTTTTTTAAGAAAATAAAATTTGTTTTATTCCAAATAACATATTTAGATTATCAATAAAAAATAAATTATTCTTTTCAATTTTACCTATATCTCGTTTTAGAGTAAGTTTTATATTGGAATAATTATAATTCACATTAATTTTTAATTTTTCTGAAAGGAAATTATATAGTCATTTGCACCTATAATTATATCTATTAAATAGAATTTTTAATCTTTATAACGTTACTTTAAACTACAAATAGAATGGAATAGAGGGAGTACCATTTTATTTATATTTATTAGATTACTCTAGTTTATAGTAAAAATCGAATATATGTCTTTTGAAAAAAGGATGGACAGCCCACTTATTTATTTTTATTATTTTAATTTTTTGAAATAAGAAGAAGAATTTCACTATTGTAGTGGTTGGATTATAATACTGCTTACTCCTTATTTACTTCAATTTTTATTAAAAAATTTATTTTATTTCTAAATAGATTTATTTGTAAGTGAATTTTAAATTTGTTAAAGTTGAGTAGTCTAAATGACAAAATTTTGAATTCATATCGTGATTAATTTATACAAAGAATTAAACGTCAAATTTGGCGTGCAAGGCTATACTTTAGGATAATCTGCTTAATCATAATGCAAAATAGTTGGCAAAGAAACATCAGAGAATTGTTCACAGTTGACAGTCGGCACTACAACTTAAAGAAATGAACAAAAGTAAGCCATTTGATAATAATGAATGAATTTGGTGTGGAATGCTTCAAGCGTTTACTTTTTATTTTTATTTTATTTATTTCCTCAATGGAGAGTTTTCTTCCATTGATACAGCAAAGCAAAGTATCATTTCTACTTCACCAAATTATATTTTTTGGGGGGTTAGTTACTTCACAGAATAAATTGAAACAAAGAATCTGCTGACTGAGTAAACAGTGATTTAAAAGAACTTGAGTTCTGTTATCTAAAACTAAACCAAAAACATAAAATTGCTGATTTTTCATTGCAGCTTTACGATCACTAATGGCGGAGGCAACTGTTTCATTAGCTGTTCAAAGAATCGCTAATCTGCTGATCCAAGAAGCAGAGTTTTTGAGTGGTGTCAGAGGGGAAGTTGTCCGCTTGCAAGAAGAACTCAAACGGATGCAGTGTTTCTTGAAAGATGCAGATTGTATGCAAGATCAAGATGAGCGTGTTCGCAACTGGGTTTCTCAAATCAGAGCTGCTACTTATGATGCTGAGGATGTCATTGACACCTTCATTCTTAAAGCTGCAACAGGAAGAGGAGAAGGGACGCGTGATCTCCTCAAGAGCTTTACCTCCGTTTTGACCAAAGGTTTCCATTTGCACGAAATCAGGAACCAGATTGAAATAATACGAACTAAGGTTGGGGATATTTCTGCAAGTATGCAGACTTACGGAATCCAATTTGTTACTGAAAAAGAAGGGTCTTGTTTTCCTAACGCAACACAACAGCGATTGAGACGATCATATCCCCATGAAGAGGAAAAGGATGTTGTCAGCTTTGAGCCAATTGCAAGAGATCTCAAAGCTCAATTAATGGTAGAGGAAGAGAGACTCCGCATTGTTTCAGTAGTGGGAATGGGAGGACTCGGAAAGACAACTCTTGCCAAGAAAGTATACAATGATATTTATGTTAAGCAACATTTTGAATGTTGCGCATGGGCCTTTGTATCCCAACAATTCTCGACAAGGGATATTTTGGTTAGAGTCCTGATGGGTGTTTCGTCTAGCGAGGACAAATCGAAATATGTTGAGACAAAAATGGAAAGGAGGCAGGAGATAAATCCTTATGAGAGGATGAAAGAGGAACAGTTGTTCAAATCAATGCTGGAAAAGATGGAAGAGGAAGATCTGGTAAAAATGCTATATGAAATGTTAGGGGGAAAGCGGTAATTGGTAGTCCTTGATGATATTTGGAACAAGGAGACATGGGACTGTTTAAAACATGCTTTACCAAATGGTAGGAGAGGGAGCAAAGTTCTGTTCACCACCCGAAATATAGAGGTTGCTTCTCATGCTGATCCTCGGAGCACTCTTTTGGAACCTCCATTTTTGACAAGTGAAGAAAGCTGGGAACTTCTCAGCAGGAAAGCATTCCTAAAGGACTTACCAGAATTTGAGCAATTATGGTGAAAAAATGTGCAGGATTGCCATTGGCTGTTGTTGTGCTAGGAGGTCTACTAGCAACGAAGAAGTCGCAGAAAGAGTGGGAGGTGGTGCGAAGAAATATTAATGCACAATTCACCAAGTTGCAACAAAATCAGTATGGAGGACTTTATGGGATATTAGGCATGAGCTATCAAGATTTACCATTTCACTTGAAGCCGTGCTTCCTCTATCTTTCGCTATTCCCAGAGGACTGGGAATTTCACAAGAGGTCATTGATTCGACTGTGGATTGCTGAGGGGTTTGTGTTGCAAACAGTGCAGGAAGGAGTAGAGACACCGGAAGACGTTGGTGAACAGTACTTGGATGAACTTGTGAGCAGGTGCATGGTGCAAATAAGTGCTAGGGACCACACTGGAATTGGAGTCAAAATTTTCCGTATGCATGACCTGATGCGAGATATGTGCATATCAAAGGCCAGAGATGAAAGTTTTGCAACAATTATCGAGCATCAAGGCAGGTTGGCAACTACCAATTCTTCAAGATGCTTTGTAAACTCAGCGACAAGCAATGCAAGAAGAATAGCAATTCATCCTCACATATCTAGCGGTAAACCACCCTTAGTAAAATCTGGTGATGTTCCAAACCTTCGTTCTCTTGTTTATTTTGTTGAGAGTGGTAAGTATGGGATGAGTCGGAGTCAAGAAATATGTATATATATATAAGAACTATAGACTGCTTAGAGTGTTGAATCTTAAAGGTATGCATATATATAAGTGTGATAATAGGCAATAAGCAATTGGCAATTTGATTTACTTGAGGTATCTTGGGTTGAGAGGTACTAAATTAGCATGTTTACCAGTATCGATAGGTAAGTTGAAGAATTTATACACTCTTGATCTACGAGATAATGAGTATGCGTTAAGATTACCCAAAGCATTGTGGAAATTGGAAAACTTGAGACATTTGCTTTTAGAGAGGGGTAGTAGAATAGGAGGGTCAATTGGATTGGGTAGTTTAAGGCAGCTGGAAACTTTGAGTTATGTACGTGCTAAGCGTCTTATAATTAGAAAAGATGCTGCTGCTGAGTTGCCAAATCGTCGAAGTTTTGGAGTATATTTTACAACGGAGGAGGAAGCAGAGATTGTTCTAAATTCTTATTCCATTTTTGGAGAAGGTAGCCATCTTCGTTCTTTGAAGATGTGGATGATAGGTTTTTTTCCCAAGTTGGAATCACTTTCAAATTGTCATAACCTCACAAAATTAGAGATGGTTGGAGGTATACCAGAAGAAGATCACAACCTACAATTCCTGCCAAAAACACATAATCTTACCAAGCTAATTTTGAGACGTTGTATTCTAAAACAAGACCCAATGGGAATTCTGGAAAAGGAGCTGCCTAATTTGAGATTTCTGTCTTTGGAGGATCAGGCCTACAGTGGGTCTAAAATGGTATCCTCAGCTTATGGATTTCCTAAACTTGAGATTCTTAACTTGTAGAGTTGTACAAGGTAGAAGAATGGGAGATAGAGGAGGGTGCAATGTCTTGTCTCAACACCTTACATGTAAAATACCTACCCAAACTTAAGATGATTCCAAAAGGCTTAAAGTTTGTCACTACCCTTCAACAATTAGAACTCATTTATTTGAGTTCAGAGCTTAACAGGAGACTGGAAGTGGAGAATGGGGTACAAGGAGAGGATTTTCACAAGATTCATCACATTCCTTCCCTCAATATCATTAGTCTTGATCAAGGTAATTTACAGTTTCCTCTCCCTCTCCTCTTTTAACTTATGCTAAAAACAACTAACACTGAGCTCAGATTGTCTTCTTAATTCAATAAAAGCGATTCTTTTATTTTTATTTTTTAATTTTTCAAATTACTGATGGATTCCATTACTAACATATATATATATTTTTTGTTTGGCTTCGTGTTCTTTTCCTGATAGATAGGAAAATGAGTTGATGGAGCAGCATATTGAAAGTTGCAGACTTCATTAACTGGCATTTGAACACCCATTTGGATGTTTTATTTTTTTTGCATCTTTAAGGAATCTTGTGTAGTGCCAAATTAATTTCCAAAAAAAAAAAAAAAAAAGTCTGCCAATTTAGATGTTATTGTTATTTGAATGTTGTTTTCAATATTTGAGTGCTTTTCTCAATTAAATAAAAGAGTGGTTCAAACAAAAATTGAAAATTCAGGTTTAAAATTGTCTAACTAAACCTGGTATTTCAGCGGGATGCAATGATACATCACTCGCCAGAAATTGAAGTGAATATATTGTTAAAAAATGTGCACTGCATATTTTGGATATATATATTGGAGTTGACTCTTTCATTTCAGCTGCCTAAAACAGTGAATGTTGCGCATATAGGAGGCCTTAACGTAGAGCATCTCCAATCCCACTCTAAATCATGCTAATTTGATGGGTGTGAACTGTGCAACAACAAATTTACTGTCTCACTGTTCACACTGCAATCACTGTTTTTTGTTTTGTTTTGTTTTGTATAATTACCAAATAAGTCATATATTTTTACATTTGAAATAGTTTAGACCAATTTCAACTTTACATTATTTTATTTCTCTTTTCATGATAATTATTTTGCTTATTTTTAATTAAAGAATTTAAAATTATTTAAATGTATTATTAGTTATATTTTCAAAATTAATATAATTATTCATGTTAATTACAGATGTTATTAATTATATTTACATAAGAAATAATATATTCATATGAATATAGAATAACATTACATAAATATTAATAATGTTACATAAATATTAAAATATCACACAATTACTAAAAAACTACATAAATATTAAAAATATTGTATAAATATCAAATATTTTAATAATTCGGTGAATTAATTCTAAATCCACCAATATTATCAAAATAATTATTAAAAACATGAGAGGCAGAAGGTGGTGGTGGTGCTTGATGCCGTATAAATCTCTGTGGTATTCAAGTCCCACATCAAAATACACAATATCTATGTACATAAAGCAATGGAAAATTTAATTCACTTGAGGTATCTTGGGTTGAGAGATTTTGGATTACAAGATAGGTGGATTTAGCATGATAAAATTTTAAATTTTTATATTCAATATTTCTAGTTGGTTAACAAATGTAGTTTAATATATTAGTTAGAAATATGAAAGTGAGCGCAGTATAAATTATATTGGCATAACATAAATTTTATATTATTATTGAAACTACACAAACTTATGTACAATTTGCATCCTTTGATGTTCAATTCTGAAAGAATAGAAAGATTGCATACATATTTAAAGAAAAGGGCAGAGCATGTTTTCTATTAGTTAATGGCTGATCTATAAATATTAGTAAATATAATATTAAACTCTACTATGTGATTTTCAACCATATTCTCATGTAAACCAATGATATACCAAGATATTGTTGTTTGGAAGGTAGAATGTTCTACTTCAAAACAGGATGAATACTCTTCTCATTCCTGTATTGCATATCATAATGCACAATGTTTAGCAATGAAACTCTACCGTTCATCAAGAGGAAATAAAAAACATGAATTCCATGTTTTTGCACTCTCACTCTCAAGCTTCTCCTTTTTCCCTAAGCAGTGATCTTAGCAGCAAATACATTGAAACTCCTTTTATAACTCTATGATCAAAGAATTATACAATTATCAAACTAATTAATTAAGAAACTATTCAGTGTTGCTGCAGATTCTACTTCCCTTTTAACTTGTTTCCAGTGCTGATTGAGCTCTTGAAATTTGGTCCAAAATTTTGATAGATGCAAAGCATCATCCTAGAATCTAAACATCACATTGAGTCATTGAAATCAGCAATATAGATTTTTTTTTCAATAAATTTTTATGAAATAATGATTTTAAATTTATAGTGATTGTTTATATTAAAAAAACAGCTTATAATAAAATTTTCAAAATCCTCTGAAAAAGCTAATAAAAGAATAAACGACACTTGAACTAAAAAAAAACTTCTAGAAAACAAAAAATAATTCAATAAATCATATAATTTTAGTTACCAATCCTACAAATTTCAGCTAATTCTCAAAATCAACATAGTTGCCAAGTCATGCAATAACCAAAGATGAGCAAAGAAGAAACAAAGACAAAATGTTAAAAATATGAAGAAATGTCACTTACATTGCATGCTCTCAGTTTGATAGCAACAATCGTCATCTTCCCAAAGTTGCTTTTCCATACCTTCAGCCATTTCATCTAATTGTTAAGTATTAGTTTCACCATCAGGAACAATATCTAACATGAAAGATCAGAAAGCAGTAAATTGAAGAATGGCATCTTACAAAATATATCAGAAGAATAGCACCAACAAAAAATGAGAAAAAGGGAACTGAAAACACAAAAAAAAAAAAAAAAAAAAAGATTGAACGAAAATGAGAGCACACACCTTGGCAGGGGTAGCAGCTTCAGCCAGAGCAGCAGCAACCCCTGTTTTTCCCGTCTACTAAAATTTCCAAACCCATCTAGGTGTGCATTTAATAAATACACTACTGCTGCTTTAATAATTAGTAAAACCTATGCATTTGGAAAAAGTGCTGAATCAGAAGTAATATACATAAAATATACAATCGGATTGCTTTTAGAAGATACCATCAAATAAGTCAAGCTACGAAATTATGCCACCATTAGTAGAAGTTGGTGACTTCACTGCTTCTCAAATTGATCCATTGTCTCATCTGTGCCAAAAAAAAAAAAAAAAACCAGATTTTATTTCAGGATATAAACAATAAGTTTGGATTAGGACTTAATTGTAACTAAACAATTTTGAGGATTAAAGTAACGAAAAAAAAAACGCAAAGAGCAGAGAACAACTACGGGAAGATAGCAAGACCGGTTTGAGTGAAGATCAGCACTCTTTTCCTATTTAGTTCCATTTGATCATCGCCAATCCCCTTCTCAATGGCTACGGCTTGGTTTCACTTCTTCTTTCCTTCAATTCAAGCTCTAGATGTTAGGCTTTTAATCTTATTGCTTCTGACGTCAAGTGATCTGTGAGTGAACATCTTCTTCTTTTTCACTTAAATTCTCAATTTCTTGATGCTGAATTTCATGGTGGTGTGGGTGAATTTCTTTTTCAGTTCCCTTTTGAATCAAATCTTTAAATCTCCTTCTCATCCAGAGATCCTTCTTGTTTTTGCATTTCTTTCTTGGTTCAACTATGATGGCTATTTGTTGCATTTTTCTCGTTGGTTGCGAATCGGTCTTGGAGTGGTTTGAGTTTTGATACTGTTGCAGCTTCCATGAATCTGAATTTTTGGGTTCAATTCTTACTTGGAACCTTGCTATTCTGCGTATTGATTTACTGTCCAACATCTGCGAGTGAATTTACGCTATATCTCTTATATCACGTTCTAAAGGTTGCCCTCAAAGGTTTCTTTTATTCAGTTAAAAAGGAACTCTTGCAAACTTGAATCTCTAGTTGTTTGCTAAATATATGTTCTTGGTGAACCTCCTTGTAGTTCCTATTAATTCTATTCCAAATTTCTTCGAATTGTCTTTAATCTGCTTGATGTGAAATGAAAACCTTGTTGCACCTATATTATATTGTTTACTAAAAAAAAAAAAAAAAAACTGTCCATCTTATAATATGCCAAACTTGAACTTGATGATAAGCTTGAGAAATTGGTTCTTGTATGGCGAGGTTCAATGGGAGAAGGTTTACTTGCCTAGTGTATCTGAAGACACAGGCTCCTTGCCGGCGGTCGTCTGTTTCAGGGAATGCACGCTTGAATTTTTGGTAGGAAGGCTCTTTAGGATAATTGACAGTATTCAAACGCATATTTGAGTCCAAGGACATAGAAGAGTATGACACTTATCGAGGAACTGAAATTTTATGAGAATTATTCAAGAGTCCAAGACAAGAATATTTAGTGTGTATATATATATATATATATATATATATATATATATATATATATATATATATATATATATATATATATATATATATGTGTGTGTGTGTGTGTTTTTTTTTTTACAAAAATAAACCAAAAGGAAAAATTTTTTTTTTTATTTCTTTATTCTCCCTCACACACACTCTCTCTTTCTCTCATTCACTCTCCTTCCAATGTCATCTTTTTCTTCAAATGTTTTTTTTTTCTAGTCTTCTTTTTTCAATATTGTTGGAGTTGCGGATCAGTAGAGATGAGAGAAGTAATGTTCAGTGTCTGTATAAGTTGAGAAGAAGATAAGTATTGGATTTTGTATCTGTTTTTTTTTTGCTTTGCATTCACTATTTTAACTAAGCTGGATCATCTTTTTTTTCTTTATTAAAAAGTTGAATTGAGGAAGTAGATCTTGTGTTCCTCCTTTTTGATTTGATCTGCTGTTAACTCCTTTTGTGTATTATGTTTTTGTTGATATTAATCAAAAGTAATAGATCTTGTGATCTTGTGTTTAGAAGTAAGGAAGGAGAAGAAGATGGTTATGATACTGAAATCATATACAGAAGGAAGAGGCGTGGAGCTATGGTTTCTTCGCTGCCCTTCATTCTGTGCTGATCACTTGTTTGACAAATTCTTCTTTTGAGTTCCTGAAGAGTTTGAGATTGTTGGTACAAGAAGATCACTACCTTCATCATAGTGTGAAGCTAACACACTAGGAGGAAGAAAATTCATGTTGGGGATTGATCAGTTTGCTAGCCCACAGATGAATTTGTAGGTTTGGAAGGCTTATCTTATTATTTGTAGGAAGAAAACTCTTGATCTACAATGCAAGGACAAGTTTTTACTTTAGAGTGTAACTGCAAATCTTGAAGCTACTGCTAAGGATGTCAATATTATTTGTTAATAATTTTTATTGTTGGTATTTATATTTTGTATTAAACTACTTTATTATATTTTATTATGAAAAATATTATATGTTAATAATTTTTATTGTTGACATACATGTATGAAACTTTTATTTTTGAGATGAAAAAAAAAAAAAAAACTGAAAACAACAAATGAAATAACCAAAACAGCAAAAATCAACAAAATTTTGTTGTTGTTGATTTTTGTTATTTTTTCAATATCAATAATAAAATTAAGGTCATAAATAAAATTTTTACTTTTATTAATATTAATGATAAAAATAGTAATAAAATTAAGGCCATAAACAAAATTCTATATTGTTGATTGTTGTTGATTTTTGTTTATTTTTTATTATTTTAAAATTAATTTTCAATTATTAATGATAAAATTAAGGCTATAAATAAATTTTTTACTTTTATTAGTATTAATGATAAAAATAATATTTTTTTATATATCTCATAATTTTTATTGTTAGTTTTGATTTTTAACAAAAAAAAAAAAAACAAATATAAACAAAAACAAACAACAAAAACAATTGAAATAATAAAATCAACAAAAAGCAACTAAAAATTGTGGTTGTTGATTTTTATTGTTGTTTGTTATTTTTTCTGTTTTTTCATCATTAATAATAAACAAAAAAAATTAACAAAATTTTATGTTGTTGATTGATGTTAATTGTTGTTGATTTTTGTTCATTGTTAGTTGTAGATTGTTGTTTATTATTTTTATTTTTGTTGATTGTCAATTATACATTGTTGTTTACTTTTATTGATTTTTTATTTTTTTAAATTATTTTTTCATTATTAATGAACAAAATTAAGGCCATAAATAAATTTTTTACTTTTATTAGTATTAGTATTACTTTTTTCATATACAATGCAAACTAATACTTTGCGATCTTTGAAGATATATGTAACGACCTATATTTTTTAAATTATTTTATTTTAAAATGGAATATACAGTGTTAATAAAAATATAAAGTTAAATTTGATTATTTTATTCTTATTTTACTGTTTTACGATTAATTATTATTATTCTATGTTTAAATAAATTTTCTATGTAAAAATAGTATTTTTGGTTGTTTGACTTGCATAATTATTTTAGTATTTATATTCTATTATTGTTTATTATTTTCCCTAATTATTTTATTAATAGATTATTTTATTAATTTCATTATTTTATGTGTTATATATTATAATAATGTAATATCCCGTGTTTTTAAAATATTTTTACACAGTACCGGGATATGCAGTGTTAATGATTTTTGTATTTTATATGATATTTTTACGAGTTAATATGTATTTTAGACCTATTTTAATTACGGTGTATTATTTTCAGTGTTTTACGTAAAATTTTCCCGGGACTTGCATTTCTGGGGAAATTTTCACGTAAACAATGTATTATTAATTATTTTAAATGTATTTACGGACTTGCATGAACTCATACATATTTTTAAATTATTAAATAAAGTCGGTGTGTGTATATTTATTTAATTAGGGTTTATTATTTCCCTAATATTTTATTAAGTATTTAATTGTTTTATTGTTATTTAATTAATTTTATTTAGTATAAATTATTAAAATATTAAATTTTATGTGTGTGGTGTATATTTGATGTGTGTAATTTAATATTATTTTAATATATAGTATAAAGTATATATATATACATATATTTGTCGAAATTACAAAAGAATTGGAAAATTACACATTTGCCCCTCCCTCTCCTTCTTCTCTCCCGATCGACTACCGTCACTGTGCCTCCCATTCCAGCACGCCGGACCGCCCCTCGCCGCCACCAGCTGCCGCCAACCTCCTTCCCCTTCCTTCCTCTTCCTCTCCGACGTGACCAGGCCGCCGGAAGCCCGCTGGAACGCCCGGAATCCGCCATGGCAGCAAGTTGAGCTTTTTGCCGTCGACGACGATTCCGGCCACCATTTCGTGCACCGCCGGTCTTCATCGACTCCTTGAGCTCCGGTGATTCCAATTCTAAGCTCCTTTCGGCCTGAAATCAAGTGGATTTTGAGGTTTGAGCTAAAACTCAATTCGGTCACATTAGGATTTTTGATTTTTTTGAGCTTCGAATTGATTGATTCATGGAAACTTCCTTCACAAATGTTGATCCTAGTAGCTTAATCTACATGTATGAATTTTTGTAGAATTTTTGGAGATTGTTTGGATTTTTGGGTATTTTTGAATATTTTAATATTATTTTCTAATTTTCGGAAATTAATTATTTAAATTGTGAAATTGGAGTTTATGGTTAAATTGGGTGTTGAAATGAATTATAGGAATTTATTTGGAATTTTTATGAATTTCTAAGTATTTATTTTGAATTATTAAAGTTTATGTGAATTTGAGAAAATTAGGTTAAATGTGTTTTTATTTGAAATTAATTGGATAATTGGGTTTAATTATTGATAAATATGTTGAGAAAATTAATTTTGGATAATTGTATGATTTTTGGTGAATTTTTGAAGTAATTTAGGTATATTTATATATATAGGGGTATTTTGGTAATTTTACCCTAAATTGGCTAAAAATGTAATTTAATTGGTTTTAATAGTTGTTTAAGGTATAAAAATGATTTCTACAAATTATTTGGTATTTTTAACTAATTAAAACTATTTTTCGTGAATTATTTTCAATTATATATATAATATACGGTTTTTCAAATAAAATAAGTTTTTATCGGTTTTTACAATATTTCAAGGTTAATTACGTAATTTCTACCTATGAAATGTATTTATGTGATTTAAGGATATTTTTGGTATATCTGGAATATTCTGTGTTTGTGGACCCCGGTCGGTAGACTGTAGTTTGGAGTCCGACCGTGGGATTTTGATTGTGTTGAGCCTGTTATTTCAAAGTGTGTTTCTTTGCAGGGTCGGCTCTACTCTTTTGAGTAGAGAGATGTCCGTTTTACAGGGGAGGTTCTGCCGAATTTTCGGTAGAATTCTCGTAAAACGTGATATCCAGTCGAACCCTAAATTCTGATTCTGTGTTTAATACTCTAGATTGAATTCTAGGATTTCTGTTAGGGTTATTCTGATGTCGATTATTTATTTCTTGTTTAGTTGCGCCGAGACCGAGGACTAGTGGTCCAGGCCCGTCGGACCCGTCTCGTGGAGCGCACTAGGTGAGTTACTATACTATGTATACATGCTTAGGATGCATGATTTAGAAATATATGTTTTACTTTGATTAAAATGCATAAATAATGTGATTCGTATTTAAGTATATTTTTGGTTTATTTTTGGTATATAATAAATTATATACATGTTTTATTAATAAAATATATTTAAAATGTTTTTAAATATATTTTTAGTTTAATTTATGATTTGATTGAATGTATTTGATATATATATACTCGAAATATACCTGGTTTACTTTTGGTATATTTCCAGTATATATATGGTTTATATTGTTGATTTATTTAAATTCATGCATCATGTATTTGTGAATGAATGTTTTATTATTTATTAATGAAGGATATCAATAGAACGTGCTACCTAGTGGGCAGCACTAGGACCGAGTACGTACCGGTACGCCTATAGTATTTAGGCTATTATACTAACTTATTTATGGATATTGATTTGATGTGATTATTGATATGTGAGATGGGATTTGGGTGTGATTGCTGGAGCTCGGTTGACCAAGTGTCTCGGGGCCAATCACACTGGCAGTCAGACTGCTGGAGCTCGGTTGACTTAGTGTCTCGGGGCCAGTCTACTGTCCAAATGGATTAAGTGGATATATTTGGATTCAGTGAGCCTGTATGGCTAGAGTGTTGTTTAACACTATTTCGAGGTTGCGATATCCTAGGGTTCTATGTAATCCTTCATAAAAGATGATTTTCAGATAAAATATATAAAAATGATTTTACTGCATCTGTGTGAATTTGCCTGTATATATACATATTAGATATGTATTATTGACCGTATGCATTATCATTTAGTGTGTATGTATATATATTATAGTAATTCACTCAGTGAGGTCTGACTCCCCTCCCTTGACTATTTTCAGGAGAGTCAACTTCCTCAGACCTCAGTAGCAGGTCGATACGCCGGATTTCTTCCGCCCCGGCTTCTTTATGTAAACTGTCTACTTGAGTCTTATTTATTTTATCTAGACACTGCAGTAGTTGTGAATTAAAGTATTGGATTTTATGTATTTTATTTTAAAGAGATGTATTATATTGAAACTGGATTTGTACTAAAGAAATTATGTATCTATGAGATGAGATTTTTATTTAAATCCAGTGATGAAAATGATATTGTGATATTTAAGATTTTTATTTCCGCTGCATATATATTATATGATTATTGTTATTGCATGATTTATTTTATTTTTAGGCTTGCTACGGGTTCCGGATTCGAAAGAATTCCCGTTCCCTAGCGCCGGTCATGGCCCCTGTTTTGGGTCGTGACAAATAATTAGGGTTATTATTATTTTATGTGTGTGAATATATATATATATATATATATATATATATATATATATATATATATATATATATATATATATATATACATACACATTTAACCATAAAAACACAACACAACACACACACATATACTCCTTCTTCCCCCGAACCACCACCATCCACCATCGCGCCACCGCCAGTTCCTCCATCGTCAGTGTGCCGTCCGACCTTCCAGCAGCTCCAGTCACCTTCCATTGTCTCCTCCTTCCTCTCCGGTGAACTGCAAATTGGCGGTAGTGTGAGAAGTCGATAATTGAGATCAACTTCATTCTAAGCATGTCCGGCCACCTCTTCACGTGATTCTAGTACTGTTCAACTCCTAGAGCTCTGGGGAGGTTGAATCCTAGCTTGGTTCAAGTTCAATCTTCCTCATTTGTGAGTTTTGTTGATTTTTAGTTTTTGAACATTAGGGTTTTCCAATTTTTTTAGGTTGATTTCGTTTGATTCAGTCAATCCTCCTTAACAAAAGTTGTTTCTGGAAGCTCAATATATATCTATATATTTTTTTTTTGATTTTTAGAATTTATTTTGATTTTTGTGAATTTTTGAATATTTTATTATTATTTTATTAATTTTTGTAAATTAATTATATAAATTATGAATTTGTGATTTTTGGTGTTATTAATAATTATTATTAATTTTAGAGTTGAGTTTATAATTTTTGTGATTTTATATAATTTTTATAATTATTTTTAGTTTATGTCAATTTTAAAAAATTAGGTTAAATATATATTTTGATAGAAATTATTGGTTAATTATATGTTGTTGTTGATAATAATGAGATATATATTGAGAAAATAATTTTTGTGTATTTATATAATTTTTGTTGAATTTTTGAGTAATATTAGTATATTATGTGTAATTTTTGAATATTAGGGTTAATTGTGTAATTTGGTGATAATTTTAGTTAAATATTATGTTTAATTGGTTTTAATATTATTTGAGGTATAAAAATAATTTTTACAAATTATTTACTATTTTTAATTAATTAATACTAATTTTTGAAAATTATTTTCAAATAAAATATTATATACTATTTTTGTAATAAAATGGATTTTGAGTAATTTTTAAAATGTATTTGGACTAATTAAGCTCTTTGGATTAGTAAAGTGAGTTTTTATTAAATTATATTGAATTATCAAGAAAATTTGATTTTAATAATATTATATTATTATTTAGGGTTTTTAAGTAATTATTGGGAAAATAATTATTTTAGTGTTTTAATGTTAAATATACTATATTTTGATATTTTGAGGGTATTTATGATAATTATTAATTATTAATATATATTTTATTATATTATTTGAATTTTTGGTGAATTGTGGACCTCGGTTGGAGAATTTTATAGTTCGGGATCTCGACCGAGGGTTGTGTGGATTTTTATATTCGAAGTGTATTTTTCTTGCAGGACCGGTTCTACTATCCAGTAGAGAGATGTCCATTTTACAGAGGAGGTTCTACCGAATTTTCAGCAGAATTCTCATAAAACGTGACATTAAGTCAATTCTGTGTCTGTCTGTGTTTAGTAATTCTAAATTGAGTCTCTAGAAGTCTAAGTTAGATTTATTCTGATTTCTTTGTGACTATTTTTATTGTTTAGTTGCGCTGAGACCGAGGCCTAGCGAACCAGACCCATCAGACTAGTCTCGAGGAGCGCATCCTTGTGAGGTGTTATTTTATATATACATTGCACTTAGGTTGCATGTTTTAGAAATACATGTTTTAAATGTATAACTATGCATAATTGTTTTTACTAAATGCTTGAGTATATTTTTAGGTATATTTTTAGTATATTCTTGGTATATTTTGAAATAAATGCATGTTTTACTTTTGATTTATACTTAAATTATTTTTAAGTATATTGTTGGTTTATTTTGAGTATATTTCATGATTTATTTGAATTTATTTTACATATATATACTTGAAATTTACTTAGTTTATTTTAGTTATATTTCTGGTATATATATGGTTTATTTGATTATTATAAATGACATTATCCATTATTTATTTACTTGAATGTATGTTTTATTTTTAAATGAAGGATATTGATAGAACGTGCTTCCTAGTTGGCAGCACTAGGAAAGAGTATGTACCGATGCGATAGATCGTAGGGCTAAATTACTAACTTATTTGAGGAAATATGACATGATTGATATGAATGAGATTGATGTGATTGAAGGTGTGATTGTTGGAGCTCGGTTGACCAAGTGTCTCACGGTCATTCACACTGACAATCAGACTGCTAGAGCTCGGTCAACCTAGTGTCTCGGGGCCAGTCTACTGTCCAGATGGATTAAGTGAATTTACTTGGAATTAAGTGAGCCAATATGGCTAGAGTGTTTTCTACTATTAATTGAGGTTGTAATCATTAGGGTTCTATTTGATCCTTCAAAACCTATATTTTCAGTATTGTGAAATAAAGTAATTTTTAGCATCTGTGTGCATATGCCTGTATATTTATTTATTATATACATATGATTGTTTGCATTTGACATATAGTAATGTGTGTATATATATTATAACAATTCACTCAGTGAGGTCTGACTCCCTTCAGTTGATATTTTTACAGGAGAGTCTTCTTCTTCAGACCTCAACAGTAGGCCTATCCGCTAGATTTCTTCTGCCCCAGCCCTATTATGTAATTTATCTACTTAATTATTTTATATTGTACTCTAGTAAACTGCAGTAGTTATAATTTATATCAGTAGTGAGTTTTATTTTATTTTGCTGTATGAGATTTTAATTCAGATGTTTAATCTGAATATTGTATTATATTCATTTCATGATATGAAGAAGATTTATTTTATCATATTAAATTGAAATTTTAATTATGGTATATTTATTTTATTATATTTATTGTATGTTTTTATTCTTTTAAGGCTTGCTACGGGTTTCAAATTCAAAAGAATTCTTGTTCTCTAGCACCGGTCATGACCCCAAGTTGGGTCGTGACAATATATGATTATAACACATCTCTAAGTTGGCTTAGAAAGGCTAACCATGTGAGAAACAAAGAAAGTAATATATTCACAAATCAATATTGTTAAAGTAAAAATGTTAAAATGGATCCACATGGTAGTACAAGATGTAAGCCACTAGAAATGAGCTGAAGCCATGATGGAAGCAGGTTAGATATTGACAAAGTTGGGGGCAAATATGTAATTGAAAAGAGAGTCAAAGTTCAGCAGCTACCACCACTGGTGATACTGGCCAAGGTAGAAGCAAATGGGGATGACAAAGATGGAGTGCGATTTTGTTAGTATAAGGTATGCTCTAGTGGCATTCTTGTAATTATTTAGACATTGTATATAATCCCTGTGGCAATAAAATATTCTTTTAAATAAATATGTTATTTTTTTGAGTATTTATCCTTTAGTATTATGTTGAATAAATTTATTATCAAAGAGTTGATAATATGAGTTACAAATTTATTCAGTACATTTACTATAAATTGTTCGTAGTCAATTAATTAATATTTGGATAATATTAATTAGACTATCACCTCTGTCTATTTTCCTTGATTAGTGTGAGAAACTAATAGTGGGAGGTAGTGAAACTCATGCTACTTGATATGAGTTATCAGAATAGACATGTGGATACTCATTGGATGGGTTAATCGAACAGTGACATTAGTATTGTGATTGCAAGGATATTCACATATAATCAACAATCACAATCTAGATTATAATGGTGCATATAGTCCTTTGACTTGAGGTGACATAGTCATCCACATTTAGGTGGTTAGAGTTTGTTACCGCTTACATACTTGTGTTAATCATCACATGGGTATATGGCGTGTGGTGGCTCTAATTAGTTAAATGTAGGGATGAGTGTTTAACCAAGATGGGATTCATTACCTGGTGTGAACCGGGATAGATCCTATGCTATCTAAGTTTATTCTTGATGAATAAATTCCTGGCCAGGATAAATATAACACAGTCTGAAAAAGAGTTTCAGTACTAGAAAGAGTTATAGTATTTGTTGTATTTTATCAAGAATTAAAACTTAAGATGAGGTCATATAATAAAGCTATTAGAGTTTGATAATACCTTGACTCTAGGCTATATTGGGATCTTTAATGAAAGGAATTTAGTGCACGGTAATTATAATCAAGTTCGTGTGAATCATAATATGCATTCATTTCTAATTGGGTAGCTGTGATATCGATACTAGGGGTCACTCACAGCTTATGAGAACTAAATGTGAATAATTGGGATTTTCACATTTAGAATTGAAAAGAGTTTCAAATAATATTAAATGTTAATATTATATTTTCTCATTGCCATTTAGAGATGAACCTAGTAAGTCACACCTTAAAGAGTTTTATTTATTCACTATTGTATTAATCTAATTATTGATTAAAAGAGTTTAATCAATTAATCAAGATTAATAGAATTAGATTTATGTTTTGAACAATGATTCTAGTATATCATGAGATCTAATTCAAATAAGAGTATTATTTATTAATTAATATTTAATTAATATTTGATATTAATTAATATATATTAAATTAATAAATATATATATATGTTGTTATTTATTTATGGACTTATGTTAATGGTCCAAATTGGTTTGGACATAGGCCAAAATTTGTTTTGGACCTAAGATTAATTAAAGTCCATATCTAAGTATATGTATAATTTAATATGTAAATTAATACATTTGATGTATACTTTACATACAAATTTATACATTAATATGTGTAGGTGGCAAGCTTAATTATTGAATTAAGCAAGGTGTCATGTTAATTAAGTGGATATTTCTAAAGTATGCCTAAGGTGTCATTTTTAATCATTTAGATGGTTAGGTGTATACCTAAGGTGGCATACTTAATAATCACTTAATTAATTAATTCATACTTTTCCTTAGTGGAAAATTACTACACATATATCTTTGATATATCTAAGGCAAGTAATGAGACTTGGTAAGAGATTGAAGAGGAAAAATAAAGCTTAAGTGAGTTTTTACTTAAAGAGTTAAGTAAAATTCACTAAGTGATTTTGGTTATGATAAGATCATAAACCAAAAATAAACACAACATATACTAAACATATACTCTATACTTGTGCTCTTAATTAAATTAGTACAAGTTACTAAGTTTAATTAACACAAGTAAGTGATAGATAAGGCTTTGGTGTTTCAAACTAGAGGCCTTACATTTGGAGGGCTAAGCATTTGATTCAAGGAATTAAATACAAGGAATACTAAGCTCTACAACAAGTAAGTTTACAAACTTATAATTAATTAATTATTTGTTTGTATATTGCTTAATTTATTTAGTTGTGTATTTTAATGCAATTTGAATCCTGGGCAAATGAAATTCTTCATTTTATGAAGGGTTATGATGAGCAAATTTTTGAAATTTACTCTATTTAGACTTGTGCTTACAACACATGTATTTATGTCTAAATACCATAACTCATTTCTAATAGATTTAGCATGATTGAAAGCTACAACACACAGAGAGAAGGACCAAGAAACTTCTTTCATTTTTGGTGAACGTTATCGGCTAATGGACCTTTGTATGGTTTGGGTTCATAATTAAAGGGTAGGAGCTATAGCGGAGGAGGAAGATCGGTTGAAGCAGAGGAAACAGAAAAAGTAGTGATAGAGAAAGAAGAAGAAATAAACTAAAAGATTATAACTGAAAAAAGAAAGAAAGAAGACAAAAAATGACAAGTGAAAAGATAAAACTGAAAAAAACATATAGGCTAGATCGCTAACAAAATTAAATTGGTCCAAAGGGTTATTAGATTAAATTTCATATATATATATTAAGTTGGGCTCATTAACTTAAATTCTTCTCCAAACTTTAAGCATAAGGAAGTCATAAATTTATATAGTTGTTATCAAGAAGGGCCCATATAAATATATATATAAACACATTTATATAGGTATCAAAGAAAATTGCTTTTGAGAAATTGTTTTTAAGTAGAACTTTAAATACTTTAAGAAAATTGCTTAGTGAATAATATATTTATTCAAGTAAGGAATCTAAAAGTGTATAACTAGTGGAAGCATAATGCATATGTTAATATAGTATTTAGGCTTAAAAATTTAAATACAAAGATTCCCAATCAAATCAGTTTTGGATTTTCTAATAAGGAATATAAATAAAGTTTGGCAATAAGAATCTGCTATGATGATTATATTAAAATAATGCAATGATGATTATATTAACATGCACTCTTGCAAAGTATTAAGTATGTAACTTAAAAAATTAATACGAAGTAATTCATGTATAATGAATTAAGTAAAAAGTGTATTTTTTTGTAAAAGCATATATAATGAAGAGAAATGAATTTTGATAATAATTTGCTGGTTCAGATGAGCATCTGATGAAGAAAAATTTTTGAGCACAAATGTGTACATTATTAAGAAATAGTAAGTCCATACCTGGGGTAAAATAGGGTCTGTGAATTGGCAAAGTGTTTGGGATACAATCTTTTGTCATGTGAGACATGAAATTTATGGAATATTTGTTACGACCGTATTGTGATTTTATTATTTTAAATCCTTGGAACAAGAGGCTCGTGATCATTTAAGGAATATCAGGCAACATTACATTGAAATTGAGTCGTATGCATACTGACGTGTATTATCTTCAGTGTGGTGTGAGTACTAGCCTCATTGATATCTGCTTATATATGGTGTACAATGCTTTAAATCTTATGAGAATATTTTTAAATATTTTTGAGATTTGTACTGGATTGAGAATCCTTTATATATGTATTCAATACATTATAAAGTTCAATCGAATTTTATTTTAATTATTAAAATATCATATATTATTGAAAAATGAGCTTGAACTCGAGTAAGTAAGTTGGACAAGTGTAATTGGATCATGCAAAATATTTTATTTTGTCAAAACTACAAAAAAAAAAAAAATTGTAAGCTATAAATATTTTATTAATAATTATATTTATATAAATTTATGATGACTATCAATAGATAATTACTTGTACTACTCATTCCATTTAGGTTGTTATGTGGTATTCTTTCTTTTTTAAGTAAACTTTCTTAATTGATCTGCCTTAAAATTTTAGCGGTTTTGCACTTTTGTTACTATTCTATTCACTCATTATCATAGATGGCTAAGTCTTATCAGGACAATTTGTAAAAATGAAGTGAATGCGAACAATAATCCCAAAGGTGGTTATGAAATCTTTTAAATTTTGATTTTATGTATATGTGGTATGTAATTGAATTTAGAAAATAACTATTTTTGATAGTTATGTATCTGTGTTATAAAGAGGATGTTTGTTTAAAGGTATAGTTAAGTTACTTATAATTATAAATTTTAGTTTGATAAGTATTTATGAATGATTAAATTTAGAAGTGATACTCATTCATATTTGTACTTGAGTTAGGCGAGTTAAGGTCATACCTATCCAATAAGAGTGCTAGTGGGAAGGGGTGTTAAATCCATTGTTTGTGACATCTTTTGCAAATTGCCTATGGCCAACAAACAATCAAAAATAAAATATATCACTATGTGATAAGGATAAAACTCTACTATCCATATCTTATTGTTTACATTGCTTATACTGTTGTAACTGCTGGTAGTTTTCTTGTATTTATCTTGTAGTACTATTATACTTATCTTATGTTATTCTTGTATAAATAAAACCAACACATCAATATACAAGTCAAGTTTTATTTGCTTACCATTATTCATTTACATGGTATTAGAGCTGTTGATGGCCTAACAACCCATGTTTATGTTTTTTTTTTCTTTTTCATAATGTCTTCTTCCTCTTTTGATAACACTACAGCTGTTCAACCAGTCACCCACACCCCACCGTCACCCACACCTCCCACTTTTGCTCATCAGCTACCTATTAAACTCAATTCCTCAAATTATTTACTGTGGAAAACTTAGCTGTATCCCTTACTCTATAGCTATGATCTTGACAAATACACTGATGGAAGCACACAACCACCTCCCCGATTCATCAACGATCAATAGAATCCTGCTTGGCACAACTGGTTTCACCAAGATCAACTCATTTTAAGTTGGATCATTAGCTCTATGTCTGAAAATTATGTCTCATAAGTTGTTAGTTCATCCACTACTTATGAAGCTTGAACGAGATTGGAAAACACCTATGCTGTTGCCTCCAAAGCTTAGGTATAAAATCTCAAATCTTAATGTTACAGACTCAAGAAACATAATGAGTCCATCATTGAATATGTTTAGCATGCCAAATAAGCCTTGCGCCATCTTATCTCTGATGAGGATCTTTTTCAGGTCATCACAAACGGCTTGGGACCATTATATCGACCATTCAATCGATAATTTAAAAACAGACTTGATGATATTACCTTTGATGAATTGTTTGGTCTTTTGCTAAGCAAAGAATAGAATCTCAATGCTGAACTCTCCCCTAAAGATATTCAAATACCAACAGCTCATCTCACTAGAGATACAAAAACTCCATGACCATTCGTTGCTTCATGTCGAGGACAAGATTCCTATTCTAATTATAGAGGCAGGGGTTGTCGTGGTTCTAGAGGTTAAGGACGATTCAACAACTCTTATGGTTCTCAGAATTCTAGATTTATTTCTCTACATGCTCATAACTATGCTCCCTCTTTAGGTAATCATTTTATGGAGTTTTTACATATCCTTTGCCATACTTGCAAAGGTCATAGTCACTACTCTCATCAATGTTCCACTCCTTACCATGACATCTCCACCTCTCGCCAACATCAGTCCAAACCAATCAGTCACCTGGCCTCTCAATCCTCCACCTCCATACAACCATGGATATTGGACACTGGGGGCCACACATCATCTGACTTCAGACTTGGAAAATCTGTCAATCAATTCTGATTATTAAGGCTCAAACAGTGTCAAAATAACCAATGGTAAAAGCCTCTCAATCTCTAAAGTTGGTTCTTCTACTTTTGTTTCCCCTCATTCTTCATCTTTTAAATTAAATAATATTCTTCATGTTCCAAAGGCATGTACAAATTTATTGTCTGTTTCTTCTTTTGCTCATGCTAATGATGTTTCTGTTGAATTCTTTCCTGATTATTTTAAGATTAAGGATATCTGCACAAGAGCTTTGCTCCATACCGGCCGGAATGATAGTCGCCTTTACTCTATCTTCTTGTCTCTAATCAAGTCCTCCATTCAAGCTCATTCCTGCACTTTACCTATTTGGCATGCTTGACTAGGTCATGCATCTCTTCACACAGTCAAACAAGCTCTTCGTCACCAACACATCCATTATCATCCTTCTCATAATAGTCAACTTTGTCATGCATGTAGTACTAGTAAAATTCATAGTTTACCTTTTTCTCCTTCCATTCATTATGTTAATGGTCCGCTTGATTTAATCTATTCAGACCTTTGGGGACTTGCACCTTCTTTATCTCTTGATAATAATAAATATTATGTGATATTTATTAATCATTTCAGCAAATACACATGGATTTATTTTATTAAAAACAAATATGATGTTTTGCATGTTTTTATTAAATTTCGTCACATTGTTAAGAAATATTTTAGTCGTCCCATTAAAAGCTTTCAAGCCGACTCGGGTGGTGAGTTTCAGGCCTTATCTCTATATTTGAATGAACATAGAATCACTCAATGCAGTTCATGCCTAAAAACATCATAACAAAATGGTAGTGCAGAGTGCAAACATAGGCATATAGTTGAGATAGGCCTAGCACTCATGCAACATGCCTCTGCACCACCAAAATTCTGGCAACATGCTTTTGACACTACTGTTCACATTATCAATCGCTTACCAACTCTATTGTTACAAAATATTAGTCCTTATCAATTTTTATTTAAATCTATCCTACCATATAATGAACTAAAAACTTTTGGTTATCTGTGCTACCTATGCTTCGACTCTATGCTCCAAATAAAATTTCTCCATGATCAATTGCTTGTATTTTTCTTGGTTATAATTAAATTCACAAAGGATATAAGTGTTATGATCCTGAGTCTAAGAAATTTTATTTCTCACGCCATGTCCTTTTTGATGAATAGGTGTTTCTATTTTTGAAGTCTGATGTGTTGTGGTCCTCCAATCCAATGTCCAAACTGCCATCCACTATATTTTTACCCAATCACATACTTGTTGCCTTCCTTATTCATTCCCACTTAGAATCAGCCTCTATCTCCCCTGTAGCATCCCAAGTTCAAACCAATCCAACAACCTCTTATGCTCATCCACCTCACTTAACCAATTCCCTATCACCCTCCACCTCTACATCCCCACATACCTTATCTAGTCCCACACCTCTAGCCAAAACTTCATCCTCTCATAGACTTCCTCTTATTGTCACCAACCCTTCAAAGATACATCACATGATAACACGCTCCCAAACAAACTCACTCAAACCTCAAACCTTCCTCTTCCGCATCCTACAAGAACCAAGCTCTTTCTCTTAAGTCAATAAACATTCCGAGCGACGCAATGCTATGCAAGATGAATACAATACCTTAATGTCTAATAGTACTTGGAATTTAGTCCCATCTTTTCCAGATCACAATGTCATTGGTTGCAGATGGGTTTATAGAATAAAACACAAATAAGATGGCTCTGTTGATAGGTACAAGGCACGGTTAATTACTAAGGGATTCCATCAATGCCCAAGTGTTGATTTTAATCACACTTTTAGCCCTGTGGGTAAACCAACAACAATTCGTCTGTGTCTTTCTCTAGCCATCACAAAAGGTTAGAACATCACTCAACTTGATGTCTCCAATGCTTTTCTTCATGGCGAGCTTGAAGAGGATGTGTATATGCAACAACCACTTGGGTTTATTAACCAATCATGTCCTAATTTTGTTTGCAAGTTACACCAATCATTATATGGCCTTAAGCAGGCACCATGACAACGGTACAAGTGTCTCATTGATTACTTATTTTCTATGGGCTTCAAAGGTTCTCAAACCGATTCATTATTATTTTATTATACTCGTGACAATACTATGGCTTACTATCTTATTTACATTGATGACATTCTCCTCCTGTGCAACACATCCTCTTTTACTCAACACATCATTGCTCAATTAAAGAATCGATTTGCAATTAAGGATTTGGGCAAGGTACACTATTTTTAGGCATTGAGGCTCATTAGACTCAATCGAGTCTGTTGCTTACTCAAATGATTTGCTTGCCAAGGTTAATATGGATGGCGCCAACTATCTCAACTCCAACATCTCCCTCAATCAAGTTAGCTCTCACTGATGGTCATATCTTCAATGACCCATCTCTCAACCAAAGTATAGTTGGAGGTCTTCAGTACCTATCTCTCACTCGCCCTGATATCTATTATGTAGTAAATAAGTATCACATTTTATGCATGCTCTGAGGGACACATACTGGTATGTTGAAAAATGAATATGGCGATATCTAAAAGGAACTATGGATTTCGGCATCACTATCACTCCAACTTCCTCTACTATTATCTCAGCTTATAGTGATGCTGATTGGGCGAGTTGTGTCGATAATCGCAAGTCTACCTCAGGTTTGGCAATTTATCTTAGTCACAATCTCATCAGATAGGGCTCACGTAAATAATGTACCGTATCTCGCTCCTTTACCAAAGCTGAATACCGTGCAATAGCATCAACTGTCATTGAAATTCATTAGATTTGTTCTCTACTTAAAGAAATTAGGGGTCATCTCTCTTCCATTCTGATTCTTTGGTGTGATAACTTAGGTGCCATATACTTAACTACCACACCTATCTTTCACTCCCGCTCTAAACATCTTGAAATTGACTTCCATTATGTTCATGAGAAAGTAGTAACCAAATAATTAAAAGTTTGCTATCTCGCATCCATAGAACAAATTGCTGATTTGCTTACTAGACCATTCCTGAAATTAGGTTTTCATAACCTCAGACACAAGTTGATTGTCGCATCCCTCCATCAACTTGAGGGAGGCTGATAAGGATAAAACTCTACTATCCACATCTTATTGTTTACATTGCTTATATGGTTTTAACAGCTGGTAGTTTTCTTATATTTATCTTATAGTACTGTTATACTTATCTCATGTTATTCTTGTATAAATATAACCAACACATCAATATACAAGTCAAGTTTTATTTGCTCACCATTATTCATTTACACTATGAACACTTTAAAACAAACTACAGACTATGATCACAAAATTCAGCAAAAAATAATTGCCTCCTTGTCTCTTAAAAGAACTGCCATGGAAAAAATGCGCACCAAGAATTTAAGGCATGGGTTTCATGCATGACAAACTCACACTCAAAGCAAAAGAGTTAACAACCAAGAAGAAAACTTCAAAGACAAAAGCAACCACTTAAAACTAAGCTTTTGTCCTGATTTGCTAAATATGCAGAGTTTAAGACAAAATCTTTAGGCTTCGGTTCTTCATCACAAATGACCATACCAATTCTTATAAAACTATCATAAAACTTCTCATAAAACTATCCTCACCTCCAATTCTCACTCCAACAACTTCTTTAGGAACGCAACTTACACTGCAATGAAAGCATCATTATCATTGTCAGAGTAGCAAATCCATGGCATTAGCTTGAAAAAAATAAAATAAAATAAAATTACAAGAGTACATTATCATTAATATCTTCAACTATTAAATTGAAAAAACCACCAAAAGTCCTCGACGGTCAATAAAAAATCTAGAATGTTGAATGAATTTCAGGAACTCAGTCTCCAAACACAACAAATTATCAATGTTAAAATATCACAGCATACACAAACTACATACTTTGGTAAGGTACAACTTGACCAAAGTAATCTAAATCAAAAGCTGATGTCAATAACCAATTCATCCTAGAGAGTCATATCCCTCCATGCAGTCAAATATTCAATCTTTTAAAAAAAAATACAAGAGTTCACTTTTTTTTTTTTTTTGAAATACCCACAGTTGGTAAAGTTCAATTTTTGCAATTTTTAATAGCATTTTCAAAGAAATCAAATCATGCCAAAATTGATGTGATTCTTTATTTTTTTTTCAGGAATTCAAGTCTTACACGCGATTGATAACTTCCTCTACATCTCAAGAACCAAACACACAGTTAGCATCTAAATATAGAAACAACGCAAAGAAGCACCAAAAAAGACCATATCAGATGAATTATTCTCAAATTCTCCATTATATGTGTTAAAAAAAGACCTACAAACTAAAACTAAACCAAATGCATAAAATAGAGTGTACATTTCAGTGAACATAAATAGTTAGGTAGGTATCTAGGAAAGCTACAAAAGTAACCAAATTCAATTAAATCAATCTCCGAAAAAAAAAACCCACAAAAATGAACCGAAACAATAATAAATATTAATTAGGCCAAACACATATTTAGCCCCCTAAATTTACAGTGAAAATCTCATTAGCTCCTTATACTTAAAATTTGATATTATAGACATTTTAACTTGTGACATTTAACTTTATAAATGCCTCAACTTGTAAATTTTATATTCTTTAAATGCCTCCGTATTTTGCTCCACTTTCTTTAACTAAATTTTTTTCATTTGATCCCCATAATTTTTATAAATTATAATTTTGATTCTCTATTTTTTTAACATTTTTTATTATTTTAAGACATAATTATTATTAATATTATTAATTTATTTACACTTTTATATTTTGATTAGATTAAAATAAGAGTGGCAAATATATTTTTAATTTTTAATATTTAGATATTTAATTTTAAAATTAAAAATATTTTGTTTACATGCACAAATTTGAATAATGTATATTTAAAAGTAAAATAAAAACTTATAACCTTATAAATAATTTTATTGATTATTTAGTTCATTTTTAAAATTTTTTAATTTAAAGTATAAAGTTTATAATATTTATAAATTTAATGTAGTCTCCAAATATTATTAATTTTATTTTTTTATTTGTAGTTATAATTTAAAAATTATTAATAAATAAAAACTATTATATTATAAAGAGTTTAATATGAGATATACCGGTTCTATCAAAGTGAATAACAAAATAAATAATCAATGAATTATTGTTCAGTCAAATGATAGTTGAAAATATGATTTATATGATCTATAACTTTATAAATATCAAAATATTTTAAAATTTTTCGGAGTTATTAATTGTTACTTGGAATAAAATATTCTTAGAATAAAATATTTAAGATTAAAAATAATAGATTAATAATTATCATTTTTTAGGTTATTAACTTAATTAAGAGAAATTAACAATTTAAAAGTTTTTTATTCATAGTAATTAATTAAAATTAAGTTATAAATTGTCAATATAACTTTATAATATTCACTTATTTTAATTAAAATTTAAAAATATTTCATTTATACATATAGTTTTGAATAATGTCGATTTAATATTAAAATAAAATTTACATTTACATAATCAACTTTGTAAGATATTTTATTATTAATTTTAAATTTTTACAATCTCAATGTTAGAATTCATAATACTTTCTTGAAGTTCAGCAGCCATGGTCTCTTCTATCTCACATTTAATAGGTAATACAAATACAAATACATCTCATTGGTGATTCATAACATTTTGGCAACTGAAAATATCAATATGCGACAGTGACCAAGTATGTTTCAGAATACTCATTGGTCGTATATTTGTTGCCAATTTTATGCATGTATTATTCATACACTGATAAAGAGCTTTTAAAGGAGTAGAGAAGCAACCTACAAGGTGTTTAATCGCAGATTGATCCATTGAATGACTATTGATGTAGGATTGTATCTCATTTGCCTCCTTATGCTTTGAGTAAACAATGTCAATTGTCTCGCATATATTCTTAGTTTCCTCTTCATCATATCGTCAATCCTCCACCAAATATATAGCACAAAACAATAAATGAAAGGAAATTCCTGGGGAACATTATATACAAATATGAAAGCAAAAAAACTAATTAACCTAATCGTAGGAAGTAAATATGAAAATAATCAAATAAGCATTGAAGACTTAATGGTCAAGATTTTCTCTTAACGAATGTCCAAGTAAACATTCACAAATTTATCAGTATGTACGAAATATACTCTTTTAAAACTCATAGACATATTCAGTTTTGAAATCTTGAAGCCTTCTTATAGTTATTACATATAGAGCAAAAAGTGAGCAATAAAATACACCCAAATTATCACTCCACTCAGCCACAAAAAGACCTTGTACCACTACTTAAAGTCACATATTATCAATTCCTCTTACATGTTCTGCATTATGCAAAGAATTGGATATTTTCCTTCCTTCAACGTGCTCGGTCAATTCAGTAAGGTCAAATCTTTGAACTAATACAAACAAACACAGGTCTTTTTACCTATTACAAATCTCCAAACTCACTTTTTTAGATCAAAACCAAGAAAAAAAAAAAAAAAATTTCTATCTTTTCATGCAATAATCAAATTGAATAACATAACAACAATAAAAATAAAAAAACAGAAAAAGAAAAAAGAAAAAAGAAAAATCTCCATAAAGTCGTATCGTGATAAAAAATGCACCAACCAAAAAAAGCAAGCAAACATCCATCAATCAAAATTTCAGTCCAGACAAACACCCATCGAGAGTAAGGAAATGCACTGCTCTGTTCGCAAATAGGATTCTTGAATGCCCATTTCAGGTTTTGTTGTTGTAAATTTGATTAGTGGAGAAGAACTCATGGGTTTTGCAGAAGGGCTAGAATAGGTAAAATTAGGATATGAATTCTTAAATATCAGAAAATAAGATAGAATTCATTAAGGGATGCAAAAAATGGTTTTTGGTTTCTTCTCAACATTTTGAGGAAAAGGACGAACACAAAAAAAGATGAAAAGAAGGAAAATTCATTAAGGGATTCATTAAGAGATCGACCGTTCAGTTGTCCTCTTCCACGAGCAGAGAAAAAAACCTAATTCAGAGCTTCACAGATGTGTTACAATTCTAGACAGCCACATGTCAAAATATTGGAACATCACTTATGGAGCTCAGCTTTATATATTTACTAGCATGTGGTATGCGCTATGCTTGGAAATATATTTTCTTAGAAATAAAAATAAAAATAAAGATAGTGAAAGTAAAATAATGAAAATAATATAAAATCTTAAGTATTAAAATAAATATTTAAATAATGGTGATAGATATAATATTTTTTTTATCTTAAAAAATAATGGGATATAAATATTTGTAATAAGTTAAATGAAATAAATAGAAAATTAAGAATTTTTAATTTAAAAAAATAAATAGAAATATTTGAACAATTTACATCATAAAATTAATGGAAAATGAATAGTTGGATGGTTGAAGTAGATGAGCAATATTATATAAATTTGAAGGATAAGCAAAGAAAAAACAAATAGAAAAACAAAATAAGAGCTTTAATTAAATAAGAGCTAATTAAATAAGATGAACTATTAAGTGAGGATGTGAGTGTAATCAAAATTAACCTTTTAAGGAATCAGAACAGAAAAGAAAAAAAGGGTATATTTCTTAAAAATTTGATCCTTGCTCTTCCCATTGATAATTTGCTTCCATATTGAGAATTTCAGCATTGCATAATAATGAAAATAGTCAAAGAAAAAGGGAGAAACTTTGAAATCCAATGTATTAATTGTTGTGGAAATCGAGTTAATTCCCACCAATAATAACAGATTTACTTTGAGAATTATTGCTCAAGCGACTAGAGTATAAATGATTGTACTAAAAAATCACCCCAAGGTAAATTCTTAGGAAAGGTGCAGTGAGACACAATGGTCTACTTAAATACCAACCTCATAGACAGAATTTGTACCAAGACAAGTAATTTAATAACACAATAATTCACGACAACAATATCCGACAACAACTATTAAATAGATATAAAATAAAACACCAAAATTTAATGAGGTTCGACCAATTATGCCTACATCCTCGGACACTACCAAAATAATATTTCATTAATTTAAGGAAATTTTACAAAAGAGAGAAAGAATATAAATGCCTAAATATAGGAGAGGAGATAGTTTTAGGATGGAAGACATGATTAACAAATGGGGGGAGGGGGGGGGGAGTTCTTTTATAACGAAAGAACTCCTCGAATTTTTTCAAAAATCCCAATGTGGGGTTTTAACAAATGACAAAACCAACAAATCTCCACCTTGGCAAAATCCGATACAATTCTCTCACAAATCCAATCTTCAGTAGTGTCTGCAAATTCCATCTTTCAATTTTTAACAATATTGATAAAGTGTAAACAATGTTTAAACTTGATCACAGTTACCACTTTTATCATCATATCATTAGGATTTTCAGTGGTCCGAATCTTCTGGATTATGACTTCACCTTCTTCTAGAATCTCCTATACAAAGTGATATCGAACATCGATATGCTTTTTCCTTGTATGATAAACCTGGTTCTTTGCTAAATGAATAGCACTCTGACTGTCACAATGCACTTTGATGTGTTTTTACTCCATTCCCACTTCACCAAGGAGTTCTTTTATAACCAAAGAACTCCTTGAATTTTTTCAAAAATCCCAATATGGGGTTTTAACAAATGACAAAACCAACAAATCTCCACCTTGTCAAAATCCCATACAATTCTCTTACAAATCCAATCTTCAGTAGTGTCTGCGAATTCTATCTTTCTCTTTCAATTTTTAACAATATTGATCAAGTGTAAACAATGTTTAAACTTGATCGCAGTTACCACTTTTATCATCATATCAGTAGGATTTTCAGTGGTCCCAATCTTCTGGATTATGACTTCACCTTCTTTCAGAATCTCCTATACAAAGTGATATCGAACATCGATATGCTTCGTCCTTATATGATAAACCTGGTTCTTTGTTAAATGAATAGCACTCTGACTGTCACAATGCACTTTGATGTGTTTATACTCCATTCCCACTTCACCAAGCAACCCTTGAAGCCAAATTGCCTCCTTTATAGCTTATGTAATTTCCATATACTCCGCCTCTGTAGTGGACAAAATAACTATTGACTGCAAGGTGGACTTCTAATTGATTTGTGCCTTTGCAAGTGTTAACACATAACTAGTAGTTGATTGACGCTTGTCCAAATCACCAGCATAGTCAGAATTACAATACCCAACTATACACTTACCATTTTGCCTATCCTGTTGAAATACCAAACTATCATCTACATTGCTCAAAATATATCGTAGAATCCATTCCATACCTTGCCAATGCTCCTTTCCAGGATCATGTATGTACCTGCTCACAACCCTAACTGCCTGTCAAATATCAGACCTTATACACACCATTGCATACATCAAGCAACCAATAACACTTGCATATGGTACCTTTGAGATGTATTCCCAACCTGCATCATTCTTTAGTGATATGGATGCACTAAGTTTGAAATGAGGAGCAAGTGGTGTACTAATTGGTTTTGACTTCTCATTCATGCCAAAATATTTTAGTACCTTCCTTAGATATTCTTTTTAAGAAAAACAAAGCCTGCCCAATTTCCTATTTCTCGATATTTCTATGTTGAGAATCTTCTTTGCTTCACTGAGATCCTTCATCTTAAACTCTCTATTCAATTGAGTCTTTAATTTCTCAATTTTTATATGACTCTTGGAAGCTATCAATATATCATTAACATAAAAAAGAAAAAATATATAGGATCCATCTTGTAGCTTATATAAATACACACAATGATCATACTTGCTTCTTGTGTACTTTTGCCCTATCATAAAGTTATGAATTTGCTTGTACTACTGCCTCAAATATTGCTTTAATCCATACAACGATTTTTCCAATTTGCATACCATCTTCTCTTTTCCAACAACTTTAAATCCATTTAGCTAAATCATGTAGATTTCCTCATTTAAGTCTCCATGTAAAAATGCAGTTTTTACATCCATCTGAACTAGTTCCAAATCTAATTATGCTACCAAAGCCAACAATATTCTAGTGGAGGAATGCTTTACAATTAGAGAAAATACTTCCTTATAATCAACTCCCTCCATTTAAGCGTAGCCTTTAGCCACCAATCTTGCTTTGTAGCGAAGATTATCTTTATTAGGAAATTTGTCTTTCTTTGAATATACATATTTGCACCTAATTGCCTTCTTTCCCTATAGAAGACTAGCTAGTTTCCATGTCTGATTCTTTTGAAGGGACTGCATTTCTTCATTCTTGGTGATCCTCCACTTATCCTATTTTGAACTTTGGACTGCTTCATTATAACTATCACGATTCAAACTAGGGAGTCATGACCGGCGCTAGGGAATGGGAATTTTTTCAAATTTGGAACCTGTAATAAGCCTTAAAATAAAAACACATGCAAATATAATATAAAAATACATCAGAAATAAAACTTTAATTAATATAAAAAAATCTTTATATCATAACATAATAAAAATATCTTCATATAAGATTTGAATACAAAATCTCTAACTAGTATAACACAATACTATCACACTAACACTACTATTGCATTGATTACTAAAATATAAGCAAAATGATAGTTCAGTATTTACATAGATTAATCGGAGAGGAAAGAGTCTGGCGAAGAGTATTACGGGGGAGGTTTGAAGTAGAAGATCTTGAAAAAAATATTGAGGGGTGTAGAATGCAGGGTTTAGTGCGCATCCAAGATTTTACCAACCACTACACTGTTTGGACTCAGGGCCCTAGGGAACACACTACTATGTCATAAAGATATAGCGTGAAGATAAGGAGTTGCCACCTAGGGTAATAATTGGGATAAATCATTTTAGTGGTACTTGATTCTCTAAAAGAAAGCTAGCACCACAACTAGGAGATTCTGGAAACGAAATTCTAACTTTTCTTAGTCTCGTGTTCATTTAGAATTACTTTATAAATCATTACTTCATTCTCTAATTACATGCAATTTTATTAAACTCTATTTGAACATTTATCTAACCCTAAGACATTTAGTTAATAAAATCACACATAAAAAATGCATTTAAGCACATCGTCCCTAAGTCTAAACTAGGTTAATTTTAATGAAAGTTAGCTAGATTTACACTTTTATTTACAAATAAAATGGACTAAAGGTGGGCCTACATTTTAATTAGTGAGCTTAAGTCTACTTATTTCAATTATCTACAAATGGGCCTAAATCTACAAGTTTTTAAAAAAATTAAATTTTATAAGTGGGTTTAAGTCTATTTGTTTTATTTAAAATAGGAAGTGGGCTTAAGTCTATTTATTTTAAAAGGAAATTAAATGGGCTGAGGTAAGTCTAGGTTAATTTTAGTTAAAAAAATGGGCCTAAGTCTACTATTTTTAATTAATTAACATAAACTATTTTAAGCCTATTTTTATTTGATGGGTTTGGGCCTATCGTGGGCTTAGGGGCTCAAAAGGATAAAAACCTAAAAACGCAATTAATCAAATAACAACATGCCAAAGCATATCCAACATACATCCACACGTGATTTCCTAAAGCCCTAATTCAATTCCATGCAAACCCTAATTTATTACTGCCATAATTGATTTTAAAGTTTTACCTAGTGATCCTGATTACTAATCCATTTTAAATGTAGAAAAGTAAAATTTTACTATTTCCACTACTGGGGTTATTACAATGTTGTACGTATTGGAATTTAAAGTTAAGAACAAACCCAAATGAATTAACACAACAAAACACAAAAAATAATGATCATAAAATCTAATCACAGTTTAAAACCCATGGCATTCCATGGATTTTTTGTTCAATTTTTGGATATCAGGTAGTATCCTCCTCAACCTTCATCGGATCTCAAAAAGAAAACACAGAAACAAACAAATTACATTAATGAAATTAAATAGCCAAAACAATAATAATAAAAAATCACAAAATAAAGAGAAGAATAAAAAAGGAATGTTATGCAGATGATATTAGATGGCCCTTCAGAATGAATTTTCACCATATATGGAATTGACTCTGTGTGTGTTTTGGATCTTGGAACTAAATCATGTAAAAACATAATACAGACTCTTCGTTCTTTTTGAAAATGTAAGGCCAAAAAACTAGGTTTTGTGTTCTGTGGTCTTTTTTTTCTAGAGTCTTTGATTTTTTTAGGGTTTTTTTTTGCACAGTTAGGACCTTTTAAAAACTTTTCTTCTCTCGGCTTTTTAAAGCAAAAAAAAAAAAAAAACTTCCAGCCCCTGTGATCACACAAGGAGGTTGTACAATCCTGGGAGCTAAAGAACAACTGCTATCCATTTAAAAAAAATAAAACCTCGAGATAAAGAAAGTGATAAGGGTTAAAACAAAGTTAGAGATTCATGCACGCGTCTGTGTAGAACCAATAGAAATTTGACAACATGCCTAAAATTAGATTTTTTATAGAAAATATTGAAACAGCAAAGGAAAATATGGGTTGGCATTGCATAATGCTGATCGGCATTGTGTAATGCCAATTGGCATTGCATAATGCCAATCGGCATTATGTAATGTTGACTGGCATTATGCCTGTATTTTTAAAATTTCATTAAAACCCCTAAAATTTAGTTTTTTTTTGCAATTTAGACCTTAAAACATTTTAACTCTTGTAATTAAATCCTAAAAAGGCTATAATTTAATCCTTTAAATCGAAAAACTTGACATTAAAGATCAATTGTTAATTAATTTTCATTATAAGGGCTTTCGTCTCACACATGCGCAATTGCATTCCGAAATTGGATGCTTACAGTTGCCCCCCTTTGTCGATGTTTGCTTGACAAATTGTGACAAAGTAATAGTAGCACACAATTTTGATAAAAAGAATTATGAAACTTAATTGCATCCTAATTGATAGATCGATGCTTAAATTGCTGTGTAATTTTAAGCAGGATGTATTGTTTAACAAGTCTTACTATATTTCCTGCAGAACATCTAATGAACTTTATGCAAATGAGTTTCGCTATATTTCCTGCAGAACGTTTAGCGATGATGAATTGAAAATCTACTATAGTTCCTGTGGAATATATAGCGATGCACACTATATCCCTATGGGATGTCTTGTAATAATAAATTTTGTTATATTCTCTGTGGGACGTCTAACGATGCACATTATATTCCTTGTGGGATGTCTAACGATGCACACTATATTCCTTGTGGGACATCTAGTGAGAATAAGTTTCGTTATATTCCCTATGGGACATCTAACGATGCACACTATATTCCTTATAGGATGTCTAGTGAGAATGAGTTTCATTATATTCCCTGTGGGATGTCTAACGATGCACACTATATTCCCTATGGGATGTCTAGTGAGAATGAGTTTTGTTATTTTCCCCATGGGAAGTCTAATGATGCACACTATATTCCCTACAGGACGTCTAACAACAATAAATTTAAAGACTTCTGTCACAACTGCTATGCAGTACATAACATAGTGACAGTTATGACTACTGTGCAGTATATAACATAATGATTTAAAGTTTATGTCATAGCTACTGTGTATCATATGAGTTTAAATTCCTTTTATTCAAATGATGCATGTAAAATGCAAAAAATGAAATCTATAATTTTGTTATGGATTCTGTACTTGGCAGAGAACTCATAATTATAGACTGGTTATGCATATTAACAATTCTGTGAATTATTAATTTGATAAATGTCATGATTTAATTAGGAATGAATTTCTAATCAAAATGTAATTATGGACCAAATTACAACAATAGAACTTGGAGCCTTGTGCAAACAAAAGTAGTGGACCAAAGTAGACATTTTTCACTTTTTATATTCCTTCCTTTTTGCATGTCTCAATTCATTTTCTCTTCTCCTTCATTCTTTTTCCGTTCATTTTCTCTCTTTGTATTGATTCTTCTTTCTTTGATTTCTTAATCATTCGAAGTCTAATTCATGATCTGTCAGATCCTATGGCCTCTCTGTAACACAAAAAATGTAGAAGAGCAAAAATTTCTAAAGGCCAGTGGATTCTGCCTCCTCATTTTCCTCAAAATGATCTTGGACTTCAAGAGGGCTCATCCATCTTTCTTTTGACTTATTTACACACCCACAGGTGTAAAGATGTGGGTAATGGGGTAACATTTCACCTTCTCAGTTTATCTCTACAAAATATTACTTGTACAGTTAGTAATCAGAATCAATTTTAGGGTAGAGACTAGCATGCATGTTGATTGAATTAAATAAGAAAATTAGCTGAAAATGCATGATAGAATTAAAATTAAGCTTGGAAAATATGAAATTCGGCTCCTGGGTAGTTTGTTTGTCTGATCGGATGTCTGGAATTTCAGATTTTCGATCGATAAAGGAGAAGGGCTGATCAATATAGTGGAATGCTGATCCCAATCCGGAATGCCAATCGACATTCTAATTTGAAATATATATATATATATATATATATATATATATATATATATATATATATATATATATATCACCATTTTTCATCATTTTATTAACAAGATTAACTAATCAATTAATCTTCATTTATTGTTAACATGATTAATTAATTACTTAATTAATTAACTGTCGTTTTTACTAATTAAGTCCTTTAAACTTAACTAGCATCCTATGAAATTGACGGGATGTTTTAATCTAGCCCGGGAATTATTTCATGGACTTTTGGAGCATGTGACACGTCTGATTTGGGCCTCCGGGTTCAGGCGATTCATTATTGTGCTGCTGACTGCTCGAGGTTAGTTTGACCATTATTCTTTGTTCGCTTTGATCGAGTAGTGGATGGATACTACCCACACTTTTCATACTCGCATGGGTGAGTTGACCATTTCTTTTATGAACTTCTCTGTTATTACCGGGATTGCCTTCGGAGGGTCCCTGGTTCCCTTTGATATGAGCTACTAATCTTTCTGAAGATGTACAAAGTCAGTATGTGTGTGACCTGATAGTGTTCATTCCGATGTGGAAGAATTGGAAGAATGTTCAGCTGTCATCTTTAGTTCAGGGGTTTAGACGTCTGCCCACTACTACTCCTTATCAGATTACCTAGAAGGTGAGGTGTCTTCTTCTAATATTGTTGGGTATGATCCTCTTTTGTGAGACCGGTCATGAGGTTAGTTTTGCTTTGCTTAGTCCACTTTATGACTTGGATCGGGTTGCCACACTTGATTGGGGATCTGCTGCACTTGCTTACCTTTACTACAGATTGGACACTGTCTGTAGAGGTACTATCATGATGTGTCTCTTTTGCCACGTCTTGCATGTATGTTCTCCTTTTCTTTAATTTTTATTATTTTTCTTTCCTTTGCCTTTTATTGATATGCTCTATTCCTTTTAGATTTGGAGTATAGAGATCGGGTTGATTCGAGGCTTTACTATTATTAGCTCTGATAAGAGCTTTCCTCTGATGATGAGATGGGGTTCTTCTCACCTTGCTAGCAATAGGAACACTTTGCAGATGTATCATGATCAGCTGAACACCATTGAATGATACCTAGTAAGAAAAATAAAATTATTAGTATCTTGTAATTTAATGTGAGTTAAATTTAATTAACCTAAATTGCAGATAAACTATGATTGGTTGGAGGGTGTCGATGACATACAGTGATACAATTTCATGGCCACTGCACTACGCCTTGAGCCTATGAGGTTTCTGCTCCCTGGATATGGCTATTTGATGTGGTATTTAGGGGAGTGAGTGTATTGCTAGTCTTCTAGGCCTTCTCGATGCCGCATTCCATATGATGTCCCTTCCTCTATGCTCTACAGCTCGCATCTGACAGGTTTAGAGCTGAGAGATGCACTACAGGGATACACTGCCTTAGATTTTCTTAAGCGTTCTTGACATTATCAGTAGTTCATTCGTGAGAGCCTCTTGGAGCATATTCCTATCGAGGATGATGAGGTAATTTCTTATTGTCTCAGCTACTTCCCTTAGAACCTATAAATCACTCTTTCTTTTTTTAGTTTGAGGAGGTTTGCTCTCTTGCTATAGAGGTGATGGAAGAGGAGACCAATATTGCTATGGAGACTGAGGTTATTCCCGATATTGAGAGGTCTGAGCCTAGACCTAGCCTTGTACATCATACTCAGCATGTTGGGACTAGTCACAATGGTGCTTTTTTGGGTGTTACCCTTTGTGATATCTCTCTCCTGGATAGGTCCATGTTTTATTAGGCTTCTATTGTTTAGACTCCAATTGAGCAGCATATGCACTTTAGTGATGTTCAGCTTCCTATCCTTTCTCCAGTAGATGCTTCTCATGTGAATCTTTCTATAGACACCCAATTTCGGGATGATGAGTTATGGATGTGACAAAAGACTCCAATGATGAAAATGTCATGAATAGGTCTTCAATATGAAAATGTCATGAATAGATCTTCAATACTTGAACTTTGAAACTTCAAAGGTCTGAGTGCATTTTTCAAGGAAGGGATTTAATGTTTTCATAGACTAAATTGCAATGCTTTTTAAGGACCTAATTGCAAAACTTAAATTCTTTTAAGGGCCTAATTACATTAAATCCAATTGGAATTGTATAATTCCGATCAAAATTACACTAATTCTGATAGGAATTAGACCTCTTCCGCTCGGTTCTCAAATTTTCTAGGAAAAATTGAGTCCTAATTAGTATGAAATTCTCCTAAAATTATTTTGATAACGTTTTTAAGGACATAGAAGTTTTTTTGAAATCAATTTATAACTAGGGTTTGAAGACGTATCCCTATATAAGGAGTGTTTTGGCTCTGAAAATAGAGGAGGCAAAAAAAGAAAAAAAATAAAGAAAGGTAGAGCAGAGGAAAGAGAAAGCGCAAAAGAGGAGAGCAAAAACAAAAAAAGAGAAAAAGAAAATGAGAAGAAAAATGGAGAAAAGAGTGTCTATATTCTCTACAAAAAATTCTTTTGCTTAATAGATTAATTAAAGATCTTTGGAGGATTTTTGAAGAACAATATTCGAAGACCTATCAAGAACGGTGATTTTACAAAATCTTAGGAGCACTTCGTTAAAATCATCCATAAGCATCATCTTCTCCTTATCTTATCTTATTTGATTTATTTATTTATTTTTTTGTTTTTATTGATTTATTTATTTTTGTTTTATTATTGTTATAATTTATTCACTAATAATAATTTTTATTCTTTTTTATGGTGATTATGGAGGACTAAACTCATGAGAAATCCATGGGATGCCATGGATAATACCTTGTAAATTTAGTTTTTAGGTCTTTTTATTTTTTTTAATTTCTTTATTTAATTTATATTTTTTAGGGTTGTATTAATTATTTTTATTATTATTTTCAATAGATTATTGTAATAGCCCCAATAGTAGGAATAGTGGAATTATATGTGTGATTGCATGTTTATGTTAATTAATTGGTTAGTAAAATTAGGGTTTTAATTGGGTAATTGATTAAAATCAATGATGGGAGTAGATTAATTTAGGATTGTATGTTAATGAAAATTAGGGTTTTTTAGAAGGAATTAATTTAATTAGTTGTTTGATCTTTAATTTAATTGTTTTGATATGTTTTATTTATTTTTGGGCTTGTTTATTTATTTTTATGTGTTTTGGGCTCTAGGTCCACATTAGGCTTTAACCGATTTAAATTCAGTTTTTTTTTTAGGTTTAATTAATTAAAATGCATTTTAGGCCTATAATTAATTAGATTTTAGGGTAGAGATAACTTAGGCCCATTTAGTAAATTAGACATAGGCCCACCTAATTTAATTTAATTAATAAACTTAGCCCACTTAATTTAAGTCTTTTCCATAATTTGTAGATTTAAGATCACCTTAGCATTAAAACATGTAGAATTAGGCCAATTAATTTAAATACCTCTATAATTTATAGATTTAGGCTCATTTTTAGAATTAAAATAAATAGACTTAGATTCATTTAATTAAAATTAAAAGGAATTAGTCTTTAGACTCATTTATTAAAACATGTAAATTTAGTTCATTTAATTAAAATCCATGTATATTATACTAACTTAGGGGTTATATATTCTATTGAATGCATTATTTACTTGTATTTTCATGACTGATTTGCCTTGGAGTTAATTGCTTGAATAAGAGTTTATATGAAATTGCATATAAATAGCGGATAATATAGTTATTCATAAAGTAATTCTAAATGAACACGAGATTGAAAGAAGTTGATATTCTGTATCCAGAATCTCTTGGTTGTGGTGCTAGCTTTCTTTTAGGGAATTGAGTACTACCTTTTCGATCTATCCTAGTTATTACCCTGGGTGGTGACTCCTCATCTCCACACCATGTCTTTGTGGTAGTGGTTGGTGTGCTCTCTAGAGCCCTGAGCTCAAACAGTATCGCGGTTGCTAAAATCTTGGACTCACGCTAAACCCCTGCCGTCTACACTTTTTGACTTATTCTTTGCATGATATATACACTTGACACTAATTTTAGTAAATTTATAAAAAAGGTTCCTTGGACACAGGCAGAGTACTTGCACGGACCCACCTCATCTCAGAGGTTATTCATTATGCAGGTCACAGACAGTTGGAGGGTAAGTATATACATTATAAGTGAAAATGTATGCATGTTATGCATATGACATGTTATTTCCTATATGTACAGAGCTACTATAGTGATTTGGAATGTGAGATCAAAATGCTTTGCCGATAGTTTGCAGGTTTAGGCATTGATCCTCATAGTGCTAGGACTTCATCTGTCAGACCTCCGGACACCTTTCATCGAGATGATCCTACCAAAGGATGGAGCCCATACCCAAATTCTGGAGCTCAGGATGACTGATTTAGGCTATCTTTGTTTCTGACTTCTATTTGTATCAGATTATTTCTGTCATACTGTTGTGTTATGAATCCTGTACTATTTGTATGCACTGTGTTGAATTGATCTCAAACTAGGATACGTGGACTTAAGTAGAGTAAAGGTTTTTTTTTTTTACCTTAACTTTTACCTAAGCCGCTCTCTCGATTTTTTGACTCAGCAGGCTTGCCCTAACTTTTGCCTAAGCTGCCCTCTCGGGTTTTTGACTTAGTGGGCTTTCATTTTGTATTTTCCAAATCTGGTTATAGAAGAAGCTGAGCTTGCTTGCTATTTCTGATAATTAAGCTACAGAGCCACTAGGATTTTAAGCTTTGCATGATAAGTCACAAGAGACGAAACACATGCATCATTAGGAAATGGTCTCATAGAGCTGATTTTTAAGCTTTCATGTTCTATACTCCTTTCTAGTGCCTATGCATTATAAACAAGATAAAACATGTAATGCTGAAACAAAAATTCAATTTCAAGGGGATTCATTAATTAGGGCCAAAATGAGTACATTTATTACATCACATGACATAATTCCTGTTATCAACTAGTCCTTTCGAATTTTCTAGCTGAATATTTTTCTCTCTCATTTATTTACCCTAATTTTTGCCTGACTAGCCCTTTATGGTTTTTCTAGCCAGCAGGACCATTTATTTTATTTTTATTCCCTAATTTTTGCCTGCCAGCCCTTTACGGGTTTTCTAAACAGTGGGAATGTCTTGACTTTTGCCTGACTAGCCTTTTCAGGTTTTCTAATCAGCGAACTTTATTTTCTTTATATTACTTTTATCTTATTCTTATGGGTAGTATCTCTTGAGGTGATCTCGGTTAACAGGCTTCATGAATTCATTCCTTTTTAGGTATAATATCTTCGCAACTCCTTTAGGCAGAATTGATTTGACTAAATATGGACCTTCCTAGTTTGGTATGAACTTTCCTCTTAGATCAAACACCATTGCTCTAGACTATTTTAATACCATGTCCCCAACTTTTATCTTTCTAGGCTTAACTTTCTTGTTGAATGATCTTGCTATCCTCCTCTAATATATCTGAGTGTGAAACAAAGCACTCATCCTTTTCTCATCCAGAGATGTAAGGTGATCATATCTCTTTTGTGCCCATTCACTCTCGGGTGTTCTAGCTTCTATAACTACTCCTAAGGATTTGATCTCTATTTCTATTGGCAAGACTGCTTCACAACCATATACTAAGGAGAATGGAGTTTAGCCTATGGCTATTCTAGTTGTAGTCCTTTATCCCTATAAAGCGAAAGGAAGAAATTTAGACCAATCTTTGTAAGTCTTGACCATTTTAGAGAGGATTTTTCTTGAAATTTTTGTTAGTTGCTTCTACTGCTCCATTAGTTTGAGCATGATACGATAAAGACTTATGATGCTCAATCCCATACTTCTGCAATAATTCTGCTGTTTCAACCTTAAACTAGATACCATTATCTATCATAATGTGATTTAGAACCCTATACTTACAAATAAGACTTTTCTCGATGAACTGCGCCATCTGTTTTGCTTTTATATCATTGAAGGATTTAGCCTCTACCCATCTAGAGAAGTAATTTATTGCCACGACTATGTACTTATGCCCATTCGACGCTGTCG
Organism: Mallotus nudiflorus; assembly: GCA_947683625.1. Taxonomy (NCBI): domain Eukaryota; kingdom Viridiplantae; phylum Streptophyta; class Magnoliopsida; order Malpighiales; family Euphorbiaceae; genus Mallotus; species Mallotus nudiflorus. The sequence continues at coordinate 214,351 of CANTUR010000440.1, read as the reverse complement.
GTCTTATTTCTCCTATAATGTAAATTCCCTAAGCTACAAAGGGCAAAGGTGACAATAAACTATTTAGCACTATAAGAGGTAAATGGTTAAGATTTCCATGAATTTGGCACTAATGACACTGTCTCACTTTTCTGATGCAATCCTTTTCCATACTCATCCAATAATACCCTTGCCTGCGTACCTTCTTTGCTAAGACCATCCCATTCATGTGAGAACCACAAGCTCCTGCATGAATTTCTTTCATTTTTAGCTTTATATTTCTTGAGACATAAGAGCTGCATTCCATTTGACATTCTTTTATATAATACTCCATCATGATTTGCATAGTTACATGCAAGAACACGAAGAGCATATCTCTCTTTTAAGGTTGCTTCATTAGGATACTTTATTTCTTTGATAAACCTCTGAATATCATAAAACCATGGCTTCTCTTCAGGCCTTATTTAAACACTCATAATCTGCTCTCCTTTATAACACGGAGCTCTTGATCTCATAATTACAAAATGCTTCATAGTTGATCCTGTTGCACTATCCCACATCGAGAAGAGTGTTGCCAATGCATCTGCCATATGATTGTCATCTCTTGACAAATGGATAAAGAGACATTTATTGAAGTTCTTTATTAAAGTTTTCAAATAGCAGATATATGGTTTCAGATTTTCCTCTTTCACTTCCCATTCCTCATTAGCTTGGCCAACTACTAACATTGAATCCCTATAAACTAGTAATTCCTTTGCCCCAGCTGCTAGAGCTGCCTCAATTCTGTAGATGCATGCCTCATACTCAGCCATATTATTCGTTACCTTGAAGTCTAGTTTCTTGGCCATTGGTATAGTCTCTCCTTCTGGCATAATAAGAATTACTCCTAATCCAGCTCCTCTGTTTTTTATAGCCCCTTCCACTCCCGATGCTCTATAAATGGCAAGTTCTCATCTGGAAACTCTAAATTCCACTGTTCATCACCCTCTACTACATTTTGAGCTAGGAATTTTGCTACTACCCTTCCTTTGATGACTTTTGTGGTGATTTATTCTATATAAAACTCAGTAAGAAGTACTAACCATTAAGACATTCTTCTAGTCAAAGCAGGTGCCTGAAATAAGTACCTTAAGGGATCTATCTTTGAAATAGCTTGAACCCAATATGACTGAAAGTAGTGCCTTAATTTTCTTGTTGCCCAGATCATGATTAAACACATCTTCTCTACCAAGTCATACTTTTCCTCATATGGTAGGAACTTCTTGTTGAGATAATACACTGCATGCTCCATCCCTTCTAGTCCTTCTTGTGCTAGCATTGCTCTCATTGCATTATCCTCTAAGGCCAGGTACAGGATCAATGGCTTACCTTGTCTTGGTGTCTTTAATACAGGTGGATTGGTGAGATATTCTTTAATCGTGTCAAAGGCCTTTTGACAATCATTGTTCCACTTCATAGGCTAGTCTTTCCTCAGGAGTTTAAAGATAGGGTCACAAATATTAGTAAGCTTTGCAATAAATATGCTAATATATTATAACCTGCTAATGAATCCTTTCACTTCTTTCTCTGTCTTTGGTGTTGGCATTTCCTGAATAGCTTTCATTTTATCTAGATCTACTTTGATTCCTCTATTGTTAACTATATACCCTAATAGTTTTCTTGAAGTAACCCAAAAAATGCATTTCTTCGAGTTGAGCCTCATATTTTACTTCTCAATTATGAGCCAAGAACTTATTCAGAGCTCCAAAGTGTCCTTCTCTAGTTTTTGACTTGACCAACATATCATCCATATATACCTTAACCTCTTTATGCATCACGTCATGGAAAAGAGCGGTGGCTGCCCTTTGATATGTTGCACTTGCATTCTTTAACTCGAAAGGCATAACCTTGTAGCAATATGTCCCTTATTCCATGATGAAAGTTGTCTTGATCTTATCCATAACTGCCATCATTATCTGATTATATCCTGAGAACCCATCCATGAAGGAATACATTGCACTAGATGCTGTGCTGTCTACTATTACATCAATGTGGGGTAAAGGAAAATCATCTTTTGGGCATGTTTTGTTTAGATCCCTAAAATCTACACACATACTCACCTTACTCTCTTTCTTGGGTATCAGTACTATATTTGCTAACCATTGAGGATAATCTACTACTTCTAAAAAGTTAGCCTAAATTTGTTTAGCAATTTCCTCTCTTATCTTTTCAATCCACTCTGGGCTCATCCTACGCAATTTCTGTTTAACTGGTTTTATTTCCAGATGAGTTGGAATGTGATGCTTTGTAATGTCCCTATTTAAACTTGGCATGTCCTCATAAGCCCAAGCAAATAGTACCTTTCTTTTTGTTAATATTCTCTCAAAATTTTTCCTCTCCTTAGGAGTTACCTCATATGATATAGAACTGTTCTTAGGATTATCATTTGTGCCCATGTTAAATGAATCAAATTGAATTGAATTAATATCAAACATGCATGAATGATTATAATGCATAGAACTATCAGGATGTACATCACATAAGTAAGCAAAACCAGCATTCATATAATTGACTAAATGTTATTACATCAATTTCCTCATAAAAACATAAATAAAGCTATCATTAATGATAGTAGCTAAATCCTGGGGTGGCTCCTTTTCAGGTGGTAGACACAGTAGCTCATCGACAGCAACATCGCCCATCCTCTCAGTTGCCAACTTCATCACTTCCTCTTTGTTGTCTTTCACTAGGTTCTCCACAATCTGCTCCTTGAAGATCTCAAACCCAAGAACATCTCTTCCAGCAACATTAACCCATTCCTTAGCTCTCAAGTTGTATTTTCCTTCCCTTGGCCTGATGAAATTCTCACTTATCGGCCCAATTTTCTTTAAGAGCTTCCTTAGTTTGGCATTAAACCTCTTCCTTGCTCTTCTATTTATCAGTTTTGTTTCTTCAACATAACCCAAACTAGTTGTGTTGCCTTATCTTTTGAACTTTGGGAGATTAGGGCTTCCTTGCTCATTCTTCCCCAAAAAGCTCATTCTTCCCCAGCCCTTGTCCAGGTCGGTAATTTGTACTCTTCATCATTTTTGCTATTCTCGGATCCATTTTAGTTCTGTCAAATATCCCAGCAATTTGGAAACCAGGGGTGCACACATTTGCTTTTGTTTCTCCAATATGGATGCCACAACAACATTAGTCCCAGCTTCTATAGTCACAACCTCTCCTTTATGAGGGAATTTTATCTTTTGATGCACAATTGAGGGCACCTCTCCCAAAGCCTGGAACTATGGCCTTCCCAACAATAAGGCATAAGTGACAGGTATATCCAACATAGTGAATTCAATTGTAGACTCTATGGGTCCTATTTTGACTAGAACTTGGAATGTCCCCTCCACATTCCTGGTGTTGTCATCACAGGCTCTGATTATGAGGTTTGAATATGTTAGTTCATCAGCCTTTAAACCTAAATTAGGTAGGATTTTCAAGGGACACACATTAATAGCATATCCATTATTAACCATAGTAAAATTGGTTCTCTTTCCCCTTACCTCAGTTGGAATAAACAGTGCCTTATTATGGTTTCTTCCTTCCAAAGGCAGGTCGTCACTTGAGAACGTTATCAGCCTGTGTTTCTTTTTTGTCACCTTTGCCACTGCAGCCTCAGGTGTGGCTACTGTTTCAATATTTATGCTTGAAAGAGCTTTGACAAGAGCTCTTCTATGGCTGCCTGAATGCATCAATAATTCCCAAATGCTGACATTTGCCTTAGCCTTCTTCAGTTGTTCTAGAATCAGGTCTTCTTTCTGTTCTTCCTTTACTTTTTTATCTTCCGTTTCTTCTCTTTTTGTGACTCTCTCAGTTTTATTTTCAGCTGTTTTGTAATTCTTTTCGCTCGTAGTGACATGATTCACCTTAGTATCATCACTCCACACATAAAGACCACTCAGGTTTTCTTCATCAGAGTCATACCAGATGTTAACAACTCAAATGATTTGATCTCTTTTCCCATCTTTGAATACTTCCACTGTGCATGTTTCTTTCTCCTTTAATTTTTCCATATTGAGCTTGTTTAAGTGCTAATTCAATAGATCTTTAACTCCCTCTTGAGACTATTCAGGAGCTAAAGGTCTTTTATTATCTCTAAACTCGTCACCCCATCATGTAGACACAATCCCTTTGATTGGTCTATCAGTTGAAGCAGACTTAGAGTAAAATACTCTATAATCAAACTTACTCGAAGGTTGTCCCAGTAAATCCCCTCTCTGTGGCTATTCAAGAGTATCAAGTTCTTTCTCTTCCTTCATTAGCTCATCATCAAATTCATCAACCCAATTTGAGGGCTTAATTGATTCAATGGGAATATCAACAGAGGGTAGTTTGGAATAAAACACTTTGTAATCAAATTTACCTGAGGGTTATCCCAGTAAATCCTTTACTCCTGTAGGGGTATCAAGAGATTCTCTATTGGCTATATGGTTTAGACTTTCAAAGGAGTTTAGCACTTCTTTTTCGCTAACTCCCGAGTTAATCATCATGGTGGTTGGTGGTGGGACATTTTGGTAGTCTGGGAAAGGGTTAGTTCTGGTGTTTGGGTTAGAATTGGACTTTTCAGGATTTATGATTTTTTTAGAGTCTATAAGGTTTTGGATTTAATGTTTTAGGCAGATATAGTTTTCTGTGGAATGGCCAACAACTTGATGGAATTTTTAGTAACTGTTAGGGTCATAGCCAGGGACATTCAGGTTAGGCCGTTTGGAGAAGGTTAAGGGGCGGAGTAAGCCTTTCTGAATCAATCATTCTAAGACTTTAGAGAGTGGTTGGTTGAAGTTGGAGAATCTTCAGGGTTGCTGAATTGCATGCACCTCTATAGCTCAACTAATGCTCCTTTGTTGTGCGCCCCCAGTTGGGTAGTTTCGGGTTCTAATGCCTCTAGAGCTTCTTTTCTTGTCATTTTCAATCTCTTCTATTTGTAGACCATCATCATACAGGTCTATGAAAGTTTTGAGGTTCATCATCTACAACCTCTCGACCAGATTAAATGACACATTCTGAACTATGATCCTAACCTGATCCTTCTCAGCCGGCTTATTTTTCATCAACCTTGCTTTATTCATGAAATGAGTCAAGAAATTAGAAAAAGACTCATTGGATTTCTATGTAGTCAATTCCAGATCCCTAATGGATACTTCCAATCTAGTATTATACTCATATTGTTTTAGAAAAATAGTACATAACTCCTTCCCATAAGCCCTGATAGATTTCTCTAACCCGTGATACCAGTTTACAGCCATTCCCTTTAAGGACAATACAAACAACCTCGTGATCACTACTAATGGGGATTTAGTAGTGCTCATAGTTATAGTGTATTGACTTTGATGAATTCTAGGATCTCTAGTTCCATCAAACTTTTATAGCTGAGGCATTTTGAACTTCTCAGGTAGCTTATTACCCTTTGCTAGCATCATATCATTAAAGTCAAATGAATATCCCATGCCTTATCCTCTAAGCAGCTCTTCCATCTTGGACATTTTCTGGGTTAGCACTTGCATCTACTTAGACTCATGGTCTTGTACCAATTCAAGTGATTCTCTCTTTGCCTTTTCTATCATGTAGTTCTTAACATCCTTAAGCTTCACATCAACAACATATGGGTTTCTAGCAATAGGTTGCCCCCCAACATTATTGGTAGTAGGTGGAGCATCTGCAGTAAGTGGGATAGCTACAACAGCAGGTGGTTGATTAATTACAGGTGGTGGTATGAAAATAACAGTAGGTTGCATTAATCCAGATAAAGCCTTTCTCAGTTCATCTTGCATCATAGCCCCTCATGTCATCCATCAAAGCTCCCTTGACATCTTATAAGGTCTAGTTCACTCATTGTTATTGTTCCATGTCTATAGGTTCATGTGTGGTTGGTTCAACTTCTAAGTAAAGTGGATTGATAGAACTCTTCTCCAGTCTATCCAGTCTATTTAGGATTTCCTTTGCTAAGGCTTTAGGACTCTAACTCATTCTTTTTAATTTGCCACTTTGTCCTCCCCAAATATGAGAAGACCCCAATGTATCTATGATGGTTGCAAAATAAGGTGTTAGTATGATGAATGAGATGCATGTATGCGTGATGCATGTGCTATGCAGCAAGTATCAATCAAGTGTACAACATATATCCTTCTAACCTTATTCCTACCACACATGTATTCAATGGCGAGTCTCTTGTCCTAGGATTTTTAGTTTTGGTCTTAATATCAACGGGGGATATGAGAGACCGATGCGCATGCTAGATCTCTCTTAAAGCAGTAAAGCATAGAAATAACATTTCTAGGTATAAAGGTCTAGCCCAATTTTCATTACCCTAAGGGGCTTCAAAAGTATAGGCCTGGGCTTTTATAGATAGAAATACCTCATGGTAATAAGCATAGAAACAACATTTCTAAGTATAAAGGTCTAGCCCAATCTTTATTAGCCTTAGTGAGCTTCAAAAGTATGAGCCTAGGCTTTTATAGATAAAAATACCTCATGGAAAAAATTATACAAGCAATTTTTAGTAGATCCTAGGGGAAGTAACTAAGCCATTATATATGGTTAGGGTCCGGTAAAAAGGTCAAGTTTCCCTTAGGAAGATGCCCTCCTTTAAGACTTGAATTATAGGCCAAGGTTAGAGGGGCCCGACATCCTTTACCAACTCAAGAGAAGACTAACTGCCTTTAAGACTTGGGTCACAGACTTTGGTTAGATGATCCCGGTAATCTCTCTTGAACCAAGTTAAGGCTAAGAGTGATGGTTAGCCAATTTATAACTCCATGAAGCTAGTGGAATCATGGAATCATAAACCAACGCCATTGGTTTAATAGGGACATGTAGAATGAATGCAAGAATAAAATAATAATTAATAAAATAACTCTAAAGAACACAAGTAGAATTAGTATCTCTTATCCCCAGTGGAGTGGCCATTGTAAATGGTAGGGTTTAATGTGCGTCCAAGATTTTAGCAACCGTGACACTATTTGGGCTCAGGGCCCTAGGGAACACATTATTATATCACAAAGACATAGCGTGAAGATAAGGAGTTGCCACCCAGGGTAATAAATGGGATAAATCATTTTGGTGGTACTCGATTCTCTTAAAGAAAGCTAGCACCACAACTAGGAGATTCTGGGAGTGGAATACTAACTTAAAAAAAAAAACACAGAAACAAACAAATTACGTTAATGAAATTAAATAGCCAAAACAATAATAAAAAAATCATAAAAGAAAGAGAAGAATAAAAAAGTAATGTTGTGCAGATGATATTAGATGGCCCTTCAAAATGGATTTTCACTATATAGGGAATTGACTCAGTGTGTGTTTTGGATCTTAGAACTGAATCACGTAAAAATGTAATATTGACTCTTCGTTCTTTTTGAAAATGTAAGGAAGAAAAACCAGGTTTTGTGTTCTGTGGTTTTTTTTTTACAGAGTCTTCAATTTTTCTAGGGCTTTTTTTTGCATAGTCAGGAACTTTTTAAAATTTTTCTTCTCTTAGCTTTTAAAGCCAAAAAAAAAAAACTTCCAGCTCCTGTGATCACGTTAAGAGGTTGCGCAATCCTGGGAGCTAGAGAACAACTACTCTCTATTTTCAAAAATCAAAAGCCCGAGATAAAGAAAGTGATAAGGGTTAAAACAAAATTAGAGATTCATGCATGTGTCTGTGTAGAACCAATAAAAATTTGACAACACACCCAACATTATATTTTTTATGGAAAAAATATTGAAACAGCGAAGGAAAATATGGGTCGGCATTGCATAATGCTGATTGGCATTATGTAATGTCGATCGACATTATGTAATGTCAATTGGCATTATATAATGCCGATTGGCATTATGCCTATATTTGTCAAAATTTCATTAAAACCCTAAAATTCACTTTTCTGCAATTTAAACCTTAAAACATTTTAACTCTTGCAATTAAATCCTAAAAGGTTGCAATTTAGTCCTTTAAATTGTAAAACTCGACACTAAAGATCAATTCTTGATTAATTTTCATCATAAGGGCTTTTGTCTTATACATGCACAATTGCATTCCGAAATTGGGTGCTTACAAGGGCAGTCAGACCTCACTGAGTGAATTATTATAATATATATACATGCAACCTAAAATCATATACAATCAAGCATCTCACTGTCGGCGTGATTGGCCCCGAGACACTAGGTTAACCAAGCTCCCACAATCACACCACTCTCATATCGTAAATCTCAATAATTAATTATTCAAATCTCACATCAAATATTTCATGGCATTAACCTTAATATCTAATGTATTGGTGTACACACAGTCCAAGTGTAGCCCATTAGGTAGCACGTTCTACTACTATCCTTCAAAAATATTTCTTTCGAAATCAAATAATGAAAATTCAATATAAAAAAATAACAGCATATAATTTCGAAAATAAATATACTCAATATTTCTATAGGAATTCCTAAATATGAATATTAACAACAATAAATATGATTTAATGAAATGAGCCTAATTAATTGCATATTTATTAACATATATGAATGCTCATAATATTAATCTACTTGCAATGTATATATATGATAATAACTTATAGTTGGGCGCTCCTTTAAAAGAACTAGATTGGCATGGTCATGTAGATTTCGGTCTTAGCGCAACTATAGAAAAATATAAATAATAATAATAATATTAGAATCGAAATCGTAATTTCATACTTCTAAAAATTCTAAAGAATGACTCAGTCTAGGACACAACTCGACCAAAAATTAAAAATTCAATATCGACCTGATGTCACATTTTACGAGAATTCTACTGAAAATTCGGCAGAGTCTCTTTTATAAAATGGATGTCTCTCTACTAAAAGTAAAGTCAATCCTGCATGCAAATACACTTCAATATTCTCAAATGCTTAACTTCTCAGGTTGGGTCTCCAAACTACGCAAATTACCCAACCGAGAATGAATATACACAAAGATCAATAATTTAATAATAAATATAAAAAATCACGAAAATCCATAAAAAATAAATAAAATACCAAAACTCAAAAATTTAAACAATAAAAACGTCAAAGATATTTATTTCAAATTAATTACTAAAATCTCAAATATAATTAAATAATATTAATAAAAATTCATTTTTCAAATATTCAAAATTAAATAGCATAAATTACCAATAATTATTTAAATTGCCCAAATATATATAAAAATAGCTAAAAATCCATTTAATCATAAAAATAATAAATAAGCTATTATTTAAGTATATATTTGGAATTATTATTAATTAGCTAAAAATACTAAATAATTTGTAAAAGTTATCTTAATACTATTTATCCAAAACATAATAATTAACAATAATTTCAATTAAAATACAAAATTTACTAAGTAATAGTAATTTTTCCAAAAATCAAAATTTCACATAAACTTTCAAAAATGCATAATAAATAATCGGAATGTAATTTCAATAAACTTTCTTAACGAAACATTCTTAAAATAACTAATAGAATTTATTAAAAATAAAAAATATTTTCCGAGTCGGGACAGTCGCGTGAACAAAACCCGAGCCGGAATAGTGCTCAAAATTCGACTATCACCAAAATCAATTTTAAGCATATTTTTGGAAAGATTACAACTCCAATTTAACTAATATAAAGTCAATTTCACATAAATCAAACCAATTAAACACAAAATCAATAAATTAAATTATGAACCCTAAATACAGTTTATCAAAATTGAAGCTTAAATCGAAGTTAATTGGGGGAATTAACTTGGGGAAGCAAAGTGCATGGAATGAGCTTCAGATTGACACCAACTATGCCCACTATTGCTACCGGAATTGATGCTGGCGAGCTTCGGAAGGTGACAGTGCTGAAAGAGAAGAAAAAGGAAGAAGGAGAGTGGTGGCAGGAGGAGGAAGGGCAGGTTGTAGTGGTGAGGTAGGTAGGAGAGTGGCAGTGAGCTGACGCTACAGGTGGTGGAGCTGGTGACGTACGGTGGTGTTACTGGTTGTTTTGTAAAATGCAGAAAGGTAAAGAAGTAAGGAAAGGGAGAAGGAAAGAAAAGGGGAAGGAAAGAGAAGGAGGGAAAAGGGGAGTTTTTTTTTTTTCTTTTTATATGTTTTTTTTATTAAATACTTACTTTTCTATTTGAATCCACCACAAAATATTAACATATTTTAAATACACTAAATTAACACTATTCATAATAGCTAACAATAATAAAATTATTAAATAATATATAACAATAAATTATTTTTTTAAATCTCGATTAAATATTACTACCATAATATTATAAAATAAATACTAACACTTGAATTTACTTAAATTACACAAAATAATCATATTATAAAAATTAAAATATTTATTAACATTGCATATCTCAAAAATTAATTTAATAATTTATAAAATATCGAGTTATAACAATCTTCCCCCCTCACAAAAATTCATCCTCGAATTTCAAATAAAAAGAACAGACAACAAAAATTTCATTGAGGAAAAGGTAAGGGTAAGCCACCCGCATCTTAGCCTCAATCTCTCACGTGTGTTCCTCCATGTTGTTGCTCCTCCATAGCACCTTAACCATCGTGATCTACTTCGAATGCAACTGACAAAGTTAATAATCCATAATCGCAATTGGCTCTTCCTCATACGTTAGGTCTTTATTCACTTCCACACTCTCAGGCTGCAATACGTGCGAAGGGTCCGAAATGTACTTCCTTAGCATCGAGATATAAAACACTGGATGCACTTGTAATATCCCGTGTTTTTACATGCTTTTATACTGTATCGGGATATGCAGTATTAATAATTTTGAATATGTATATATACGATATTTTTATGAGTTGATATGTATTTTAAACCTATTTTAAATACTGTGTATTATTTACAGTGTTTTACGTAATATTTTCCTGGGACTTGCATTTCCGAGGAAATTTTCACGTAAACAATGTATTATTAATTATTTTAAATGTATTTACGGACTTGCATGAACTCATACATATTTTTAAATTATTAAATAAAGCCTATGTGTGTATATTTATTTAATTAGGGTTTATTATTTCCCTAATATTTTATTAAGTATTCAATTGTTTTATTGTTATTTAATTAATTTTATTTAGTATAAATTATTAAAATATTAAATTTTATGTGTGTGGTGTATATTTGATGTGTGTAATTTAATATTATTTTATTATATAGTGTAAAGTATATATATATACATATATACATTAAAATTTGTCAAATTACAAAAGAATTGGAAAATTACAAAACTGCCCCTCCCTTCTCTTCTTCTTCTCCGGACGCGATCTTCACCTCCACCGTCTGTAACTTCCATTCGCCGCCGTTCAGAGTGCCTCCCGGTGAGCCACCTTCGTCCCCAGCCATTCCCCGCCGCCAGCAGCTCCCTTTTCCGTCGAGTTTGGCCGGAAATTGCTTAAGAAGCCGAAAGTCGAGCTACCGCCGTTTCTCCCTCCTCCGACCACCGTTTTCGACACCACCAGTCTCTTTCTTCTCCTTGAGGTCCGGTGAGTGTGATTCTAGCTTTGGTTTGAGCTGAATTGGTCTAGAATTGGTTAGGTTTCGAATTTTTGATTTCGGTCACATTAGGGTTTCTGATTTTTTTGAGCTTTGAATTGATTGATTCATGGAAACTCCCTTCACAAATGTTGATCCTAGTAGCTTAATCTACATGTATGAATTTTTGTAGAATTTTTGGAGATTTTTTGGATTTTTGGGTATTTTTGAATATTTTAATATTATTTTCTAATTTTCGGAAATTAATTATTTAAATTATGAAATTGGAGTTTATGGTTGAATTGGGTGTTGAAATGAATTATAGGAATTTATTTGGAATTTTTATGAATTTCTAAGTATTTATTTTGAATTATTGAAGTTTATGTGATTTTGAGAAATTAGGGTTAAATGTGTTTTTATTTGAAATTAAATGGATAATTGGGTTTAATTATTGATATTATTGATAAATATGTTGAGAAAATTAATTTTGGATAATTGTATGATTTTTGGTGAATTTTTGAAGTAATTTAGGTATATTTATATATATAGGGGTATTTTGGTAATTTTACCCTAAATTGTCTAAAAATGTAATTTAATTGGTTTTAATAGTTATTTAAGGTATAAAAATGATTTCTACAAATTATTTGGTATTTTTAACTAATTAAAATTATTTTTCGTGAATTATTTTCAATTATATATATAATATACGATTTTTCTAATAAAATGAGTTTTAATCGGTTTTTACAGTATTTCAAGGTTAATTATGTAATTTCTACGTATAAAATGTATTTCTATGTTATAAGGGTATTTTTGGTATTTCCTGAATTGTTCTGTGTTTGTGGATCCCGATCGGTAGTTTGGAGTCCGACCGAGGGGTTGTGGTTGAGTGTTGAGTTTATTTTCGAAGTGTGTTTTTTTGCAGGGTCGGCTCTACTCTTTTGAGTAGAGAGATGTCCGTTTTACAGGGGAGGTTCTGCCGAATTTTCGGTAGAATTCTCGTAAAACGTGATGTCCAGTCGAACCCTAAATTCTGTTTCTGTATTTAAATACTCTAGATCGAATTCTAGGATTTCTATTAGGGTTATTCTGATATCGATTAATTATTTCTTATTTAGTTGCGCCGAGACCGAGGATGAGTGGTCCAGGCCCGTCGGACCTGTCTCGTGGAGTGCACTAGGTGAGTTACTGTACTATGTATACATGCTTAGGATGCATGATTTAGAAATATATGTTTTAATTTGATTAAAATGTATAAATAATATGATTTGTATTTAAGTTTATTTTTGGTTTATTTTTGGTATATAATAAATTATATACATGTTTTATTAATAAAATATATTTAAAATGTTTTTAAATATATTTTTAATTTAATTTGTGATTTGATTGGATTCATTTGACATATATATACTCGAAATATACCTGGTTTACTTTTGGTATATTTCCGGTATATATATGGTTTATATTGTTGATTTATTTAAATTCATGCATCATGTATTTGTGAATGAATGTTTTATTATTTATTAATGAAGGATATCGATAGAACGTGCTACCTAGTGGGCAGCACTAGGACCGAGTACGTACCGGTACGCCTATAGTATTTAGGCTATTATACTAACTATTTGTGGATATTGATTTGATGTGATTATTGATATATGTGAGATGTGGTTTGGGGTGTGATTGCTGGAGCTCGGTTGACCAAGTGTCTCGGGGCCAATCACACTGGCAGTCAGACTGCTGGAGCTCGGTTGACTTAGTGTCTCAGGGCCAGTCTACTGTCCAAATGGATTAAGTGGTTATATTTGGAATAAGTGAGCCTGTATGGCCAGAGTGTTGTTTAACACTATTATTTCTGAGGTTGCGATATTCTAGGGTTCTATGTGATCCTTCATAAAAGATGATTTTCAAATAAAATATATATAAAATGATTTCACTGCATCTGTGTGAATTTGCCTGTATATATACATATTAGATATGTATTATTGACTGTATGCATTGTCATTTAGTGTGTATGTATATATATTATAGTAATTCACTCAGTGAGGTCTGACTCCCCTCCGTTGACTATTTTTCAGGAGAGTCAACTTCTTCAGACCTCAGTAGCAGGTCGATACGCCGGATTTCTTCTGCCCCGACTTCTTTATGTAAACTGTCTACTTGAGTCTTGTTTATTTTATCTAGACACTGCAGTAGTTGTGAATTAAAGTATTGGATTTCATGTATTTTATTTTAAAGAGATGTATTATATTGAAACTGGATTTGTATTAAAGAGATTTTATATATGTGATGAGATGAGATTTTTATTTAAATCCAGTTGATATGAGTAATGTCATGATATTATGATTTTTATTTTTCGCTGCATATTATATTATATGATTATTGTTATTGCATGATTTATTTTATTTTTAGGCTTGCTACGGGTTCCGGATTCGAAAGAATTCCCGTTCCCTAGCGCCGGTCATGGCCCCTGTTTTGGGTCGTGACAAAGTTGGTATCAGAGCGGAGTTCTGTGTCAGGGCTTAGTTATGTGAGTTGTGGCCCTAGTTTTCAGAGTTGTGTTTTCTGTTGGACTACTGCAGTGTATTAGGTTCAAGTATGTCTTGATAAGTATTCCTTGTTGTAGTTTTCAGCGTTATTCCTCCGTTGTCTGTTTTGTTTGAATTTTTCCGTTTGTCTTTTCAGTATGAGGAGGCGAGCGCGTGTCGCTCCACCGGTCGTTGAGGCCGAGGATGATGAGTCTTTTCAGGATGAGGTTTTACCTCCTGAGCAGCCAGTTAGATGTAGAGGTCGTGGCAGAGGTAGACCTCGAGGAGCGGCAGTTCGCCGTAGGCAGAGAGAGTTACAGGACGAGGAGCCTGTTGAGCCTGAATTTGATGTTCCTGTTCCTCCTGTTGTTCAGCCTGTTCAGCCTGCCTATCAGCAGGGTATGTCTGATCCTGAGGCAGCTTTGTTCTATGCTCGAGTTGGCAGGATTGCTTTCGATGGTACTTATGATCCATTAGATTTTCTGCATGCGATTGAGACTAGGACTCGGACTGCTCATACCGAGTACCAGCGGATCATGATTGTTGAGTTGTCTGTTGAGGGACCAGCTCTAGATTGGTTTATTCAGATGATCCAGCCTTTTATGATGACGATGACCTGGGCTCAGTTTCGAGAGCGGTTTATGAGGAGATTTTGTCCAGAGCCTCTTCGTTTGAGCTATCGTCTTCGATTGACTAGTATTTCTCGTGGAGATCGATCTGTAGAGGAGTATACTCGAGAGTTTCTTCGTCTGGGTAGATATGCCGAGGATCTGATGCGAGATCAGTATTTCGCGGTTACTACGTATGTTACTGGTTTGGGTTCAGCTTTTGCTGGTATGCCTACAGCAGGCCTTACTCTGGAGTCTGTGATCGAGTTAGCTAAGGAGATTGAGCTGAGGTTAGTTAGGCAGGGAGCGATGCCTGATTACTACCAGCTAGGAGTTCAGTCGAGTGGATTGCAGGCTACTCCATATTCGAGTTTTCATGTTGGATCGAGTAGTCAGCAGCGAGGTTCGACTCAGGAGAGTCAGAGACAGCAGCAGCGAGTGCATCGGAGCAGTAGACATGGCCGTGGAGGTCAGCGTAGATCATTTAGATTCGGATCAGGTGCTTCGAGCAGCAGCAGTGGTCGTAGTTCTGGATCAGCGGCCAGTGTTTGCCAGACTTGCGGTAGAGTCCATCAGGGACCGTGTTATCTGACACCGCTGACATGTTTCAGATGCGGGCAGACATGACATTTTGCTAGATCGTGTCCTTATTCTGGGTATCAGCAGCAGCAGATTCCACGATTCCCACAGCAGTCGATTGCTAGTGCAGCACCCGTGCCATTTCAGTTGCCACCAGCCCAGCATCAGAGTTCCACTCAGTTTGTTCCACAGCAGAGTCATGGTAGAGGTACTAGAGGAGGTGCCAGAGGTGTTGGCCAAGCTTCTACCAGTCAGCAGGGAGGTCGAGGTCAGGCGAGAGTCTTCCATCTGACTTCGCTAGATGCTCAGGCATCTAATGCAGTCGTGGCAGGTATTGTTTCTGTTTGTTACCTGGATGCTTTGGTTTTGTTTGATCCGGGTGCCACGCATTCGTTTGTTTCTCCTGTTTTTGCTTCTAAATCTTGTTGGCAAGCTTCGAGGATGGCTTTTCCTTTGTCTGTTGCCACTCCTCTGAGCGATTCTTTGGACACCGATATTGTTCTTTCTGGTTGTCCAGTTCTCGTGGGAGATAGAGAATTACCCGTTGATTTGATTTTGTTGGATGTGATGGAGTTTGATGTTATTTTGGGAATGGATTGGTTGTCTCAACACTATGCCGTGGTAGATTGCAGGAATAAAGAGGTGACTTTTAGAATTCCTGGTGAAGAAGAGTTTAAGTTTGTTGGTGATAGGAGTTCAGCACCTCAGAATCTTATTTCTGTTATTACGGCTAGGAAGTTGTTGAAGAAAGGTTGTCAGGGGTATTTGGCATTGGTCAGGGATACGTCAGTGGAGAAGTTGTCACTCACAGATGTTCCTGTTGCTTGTGAGTTTCCTGATGTTTTTCCCGAGGAGTTGCCAGGTTTACCACCTCATAGAGAGATTGAGTTCTGTATAGATGTGGTTCCAGGTACTACTCCTATATCTATGCCACCCTATCGTATGGCTCCTGCAGAGTTGAGAGAGTTGAAGGAGCAATTGCAAGAGTTGTTGGATAAAGGTTTTATTAGACCCAGTGTTTCTCCTTGGGGTGCACCAGTCCTGTTTGTGAAGAAGAAGGATGGTACCCTGAGACTGTGCATTGACTACAGAGAGCTGAATAAGGTGACAGTGAAGAACAAGTATCCTCTCCCGAGGATAGATGATTTGTTTGATCAGCTCCAGGGTGCACAATTCTTTTCTAAGGTTGACTTGAGGTCAGGTTATCATCAGCTGCGGATCAGTGAAGCTGATATTCCTAAGACAGCATTCCGCACTAGATATGGCCATTATGAGTTTCTGATGATGTCTTTTGGTTTGACTAATGCACCAGCAGCTTTTATGGATCTGATGAACAGGGTATTCAGACCGTATGTGGATCAGTTTGTAGTAGTCTTCATTGATGATATACTGGTATATTCGAGGAGTATGGAAGAGCATGTATATCACTTGAGGATTGTACTACAGACACTGAGAGATCATCAGCTTTATGCTAAATTCTCGAAGTGTGATTTCTGGATGGAGAGTGTTTCTTTTCTTGGACACGTAGTGTCTAAAGAAGGTATTCAGGTTGATCCATAGAAGGTTGAGGCAGTATCTGAATGGCCTAGACCTACTTCTGTTACAGAGATTTGGAGTTTTCTGGGTTTAGCCGGGTATTATAGGCGGTTTGTGCAGGATTTTTCCAGGATAGCAGCCCCTATGACTCGCTTGACTCAGAAGAATGTTAGATTCGAGTGGTCAGAAGCTTGTGAGAATAGTTTTCAGTTGTTGAAGGAGAAGTTGACCACAGCGCCAGTGTTAGCTTTGCCTAATAGTGTGGATAAGTTCACAGTTTACTGTGATGCCTCTAGAATTGGTCTTGGTTGTGTGTTGATGCAGAATGGAAGGGTGATAGCCTATGCTTCGAGGCAGTTGAAGAAGCATGAGCAGAACTATCCTACACATGACTTGGAGATGGCTGCAGTGATTTTTGCTTTGAAGATTTGGAGACATTATTTGTACGGGGTGACTTGTGAGATATTTACTGATCACAAGAGCCTTAAGTACATTTTTCAGCAAAGAGATTTGAATTTGAGGCAGAGGAGATGGTTAGAATTATTGAAGGATTATGACTGCGAGATCTTATATCATCCGGGTAAAGCTAATGTGGTAGCAGATGCCTTGAGTAGAAAGTCCTCAGGTAGTCTTGCTCACATCGGTGTTGAGAGGAGACCATTGATCCAAGAGTTGCATTTGTTGGTGGATCAAGGTCTGATGATGAAGATCAGTAGATCAGGTGGACTGTTAGCTCAGTTTAAAGTACGATCTGTACTGAGGGATAGGATTAAAGCAGCTCAGAGCCGAGATCCTATTCTGGAAGAGCTTGCAGAGAATGTCAGAGCAGGGAAGTTCACTGATTTCACACTTGATGATGATGGTATGTTGTGGATCAGTGGTAGATTGTGTGTTCCTGATGTGGATGATTTGAGAGAAGAGATCCTAGAGGAAGCACATTCTACAGCCTACAGCGTTCATCCGGGTATTACTAAGATGTACCACAGTATCAAAGATTTATACTGGTGGGATGGATTGAAGAAGGATGTTGCTGATTATGTTGCTAAGTGCTTGACGTGTCAGCAAGTGAAAGCCAAACATCAGAAGCCTTCTGGGAAGCTTCAGCCTCTTCCTATTCCCGAGTGGAAGTGGGAAAGGATAGCTATGGATTTTGTGGTTGGTTTACCTCGTTCGAAGGATGGATACGATTCCATCTGGGTGATTGTAGACAGATTGACGAAGTCTGCACATTTCTTGCCTGTGAAAGCCACATATTCAGTTGCTAGATTGGCGAAGTTGTATGTGAAGCATATTGTGTGCCTTCATGGAGTACCTGTGTCCATTGTGTCAGATAGAGGTTCGGTGTTTACTTCTCGTTTCTGACAGAAGTTGCAGGAAGCAATGGGCACTAGGTTAGATTTCAGTACTGCTTTTCATCCTCAGACAGATGGCCAATCTGAGAGGACGATCCAGACACTGGAAGATATGTTGAGGATGTGTGTCTTGGATTTGGGAGGTAGCTGGGATGATCATTTATCGCTTGTTGAATTTGCATATAATAACAGCTACCATAGCAGTATTGGCATGGCACCGTACGAAGCATTGTATGGAAGGAAGTGTAGATCCCCTTTGAGTTGGGATGAGATTGGTGAAAGAGCTTTGACTGGACCTGAGATGGTTCAGGATGCTGCAGAGAAAGTCGCCGTGATCAAGCTCAGATTAGAGACCGCAGTAAGCAGATAGAAGAGTTATGCGGATCCTAGGCATAGAGATGTGGAGTTTCAGGTTGGAGATTTCGTTTTTCTGAAAGTATCTCCAATGAAGGGTGTGATGAGATTTGGCAGGAAGGGTAAGTTAGCACCGAGATATATTGGACCGTTTGAGATTCTGGAGAGAATTGGCACTGTTGCATATCGGTTGGATTTGCCTCCGAATATGTCACAAGTGCATCCAGTATTTCATATCTCGATGTTGAGGAAGTATATCTCAGACCCTTCACACGTGTTGCAGCCTGACAGTGTAGAAGTGAGTGAAGATTTGACGTTTGTGGAAGAACCTGTGGCGATCGTTGATTTTTAAGTTCGACAATTGCGATCGAAGCAGATTCCGATGGTTAAGGTTCTGTGGCGTAACGACAGAGTTGAGGAGCATACGTGGGAGACTGAAGCTGAGATGCGAGCTTCTTACCCGTATCTCTTCCCTTCTTGATCTTGTTTTCTGGAATTCGGGGACGAATTCTTATAAGGGGGGGAGACTGTAATATTCCGTGTTTTTACATGCTTTTATACTGTATCGGGATATGCAGTATTAATAATTTTGAATATGTATATATACGATATTTTTATGAGTTGATATGTATTTTAAACCTATTTTAAATACTATGTATTATTTACAGTGTTTTACGTAAAATTTTCCCGGGACTTGCATTTCCGGGGAAATTTTCACGTAAACAATGTATTATTAATTATTTTAAATGTATTTACGGACTTGCATGAACTCATACATATTTTTAAATTATTAAATAAAGCCTATGTGTGTATATTTATTTAATTAGGGTTTATTATTTCCCTAATATTTTATTAAGTATTCAATTGTTTTATTGTTATTTAATTAATTTTATTTAGTATAAATTATTAAAATATTAAATTTTATGTGTGTGGTGTATATTTGATGTGTGTAATTTAATATTATTTTATTATATAGTGTAAAGTATATATATATACATATATACATTAAAATTTGTCAAATTACAAAAGAATTGGAAAATTACAAAACTGCCCCTCCCTTCTCTTCTTCTTCTCCGGACGCGATCTTCACCTCCACCGTCTGTAACTTCCATTCGCCGCCGTTCAGAGTGCCTCCCGGTGAGCGACCTTCGTCCCCAGCCGTTCCCCGCCGCCAGCAGCTCCCTTTTCCGTCGAGTTTGGCCGGAAATTGCTTAAGAAGCCGAAAGTCGAGCTACCGCCGTTTCTCCCTCCTCCGGCCACCGTTTTCGACACCGCCGGTCTCTTTCTTCTCCTTGAGGTCCGATGAGTGTGATTCTAGCTTTGGTTTGAGCTGAATTGGTCTAGAATTGGTTAGGTTTCGAATTTTTGATTTCGGTCACATTAGGGTTTTTGATTTTTTTGAGCTTCGAATTGATTGATTCATGGAAACTCCCTTCACAAATGTTGATCCTAGTAGCTTAATCTACATGTATGAATTTTTGTAGAATTTTTGGAGATTTTTTGGATTTTTGGGTATTTTTGAATATTTTAATATTATTTTCTAATTTTCGGAAATTAATTATTTAAATTATGAAATTGGAGTTTATGGTTGAATTGGGTGTTGAAATGAATTATAGGAATTTATTTGGAATTTTTATGAATTTCTAAGTATTTATTTTGAATTATTGAAGTTTATGTGATTTTGAGAAATTAGGGTTAAATGTGTTTTTATTTGAAATTAAATGGATAATTGGGTTTAATTATTGATATTATTGATAAATATGTTGAGAAAATTAATTTTGGATAATTGTATGATTTTTGGTGAATTTTTGAAGTAATTTAGGTATATTTATATATATAGGGGTATTTTGGTAATTTTACCCTAAATTGTCTAAAAATGTAATTTAATTGGTTTTAATAGTTATTTAAGGTATAAAAATGATTTCTACAAATTATTTGATATTTTTAACTAATTAAAACTATTTTTCGTGAATTATTTTCAATTATATATATAATATACGGTTTTTCTAATAAAATGAGTTTTAATCGGTTTTTACAATATTTCAAGGTTAATTATGTAATTTCTACGTATAAAATGTATTTCTATGTTATAAGGGTATTTTTGGTATTTCCTGAATTGTTCTGTGTTTGTGGATCCCGGTCGGTAGTTTGGAGTCCGATCGAGGGGTTGTGGTTGAGTGTTGAGTTTATTTTCGAAGTGTGTTTTTTTGCAGGGTCGGCTCTACTCTTTTGAGTAGAGAGATGTCCGTTTTACAGGGGAGGTTCTGTCGAATTTTCGGTAGAATTCTCGTAAAACGTGATGTCCAGTCGAACCCTAAATTCTATTTCTGTATTTAAATACTCTAGATCGAATTCTAGGATTTCTATTAGGGTTATTCTGATATCGATTAATTATTTCTTGTTTAGTTGCGCCGAGACCGAGGACTAGTGGTCCAGGCCCATCGGACCTGTCTCGTGGAGCGCACTAGGTGAGTTACTGTACTATGTATACATGCTTAGGATGCATGATTTAAAAATATATGTTTTAATTTGATTAAAATGTATAAATAATATGATTTGTATTTAAGTTTATTTTTGGTTTATTTTTGGTATATAATAAATTATATACATGTTTTATTAATAAAATATATTTAAAATGTTTTTAAATATATTTTTAATTTAATTTGTGATTTGATTGGATTCATTTGACATATATATACTCGAAATATACCTGGTTTACTTTTGGTATATTTCCGGTATATATATGGTTTATATTGTTGATTTATTTAAATTCATGCATCATGTATTTGTGAATGAATGTTTTATTATTTATTAATGAAGGATATCGATAGAACGTGCTACCTAGTGGGCAGCACTAGGACCGAGTACGTACCGGTACGCCTATAGTATTTAGGCTATTATACTAACTATTTGTGGATATTGATTTGATGTGATTATTGATATATGTGAGATGTGGTTTGGGGTGTGATTGCTGGAGCTCGGTTGACCAAGTGTCTCGGGGCCAATCACACTGGCAGTCAGACTGCTGGAGCTTGGTTGACTTAGTGTCTCGGGGCCAGTCTACTGTCCAAATGGATTAAGTGGTTATATTTGGAATAAGTGAGCCTGTATGGCCAGAGTGTTGTTTAACACTATTATTTCTGAGGTTGCGATATTCTAGGGTTCTATGTGATCCTTCATAAAAGATGATTTTCAAATAAAATATATATAAAATGATTTCACTGCATCTGTGTGAATTTGCCTGTATATATACATATTAGATATGTATTATTGACTGTATGCATTGTCATTTAGTGTGTATGTATATATATTATAGTAATTCACTCAGTGAGGTCTGACTCCCCTCCGTTGACTATTTTTTAGGAGAGTCAACTTCTTCAGACCTCAGTAGCAGGTCGATACGCCGGATTTCTTCCGCCCCGGCTTCTTTATGTAAACTGTCTACTTGAGTCTTGTTGATTTTATCTAGACACTGCAGTAGTTGTGAATTAAAGTATTGGATTTCATGTATTTTATTTTAAAGAGATGTATTATATTGAAACTGGATTTGTATTAAAGAGATTTTATATATGTGATGAGATGAGATTTTTATTTAAATCCAGTTGATATGAGTAATATCATGATATTATGATTTTTGCTGCATATTATATTATATGATTATTGTTATTGCATGATTTATTTTATTTTTAGGCTTGCTACGGGTTCCGGATTCGAAAGAATTCCCGTTCCCTAGCGCCGGTCATGGCCCTTGTTTTGGGTCGTGACAGCACTTGAGACAAATTCGGAGGCAAAGACAACCAATATGCAACCATGCCCACTCTCTCAAGAGTATCAAATGATCCAATATATCTCAGTGCTAACTTTCCCTTCTTACCAAATCTCATAACATCCTTGATCGGTGACACCTTTAGAAACACATAATCTCCAACTTGAAACTCCACATCCTTATGCTTTGGATCCGCATAGCTCTTCTGTCTAGTAGCTGTGGTTTCTAATCTCCTTCTAATTAAATCAACCTTTTCAAATTCATTCTGAATAATCTTCGGTCCAGGCAATATTCTCTCTCCAATCTCATCCCAACACAGAGGATATCTACACTTCCTTCCATACAGAGCTTCATATGGTGCCATTTCCATATTGTTATGGTAGCTGTTATTATAAGCAAACTCTACCAGTGGCAAATGATCATCCCAACTACCTCCAAGATCCATTACACACATTCTCAACATATCCTCAAGTGTTTGAATTGTCCTCTTAGATTGACCATCTGTCTATGGGTGAAAAAAAGTACTAAAATCAAGCCTGGTGCCCATTTCTTCCTACAACTTATGCCAAAATTGAGAGGTAAACATTGAACCTCTATCAGATACAATGGAAACATGCACTCCATAAAAGCACACAATATGTTTAACATACAACTTAGCCAACTTAGCTACAAAATAAGTAGCTTTAACTAGTAAGAAGTGAGCTGATTTGGTTAACCTGTCCACAATCACCCAAATGAAATCATATCCATCCTTTGAACGAGGTAACCCAGTCATAAAATCTATAGCAATTCTCTCTCATTTCCACTCAGGAATAGGAAGAGGCTGAAGCTTCCCAGAAGGCTTATGATGCTTAGCTTTCACATGCTAGCAAGTCAAGCACTTAGAAACATAATTAGCTACATCTTTCTTCAATCCATCCTACTAGTACAAATCCTTAATGTTATGGTACATCTTAGTAATACCTGGATGTACACTGTAAGCTATAGAATGTGCTTCTTCAAGGATCTCTTCTCTCAAATTATCCACATCAGGAACGCATAATCTACCATTGATCCATAAAACACCTTCATCATCGAGTGTAAAATCAGTGAACTTCCCTTCACGAACATTCTCCTCAAGCTCTGCTAAAATAGGATCTCTTCTCTTAGCTACCTTAATCCTATCTCTCAACACTATTCTGACTCTGAACTGAGCTAGAAATCCTCTTGATAAGCTTATCTTCATCATCAAACCTTGATCCACAAACTCGTGCAACTCTTGGATCAAAGGTCTTCACTCCATACTAATGTGAGCAAGACTACCTACTCAAAGCATCTACCATATTAGCTTTGCCTGGATGGTATAAAATATCACAATCATAATCCTTCAACAATTCCAACCATCTCCTTTGCCTCAAGTTCATATCTCTCTGTTGGAAAATGTACTTCAAACTCTTATGATCTGTGAAACTCATAAGTCACTCTATACAAATAATGTCTTCAAATCTTGAGAGCAAAGATCACTGCATCCATCTCTAGGTCATGAGTAGGATAATTTTGTTCATGCTTCTTCAACTACCTCGAAGCATAAGCTATCACCCTACCATTCTGCATCAACATACAACCTAGGCTGACTCTGGAGGCATCATAATACATAGTAAACTTGTATTCTCTATTATTAGGTAAAGTCAGAACTAGAGCTGTGGTCAACTTCTCCTTTAGTAATTGGAAACTGTTCTCACAAGCATCTAACCACATGAACTTCACATTCTTTTGAGTTAGGCAAGTCATAGGTGCTGCAATTCTTAAAAAATCCTACATAAATATCCTATAATACCTAGCCAAACCTAGGAAACTTCGAATCTTAGTGACTGATGTCAGTCTAGGCCATTCAGACACTGCTTCAATCTTCTGTGGATTAACATGAATACCATCTTTAGACACCATATGACTAAGGAATGCAACACTCTCCATTAAGAAATCACACTTTGAGAATTTAGCATAAAGCTAATATTTTCTCAGTGTCAGAAGTACTGTCCTTACGTGATATACGTGCTCCTCCATACTCTTCGAATACACCAGTATATCATCAATGAAGACTACCATAAATTGATTCATAAACGGTTTGAATACCCTATTCATAAGATCCATGAAAGTAGTTGGTGCATTAGTTAACCCGAAGGACATCACCAGAAACTTATAATGTCTATATCGAGTGCAGAATGTTATTTTAGGAACATTAACTTCACTAATCCCCAACTAATGATAACTTGACCTCAAGTCAACCTTAGAAATGAACTGTGCACCTTGAAGTTTATCAAACAAATCATCTATCCTTGGAAGAGGATACTTGTTCTTCATTGTCACCTTATTCAGCTCTCTGTAATCAATGCATAGTCTCAGTGTATCATCCTTCCTCTTCACAAATAGGACTAATGCATCCCAATGAGAAACACTGGGTCTAATGAAACCCTTGTCCAGTAAATCTTGCAACTACTTATTTAATCTTTTAACTCTGCAAGAACCATTATGTAGGGCGACATTGAAATAAGAGTTGTGCCTGGGACCATATCTATACAGAACTCAATCTCTATGAGGTGGTAAACCTAGCAACTCCTCAGGAAAAACATTAGGAAACTCACAAGCTACTGGAACATCCATGAGAGACAACTTCTCCATTAAAGTATCCCTGACTAGTGCCAAGTATCCCTGACTAGTGCCAAGTATCCCTGATATCCTTTCCTTAGCATCTTCCTAGCTGTGATAGCAAAAATAAGATTATGAGGTGTAGAACTCTTGTCACCCATAAACTTACACTCTTTTTCATCCGGAATTCTAAAAATCACCTCTTTACTCTGACAATCAACAATGGCATAGTGCTGAGATAACCAATCCATACCAAGGATCACATCCAACTCTATCACATCCAATAACACTAATTCCACTAACAACGCTCTGCCTCCCACTAACATCGGACATCTAGAAAGAATAATGTCGGTGTCTAATGAATCTCTTAGAGGAGTGGTGACAGATAAAGGAAATGCCATCCTTGAAGCTTGCCAACATGACTTCAAAGCAAAAATGGGAGACACGAAAGAATGTGTGGCACCCAAATCAATCAAAACTCTAGCATCCAAGTAGCAGACTAGAAGTATACTTACAACAATGGCATTGGATGCCTGAGCATCCTACTGTGTGAGGGTGAAAACTCTGGCTTGACCTCGACCTCCCTGTTGGTTAGTAGAAGCTTGACCAAAGTCTTAGCACTACCTCTACTACCTTTGCCATGCCCCCATTGGGATATAAGCTATGATGTACTCAAATACTGAGCTGGAGGTAACTGATAAGGAACTAGAGCTGAACTAGTAATAAACTGATGCTGATAGCCAGAATAAGGACACACTCTAGCAAAGTGCCCCATCTGTCAGCATCTGAAACAAGCTCCAAGAGACATGTAGCATGGTCCTTGATGGACTCTCCCACACATTTGACAAGCACTAGTTGTTGATCTTGTGCTGCCATAACTAGAACTCTGGTCACCGCTAATGTTGGTAGCACCTGAACTGAATTTAATAGGTTTGCATGGTCCACCATGTCCATGTCTACTACTCCTATTGACTCTCTGCTGAGGTCTCTGGCCTTGCTGATAAGATCCTCTTTGCTGATTGCTAGAGCCAATATGGAAGGTGGTGTACTGAGTGCTTTGAGATCCTCCTATCTGGATACCTCCCAACTGATAATAATCAGACATAACTCCCTACCTAACCAATATGAGCTCTATCTCCTTGGCCAACTCTATCATAGACTCAAGAGTCAGACTTGCAGTAGGCATCCTAGCGAATGTAGAACCCAATCCAGTTACGTACAAAGTGATTGCGAAGTACTGATTTCTCATCAGGTCCTCTGTATACCGACCCAGTTTAAGGAACTCTCTAATGTACTCCTCTATTGATCTGTCACCTCTAGTAATACCCATCAGCCGGAGTCTGTAGCTCATCTTCATAGGCTCTGGGCAAAAATGCCTCATGAATCTCTCTCAAAACTAAGCCCAAGCGAGTGTTCTCATATGCGACTGGATGACCTGAACAAACCAATCTAGGGTTGGCCCCTCTACAGACAGCTCCACGATCATGATCCTTTAATACTCGATGTGAGCACTTAGAGTCCTTGTCTCAATGGCATGTAGAAAATCTAGAGGGTCTGTAGTCCCATCGAATGATATCCTGCTGACTCTGGTGTAAAATAATGCTGCCTCAGGGTCAGACATGTCCTGCTGATAACCAGGCTGCATCTATGGTACAACTGGAGGTATAGCAGCTTCCTCATACTCCTATTCTATAAGTTCCTCGTCTTGTAGTTCTCTCTGCCTATAGTGACCTGTCGCTCCTCGAGGTCTACCTCTACCTTTGCCTCTATGCCTAACTGGTGGCTATGGGGGTAGAACCTTATCCTAAAAGGACTCATCATCCTCGACCTTAATGACCGATAGAGCGACACGTGTTCGTCTTCATTCTGAAAAGACAAAAACCAATAAAATTCAAACAAAACAGACAACTAACAAACAATGAATATACATCCTAATGATTATGCGAAAAACTAAATCAAGGAAAACTTATTAAAGACATAGTCGAACCTAATTTACTGTAGTAGTTTCAAAGAAAACTCAATTCTATTAACCTAGGTCCACAATACTAAACCTAGGCTTTGATACTAACTTTGTCACTACCCAAACTGGGAAGTCATGACCATCACTAAGGAATGAAAATTCTTTTGAATCCAGAACTCGTAGCAAGCCTTAAAATAAAAACACATGCAAATAAAATATAAAAATACATTAGAAATAAAACTTTAATTAATATAAAAAAAATATGTATATCATAACATAATACAAATATCTTCATACAAGATTCAAATACAAGATCTCTAACTAGTGCAACAAAAATACTACGACACTAACACTACTACTGCAGTGATTACTAAAATACAAGAAAAATGGCAGTTCAGTATTTACATAGATTAAGCGGACATGAAAGAATCCGGCAAAGAGTACTATGGGGGAGGCCTGAAGTAAAAGATCCTGAAAAAAATATTGAGGGGAGTCAAACCTTATTGAGTGAATTATTATAATATATATAGATGCAACCTAAAGTCATATACAATTAAACATCAGTATATATATATATATATATATACACACACACACATTTCATACAGATGCTAAAATTCACTCTTTATATAATAATAAATGCAGAAAATTTTATTTTGGGTGAATGATCGGAGCAAAACCCTAAAATATTTTGCAACCTCGATCACTGAATCTCACTAGTCAACAGGCTTAATTCCAAAATATATATATTTTTTTTATTTTTTGACAGTAGATTGGTCCCAAGACACTAAGTCAATTGAGCTCCTGCAGTCTCACTGTCGGCATAATTGGCCGCGAGACACTAGGTCAACCGAGCTCCCACAATCACACCACTCTCTCATTGTAAACACCCAATTTCGGGATGATATGTTATGGATGTAACAAAGGACTCCAGTGATGAAAATGTCTTCAAACCTTAATCCTTAAAGAATTCTAAGGGCTTTTAAAGGAAGGATTTAATGTTTTCAGGGACTAAATCGCAAAGTTCTTTTTAGGACCTAATTGCAAAATTTAAATTTTTTCAGGGGCCTTTTTATAATTAAATATTAAAAAAAAGTGCGTCGGAATTCCGTAATTCCAACCGGAATTATGTAATTCCAATCGAGATTGTATAATTCTTATCGGAATTACACAATCCCGGTCGGAATTGAATTCTTCCGTTTTCTTATTTCTAAATTACTTCCAATTTAGTGTTTTAATTGGTTTAAACTTTCTAATTAATTCAATCCAAATTGGTTTAAACTTCTTAATTAATTCATTCCTAATTGGTTTAAAATTCCTAAATACACTTTAGGAATTAGAATCACATTAGGATTAGGGTTAGCCCTCCTGGTTCTACTATAAAAAGAAAGGAGGGCATAGAGAAAAAAAAGAAAAAAGAGGGAGAGAGAAAAAGGGGCGTAGAAAGGAAAAGAAAGAAGCAGAAGAGAAGGAAGAAAAACATGATTTTATTCTTTTTATTTGTTTTTACAAAAATTCTTTTGATTCAACAATCAATTCAAGACTCGTCAAGAACTTTAAGGAGAAAGATTCGAAGATTTGTGAAGAACGGTGAACTATTAATCTGAGGAGCACCCTAAATCATCCATAAGCATATCATATTCTTTTGTTATTATTTTATTTATTTATTTTTTATTATTTTACATTATTATTCCTATTATTTTATCATACTTTATTCATTAATTATTATTTTATCTTATGTTTTGTGGTGATTATGGTGGAAAACGCAAGGTGATCATGTGAGGGAGATGAATTTCATTAGAAGATTGTAGAAGATTATGAAAAAAGCTCCGTAGAGACTTAGTTTCTAGGGTTTTATTTTTTATTTTTATTGTCTTTATTTTTATTTTATTATGTATCTTTATTTTATTAATTATTTTAGGAACTAATATAATAGCCCCGATAGTGGGAGTAATGAAATTATGCGTATGGTTGTATATTTATTTTGATTAAATTGGTTAGTAAAATTAGGTTTCAATTTGGTAATTCTTTAAAATCAATGGAGGATGTAGATTAATTTAAGTTGCATTTTAATAAAAATTAGGGTTTTAGTAAGGAATAAATTTAATTATTTGTTTGATTTGATTTAATTGTTTCTTTTATATTTTTATTTGTTTTTGGGTTTATTTATTATTTTTGTGTGTTTTGGGCCTTAAGCCCACTTTAGGTCTTGATTTATTTATTTAAGTTTAGATAATTCTTTTATCCCATATCACTTAATAATTAAATAAGTTTAATTAATTAAAATATATTTTTGGGTCCATAATTAATTAGATTTTAGGTTAGAAATACCTTTAGGCCCATTTAGTTAATTAGACATAGGCCCACTTAATTTAATTTAATTAATTTAGACTTAGCTCACTTAATTTAAGCCCTTTTTCATAATTTGTAGATTTAAGATCATTATTTAATTAAAACATGTAGAATTAAGCTCATTAATTTAAATACCTTCATAATATGTAGAAGTAGGCCCATTTTTTAAAATTAATAGACTTAGGTTCATTTAATTAAAATAAAAAGGAATTAGGTCTTTAGGTTCACTTATACATTAAAACATGTAGATTTAACTCATTTAATTAAAATCCATGTAGATTAGACTAACTTAGGGGTTATGTGATTGAATGCATTATTTACTTGTATATTTCATGACTAGTTTGCCTTGGAGTTTATTGTTTTACGGTTTATATGAAATTTCATGTAAATAGAGAATAAAATAGTAATTCATAAAGTAATTCTAAATGAACACAAGACTAAAAGAAGTTGGTATTCCATATCTAGAATCTCCTGGTTGTGGTGCTAGCTTTCTTTTAAGGAATCTAGTACCACCTTTTCGATTTGTCCCAGTTATTACCCTGGGTGGTGACTCCTCATCTCCACGCTATGTCTTTGTGACAGTGGTTAGTGTGTTCTCTAGAGCCCTGAGCTCAAACAGTGTCGCGGTTGCTAAAATCTTGGACGCGCGCTAAACCCCACCGTCTACAATGGCGACTCCACTGGGGATAAGAGATACTGATTCTACTTGTGTTCTTTAGAATTATTTTATTCTTGCATTCATTCTGCATGTCCCTACTAAACTGTTGGTGTTGGTTTATGACTCAATGATTCAACTAGCTTCGTGGGGTTATAGATTGGCTAACCATCACTCTTAGCCTTAACTCGGTCCAAGAGAGATTATCGGGCTCATTTGACTAAAGCTTGTAACCCAAGTCCTCATGGGGAGTAGTCTTCTCTTGAGTTTGCAAAGGATGCTAGGCCCCTCTGACCTTGTCCTGTAACTCAAAGTCCATAATGGAGAGCATCTTGCTAAGGGAACCTTGACCTTTTTACCGGACCTTAACCACATATAATAGCTTAGTTATTTCCCCTAGGATCTACCCAAATTGCTTGTGAATGTTGCCATGAGGTATTTCTATCTGTAAAGGCCCAAGCCCATACTTTAGAAACCCATTTAGGTTAATAAATATTGGGCGAATCTTATACACCTAGAAATGTTGTTTCTGTGCTTTTATTGTTTTGAGAGATTTGGCATATGCGTCGGACCCTGATATCCCCTGTTGATATTAAGGGCAAGACCCAAAAATCCTAGGAAAAGAGACTCGCCATTGAATACGTGTGCAGGAGGAATAAGGTTGGAAGGATGTATGTATACCTAACTTATTACTTGCTACTTGTTGTATAGCACGTGCATCATGCATACATGTATACATGCATCTCATGCATCATACTAATAATTTGTCTTACAGCCATCATAGATTTATCTGGGTCTTCCTATGTTTGGAGTCGATAAGGTGGCAGACTGGTGAGAACTGATTCAAGCCCCCAATCGATCGTAAAAGAGATCCTTAGCAGACTGGAAAAGAGCCCTATTAATCCTCTCTATTTGGAAGCTATGCAACCTGAACAAACTGAAAGAATATAACAACAAGAGGGAGGAAATTGGACCCTAGAAGATGTCAAAGGAGCACTTATGGATGATATGAGAGCAATGATGCAAGATGAGTTAAAACAAGCTTTAGCGGGATTAATGCCACCACTTGCTGCTGCTGCACAACCCGTCGTGACCAACCCACCTACCATGGGTCCACTACCTGTTAACAATGACCATGTTGGAGAAATGAAACTTGAGGATATTGAGAGTTACATGGTTGAAAAGGCGAAAAAGGAATCACTTAAGCAAGTTTAAGAGCTAGAATCCAGATAGATGAAGGCATTAACTCAAAAGATGTCTAAGATGGAAGAGTTGATGAGGGGACAAGGCCTAGGATACCCTTTTGACTTTGATGATATAATGCAACTTGAGGAAGACAGGCTACCTAACAAATTCAAAATGCCACAGTTGCAGAAGTTTGATGGTACTGGGGACCCGAGGGTTCATCTCAGTCAATACACAACTACTATGAATACCACTAAGGCTCCTTTGGCCATGGTTACTAAGCTTTTTGTGCTGTCCTTGGAAGGTATGGCCGTTAACTGGTATAATGGGTTAGAGAAGTCTATCCGAGCAGATTGGAGGGAGTTGTGCACTGCTTTTCTAAAGCAATATGACTATAATACTAGGCTTGAGGTGTTTATAAGAGATCTGGAACTAACCAAACAAAAGCCCAATGAATCATTTTCAGATTTTCTGATTAGGTTCATGAATAAGGTAGGAATAATGAAGAATAAATTGGCAGAGAAAGACCAAGTTAGAATGATAGTCTGAAACGTGTCACCTAACTTAGTGGAGAGGTTACAAATGATGAACCCCAAGACGTTCGTGGACCTTTATGATGATGGGTTATAGGTTGAAGAGATTAAAAATGAGAAAAAAAGGCCACTAAGAACACTGGAGTGAGAAATTACCTAACTGGGGGCACGCAGCAAGGAAATACCAGCTGAGTCATAGGAGTTCATGCCATCTAACAACCAAGGAGGTTCTCAAATTTTAACCAACCTTTATCGAAAGTCCTAGAGCGCCTAATGGAAAGGGGCTTACTTCAACCTTTACCTACTCCAAACCCACCAAATCCAAATATCCCGGGCTATAACCCGAATAAACACTATAAATTCCACCAAAACCTCCAACACTCCACAGATAACTGCATCCACCTCAAACATGAAATCCAAAACCTCATAGACTTTGGAAAAATCATAGATCCTGAAAGACAACCACTATGAGACTCAGAATCCCTAACATCTAGAATAGGAAATAAAATTTCTTATTGTCTCCTTTAAATAAAATTTTAGTTTGTTTAGAACTTGTTTTATTTTAGTGATAATATAAATTTTGATTATGCTCACTTATGTAATATGCATCCTGATGGTACTACGCATTGTGATATTGATCACATCTGCATGTTTGATAAAAATTTAATTCAATTAGATTCATTTAGTATGGGCACAAATGTAAACTTAAAGAATAGTCTTATATCACATGACATAAATTCTAAAGAAAGAAAGATCTGAGGAAAAATAAGAAGAATAATAAAAAAGTGAAGAGAACAAAGAGAAAAAAAATAGTAAAGTGAAAAATTAGAGAGAAAAATTCAGTATTAATTAATTATAGGAGTTGTGTCATATGATGTAATGAATGTTCTCATTTTTTCCCTAATGAATGAGTAAAATTGAATTGGAAATTTTTGTCAAATATCACATATTTGTCTTTATCATATTGCATAAATATCTGAATGGAAAGACATTACATAATGAAAGCTAAAATCAGAGCTATGAGATCACTATTTTAGTTATGTTTCCTTTTGTAATTTTCCTTATAAGCTTAGGGTCCCCTTACACCTTGAAAGAATTCAAATGGCTCAATAACTTGCATCAACCATCGCATCAATGTCAAGCTTTATATTCTGCTCAAGAGTTCTTCAAAGTGCAAGTCCAGCTGATTTCATCATTAAAAACTCACTTCGGTCAGTTTTCCCATTCCTCTACATCTCCAATGCATGAGATGGCAACTAGTAGGGTTAATAAGTCAAAGGATCAACAATAGCAGTGGACGAACTGGGTCTCTTGTAGATAAAAATGAAAACTAGGGGCAAAATACAACTCAGGGGGCAAATGGTATCGGCATTCAAAGAGCGAAGATGGATGCTAAAGTGTAAGAGCTAATACCTCAATCATTAACAGTAATAAAATAAAAGTTCAATAGTGCATCGATAAATCACAAGCTCTATTGTAAAGCCATGGACCCTACTTGGTAGCCTAGTAATCAGTCTGATGAATCATATCGAAAGCTTCAACATCAGAAGTACCAACAGTGAATCATTCAATGCTCAAACTGACAGGCTATTGATGAGTGGCTTTGTTCCCAAATAGGAGACCTATTAGGATCATGCACATCATACATAGCATGCATACACTTGCATACATATTTTGTGAAACACTTGTTTTGTATAATAAAAGCCTTTGAGCCTAGACAAGATCATGCAAATACTCTGCTACTAACATTTGAAATTAGTGTTGGAAGAATAGGAAAGTAGTCAGAGTATCCGTATATGAAACATCTGAAAGAATGAAAATAAGAGGAGTGATACTACTAAGAAGCATTATCCTAGAAACTTCAAGAGGTTGGATAGGACGCTCAAGCACCTCAGATTCAACATCCATCTCCATAGTCTCATCTAGAACATCCTCTGGAATATCTCTCCATAACAGTCAAATGAGTGTAGGGTATAGAACATGGTGATGAGAAGGTCCAACATGATAGCAATACATTCACCAACCCTAAAAAGGAAGAATGCACTTAAAACTTAAAATGAATGCACTCTGAAAAAAATTATTTGATCATAAGATCTCTAACTCCTAAATCTTTTCTTTTATAGGAAATGTTGGGAAGAGAAATGAAGCCCTCTACCATAACATCAATGGGATAAAGCCATAACTTCGATGGTGGAGCATCACGACCCTGTGATTGGAGACATTATCACCACAATGAAAGGGAAGAATGAAAAAGAATAACATTGCATTTTGATAATTTTTTTTACTAGCAAATAGGCCATACTAACCTATGGTATTGTGTTCAGGGAAAATAAAAGAGAACGAAGAAGGGAAAAGGAACTGATACATCAATAATAATGGGCAAGATAGCAAATGCCAATCACTCATCAAAACCTGACCCTGTGCGACAAAACCCTAACAAATACCAAAGGGAAGTAGTATAACTCTATCTCCTTTGATTCTGTAATAAAATAAATCCTCAATAAGAAAATTCATAAATTGAAAGGAAATTCATCCACTCCATAAGATCATGTGTGAAAATTTATCTCATGACCTTTGATTTTAGTGGCTTTCTTTTATTAGCCTCACAGAATTCAGATGTCTTGTTGACAGTTCTATGCTGAGAATTTCTAAACTCTAATCAATCTAATGCTTGTTTTGTACCCAAACGAGGGGAAGAACATACGAAGACAAAATCTGTGGACTTGTGGTATAAATTGATTAAATTTTAGGGTATCACTTTAGTCTTGTGAATGATAAATGTGCATGTAATCTACTCTAATGCTCAGAAATGACTAGAAGTACAAAATCCCTAGACGGTATCCACGCTGAGTAATGCGAGAAAGGCGGGGGAATACTAAGAGGAGAATAGAAAAAAGAGCAAGCATAATTTACTCCAATGCTCAGAAATGAGTAAGAGTATTAACATAAAACCTCTGGCGGTATCCATGATAAGTAATACAAAAAAGGTAGAGAATACTAAAAGAGGACCATGCTAAAAATCGCTCTATTTACTCCAATGCTCTATATGAGTATGAGTATCCAAAGGACCTTTCCAACGGTATCCATGCTGAGTAATATGAGAAAGGTGGGGAATACTCGGATAAGGAAGAAAATAAAAAAATAATTCAAAGACTGTTTTGATACTTAGAATCTGATCCATTTATGCTCAAATACCATAAGTTTTGTCTAGTAGATTCTTCCTGAATTTAGGTGTGGAAGTAAGCTCTTCACTTGGTAAAAAAATATGCTCTCAGCGTAAAATGGTTAACGATGCCTCTGCCCTTTGCAAATGGTAAATAAATGATAGTCATGAGGATCAAAATTAAGGAGATTGGTTAAGTACATGTTATCTCGTGAAAGTAATGAATTTTCTTATAAATTTTCATAATAATAATATACTTTTGTGCATTCATCTTGTTAAAACTAACTTCGATAATTTTGTAGGAATTTCAAATCCAAAAGGGGGTATACTCAACTTGCAAAGCCAATCAACACAACAAAATTCAAAGTCAGTCAACAAAAGTTCTAATTAGTCAGCACAAAGAATTCCAAGCATTCGACTCAAACGACTAAAGATAAAAATCAGTGAATAGTTATGGACTGTAGCATCATCAAAGGCAAGCAATGAAAGGATTGCAGTCAATTTACAAGAAATTATGGATTGTAGCATCATCAAAGGCAAGCAATGAAAGGATTATAGTCAATTTGCAAGCAATTATGGATTGCAGCATCATCAAAGGCAAGCAATAAAAGGATTGCAGTCAATTTACGAGCAGTTTTGGACTGCAGCATCATCAAAGGTAAGCAATGAAAGGATTACAAACAATTTGTGAGCAATTATAGATTACAGCATCATCAGTGAGCAATGAAAGGGTTGCAACTAATTGTAAGTAGTTTTGGACTGCAGCATTATCAGTGAGCAACGAAAGGGTTGTAGCTAATCGCACGAGTAGTTATAGACTGTAGCATCAATAGTGAGCAATGAAAGGGTTGCAGCTAATCGTGAGCAGTTTTGGACTGCAACATCATCTGTGAGCAATGAAAGGGTTGTAGCTAATCGCGAGCAGTTTTAGATTGTAGCATCATCAAAGGCGAGTAATTAGAGGATTACAGTCAAAAGGCGAGCAATTATGGATTGCAGTATCATCAGTGAGCAATGAAAGGGTTGCAGCTAATCGCAAGTAGTTTTGGATTACAGCATCATCAGTGAGCAACGAAAGGGTTGCAGCTGATCGCGAGTAGTTATGGACTATAGCATCAAAAATGAGCAAGGGAAGGGTTGCAGCTAATAGTGAGCAATTACGGATTGCAACATGATTGCATAATCAGCACCATACGACCGAGTATGATATTTCTTATTAAAGCAGACTATATGACTGAGTGTAGTCAGCATTGTACGACCGAGTGCAATGTATCCTTAATAAATTATACGACCGAGTATAATCGGCATCGTACGATCGAGTATAATGTTCCTTAGCAAAA
Source organism: Mallotus nudiflorus (assembly GCA_947683625.1). Lineage (NCBI taxonomy): Eukaryota > Viridiplantae > Streptophyta > Magnoliopsida > Malpighiales > Euphorbiaceae > Mallotus > Mallotus nudiflorus. The sequence goes on along the minus strand of CANTUR010000440.1, from coordinate 178,362 downwards.
CAAGATTATACAACCGAGTATAATTAATATCATACGACCGAGTATGATATATCATTTGAAATGTTGTACGTCCAAGTATAGCAAATTCACAAGAAGAAGCCTCAAGGAGTACAGGTAAGTACCCTAACTTTCAATTTAGAAATTGGGTGCTATTTTGCTTTGCCGCAATTTGTCAAGCAAACAGTGACAAAAGGGGGCAACTGTAGACACCCAATTTCGGGATGATATGTTATGGATGTAACAAAGGACTCCAATGATGAAAATGTCTTTGAAACTTAATCCTTAAAAAATTCTAAGGGCTTTTAAAGGAAGGATTTAATGTTTTCAGGGACTAAATCGCAAAGTTCTTTTTAGGACCTAATTGCAAAATTTAAATTTTTTTGGAGGCCTTTTTATAATTAAATGTTAAAAAAAAGTGCGTCGGAATTTCTTAATTTCGACCGGAATTATGTAATTTCGATCAGAATTATGTATCGGAATTACAACAATTCCGATCGGGATTGTATAATTCTGATCGGAATTACACAATCCTGGTTAGAATTGAATTCTTCCGTTTTCCTATTTCTAAATTACTTCCAATTTAGTGTTTTAATTGGTTTAAACTTCCTAATTAATTCAATCCAAATTAGTTTAAACTTCCTAATTAATTCATTCCTAATTGGTTTAAAATTCCTAAATACACTTTAGGAATTAGAATCACATTAGGATTAGGGTTAGCCCTCCTGGTTCTACTATAAAAGGAAAGGAGGGCATAGAGAAAAAAAAAAAGAAAAAAGAGGGAGAGAGAAAAAGGGGCGTACAAAGGAAAAGAAAGAAGGAGAAGAGAAGGAAGAAAAACGTGATTTTATTCTTCTTATTTGTTTTTACAAAAATTCTTTTGATTCGACAATCAATTCAAGACTCGTGAAGAACTTTAAGGAGAAATATTCGAAGATTTGTGAAGAACGGTGAACTATCAATCTGAGGAGCACCCTAAATCATCCATAAGCATATCATATTCTTCTATTATTCTTTTATTTATTTATTTATTTTTGATTATTTTACATTATTATTCTTATTATTTTATCATACTTTATTCATTAATTATTATTTTATTTTATGTTTTATGGTGATTATGGAGGAAAACGCATGGTGATCATATGAGAGAGATGAATTTCATTAGAAGATTGCAGAAGATTATGAACAAAGCTCTGTAGAGACTTAGTTTCTAGGGTTTTATTTTTTGTTTTTATTGTCTTTATTTTTATTTTATTAATTGTTTTAGGAATTAATGTAATAGCTCCAATAGTGGGAGTAATGAAATTATGCGTGTGGTTGTATGTTTATTTTGATTAAATTGGTTAGTAAAATTAGGTTTCAATTTGGTAATTCTTTAAAATCAATGGAGGATGTAGATTAATTTAGGTTGCATTTTAATAAAAATTAGGGTTTTAGTAAGGAATAAATTTAATTATTTGTTTGATCTTATTTAATTGTTTCTTTTATGTTTTTATTTGTTTTTGGGTTTATTTATTATTTTTGTGTGTTTTGGGCCTTAAGCCCACTTTAGGTCTTGATTTATTTATTTAAGTTTAGATAATTCTTTTATCTCATATCACTTAATAATTAAATAAGTTTAATTAATTAAAATATATTTTTAGGTCCATAATTAATTAGATTTTAGGTTAGAAATACCTTTAGGCCCATTTAGTTAATTAGACATAGGCCCACTTAATTTAATTTAATTAATTTAGACTTAGCTCACTTAATTTAAGCCCTTTTTCATAATTTGTAGATTTAAGATCATTATTTAATTAAAACATGTAGAATTAAGCTCATTAATTTAAATACCTTCATAATATGTAGAAGTAGGCCCATTTTTTAAAATTAATAGACTTAGGTTCATTTAATTAAAATAAAAAGGAATTAGGTCTTTAGGTTCACTTATACATTAAAACATGTAGATTTAACTCATTTAATTAAAATCCATGTAGATTAGACTAACTTAGGGATTATGTGATTGAATGCATTATTTATTTGTATATTTCATGACTAGTTTGCCTTAGAGTTTATTGTTTTGCGGTTTATATGAAATTGCATGTAAATAAAGAATAAAATAGTAATTCATAAAGTAATTCTAATGAACACAAGACTGAAAGAAGATGGTATTCCATATCCAGAATCTCCTGGTTGTGGTGCTAGCTTTCTTTTAGGGAATTGAGTACCACCTTTTCGATTTGTCCCAGTTATTACCCTGGGTGGCGACTCCTCATCTCCACGCTATGTCTTTGTGACAGTGGTTAGTGTGTTCTTTAGAGCCCTGAGCTCAAACAGTGTCGTGGTTGCTAAAATCTTGGACGCGCGCTAAACCCCGCCATCTACACTTATCGCAAATCTCAATAATTAATTATTCAAATCTCACATTATATATTTCATGGCATCAACCTTAATATCTAACATACTAGTGCACACACAGTCATAGTGTAGCCCATTAGGTAACATGCTCTTCTGCTATCCTTTAAAAATATTTCATTCGAAATTAAATAATGAAAATTCAATATAAAAAAATAACATAATATAATATCAAAAATAAATATACTCAATATTTCTATGGGAAATCATAAATATGAATATTAACAACAATAAATATGATTTAATGAAATGAGCATAATTAAATGTATATTTATTAACATTTATGAATGCTTATAATATTAATCTATATGCAATATATATATATATATATATATATATATATATATATATATATATATATATATATATATATATATATATGATAATAATTCATAGTTGTGCAGTTCTCTAAAAGAACTAGATTGGCCTGGTCCTATAGGTCTCGGTCTTGGCACAACTATAGAAAAATATAAATAAATAATAAGAATAATATTAGAATTGAAATCCTAATTTTATATTTCTAGAAATTCTAAAGAATGACTCAATTTAGGACACAACTCGATCAAAAATTAAAAACTCAGGATCGATCCAATGTCATGTTTTATGAAAATTCTCCTTTGTAAAACGGACGTCTCTCTACTAAAAATAGAGTCGATCCTGCATGCAAACACGCTAATATTCTCAAATGCTCAACTTCTCGGGTTGGACCCCCAAATTACACAAATTGCCCAACCGAGAATGAATATACACAAAGATCAATAATTTAATAATAAATATCAAAAATCACTAAAATCCATAAAAAAATCAATAAATTACCAAAATTCAAAAATTTAAACAATAAAAACATCAACGATATTTATTTTCAAATTAATTAATAAAATCTCAAATATAATTAAATAATATTAATAAAAAGCCATTTTTCAAATATTCAAAATTAAATAGCATAAATTACCAATAATTATTTAAATTGCCCAAATATATAATAAAAATAGCTAAAAATCCATTTAATCATAAAAATAATAAATAAGCTATTTTTTAAGTATATTTTCAAAAATTATTATTAATTAGCTAGAAATAGTAAATAATTCGTAAAAATTATCTTAATACTATTTATCCAAAACATAATAATTAACAATAATTTCAATTAAAATACAAAATTTACTAATTAATAGTAATTTTTCCAAAAATCAAAATTTCACATAAACTTTCAAAAATGCATAATAAATAATTGGAATGTAATTTCAATAAACTTTCTTAACGAAACATTCTTAAAATAACTAATAGAATTTATTAAAAATAAAAAACATTTTCCAAGTTGGGATAGTCTTGTGAACAATATTCGAGTTGAAATAGTGCTCAAAATTCAACTATCTCCAAAATCAATTGTAAGCACATTTTTGGAAAGCTTACAACCCCAATTTAACTAATATAAAGTCAATTTCACATAAATAAAATTAGTTGAACACAAAATCAATAAATTAAATTATGAACCCTAAATACAATTCATAAAAAATGAAGCTCAAATCGAAGTTAATTGGAACGAGCTTTAGATCAAAATAAATCCCAAGGAACGCGCTTCAGATTGACACCAACCACTTGCACTGTCGCTGCCGAAATCGACGTCGGCAAGCTCTGGAAGGTGACGATGCCGAAGGAGAAGAAAGAGGATGAGGGAGAACAATGGTGGGAGGAGGAAGGGTAGGTGCTGGTCGCGAGCTAGGGAGGAGAGCGGTGGCAAGGTGATGCTGCCAGGCAGCAGAGTTGGTGACATGCGGTGGTGGCATTGGTTGTTCTGCAAAACACATAAAGGAGAAGAAGAAAGGAAAAGGAGAAGGAATGAAGAGGGGAAGGAAAGAAATGGAGGGAAAAGGGGAATTTTTTTCTTTTTATATTTTTTTATTAAATACTTTCTTTTCTAATTAAATCCACCATAAAATGTTAAAATATTTTAAATACAGTAAATTAATACTATTCACAATTACTAACAATAATAATATTATTAAATAATATATAACAATAAATTAATTTTTTTAAATCTCGATTAAATACTAATACAATACTATTATAAAATAAATACTAACACTTGAATTGAGTTAAATTACACAAAATAATCATAGTATAAAAATTAAGATATTTATTAATAATGCATATCTCAAAAATTAATTTAATAATTTATAAAATATCGGGTTATAACAATAACTGGCAGGAATGTCATCAATTGCAATTGTTGATGCAGAAACAACTATATTAGCATATTGAGCAAGTTGTCTAATGGTTCTCTTTCCCTTCCGTAATGCAATTAATTCATGTTGCTGTGGAGTTTTTTGGGTCTGAACCTCTTATTCATTTGACTCTTCTTCTACTATAGGAGACTCATATCAATTTCTTTATTGGTGGGACAATTCTTTTGCCATCAAACTCCACATGTTTTAGAGTACCATCTTTTTGCTCTATCTTTTCAGAAGTCATTTTTCGCAGTATGGTCGATTCATTATAGGTAACATCCTTGCTGAATATTACTTTCTTTATTTCTGGACACCAAAGATAATAGCCTCAACCTAAAATTCTGTGTCTAATCTAGTATTGGACAACATACACTGATCATTCTCTAGCAATATCCTATTTATTTACTTTATCACCCCATTTTGTTGTGGTGTATTTCTAATAGTGAAGTGTCTAATAATACCTTCATCTTCACAGACTTTTAAAAATAAATCATTTTTGAACTCTCCACTATTGTCTGGATGGAGAAGTTTAACTCTTTTGCCTATTTAAGTCTCCACCATCTTTTTTATTTAAGAAAAATTCCCAACACCTCATCCTTCATCTTCATTGTATAAACTCGAACTCTCTAGGAAAAATCATCAACAAAAGTGACATAATAGTGTTTTCCTCCTAATGAATGGTTTTGGAAGGCCCCCACACATTTGAATGAACATAATAAAAAATACCCTTAGTATCATGAATTGTTGTTCTAAATTTCACCATTGTCTCCTTCCCTTTAATGCAATGCTCACAAAAATCCAATTTGCAAGCTTATGCTCCTTTCAATGATCCTTAATCTATTAGCAATTTTAAGGATTTTTCTCCAGTATGCTCCAAGCGCACATGCCATAACCTAATTGCTTCTGACTCTTGATTATCAGTAGAAGTTGCCATTACTGTTGTCCTAACAATTGTACTACCTAAAAAGTAATACACATTATTTCTTTTTCGAATTCCCTTCATTATCACAAGTGTATCAGAAATGATTCTCATTATCTCATCTTTTGCCTTTACTTTGAAACCTTGTGACTCTAAGGTTCCCACAAAGATGAGATTCTTCATCAAATTTGGTACATAATGACAACCTGTTAAGGTTCTGGTTAATCTATCCTGATTTCTCAAGCAAATTAAACCAACCCCATGTGTTACAAGAGGGACATTATTTACTATGTAGATAATTCCACCTTTTATTTTTTTAAAATCAAGGAACCATTCTCAATAGGGGGTCATATGGTGGCTACAAGCTAAATCTAGCAACCATAAACTAGAACAGCTGGTTGATGATGTAATAGTAATTGAGAGGTCTGATTCTACATCATCACACTCAGCAACATTTGAATTTGAGATAACATTTCCCTTTTCAGGTTTGTCTTTGTCCTTTAGCTTGGGACAATCTTTCTTCTAGTGCTTTTTTTCTCAACAAAAGGCACATTGATCTTTACTCAGTTTGGACTTTGACTTTGATCTCCCTTTACTTCCTTTTTTTTGACTCTGCTAATGACCTCTAACAACTAAAGCTTCTGCTTTTACACTTATATTTTCATACTTTTCTTTCTTTCTCAATTCATAACTATACAAGTCAGCAATTACTTCACTAAGAGACATAGTAACCTTCCCATGAAATAGAGTAGTTTTAAGATACTCAACCTCATTAGGAAGCGATCCCACCAACATCAAAGTCAAATCTTCATCTTTAAAATTCATGTCCATATTCATTAGATTAGTTGCCAGCTGATTAAAGTAAGTAATATGATAATTCATAGTGGTGTCTAGAACATAATTGAAGCAAAAAAAATTCTTTTTCATGTAGAGCTTGTTTTGACTACTTTTCTTTAAGAATTTCTCCTCCAGTGCCTTCCATAATTACTCACAGAAGTTTCTTAAAAAAAATGAGTACTTATGCTCTCTAGAAAGACACGATCGAATGGTACCACATGCCAATCTATTGATCGTTTTCCATTTTTTCTCCTCAACACCATTTGGTTTCTCTTCTTAAATGGCAATTTCTAGACCCTATTAAAAAGGACATCTAGAACCTCACTTTGCCATATGTAGAAATGACCAGTGCCATAAAAAATCTTCACTATAAATCTCGCATTTGTTACAGCTGTTCTTACCAAAATTGAAGATGATGAAGCTGACATCGGTATGGATGCTTTTGTGCTATCTGTCATTTCTACTATAAAGTCTATTTAATAGTTGTCAATATGGAATGCCAATTAGCCCAAGGTAATTCTTTTCTAATGTGGAAGATTAGTCTAAGTTGCAACCACAGAGCGTACTAAAATAAACCAAGAGCTTTGATACCAATTGATGTGGAATTCGGGTTAATTTCCACCAATAATAACAAATTCACCTTGAAAACTATTGCTCAAGTGACTAGAGTGTAAATGATTGTATTAAATAATCACTCCAAGGTAGATTCCCAGGAAAGTTGTGGTGGGACATAATGGTCCACTTAAATACTAACCTCCTAAACATAATTTTCACTAAAACAAGTAATTTAATAGCACAATTATTCATGAAAACTATACCCAATAATAGCTATTAAATAGACATAAAAGAGAACACTAAATTTTAATGAGGTTCGACCAATTATGCCTATATCCTTGGGCACTACCAAAATAATATTTTACTAGTTTGAGGAAATATTATAAAAGAGAGAAAAAATATAAGACAATTTTTAGATGGAAGGGATGATTAATAAATGGGGGGGGGGGGGGGGAGTAGTTAAAGAACTCCTCCCATTTTTTTCAAAAATTGCAATGTGGAATTTTGACAAATGACAAAAACAACATTGATCATAGATTCTTCAAAGCATATAATATTTGATACAATTAAGGAAGTTCCTATATCTTACATCCTCTTTCTAACAAAATCACAAAAAGCAATTGATTCGAGGATCAATTTGCCAGTCACTAAGGCAATTTTTTAGTTCATTTGTGGGATAATAAAATGAATCAATCCATGGATATATATATATATATATATATATATATATATATATATATATATATATATATATATATATATATATATATATATATATATATATATATATATATATATATATATATATATATATTAAACTATTATAATTAATAAAATATAGGATCACAAAATATAAAATTCATGTGAATTTTAATTAATAAATTCACGACAACTATACCCAACAATAGCTATTAAATAGACATAAAAGAGAACACCAAAATTTAATGAGGTTCGGCCAATTATGCCTATGTCCTTGGGCACTACCAAAATAATATTTCACTAGTTTAAGGAAATATTAAAAAAGAGAGAAAAAATATAATTGCCTAAATATGGGAGAGGAGACAATTTTAAAATGGAAGGAATAATTAACAAAGAGAGGGAGGGAGGGGGGGTTTTGACAAATGACAAAAACAACATTGATCATAGATTCTTTAAAGCATATAATATTTGATACAATTAAGGAAGTTCCTATATCTTACATCCTCTTTCTAACAAAATCACGAAAAGCAACTGATTCGGGGATCAATTTGCCAGTCACTAAGGCAATTTTTTAGTTCAGTTGTCGGATAATAAAATGAATCAATCCATGGATATATATACTACTTAATTCAAACCACACATTATATATATATATATAGAGACATATATATATTATTTAATTAAAATCCCAATATATATATATATATATATATATATATATATATATATCACACAAATTATTAAAATTAAATTATAATTAATAAAAATACCAATTTTATAAATAAAAATTAAAAAAAAATAAAAAATAGTACATGACCAAATAACAAGCTAGAACAATTTAATAAAGAAAAATCAAAATTTCAAAATAATTTATCATATTTATTAATGTTGTTGAGACAATTGGAAAGGAAATTCTGCAGTTTTCAATTTACTATATTTTGCCACTAATAAATAAACAAAATTTAAGATTTATCAAATTGAAGAAATTCAAAAAGGAAAAAAATGTGACATAATTTTAGAAATATGAAATTCAAATAATTTCACATTTTAAGTGCTATAAATATATTAAAATTACCTAAATTTATTTTGCCACTTTAATTTTGATGTCAGTGAGACAATTATAAAGGAAATTGTGCAGACTTTAGTTCATTATATTTCACCCTTTTTGTCTGTAGTACAATTTTGTTTCCTTGAAAGCAACTTTTTTTTTATTACTAGGCCACTATTTTAAAAATAATAGAAGGGCAATGACTTCACTTTAAAATCAAAATGATACAAATTCATATAATATGAAAAAAAAAATAGTATTACATAGTATTCACTTGAAATTAATGCTCTATTCAAAAAATTCAAGAGATTAATAACAACCTGAGATTACCTTCTTTTACAACTCGAATGGCAAAAACAACTTCTCCAATTTCTGATTTATGGTGTTGCATAATAATCCTTCAAAGATAAAAGAATATCAAAGAAAAATTAAACCAAAACCCATTAACACCTTATATCACCAAATTAATTTTTGATCATTTTATTAAAAGTTCCCTTCTAGTTAAGGGTTAGGGTTTCACTTTCATGGCAATTTTGGTTCCCTGCTAGGGTTTTAGTTCTATTGTCGATGCCACCCCTTTTCTTTTTTCTCTTCTTAATTGCTACCACTCAGTTTTTCCTTCCCTAATTCCTATCGCATTTTTCATTCAGTTTCTATTCTCTTCTTTTCTTTGATTGCACTCCATATATATATATCATTATCATTGTTTTTCTTATTAACAATATATTTTTTTTTGTTTTTAATTTTTTTATTTGATTCTATTCTCATTTCTTTCCTAGATTGTTATAAAAGATTTCTAACATGTTAGGAGATTCCATTGCCATACAAGAAATTCTATTGTTCTTAAGGGCAAAGAGTTTGAGGTGATTGTAATTGAAACACTTTTAAATCCTACACAAAAGGACTATAACTCTTACCATTTGGCAGGCAAGTTATGGACAGAGCAAAAATTTAATCCTTAGAAGAGAAAGAGGGAAAAACCTTTTCTTGTTTTGTTTTTATAATAAAAAGATAAAGACTGGGTGCTTTCTTATGAACCTTGGCATTTTGACAAGAATATATTCTTGTTAAAAGAAGTGATGGGATTAAAGCATTCTTCATCGATGGATTTCTCTACCGTAACCATGTGGATTTGAGCATATGATGTTCCTCTACTTTATATGACAAAAGGTTTCTCTAATCTTCTTGCAAAATAGATGGGGAAGTAGTGTTAATGGATCGAGTAAACATTGATAGAGGAGGGAAATTTCTCAGGTTTAAAGTTCGAATTGATGTACATTCCCCTCTTTTATGTGGTGCAACAGTGTCAATGGATGGTAACAAACTTTAGGTTCCTTTTAAATATAAGGAAATGCCACTTTTATATTTTTGTTGTGGCAATATAGGACATATATTGAAGCAATGTGAGGAATATAACGACGAATATAAGATCAAACAGACTACACTGAGTTATGGGTTATGGCTTAAAGCTTCACCTATAAAGAGAATTTACAATGAATCTCTTCATATAATAGATCGTATGAAATCAAAGAGAGATAAAATACCAAGTGGCTTAAAAAATTACTATATAGCCACAATAAATTCATTCAGATCCTAGAAGAAAGTGAATCCAGTAAATTGGATGTAGATGATGAAGGGGCTAGATGTCTAGATGATGTTCAAGACTCTATAGTGAAGTCCTTAGCTAAGTTCCATGTTTTGTCACAAAATACCCCTACCCATCCACTACCTTTTCAACATCTACCTTTATCAAACTTACTAGAACCCAATGAGACCATAACTCCAACTCCCATCTCCCATAATATAATGCTATTTTCTAGTAATAATATCACATAGATATCTCCCATTTCCCATTCACCTTTATATACCTAGTCAGACCCAATTCTGATAACCTCCCTCATTAATCCTATAACAAGTGACTTTACCATTCACTTAAACCTTCCATTGTCTGCTCGTAAGCTAAAAAAAAAAACATGCAACAAAATCCAAATGGTCCTGACAAGCAAAAAAATCAGTCCCAAACCCGAAATCCAACCCTAAGGTGATTGTTTCCAAAAGAAAAATTCATAAAGCCTTTATGGAAGCACAGTCTTCAGAATATATGGTCCACAATAAAAAGCTTAAAGATATGATGCTTTTAGATGTACCATGCTTTAATTCCCCAATGGTGGAGGCTGTGATATAGCCCCATTGATAGTTATGAGTTGTCTGGCATGGCATTGTCGTGGGCTTGGGAACCTACAAACAATTCATAACCTTAAGAAACTTCTATTTTAAAAAAATCCCAGTTTTATTTTTTTAATAGAAACAAAACTTCTTGAATCTGAAATGCAACAAGTGTGTAATATGTTAGGAATGGATGGCCATATAATAGTTAGTTGTGGTCTTAATGATCCGGGGCAAAAGGGAGGTTTATGTTTAATATGGAGAGGGGATTTTTCAGTTGAGGTGTGCTCTTCCTTACTCCATCATATAGATGTATTTGTTTATGTAGATTATTGCAATAAATGGTGACTCTTAAGTGTTTATGGTTAGCCAGAGGATGATAATGAATTGATGACTTGGGAGATTCTCTTATCTTTAAAACGTGATTTAGATATCCCATGGCTATGTTATGGCAACTTCAATGAGATTCTCTTTAGTGATGAGAAGAAAGGAGGTAATCCTAAATCTATTGAGAAAATGGAGAGATTCTGTAATGCTATTATTGGTTGCCAACTTTATTATTTGGGCTACAATGGTTATAAATTTACATGGACTGATTTAGATAACATACAAGAAAGATTGGATAGGTTCTTAGCAAATGAAGATTGGATTACTCAATTTCCCCATTTTTGTGTTTTTCACCTGCTGAGGTACTCTTTGGATCATAACCTGATTTTTGTTGAGTGGAATAATGGTAATAAATCTCATGGGCAGAAGAAGAGAATTTTTCAGTTTAAGGAGATGTAGTTAGAGGATTAGTCTTGTAGAGAAGTGATTAATCAAGCTTGGAACTCCACCTTTAGGGGTTTGGATGCCTATGCTATTAAAAAGAAAATTAGCCAATATGGGAGGGACTTATTGACATGGGAAGCAGAACACTTTGGCAATCTCAGTAATTCCATTAGATGACTCTGAATTGACCTCTATAAGCTACAATCGCTTCTACCATCTGAAGACAATATGCAAACCTAGAAAAACATTGAGATGAAGATTGATGGATTAGAACATAAAAAAGAACTAATGTGGCATCAGAGAGCTAAGGTAAATTGGTTATTTGCTGAAGATAAAAATACAAATTTTTTTCATCAAAAGGCAGTTGAAAGAAAGAGGAGAAATAGAATTAGTGTTATTATTAACTTAGATGGTTCTAGAGTGGACTCAGTGGAGGGCCTTGCTCAGGTTTTTTCCTCATACTTCCAAGAATTATTTTCTATTGCAGCACTTTTTGACATGGTTTCAACTTTGAATGCAATTCCTAGGTTATTAGATGATGACATGAATCAAGTATTGTTATCTTTTTTTTTTCTAAAGATGATATCATCCATGCTTTAAAAAAAATGCATCCCACCAAGGCCCTAGGTCCTGATGGTTTACCTGCATTATTTTTTCAAAAATTTTGGAATATTATTGGTGATGATGTCTCTTCTTTTATTCTTAATGTGTTAAATAATGGGGTTGACACAAGTGTTTTAAATCATACTCATATTGTTCTTATTCTAAAGGTAAAAAATCTTTACACTCTAAAAGATTTTAGATTTATCAGCTTGTGTAATGTCATTTTTAAGTCAATTATGAAAGTGATAGCTAATAAACTTGTAAACGGCTGGGTTTACCGTGTGCCCAAGATTTTAGCAACTGCGACACTGTTTGAGCTCAGGGCTTTAGAGAACACACTAACCATTGTCATAAAGACATGACGTGGAGATGAGGAGTCGCCACCCAGGGTAATAACTGGGATAAATCAAAAAATGGTGGTACTCAATTCTCTAAAAGAAAGCAAACACCACAACCAGGAGATTTTGGGTACGAAATACTAACTTCTTTTAGTCTTGTGTTCACTTAGAATTATTTTACGAATTACTATCTTATCCTCTATTTACATGCAATTTCATATAAACCCTTATTAAAACAATCAACTCCAGGAAAACTAGTCATGAAAAATACATGTAAATAATGCACTCATTTAAATTCATAATCCCTAAGTTAGTCTAATCTACATTGATTTTAATTAAATGGCCTAAATCTACATGTTTTAATTTACAAGTGAGCCTAAAGACTAATGAGCCTAATTCATATTTAATTTTAATTAAATGAACCTAAATATATTTATTTTAATTCTAAAATGAGCCTAAATCTACAAATTATGAAATATTTAATTTAGTAAGCCTAGTTCTACATATTTTATTGCTAAAGTGATCTTAAATCTACAAGTTATGAAAAAAGCTTAAATCAAATGGGATAAGTCTAAATTATTAAATTAGGTGGGCCTATATCTAAATTAACTAAATGAGCTTAAGTTATCTCTACCCTAAATCTAATTAATTATGGGCATAGAGATTCATTTTTATTAATTAAACCTAAAAAAAAACCTAAATTTACTTAAATGGATTAAAGCCTAATGTGGGCTTAAGGCCCAAAACACATAAACATAAACAATCAAACCCAAAAACAATAAAAAATATCAAAAACAATCAAATTAAAGATCAAACAATTAATCCAACTTATTTCTTTTAAAAACCCTAATTTAATTAAAGTGATTATGAACAATAAATAAAATAATTAACAAACAACCATAATTCTAACCACTTAAATCTAATCCAATTTTAATAAAAAAACCAAATTATCTCTAGCCATTAATTTTAATTAATTACCCAATTAAAAATACTAATTTTACTAACCGATTAATTAAAATAAAATCCACAATCGCACACACATAATTTTATTATTCCCACTATTGGGGCTATTACAAAGAACCATTGAAAATAATAAGAAAAGAAAAATTAATACAATCCCAAAAATAAAAATAAAACAATATTAAACAATTAAATAAAAAACCTAAAAACTATATTTAGCTACAAGGTTCCATCCATGGCATTCCATGGACCTTCATGGATTTTGTTCTCCAAGTAAGATCATCATATAATCCCCTCCATAATCACCAATACAAAAGAATAAACAATGATTAGTGAATAAAATAACAATAAAAATAAAATAAAATTGAAATTTAATAAAATCAAAATAATGATAAAATAATAAAAATAAAAAAAAGATAGGAAAGAAGATAATGATTATGGATTCACTGTTGTTGGCTCCTTAGACTAGAACTAATCACCATTGTTTGTTAAGTAGGTTTTCAAAAGAAACTTATTATTCTCTTCTACAAGGTCTATTTCTCCTTGCTTCAAAAAACACTAATAAATCACAGAAGATACTTTTTTGTATTACTTAGGAAAAGAAAATTCTCTAGGCCAAAAGAGAGCTAGAGGTCTAAAAAAGTGCAGAAAAAAAAGAGCTTCAGAGTCGAGAGTTTTTAGAATCCCCCCATAAAGGAGCTTTAGCTAGGTTTTTATAGAAAAACCTAAAAAACCCTAGCCCCATCACGTACTAAAGAGTTTAAGTTTTCAAAGGATTTTATTTCCTGAGCCCCATCACATACTGAAGAGTTTTAGTTTTCAAAGGATTTTGTTTCTTGAAAATTTAGATAAATCCAAAAAGGAATTTAAGAAAATTTTTTAACCAATCGAAATTCAGGAAACACATTTTTATTTTCTGTAAAAATATGAAAAAATGGACGAAAAATATATAATTTCGATTGAAATTATAGAAATCCAATCCTATTTTTTAATTTATTTAATTACAAAAAGAACCCTGAAAGAATTTAAAATTTTCAATTAGGTCTTAAAAACATTATAGTTAGGTCCTTGAACAACCAATTAAACTCTTTTTTGAAAATGCATTCAGACTCTTGAGGTTTCAAACTTCAAGTATTGAAGACCTATTTATAACATTTCCATCATTGGAGTCCTTTGTCGCATCTATATTTTATTATCCTGAAATTGAGTGTCTACAGTTGTCCCCCTTTGTCGCTGTTTGCTTGACAAATTACAACAAAGCAAATAAGTACACAATTTCTTAAGAATAAAGTTTGGGTACTTACCTGTGCTCCTTGAGGCTTCTGCTTTTATATAATCATTAGTTCACAATGAATGCTTGTGTTTTTGTACAACACTAGGCATAAACTTAAAACATTTAAGGAAACACTATACTTAAACATATAGTATTAGTTTGAAAGGATACATCACACTTGGTCGTATGATGTTGATTATACTCAATCGTATAGTCTAAATTGGAAGGATGCATTGTACTCGGTCGTATAAGGTCGACTATACTCATTCATATAGTCCGGGTTGAAAGAGGTGCATTGTACTTGGTCATACAATGTCAACTATACTCGGTAGTATAGTCTGAATTAGAAGGATGCATTGTACTTGGTCGTACAATGTTGACTATACTCGGTCGTATAGTCTAAATTAAAATGACACATTGTACTTGGTCATATAATGTTGATTATACTTGATCGTATAGTTTGAATTGAAATGACACATTGTACTCGGTCGTACAATGTCGACTATACTCAGTCATATAGTCTGAATTGAAATGACATATTGTACTTTTTTGTACAATCTCGACTATACTCGGTCATATAGTCTGAATTGAAATGACACATTATACTCAATTGTATAGTTTGAATTGAAATGACACATTGTACTCGGTTGTACAATGTCGACTATACTCGGTCATATACTCTGAATTGAAATGACACATTGTACTTGGTCATACAATGTTGACTATACTCGGTCGTATAGTCTGAATTAAAATGACACATTAAACTTGGTCGTACAATGTCAACTATACTCGGTTGTATAGTCTGAATTGAAATGACACATTATACTTGGTCATATAATGTCGACTATACTTAGTTGTATAGTCTAAATTGAAATGACACATTGTACTGGGTCGTACAATGTCAACTATACTCGGTCATACAGTCTGAATTGAAATAACACATTGTAGTCGGTTGTACAATGTTGACTATACTCGATCGTACTGTCTAAATTGAAATGACACATTGTAGTCGATCATACAATGCCGACTATACTTGGTTGTACAGTATGATTTGAAATGACACATTGTACTCAATCATACAAAGTCGACTATACTCAGTCGTATAGTCTAATTTCTCTTATGTTGATAATTTAATAATTCAATAAATTATAAAATCATATAGCATTGCAATTTAAGGCTAAATTGCAAGAGAAGTGTTAGACTTAAATGTGAACGAAGTTAAGGGACTAAAGTGGACATTTGCCACTTTAATATAAGCTTTGCATTTTGTTGATCCATTTCTTCATTTCCTATCCCTTTCATTTCTTTATTTTTCTTTTCCTTTTTCTTGATTTTCAAATCTTGTTTCTTCAATTATTTTTTCATCTGACCTCCAATTTGAGATTTGTCTGATTCTATGGCTCACCCACAATGCAGACTATGTGCAACCATCTTTAGACAATCAAATCTAGTCATATCTCAAATACATTTCCCTTAAAACAATCTGGGGCTCAATGAAAGGGAAGAGGTGCTCCTTTTGACTTACTTGCACCTCCACAAATGCTCATAGGCTGGAGATAAGGTAAATTCATCTTCTGTCTTTGATGCTACAAAAAATTATATTCCTGTCAATATATTAACATATTCATGCATGCAATTATAGAATATCTTTTATACAAATTAGATAAAATTTCATGAAATTGTCAATTTAAAGCAAAAATTTACAAAATTGGTTTTAACATGTTAGAGGACTAGTAACATTCTAGTTAGATTTTTGGATTCTAGGTCAAAAATCTAAATTTTGGATTGGAATTTTTGGATTTTCGATCGAGAATCTGGAAATCCGATTGAAAATCTAGATTGCTAATCAGGAATCTAGAAATCCAATCAAAATTCTAGATTTACAATCGAAAATCCAATCTTTCGATCATTTTTTAAAAAAAACCCAAAGATAAAAATGAAAATAGAAAAAAAATTAAAAGTTTGTAAAGGAATGTAATCCTGTCATTTTTTGAATTTTATTCAGAAACCACTGAAAATCTTGAGTTGCTTTCACTTGGCTCGAGAACTCTATCATGATTTATCTAGAGAGGTAGTACAACATATTTGGGCATCTGGCTTCCAACACTTTATTACTACTCTACCGATTGCCCGAGGTAGGTCAAACCACTTTTCACTCTTTGCTCTTATCAAGAGGTGGATGGATACCACTCACACCTTCCATACAAAAGTGGGCGAGCTGATTATTTCCCCTATGAGCTTCTTTGCTATTACTAGGATCACCTTCAGGGGTACCCTAGTTCTTTTTGATATCCATTACTGCACTCTTCCAGAGGATGCCAAAAGTTGTTATGTTCGCGACTTGCTCAGTTTGTTCCGACATGGAAGAATCGAAAGAATGTGCTTCTTTCTTCTCTTATTCAAGGTTTCAGAAGATTACCCTCCACTATACCATGCTAAATCCTTCAGAAGGTGAGATGCTTCTTATTGATACTGTTAGGCACTACCCTCTTCTGCGAGACTGGTCATGAGGTTAACAGTGCTCTTCTCGGTCCCCTTCAAGATCTTGCTGGAGTCACTACTTTTGATTAAGGATCTACAACTCTTGCCTATCTCTACTATAGACCGGATACTGTCTGTAGAGGTGTTGTGACAATATGCAGCTTTTGATATGTTTTGCATGTATGTCTTCTTTATGTCTTCTACCCCCTTTTAATTTTGCTATTTTATAACCCTTTTTCCTTTCGACCATCTTTTTTTTTAGGTCTGGGGCATTAAGATCAAGGTGATTCGAGGCTTTAGAGTTATTAGCTCTGACAGGAGTCTTCCACTGATGTAGAGATGGGGTTCTTCTTATCTTGCTAGTGTCAAGTATGACTTACAAACTTATTGGGACCAGCTAAACTTTTTAGAGTGGGACATGGTAAGATAAATTTAATTATTAGTATTTGATTAATTGTAAAATTTAAATAAATTTTATTTGAATGAATTTTTAGGTCAGATCAGATTGGCTGGTTGGTGCTAAAGACATCCAACGATACAGTTTTATGACTGATGCTGTGAGGCTTTAGACTTTGAGGATTTTGTTTCCTGGTTATGGTTGCCAGATGTGATATCCTGGTGAGCATGTTTATCATTAGCATGGGACCTTCCAAGAGGCGTGTTCCTTCTTTTATTCCCTTTTCCATGTTAAGCAGTTGCAACATAGCTGGTCTTAAGCTTAGAATAGCTCTTGAGGGATATGACACTTCAACTCTACTCAAGCGTTCTCGCCACTATCAGGAGTATATTTTAGGAATCTACTAAAGCAAGTTCCTACAGACCTAGCTGACGTATACTTTCCATTACCATTTCCTTCTTATCATCATCTTACTTCATTCTCTTTCGTTGCTATGGATGACATTTATTTTTTTGCAGGTTGAAGAAGCTACTGATGTTGCTATGGAGGAGGAGACTGAAGGTGACACTGAGAGGATTAAGTAGGAGGTTAAGCATACTCAGCATAGTAGAGCTGCTCGAGGTGATACTTCATTGAGTACCATTTTGGGCAATGTTCCCATGTTGGATAGGTCTATGTATTATTAAGCTCCTATGGTGCAGACTCCTATTGAGTAGCACATGTATTTTGATATAGCTTAGATTCCTAGTTTTCTCCTCTTGATGCTTCACATGTAAGTGCATTTTGCATTTCCAATTTTGCACAAACTGCCACTTTGAACCTATAAGTCCTATAAGTTATTCAAAATTTCAATCAAAACCTAAAAAAAGGCCAACACTGCCATTGACTGTAGGGATGATGGGGTCATAGTCAAGAAGGTCAATTTGGACAGTAGCATGAATAATGTAGCTGCATTGGAGAAGACAACATAATAGACTTCAAGCAGTTGAGTCGATGTCACGAGTAAGAACTATAGCTGAACAGGGCGCTCTTGCTGGTACTATTTTAATTCTTGAAAATTGTAGAAGAGTATTATCGATTCTTAACTTGTCTTCCTTTGTTTCATTTTTATTGTTCTTTTTTATTTTTTTTAAATATGAAATCCTTAAGTGATTCTTTCTTTTCATTTTTATTGTTCTTATTATTTTTTTAATTATCAAAATCCTCTTTGTAGTTCTTGGATATTGAGTAATGAAATTTTTGAAATAGATATTCTGTAATTTTTGGAATATTTTTCAATGTGTGTTGATGATGATCCATGATGTTTGAAATAGTAATACTGTGCAATGGTTTTGTTCTATGTTAATTAGGAGAGAAAAAATTTAAGACTTGATTGAAATTTACTCACATGTCAGTTCATTGGGTAGGGTCTAATTGCCACGTCATTCTATTCCATTTTAGATAATGGATGTGGATTAACGTGAAACACTTTAAATGCTTCAATGAAAAAAATATTTTGTTAGGACTTGATTGAAATTTTGGATAACTTATAAGACTTGTGGGTTCATTATCCCTATAGATATAGATGTAAATTAGTTGAAGTTGTCATGCAATAATTTAAACATATGTAGCATATAAATAAATTTTTTATATTTTTAATAATGTAATTATAAAGAAATTTAAAAACATTAAGGTAAATTTTTGCAAGGGCCCCCAATCACAAGAAACATTATTTTTGTCCTTTCTTTATATAAGCATATATGAGTGGATAACTTTCTTCCACTTGATAAAAACAAAGATGTTGATACGCATCGCAGGTTGCGACAGCTACAGTGCCATCGTAACTTGCAAAAAAAAAAAAACCTATTTTACCCCTCAATAGAGGGGGCCATCTATTAATGGAGGAGAGTATAAGGGCCTTTTCGCGGCCCGCCACAAGAAACGTTATCCTAAAAACAATGCAAAGGAAAGTGAATATAATTATAATTTATAGAATAAATAATACATGTACAGAGGCAAAAAATAAATTTTGGTTTTGTTCATTGCTGCTTTAAAATCACTAATGGCTGAGGTAATGGTTTCTTTAGCTGTTCAAAGAATCACTGACCTACTGATTCAAGAAGCGAACTTTTTAAGTGGTATTTCTTGCAAGAAGAACTCAAACAGATGCAGTATTTCTTGATAAAGGCAGACCGTATAGAAGACCAAGACCACAATGTTCACAACTTCATTGCTCAAATCAGAGCTGCTGCTTATAAGCTGTGACAAGTAGAGGAGAAAGGGCATGTGCACTCATCAAGGGCTTTACCTCATTTTTCACTAAAGGTCTTAACTTCTATGAAATATAGAATCAGATTGAAGTAGTTTGAACTAGGATTGAGGACATTTCTGCTAGTATGTAGACCTATGGAATCTAATTTGTTACTAAAAATCAAAGGTATTATAAGCACCCAATTTCATGATGCAATTATGCATAGTGCGAAAAAAGCCCCTATGATTAAAAATTAATTGAGAAATTGGTCTCTAATGTTGAAATTTGAGATTTCAAGGACTAAATTGTAATATTTTTTAGACCTAATTGCAAAATCTTGATTTTAGAAGTTTTTTAAAATTTTTCGGGACCACTGAGCAAAATGCCAATCAACATTTACCAAATGTCGATCGGCATTACGAGAATTTTTATATTTTTTTAGTATTTTATGTCCTTTTTCAGTATTTTTCTATTTTCTGATTAGTCCAAAATTAATAAAGAAATTAATTTTAATATTTTTCGTGTACAATACGCGTCCATTACGTGTATCTTTATCCTTTTATCTTGATTTTGATTTTGAAAAAAATAGAGCGCTCCTGTGATCACGCAAGAGGTTAACAATGCTATGATCACAGGAGTTGTTAGTGCAGGATAAAAAGGAAAGAAAGGTACTGGAGAGGGGAGGGTTTTCAAAATAAAAAAAAATTTTGAGAGAAAAAACACATAAAAAAACATCTATTGTAGGATTTCAGAGGAACTTTTCCTTTTCAAAAGAAAATAGACGTATTTAAAGTCTAGGAAATCAAGAAGGAAAGCAATAGAGTCAATTCCAAACGGTGAAAATCACAATCTAAGGGGCTATATAACTGCATCTGCACTGCATCTTCTACTCTTTTCTTTTCCTTTATTTTAATTTTACTTCTTTATTTTATTTTTATTGATTCATTAATGATTAATTTTTTTTATTATTTTTTGTTTGTTTTGATTGATGTCCTATGGTGCCCTGGAGGGGAGGTTGGAGATATGTGATGTTTTTCTTGACAATAACTATTGAAGAATCCATAGAATGCCATTGATTAAAGTCTGTAAAACTCCTGTAGGATTTAGATTTTTATTATTTCTTCATGTTATTTGTTCATTTATTACTTATGGGTTGTAATTAATTTTCTTTTAATTTTCTGCACTATAGGTTGTAATAACCCCAATAGTGGGACATAATGGAATTCTAATTCTCTGCACTAAAATTGATTAGTAATCAGGGTTTCACTTGGTAAAACCTCATTAAAATCAATAATGGCAGTATTTAATTAGGGTTCATGAAATTGATTTAGGGTTTTTAGAAAATCATAAAAAATGTACGTTTGATCCTTTTTTTTTTTTTGTATTACAAAGATTGGTATGAGTTTCTTCTTTTCACTTTATAAGGATATAGGACTACAGCTAGAACTACCATAGGCCAAACTCCGTTCTCCTTAATATATGGTTATGAAGCAATCTTGCCTATAGAAACAGAGATCAAATCCTTGAGAGTTGTCATGGAAGATAAAACTCTTAAGAGTGAATGGGCACAAAAGAGATATGATCACCTTGTATCTCTAGACGAGAAAAGGATGAATGCTTTGTTTCACACTCAGATATATTAGAGGAGAATACAAAGATCATTCAATAAGAAGGTTAAGCCTAGAAAGATAAAAGTTGGGGACATGGTGTTAAAATAGTCCAGAGCAGTGGTATTTGATCCGAGAGGAAAGTTCAAACCAAACTGGGAAGGACCATATTTAGTTAAATTGGTTCTGCCTACAAAAGCTATAAAGATATCATATCTGGAAGGAAATGAATTCATGGAGCATGTTAACCTGGATCGCCTCAAGAAATACTACCTATAAAAAATAAAATAAAAGTAGTATAGAGAAAATAAAGTCCATTGATTAGAAAACCTGAAAAGGCTAGTCATGTAAAAGTTAAGACATTCTCGCTATTCAGAAAACCCATAAAGGGCTGGCGGATAAAAATTAAGGAATAAAAATAAAAGAAATGGTTCCACTGGCTAGAAAACCCACAAAGGGCTAGTCAGGTAAAAATTAGGGTAAATAAATGAGAGAGAAAAATATTCAGCTAGAAAATCCGAAAGGACTAGTTGATAATAAGAATTATATCAGGTCATATAATAAATGTGCTCATTTTGGCCCTAATTAATGAATCCTCTTAAAATTGAATTTTTGTTTTAACATTGCATGTTCTATCTTATTTATAATGCATAAGTACTAGAAAGGAAAACAGAACATGAAAGCTTAAAATCAGCTCTATAAGACTAATTCCTATTGATTTTTATGTTTATTCTTTTGTGACTCATCATGCAAAGCTTGAGTCCTCTTGTATCTAGAGAATCCTGGTGGCTTCGTAGATTTTACCACAACCCAGGTCTTGTAATTATCATTAGTAGCTCTATCAACATCCAAGTGTATGTTCTGCTTAAGAATCCTATGAGGCCATAAATTCTTGACCCTGTCCAAATAATCCTATTTGAAGGGGAAGCCTTTAAAGTCAGTTAGAACGGTAACTATGAATTGTGGGTAGCCATACTGAAGACAAAGGCGGGAAGGAGAAAAGAAAGTCAAGAAATGCAACCCTAGGATGGGAACACAGTGATCATATAGGTCAAAGGTCATAAACTTCAGGTTCCACCAGGGGTAAATCCATGTAATCTCAGCATTTGTAATGCCCACTGGTTTATAGTATGCCCGTCCTTCACCTTTAAAGGGTGATATTGTAGTTGATGAAGTTAATAAGATAAAGAGTTAGCAGGAACAACAAGCAAGCTCAGCTTCTCTTATAACTAGATTTGGAAAATATAGAAATAAATAAAATAAAATGAAAGCCCACTAAGTTGAAAACCTAAAAGGGCGACTTAGGCAAAAACTAGGGCAAGCCTACTAAGTTGAAAACCCAAGAGGGCAGCTTAAGCAAAAGTTAAGGTAAAAAAACAACCCTCCATTCATTTATCTAAGTCTGATTTAAGGAATTTGAATTCATATAAAGCCACATACCAGTTTTACACAATGCATATAAACAGTATAGAATTCAGAACACAGTAATATGACAAAAAAGTCTAATAGCCTAGATCAGTCATCCTGAGCTTTAGAATCTGGCCATGGGCTCCATCCCCTGGTGGGATCATCCTGATGAAAGGTGTCCAGAGGTCTAGTGGAGGAAGTCCCAGCACTGTAAGGGTTAATGCCTGAACCTGCAAGCTATCAGTGAAGCATCTTGATCTCGTGTTCTAGACCACTCAAGTAGCACTGTACATATAGTAAACACATTATGTGCATTTCATACATAGCATGCATACATTTGCATCTTCATTGTACATATACTTACCCTCCAACTATTTATATGACCTGTATAGTGAATAACCTCAGAGATGAGGTGAGTCCATGCAAGTACTTCGCCTGTATCCGAGGAACCTATTTTGTAAATTTACTAAAATTATTGTCAAGTGTATAGATCATACAGGGAATAAGTAAGAAAGACTCACATGAGAAGCATCTACTGGAGAAAAGATAGAAATATGAGCATCACTGAAATGCATTTACTGCTCAACTGGAGTTTGAACAATAGGAGCCCAATGGAACATGGACTTATCTGGGAGAGAAACATCACCAAGGGTAACACCAGCAAAGGCCCCATTACGACTAGTTCCAATATGATAAGCAGAATGTGCATGGCTAGGTCTGAACCTAGGACCCTCAAAATCAAGAGCAATATCAGCAATAAGAATAGTCTCAGACTCAAGAATGGTCTTAGTCCACTGAGCAGTCTTAGTCTCCTCCTCCATCACCTCATTAACAGGAGAGCCAATCTCCTCGAGTTGAGAATAAAGAATGAATGAAGCATGAATTTCAAAAAAAAAAGAACAGAAGAAATGATTAGAAATTACCTCAACCCGGTTAATAGGAATCTGCTATAAGAGATGCTCATGAATGAACTACTGGTAATGTTGTGATCACTCGAGGAAGGTTGAAGCATCATATCCCTGAAGTGCTTCTGTTAGCTCTGAACTTGTCAGATGAGAACTTCGCAATATAGAAGAAGGGACATCAGATGGAATATGGCATTACGAAGGTTTGGAAGACCAGCGATGCACTTGCTCTGCTAAATACCACATCTGACAACCATATCCAGGAAGTAGAACCCTCATAGACTCAAGCTGTACTGAACCAACCATAAATTCATATCTCTGGACATTATCAACTCCCGCCAACCAATCAGAATTAATCTACAAAATCATGTTAATTAATTTTTATTTTCATTAAATAATGAAGTACTAATGAATTCGCTTTTTACCAGGTACCACTCGACAGTGTTCAGTTGATCACGATAGGTCTGAAGAGTGTTTTTGGTACTAGTTAAATGGGAAGAGCCCCATCTCTGCATCAGAGGAAGACTCATGTCAGAACTGATAGCATCAAAGCCCCTGATCAACCCGATCTCTATACTCCAGATCTGAAAGAGAAAAATAAATAAGTCAGTGAGTCATACAGAAAGTAGGGATGGTGACAAGTAAAGAAAAGATGACATACATGTAAGACATGCCAAAAGCCACACATCATGACAGCACCTTTACAGACAGTGTCCAACTTATAGTAAAGATAAGCAAGTGTAGCAGATCCCCAGTCAAGTGTGGCAACCCGACCCAAGTCACGGAGTGGGCCAAGTAGAGCAATATTAACCTCATGACTGGTCTCACAAAAGAGGGTCATACCCAACAGTATTAGAAGGAGGCACCTCGCCTTATGAGTGATCTGACGAGGAGTGGTGCTAGGAAGGCGTCTAAATCCATCAACTAAAAATAAAAGGAGAATATTCTTTTAATTCTTCTATGTCGGAGTGAGCTCGATCAAATCTCACATATATTGATTCCTCGCATGCTCAAGGAGACTGCAATAACCAATATCAAAGGAAATGGGAGTCCCTCCAAAAGCAATCCCTGTGATTGCGGAAAAACTCATAGGCGAAAAAGTCAGCTTGCCTACATAAGTGTGGAAAGTATGGGTAGTGTCCATCCACCGCTCAATCAGAACAAATAAAGAAAAAAGATTAGACTTGCCTTTAGCTGAAGGAAGCACATCAATGAAATGTCTAAACCCGAAAGCCCATATCAGCTATGTTACATTATATGGCAGCTCGTGAAAAAATTCTGGAGCTATGTGAAAACAGCTCGTGAATTTCATCGCTTGCTGGATGAAATTCAAGGATTTAGAAAATTGAATTAATTAATTAATTAAAAAAATTGAAAAATCAGAAAAGTCGATCAACTTTTGCCTAATGCCGATCGGCATTAGGCAAATGCCGATCAGCATTTAAGCAAATGTCGATCCGACTTTGCATACAGACCAAATTTTGACCTTTTGACATTGTTTTTCAAGTATTTGATTAGTTATATAGTATACCCAGGGCCAAAATATTATGTGACAAGAGTTTTCATGCATTTCTTTTATCAATTTCTAATCTAGTTTGAATAATGTGCATACTAGTTTGCATTTTGAAATCTATTCTAACTACTAGCCATACAAACAGTTTTTTTTTTTACAGGAATAAGCAGAAATGAGGAAATATTACCTTATTACCAACATTTGTACACCTATGGAGGTGCAAATAAGTCAAAGGAAGAATAGAAGAGCCTTCTTGAAGTCCAAGGTTGTTCTGAGGAAAATGAAGAGGTTGAATGGCTGGGTCTACTAGAATGTCTACTCTCCTACGTACTCTATGTTGTGGGTCAACCATAGGATTTGACAGATTGCAGATCGGACATTAGATGATTAAGAAATGAAAATCAATGCAAAGAAAGAAAAGAAAATAAGGAATGAATGAGATAGGCAAAATGGGAAGTAATAAATAAAATGGAAAATGTCCATTTTAGTCCCTTAGATATGCTTGTATTTAAATTCAAGTTATTTCTTTGCAATCCAGTTCGTAATTGCATTTTAATTAGGAAGTAGTTCCTATTTAATTCATTAAAATCCATATCATTAATCATTAATAGCATGCATTCATCTGTATTTATTCTGGATCCTCAGTTAAGTATAGAATAAGTAATGTAAATATAGAATTCAATTTTTGCATTTTACATGCATTATTTCAATCAAAAATTTTTAAATTCATATGCTGCACAGTAGCTATGATAAGAATTACAAATGATTATGTTTTATACTGCATAGTAGTCATAACTTTCACTACGTTATGTGCTACATAGCAGTTATGACATAAGTTGCTATATTCATAATTTGCTAGACATTCCGTAAGATCTATAGCAAATTTGAAAGTTGCACTTTTGCTAGTAGCTACACTGTAGTTACAATATTTTTTTGAAAAATCATCACTAGACGTCCTACAAGGAATATAGTGTACATCATTAGACATCCCACAGGGAATATAACGAAACTCATTATCACTAGACGTCCTACAGGAAATATAGTGTACATCATTAGATGTCCCACAGGGAATATAACGAAACTTATTATCACTAGACGTCCTACAAGGAATATAATGTGTGCATCATTAAACGTCCCATAGGGAATATAACAAAATTCATCATTGCTAAACGTTCCACAGGAACTGTAGTAGATTTTCAATTCATCATTGCTAGACGTTCCACAGGAACTATAGCAGACTTTCAATTCGTTATAGCTAAACGTCCCACAGGGAATATAGCGAAACTCATTTGTATAAAGTTCATTAGATGTTCTATAGGAAATATAGTGAGACTTGATAAACATTACATTCGACTAAAATTGCATAACAATTTAAGCATCAACTTATCAATTAGGATATAACTAAGAATCATAGTTCTTTCCTTCAAAATTTTATGCTTTTACTGTTTTGCCGTAATTTGTCAAGCAAACAGCGACAAAGGGGGGCAACTGTAAGCACCTAATTTCGTGATGCAATTGTGCATAGTGTGACAAAAGTCCTTATGATGAAAAATTAATCAAGAAATTGATCTCTAGTGTTGAAATTTGAGATTTTAAGGACTAAATTGTAATATTTTTTTTACCTTATTGCAAAATCTTGATTTTAGAAGTTTTTTAAAATTTTTAAAATTTTTCGAGACTGCTAAGTAAAATGCCGATTGACATTTCGGGACTTTTTGTATTTTTTTTAGTATTTTACATCCTTTTTCAATGTTTTTCTATTTTCTGATTGGTCCAAAATTAATAAAGAAATTAATTTTAATATTTTTCATGTACAATATGCATCCATTACGTGTATCTTTATCCTTTTATCCTAATTTTGATTTTGATAAAAACATAACGCTCCTATGATTACGCAAGAGGTTAACAGTGCTGTGATCATGAGAGTTGTTAGTGCAGGATAAACAGGAAAGAAAGGTACTGGAGAGGGGAGGGTTTTCAAAACAAAAAACAATTTGAGAGAAAAAACGCATAAAAAAAAACCTTCTACTACAGGATTTCATAGGAACTTTTCCTTTAAAAAAAAAGACTTTTTAAAGTCCATAAAACCAAGAAGAAAAACAATAGAGTCAATTCCAAATGATGAAAATCATAGTTTGAGGGGCCATATAACTGCATTTGCACAACATCTTCTACTCTTTTCTTTTCCTTTATTTTAATTTTACTTCTTTATTTTATTTTAATTGATTCATTACTGATTAAATTTTTTTTTATTGATGTCCTATGGTGCCTTGGAGGGGAGGTTGGAGATATGTGATGTTTTTCTTGACAATGACTATTGAAGAATCCATGGAATGCCATGAATTAAAGCCTATAAAACTCACGTAGGATTTATATTTTTATTATTTCTTCATGTTATTTGTTCCTTTATTGCTTATGGGTTATAATTAATTTTCTTTTAATTTTCTGCATTATAGGTTGTATTAGCCCCAATAGTGGGAAATAGTGGAATTCTAATTCTCTTCACTAAAATTGATTAGTAATTAGGGTTTCATTTGGTAAAACCTCATTAAAATCAATGATGGCAATAGTTAATTAGGGTTCATGAAATTGATTTAGGGTTTTTATAAAATCATAAAAATGTACATTTGATCTTTTTTTGGTGTTTTATTTGTTTTAGGCTTGTTTTTATATTTCTATCCTTTTTGGCCTTAAGCCCACGATTAGGTCCAATTCACTTAAAATAGGTTTATAAGTGGTTTAGGTTAATTAATTAATTAAAACCAACGTAGACCCATTTTAGGTTAATTAGAGCTTAAGCCTATTTTTTAGTAATTAAAATTTATTTAGATTTAGTTCAGCCCATTTAATTTCATTACTTTTAAAATAAATAGACTTAGACCTATATTTTCTCTTAAATAAAATCAAGTTAGACTTAGGCCCACTAATTCAATTTTTCCTTTAAAATTTTATAGACTTAAGCTCATTCCCTATAGATAATTAAAAAAAATAGACTTAAGCTCACTAATTAAAATGTAGGCCCACTTTTAGTCCATTTCACTTGTAAATAAAAAATGTAAATCTAGCTAACTTTCATTAAAATTAACTTAGTTTAGACTTAGGGACTACGAGCTTGAATGCATTTTTATGTGTGATTTTATTGATTAGATGCCTTAAGGTTAGATGGATGTTCAAATAGGGTTTAATAAAATTGCATGTAATTAGAGAATGAAGTAATAATTTGTAAAGTAATTCTAAATGAACATGAGACTAAGAGAAGTTAGTATTTCATTCCCAGAATCTCCTGGTTATAGTGCTAACCTTCTTTTAGAGAATCGAGTACCACCAATAGAATTGTCCCAGTTATTACCCTGGGTGGCGACTCCTCATCTCCACTCTATGACTTTATGGCATAATGGTGTGTTCTTTAAGGCCCTGAGCCTAAACACTGTCATAATGGCTAAAATTTTGGATGTGCACTAAACCTCACCGTCTATAGGTATTGTTCCGCTAATGCAAAGCAACGATGATTGAGAAGATCATATCCATATGAAGAGGAAGAGCAAGTTGTCATCTTTGAATAAATACCCAGGAATGTTAAAGCTCAATTGATGGTAGAGCATGTTCTTTCAATTGTGGGGATGGGGGGGCTCGGAAAGCCTACACTTGCCAAGAAAATATACAATGATGTTTTTTTAAAATTTTTTAATTTCTTTTTTACGAAAATCAAGAAAATATACAATGATGTTTATCTTAAGCAACAATTTGAATATCGACATGGGCTTTTGTGTCCCAAAAATTCTCTATAAAGGATATTTTGGGTAGAGTCCTCATGGATGTTCCATTTATCAAGGGCAAATCAAAATATGTTGAATCAAAAATGGAAAGGAGGGAGGAGATAAATCCTTATGAGAGGATGAAAGAGGAAAAATTGTTTAAATCAATGCTAGAAATGATGGAAGAGGAAGATCTGGTTAAAATGTTGTATGAAATGTTGGGGGAAAAGTGGTACTTTGTAGTCCTTGATGATATTTGGAACAAAGAGGCATAGGATTGTATTGGTATTTGAAACTGAATAAAACACTCAAAAACTTTTATAAAGGGGTTAATTATTTTCTTTATTAATCAACTGCTATTTATAGACAAGAATTCAACAGACAGATTAAAAAAATTCCTAAAAATTAGCTAAACAAAAACATTATCCAAACTAAAATTTAAAAAACTTGAAACAATCAAACACAAAAAAAAAAAATCTGTTGTAATCTTTTATTGTTATGATATGATGAATTTGACAGCAAAAAGATGCATCAAATCCATCACTCCTTCTTACTTCTTTTGCTGCAAACTCCAATCTAGTCTTTGACAAAGCTTATTCATGATATCCGCAAGTTGCACATCAATTCCACATTATACCAAAAAAATTTCCATGTTTTTTTAAATATATCTAATAAAATAAAATTTGATCTTAAAATGCTTAGTTTTGCCATGAAACACATGATTGTTAGAGATAGCTATGGTAACTTGATTATCAATAAAAATCTTTATAGCTTCTTCCTGCACATGCTTCAAATCTGATAATAACTTCCTCAACCATAAAGCTTGATTCACAGTAACTGTAGCAACCACATATTCAGCCTCTGCTATGGATTGAGCCATAATGTCCTACTTCTTAGAATTCTAAGAAAAATATCCAGAGCCAAAATTGAACATATAACCTGAAGTGCTTCTCATATCATCACAAGATCCTACCCAATCGTTATCAGAATAACCATGAAAATTTAGCATTTTTGACTTCCTAAACATGATACCAAAATCAACAGTGCCTTTGACTTATCTAAGCACTCATTTTACAGCTTTAAAATGCACCTCAGTTGCACAATGCATAAATCTAGTCAACAAACTTATAGTGAACATAATATCAGGTCTTGTTGCTGTAAGATACATCAGACAACTAATGAGACTCCTGTATAAGCCTTCATCAACTTTCTCAGCTCCATCATTTTTTTTAGCTTCTCATTCTACATCAGCAGCGTGCTTATGGACTTGCAATTCTCCATGTTGAATTTCTTGAGCCCTTCTTTTGTATATTTTTCTTGGCTAATGAAAATCCCTCGTTATGATTGTTGAATTTTCATGCCAAGAAAATATGACATCTCTCCCAAGTTTGTCGTCTTAAAGGCCTTCATCATTTTAGCTTTAAATAGTTGAATCATCTTTTCATTATTTCCTGTCATAAAAAGATCATCGACATACAAAGAAACAACAATTAGATTTTCACCAACAATCTTTAGATATAAGGTGGATTCACATGGACTTTTTATGAAATTTTTCAATAGGTGATCATCAATCCTACTATACAGAAATGCCAACTTGACATCAAGTTGATAAATTTTCCACTCCAACTAAGCTTCAAATGCCAAAACCATTCTGATTGTGTCAAGCCTCACAATCGGTGCAAACGTCTTTGAGAAATCCACTCCAAACTATTGGGCATACCCATTGACTACCAACCTTGCCTTGTACTTATTGATTGAACCATCTGCATTTAGCTTTATTCGAAACACCCACTTTACACCAATGGGTTTTTTTATGGCTTGGTCTATCTACTAATACCCAAGTCTTTTTTTTATCATCATTAACTCCTCCTTCATTGTAGCAAACCACTTTGAATCTTTCATAGCATTTGCATAACCTGCGGGCTCAAGTATAACAACATTACAATTCTGGTAAATGTCAGAAAGTAATATAGTACCTTTAACAGGAATATCATCAATACAATCATCAAATTCTTCAATCTAACTTTCAATAGGAGCAATATTTTTTATTTCTTCATGCTGCACCTCTGATTCGTCCCAATTTTGCATAGCAAGCTCATCAAACCTGATGTCCCTTATGATTGTGATCTTTTCAATTAAAGGTTAATAGACTCGATAGCCTTTGGTGGTCCTGTTATAGCCTATGAAGATCCCAACATCAGCCTTTTGATCAAGTTTATCTCTTTTTATGTCTGGAACATAAGTGTAACATATGCAGCCAAATATCTTCAAATTTTGCACAGATGGTTAGTAACCACTCCAGACTTCAAATGATGTTTTTTTTAACTTCTTTGTCGGCAACCTATTAAGCAAGTAAACTGAAGTGTTAACTGCTTCAGCCTAGAACTTCTTAGGAAGTTTCTTCTCAAACAAAAGGCACCTGGCCATGTTCATCACCATTCTATTCTTTCTTTCACTCACTCCATTTTGTTACGGAGTGTAGGTTGCCGTCAACTGATGTTCAATACCTGCATCTTCATAAAACTTGTGAATATGTCAGAATTATATTCAGTCCCATTATCTGATATGATTACCTTCACTTTATGCCCACTTTGATTTTCAATCCAATTTTTAAAAGACTGAAATACATTAGCGACTTCTGATTTTTGTTTCATAAAATAAACCCAACACATCCTATTGAAGTCATTAATAAATACTATATAGTTGTAATATCCCGTGTTTTTAAATATTTTAATACTGCATCGAGATATGCAGTGTTAATAATTTTTAAATATAATATTGATATTTAATAAGCTTTTATTTAATTTATATTGATTTTTAATTGTTTTAATATTATTTTGAGTACTTTACGTAAAATTTTCCCGAGACTTATATTTTCGGGGAAATTTTCACGTAAATAATTTACTATTAATTATTTTAAATAGATTTACGGACTTGCATGAACTCATACGTACTTTTAAATTACTAAATAAAGCCTATGTGTGTATATATTTATTTAATTAGGGTTTAATTTATTACCCTAATATTTTATTATTTATTTATTAGTTTTATTGTTATTTAATTATTTTTATTTATTATTAAATTTTAAAATATTAAATATTAAGTGTGTGGTGTATATTTAATGTGTGTAATTTAATATTATTTTATTATATAGTATAAAGTATATATATATACACATTATAAGTCAAAAATCAAAACTTTTAGAAAATTACATTTTTGCCCCCGATTTCTCCTTCTTCCCCGATTGCCTTCCTCCAGCCGTCCGGTCACTGCAACTACCGATTCCTTGCCGTTGGTGTGCCGTCCGGCGTGCCACCACCTTCCTCGCCGCCTGTAGCAGCCGTTTTCGGCGTCTGGAGATCGGTTTTGGCCTGAGAAGCCGAATTCCTCTTCACCATTGATCACGACGATTCCGGCCACCATTTTCGACACCGCCAGTCTCTTTCTTCTCCTTGAGCTCTGGTGAGTGTGATTCTAGCTTTGGTTTGAGTTTAAATGGTCTTGATTTGCTTAGGTTTTGAATTTTAGATTTCGGCCATATTAGGGTTCTTGAATTTTTTAAACTTTGAATTGTTTGATTCATGAAAAATCCCTTCATAAATGTTGTTCCCCTTAGCTTAATCTACATGTATGAATTTTTGTGGAATTTTTGGAGATTATTTTGATTTTTGGGTATTTTTGAATATTTTAATATCATTTTCTAATTTTCGGAAATTAATTAAATAAATTATGAAATTTTGTTTTATGATAATTATAGGTGTTGAAATGAATTATAGGAATTTATTTGGAATTTTTATGAATTTCTATGTATTTATTTTGAATTATTTAAGTTTATGTAATTTTGGAAAATTAGGGTTAATTATGTTTTAAATTGAAATTAATTGGTTAATTAAGTTTAATTATTGATATTATTGATAAATATGTTGAGAAAATTAATTTTGGATAATTGTATAATTTTTGGTGAATTTTTGAATGAATTTTAGTATATTTATATATATAGGGGTATTTTGGTAATTTTACCCTAAATTGTCTAAAAATGTAATTTAATTGGTTTTAATAGTTATTTAAGGTATAAAAATGATTTCTACAAATTATTTGGTATTTTTAACTAATTAAAACTATTTTTCGTGAATTATTTTCAATTATATATATAATATACGATTTTACTAATAAAATGAGTTTTTATCAGTTTTTACTATGTTTAAAGGTTAATTATGTAATTTTTACTAATAAAATGAATTTCTATGTTATAAGGGTATTTTTGGTATTTCTGAAATTGTTCTGTGATTGTGGACCCCGGTCGGTAGATTGTAGTTTGGAGTTTGACCGAGGGGTTCTGGATGAGTAGTTGAGCCTGTTATTCGAAGTGTGTTTCTTTACAGGGTCGGCTCTACTCTTTGAGTAGAGAGATGTCCATTTTACAGGGAAGGTTCTGTCGAATTTTAGGTAGAATTCTCGTAAAACGTGATGTCCAGTCGAACCCTACTTCTGTTTCTGTGTTTAAAATTCTAGATCGAGTTCTAGGATTTTCTGTTAGGTTTATTATGATGTCCATTATTTATTGTTTATTTAGTTGCACCGAGACCGAGGGCTAGTGGACCAGGCCCGTCGGATCCATCTCGAGGAGCGCACTAAGTGTGAGTTACTATTTTATATATATATATATGCTTTAGGATGCATGATTTTAGAAATATACGTTTTATTTTGACTAAATATGCATAAATAATGTGATTAGTATTTAAGTATATCTTTAGTTTATTTTTGGTTTATTTTTGGTATATATTAAATTATATGCATGTTTTATTAATAAATTATATTTAAAATGTTTTTAAATATATTTCTAGCTTAATTTGTAATTTGATTAGATTTATTTGACGTATATATACTCGAAATATATCTGATTTACTTTTGGTATATTTCTAGTATATATATGGTTATTGTTGCTATTTTATTTAAATTCATGCATCATTTATTTGTGAATGAATGTTTTATATTTATTAATGAAGGATATCAATAGAACGTGCTACCTAGTGGGCAGCACTAGGACCAAGTACGTACCAGTGCGCTTATAGCATTTAGGCTATATTACTAACCAGTTTAAGGATATTGATTGGAATTGATTTATCTGATGTGTGATGTGTTTTGGGTGTGATTGCTGGAGCTCGGTTGACCTAATGTCTCGGGGCCAATCACACTGACAGTCGGACTGCTAGAGCTCGGTTGACTTAGTGTCTCGGGGCCAGTCTACTGTCTAAATGGATTAAGTGGATATATTTGGATTAAGTGAGCCTGTATGGCTAGAGTGTTGTCTAACACTGATTGAGGTTTCGATATCATAGGGTTCTATTTGATCCTTCATAAACGATGATTTTCAGTAAAATATATATAAAATGATTTTACAGCATCTGTGTGTATTTGTCTGTATATATACATATTAGATATATACTGTTGACTGTATGCATTGTCATTTAGTATGCATGTATATATATTATAGTAATTCACTCAGTGAGGTCTGACTCCCCTCCGTTGACTATTTTTCAGGAGAGTCATCATCTTCTGACCTCAGTAGCAGGCCTGTACGCCGGATTTCTTCCGCCCCGGCTTCTTTGTGTAAACTGCTTCTCTGAGTCTTGGGTTTATTTTATCTAGACACTGCAGTAGTCATTAAATATTTAAAGAGATGTTGTATTATATATTTGAACTGGATTTGTATTAAAAGAGTTTATATATATATATGTGATTATGAGGATTTGATTTAAATCCAGTTGGTGGAAATGTTATTGTGATATTTATGATTTTTATTTCCGTTACCTTATGTATTGTTATTATTACTATTGCATGTTTTATTTTATCTTTAGGCTTGCTACGAGTTCCGGATTCGAAAGAATTCCCATTCCCTAGCGCCGGTCATGGCCCCTGTTTTGGGTCGTGACAATAGTACTTACTACCATTCAAGGATTGTGTTCTCATTGGACCGCACACATTTGTGTGTATTAGTTGCAACCTTTCTGTCACCTTCCATGTCTTATTCTGCTGAAACGACAATCTGGATTGTTTCCCCAATTGGCAAATTTCACAAGCTCCAACTTTTTCTTCAATAGTGGGCAAATTCTGAAAAAGTTCATTACTATGCATATATTTAAGTGCAGAGTAATGAAAATGTCCCAACCTCTTGTGCCAAAGTTCAAACTGATCTAAAGAGCTAGGATATGCATATGCATCTGCTTGCAATAAATTCACTGAAAAACTCTTTGCCTTCATCTTAATTGAAAATAATTCACTCCCAATAGGATCATAAATCATATAAGTTTTATTTTTAAAAACCACAGAGTAATTCTTTTCAAGCAGTTGTCTTAAACTCAAGAGATTTTGGTCAATTTTAGGTACAAACAACACATCTGATATTAGTTTAATACCTGAAGCACATTTAATAGCCACTATTCCTTTACCTCTGACAACAATATAATCTCCCTTTCCAATCCTTACCTTGGAAACATACATTCAATCAAGCTCCTTGAACGTGCTCTCATCATAAGTCATATGATGAGTGCAACCACTATCAATAAGCCACACATCGTTAGTTCTATTGCTGATGAAGCAAGTTACCATAAATAGTTATTCCTCCTTTTTGTTGATAAGCTACTTGTGCATGATGTCCTATTTGTTGCTTGCTCCTACACACCTTCTCCATATGACCCATCTACTTGCATGACCTACATTGAATATCAGGTCTAAACCAACAATATCTTTGGAGATGCACTGTCTTTTTGTAGTGTGGACATGGAGGATATTTACCTTTTTTTTCCTCCATCTTAGTTGCTATTAGCTTCCTTCTTTTTTTTCTTGTTCCAATTCTACTTGCCTTTGCCTACTTTATCAGCTTGATCTTTGTCGTTCACTTGAAAGGCTCCTTCTATCACTTCTTCTTTTTTAATAGCCCTTCTTTGCTCTTATGCTTACAAAGAATTGACTAGTTCAGTCAAGGAAATCTGAGTAAGATCTCTTGACTCTTCAAGGGATGATATCTTGGCTTTGAACCTTTGTGGTAGACTCACCAACATCTTTTCCATAATTCTTTTATCAGGTAATTCTTCACCAATTATCTTGATTTTGTTGACTATAGCAAGGAGTCTATTTGAATACGCCTTTATATTTTCTATTTCTTTCATTTTCAGGAGCTCAAATTCCCTTTGGAGATTTAGAACTTGCATTAGTCTTATTTTTTCATTTCCTTGGAAAGTTTCCTTAAGCAAATCCTAAACTTGCTTTACTATCTCACAAGCCATGATACTTATGAAAACTTCATTAGATACAACTGAGTGAATGCAAGTCTTGGCCTTTGATCTCTTCTTTGATTCATTCCTTTGATTTCTGATAGCTTCCAATGTTGGATCTTCAGGCAATGGTTGAATTTAGTCATTTTCAACCATGTCCCAAAGTTCACAGGCTTCCAAATAGGACTTCATCATTACTGCCCAAATATGATAATTCACACTTGAGAAAATAGGTGGTGTAGCCATAAAGTTGTTTATTGTCATTACTTGAAGGTTTAGTGTTTAAGGTTCCTCACAGATTCACTCACAATACAGGCCCCTTAAGAACAAGGAGCTCTGATACCACTTTGTTGGTATTTGAAACTGAATAAAACACTCAAAAACTTTTATGAAGGGGTTAATTATTTTCTTTATTGATCAAATGCTATTTATACATAAGAATTCAACAAACAGATTAAAATAAAATCCTAAAAATCAGCTAAATAAAAACATTATCCAAATTGAAATTTAAAAAACTTAAAATAATCAAACATAACAAAAATCTGTTGTAATCTTTTATTATTACAATCTGATGAATTTGACAGCAAAAAGATGCATGAGATCTATCATATTGTTTAAAATATGCTTTTCCAAATGGGAAGAGAGGGTGCAAAGTTCTGTTCATAACCCATAATAAAGAAGTTGCTTCTCATCCCAACAATTCTCATGTATATTGGCAACAAAGAAGTCATTGAAAGAGTGGGTGATGGTGTAAAGAATTATTAACACACAATTGATTAAGTTACAATAGCAACATCAGTATGGGGAAGCATATGGAATATCAGGGATGAGCTATCAAGATTTATAATTTCACTTGAAGCCATACTTTCTCCATTTTTCACAATTTCTAGAGGACTGAATTCCAGAAGAGGTCATTGATTTGAATGTGGATTCATGAAGGCTTCATGAATAATATCTGGATGAGCTAGTGAGCAGGTTCATGGTGCAAGTAAGTAAAAGGGCCTACATTGGAATTGGTGTGAAAATTTTTTGGATACATGATTTGATGCAAGATATGTGCATATCGAAGGCTAAAGATGAAAATTTTGCTGTATTTATTGAGCACCAAGATAGAAGCATGGCAACCGATGATGCTATAAATTTTCTAAGGCCAGCAATGAGCATGCCCTGAAGAGTAGGCATTCATCCTCGCATATCCATAGAGAATGGTGGTAAAAGGTGTTATTGTTGGAGAATGAAATGGGAATCAATCCCACATTGAAAAGAAGAAGAAAAAGAAAAAGAGAATGGCTAATAATCAAGGGGGAGCTACCATCTAAATGGCTAAGGCCATTTTGGTGGTGAGCAAGCCCATGATGAAGGCCTATTCTTATATTTTGGAAGCCCATTCAATGTAGGCCAATACTCACTCCCAATTTGTATCTTAAGCATGATTGAGTCCATGGAGCCCCAATTTCTTAACATGGTATCAGAGCCCATGATTGCCCTAACATGCTAGAAGATCCTGAAGGCCCGTATAGATGTTAAGGCCCAAGTTGATGTTAGAAGCCCAAGTGATCAACTTAAAAAAAAAGGAGGTCGGACTTGGAGATTTAAGAGGCCTATGGACCATATGAAAACTGGAGGAGACTAGACCTCTAAGTCAAAGAGGGCCAAGTCTAGACCAGTGAAGTTTGAAAGC
Organism: Mallotus nudiflorus; assembly: GCA_947683625.1. Classification (NCBI taxonomy): domain Eukaryota; kingdom Viridiplantae; phylum Streptophyta; class Magnoliopsida; order Malpighiales; family Euphorbiaceae; genus Mallotus; species Mallotus nudiflorus. The sequence continues at coordinate 140,327 of CANTUR010000440.1, read as the reverse complement.
TTAAGGCAATATGAAGAGACTAAGATCATTCCTGTTGAGACAAGTGACAACTGGTCCAAAGAAAGGAGAAGCCTAGTTGCACTTGAGGGGAGCGTTAGAGAATGAAATGGGAATCAATCACATATTGAAAAGAAAAAGAAAAAGAGAGTAGCTTATAATCAAGGGGGAGCTACCATCCAAATGGCTAAGGCCATTTTAGTGGTGAGCAAGCCCATGATGAAGGTCCATTCTTATATTTTGGAAGCCCGTTCGGTGTAGACAAATACTCACTCCCAGTTTGTATCCCAAGCATGATTGAGTCCATAGAGCCCCGATTTCTTAACATGGTATCAGAGCTCATGAGTGCCCTAACATACCAGAAGATCCTGAAGGCCCGTATGGATGTTAAGGTCCAAGTTGGTGTTAGAACCCCAAGTGATCAACCTAAAAAAAAAGGAGGTTGGACTTTGAGATTTAAGAGGCCCATAGACCATATAAAGACTAGAGGAGACTAGACCTCTGAGTCAAAGAGGGCCAAGTTTAGACCAATGAAGTTTGAAAGCTTGAGGCAATATGAAGAGACTAAGATCAGTCCTATTAAGGCAAGTGACAACTGGTCCAAAGAAAGGAGAAGCCTAGTTGCACTTGAGGGGGAGTGTTGGAGAATGAAGTGGGAATCAATCCCACATTGAAAAGAAAAAGAAAAAGAGAGTGGCTTATAATCAAGGGAGCTACCATCCAAATTGCTAAGGCCATTTTGGTGGTGAGCAAGCTCATGATGAAGGTCCATTCTTACATTTTGGAAGCCCGTTCGATGTAGACCAATAGTCACTCCCGGTTTGTAACTCCAGCATGTTAGAGTCCATGGAGCCCCGCTTTCTTAACAGTTATGCACCCTTAGTAAAATGTGGTGATGATCCAAACCTTTATTCTCTTGCTTATTTCTATGAGAGTGATACATGTGGCATTAATAGGGATCAAGAAATGTATATTTTTGAGAATTTTAGACTATTTAGAGTGTTAAATCTTTGAGGCATAAGGATACACAATAGGTATATGCACATAGCAACTGGCAATTTGATACACATGAGGTATCTTGGGTTGAGAGATACTGGATTATCGGAGAGGAAAGAATTATGTTTCCATCAATCAACATGTCTACTAGTATCAATAGGTAAGTTGAAGAATTTATATACTATTGATTTACGAGGTAATGGTTATGCAAAACTACCCAAAACATTATGGAAATTGGAAAATTTAAGGCAATTACTTGTAAATTTGAACAGTAATATAGAAAAGTCAATTGGATTTAGTAGTTTGAGGCAGCTGGAAACTTTGAAGATAGTAGAAGGTAAGAGTCTTATAATTAGAAAAGATGATGTTGTAGAGTTGCCTAATCTTCAAAATTTAGGAATAACATTCGAAACAAAGGAGGAAGCAAATATTTTTATAAACTCTCACTCCATTTTTGGTGAACGTCTTCGTTCCTTGAAGATGTGTATGATAAATTTTGTAGATTTTCTTCCTAAATTGGAATCACTTTTAAAGTGTCATAACCTCAGAAAATTAGTGCTTCAACGACACATACCAGAAGAAGAAGAAGATCACAACCTGCAATTCCTACCGAAAAGTCTTGTCAAGTTACTTTTATGTGTTCTTATCTGAAAAAAACCCAATGGGTATTCTAGAAAAGGAGCTGCCTAATTTGAGATTTCTGTCTTTGAAAGGAAATGCCTATAAGGGGTCTAAATGGTATGCTCAGCCCATGGATTTCCTAAACTTAATTGTCTTACACTTGATTTCTTGATTGAAGTAGAAGAATGGGAGATAGAGAAGGGAGCAATGCCATGTCTCAACACTTTACATATAAACTTCCTAAGCAATTTAAAGATGATTCCACAAGGCTTGAAATTTGTCACTACCCTTCGACAATTGGAACTCACTAAGATGAGTTCAGAGTTCACAAGGAAAGTGCAAGTGAAGAATGGAGTGGAAGGAGAGGATTTTGACAAGATTCGCCACATTCCATCCCTCACAATCAATTAGTAATGATTAAGGTAATGAACAATTCCTCTCCTCTTCTCTCCTATGTTAAAAACATCAAACATTTATTTATTTATTTATATATTTTGCTCTCTCTTCTTTTCCTAATAGATACAAGAATAGTTTAATAGCGTACTTTAAATCTTCAAACCTGATGGAGCAGAACTTATCCTAGGCTGGAAGTTGCAGACTTCATTTGGCTGTCAATGATACACCCCATTTGGAATTTTTAAAAATTTTTGTTATATTATTTAAATATGTATTGCAAATTGATTATAAAAAAAACCTTAGTTGATGATTGCATTTATTTTATTGCTAACAATTCATTATAACTATAATCTCAAATTATACATTAAGTTAGCAATTAGCAATAAATTGTTTAAAATAAATTACTTGATATGATTAATTATTAAAATAATATTAAATTTTATTTATAACGCATTATTTAAACTTGATTATTAATTTCATAACACATTATTCGATAATTTAAGATGATAATAACTAATAAAATTATAGACAAAAATACATATATATATATATATATATATATATATATATATATATATATATATATATATATATAATTTTTTTTTTTTTGAAGTAAGCAAACATATATACATAATTCTAGATTTCTAATTTTATTAATTATTGATTATCAACTTTATAATACATAATAATAAAAATAAAGATTCTTATTATTAGTTAGAAAAAAAAAAAAAAAAAAAAGGTGTCATTGCATTACATAAAAGAACATCTCGAACAGCATCAGCAAGCAAATCATCTTTCACTTCTAGTTTCTTAGCAGTAATCGATGCAACATCTCCTTCATCTAACTTTACCACCACAGGCCTGGGCTTTGCATAGTTTAATTTCCCCTTCAAGGAAAGTGATTGGCCAGTGATAACTTATTTTCAGAACTCTTGAGCTTGAGACCTTGCAATCAACGGACAGAGGGTAAGGTGAGAGGTGGGGTGAGTCCCCACAAACACTCCAATACCTAAGTCAAAGAATAGAAAGAGAATTTGTATAGAGAGCAAGGAACAATTAGAATATAAGAGAATGAGATGATCTAGAATGAGAGGTATAAGGTCCTATTTATAGTGATGCTTGAACCTGAAAGGAGTAAGATTTCTTGTGGGATAGGAATCCTAATCCTAGTAGGAGAGTATTCCCTTTTTGCTTATAAATCCTCTTCGAGGTAGAGTCCTTTTCATGAACGGATTCTGCTACCTTCCTTGTTCGGGTAACCCAATTCAAAAAATAAAAACCCTTTAATTAAACATGAATATATATAAACGGTATCAAGAGTCCCCCCTCGGGTATATTCTGATATTTATGTTCGTCGTATTTAAGTAAAATAGAGCACTTATGGTTCCATTTAGAAAGTAGTTAGGTACTGCACAGTGACATAGAAGGGTGAGCTGAGGTGGCCAGCCTCAGTCACAGGAAGAAAGTAAAGCTCGGTACCAAGTCTTAAAAGCATCATGCTGCCGAGGTCGTCTAGACCTTTAGAGTTCACTAAATCTGCGAGATCAAGTGCAATAAATTAACTTGTCTATGTACAAACGACGTGACAGAACCAGTCGTCATTGGATTTTTTATGCTCAGTATAGGGACACGAGGCTTTACGTGCTTAGAACCTCAACACTATAGAAGTGACCTAAGGGTACCAGCTTCAGTCACTAGACTTAGATGCTCGAGGCTTAGATGCTTGGTGCAAGGACACGAGGCTTACATGCTCGAAACCTCAGTACTATAGAAGTGACCTAAGGGTGCTAGCTTTAGTCACTAGACTTAGGTGCCCGAGCCTTAGATACTCGGTGCAAGGACACAAGGCTTACATACTCGGAACCTTAGTATTATAGAAGTGACCTGAGGGTGCCAGCTTCAGTCACTAAACTTAGATGCTCGATGCACTAGAGGCATGACTTGAGTGTCGGATAGTTAGAATGTGTCGAAAGCGTAACTTGGATGCTTGTTCCGAGTAAATAAAAAAAGAGCTTGGTAAAGATGTGGTCAGGCCGAGGCATGGCTATGTTGCTTCGATTCCTAGGGATTTGAAATTTGAATCGTGTGAGCAATGCGTCTTTTCGTGTGTTAGTAAATGAGCCATTTTTGCTACCGTCATAATGATCACTAGATTAATGGGTTTCATTTTTCCCAAATTGCCCTTAATGACATAGGGAGAAGCGAAGTAATGATGAGGGTAATTAATGGCATGTTTCCAGATCCTTCTGTAACTCTATAAATATCTTTGTGCTCATCAACTGATGCATTTTTCCCTTTTATTTTGCCATTGTCACATTTGTGTTGCTATTGCCGCTTCGTTTTTGTCTACCGTGATCTTTGCACTTTGTAACCAGGTGATCTTTGTCTTTCTCCTTCTTTTTCCTATTTCTTTTTTCTTTCTTGCATTTTTTCTTCTCCATAGAAAACATTATGGCACCGAGAGAACAGGTTAGTTCTGACCTGTTTGTGTTGAAAATAGATGATGAACTGTTGGGGTCGTACCGGAGGCGATTCTATATTCCCGCTGATTATACCCTCCACACAGTAGATAGGAAGTTTAGGGCTCACACTCTCATGTTAGGGTTTAGTAGATTAGTGGTATATTTTGACCAGCTAGAGGGGGGGTTTAAAGTTTCCATTAGATCCCTTTGTTAATAGATTCATGAATAGGCATAACATAACACCTGGTCAGCTCCATCCGAATAGCTATAGGATTCTGAATGGGTTCATCCAACTGATGCACGAAGAGGGGAAGGAACCTGATTTAGACATTTTTCGATATCTATATAGTCTGGTTAGGAAGAAGGGAGAACTGATGTTTTCCCTATCAGTCGTTCCCAACCATACCCTTTTTGTAAAACTTCCAAACCTCCATAAGAAGTGGAGGCATAATTTTTTTGTCATCGAGCACCTGTTGGACTTTATGGATGTCCGACGAATGTGGTATGATGAATGCCACAAGGTAAAATGGCTTGTGAGACTTCCCAATCACGATGCAGAGATGGTTTTGCGGCTATATCTCGATGGTCTTACCGAAGCTCGATCAACTGAGGACGTATCCAGGAGATACCTGTGGAGAGTATGTCCAGACTGTGTTCATTCTACTGGTAAATTTATGTTACCTAAAGGTATCCTTCTGACTTGCTCTATTTTTGCAATTGTAAATGGCTGATTTTTTTGATTTTGCGGGCAAGATTTCCCTTTTATTTGACGAGCCGACAGCTCTGGAAGAAGTACAAGCATCCCCTTCTCCGGAACCTGAAGCCCTTGCGACCCTTGAGGAGACGGTCGTCGATCCTAAAGGCAAAGCTGTAGTTGAATCGTCCAGTGCTGGGAAGGGAGGTCGGCGAAAAAGGTGGTTGATCGACCAAGACTCTGATGCCGAGGGGCTCAACAAAGAGGTATACATCCAACGTCCGAGACTGTTCAGGTGTCCGGATCTGAAGGGGTGGATGCTAAATAAAATGAAGCCTCTAAGCATCTCGAACAATCAAGTGAGAGATCATTATGCCAAGTCACTTTGCTGCCAATAGATATGCAGCGCTAGTTTAAGGAGGGTCCGGAGGGGCTACTTAATTCGATGATCGGCCATTCATTAGAAGTAAGTGAATGTTGCTGCTTGCACTATTTACTTACACTTATACTTATGTTTAACACAAACTTCTCCTGTCACATATGACCCAGGCCTTGCTACTGGCAAAGGACCAATATTTCTATTTGAAAAGCAAGTACAATCTGAAGGAGATGGAGGTCGGGACAATAACCATTAACTTTGAGAAAAGGCTGGATGGCACTAAGGCAGCACTAGAGCTCTGCCAGAAAAAATAGGTAAAGGCAAAATCCGAGGCTGAGGTGGGCCAGAAGAAAATTGCCAATCTGGAGCACAGTCAAAGTCAATTGACGAGGAGGATAGAAGAGCAAGATCTTCAGATTGAAAATCTGGAGAGGAGGCTATCTGAGGTTGAGAAGTCCCAAGAAAATGATAAAAGATCCTATCAAAACATGGTAGAGGGATTTCTTAAGGCCTACAGGTTTGAATGTAGGAGGATCCTGCTCTCCCAGAATCCCGAGTTAGACTTGGGAGCGCTAGATCGAATAACACCGACAGACCTTTCAAAGATTGATGCTGAGGAGGATGCTCATCTAAAGGCAAGTACTTCACGTACTAGGAATAATGTTGAGTCTACTACTGCTACTAAGCCTACTACACCTTCGAATACCGCTGCTGTTATTTCCCCCTCCGTCTTCGGGCCCGATGGTCCAGATATACAAGTTGTAGAATAGAAAGCTTTCTCATTTTTTGTTTCTCTCTTTTTTTTTTAATCGATCAGTTGTAAAAAAATTATTGCTTTAATGAAGAGATACTTTATTAAATATCATTATGAGTATAGTTTATTGATACTATTTTCTGAGGCAATCTAAGTTCCAAAATTGTGGTAGCTCTTTGCCTCCTCTATCTCTTAGTTTGTATGCTCCCTTGGTTATGTTTTCTGAGATTTGATACAGGCCTTCCTAATTTGGACCAAGCTTGCCAGTTCCTGAGTTGCCTTTGCCAATATCTACCCTTCTGAGTACCCAGTCTCCTAATTTGAACTGTCTTAGGTGACTTCGTCAAAGATGGTATCGTGCCACTTTCTGTCGATGTGCTTCAACCGTAGCTGCTGCCCGCTCTCACCTTTCCTCTAATAGGTCCAGACATATTCGGGCATCAATGTTGTTGATGTTGTGATTGAGATTGCGACTAGTTCTATAACTTGGTGAACCAATCTCCACCGGTATTACTACGTCCATGCCATAAGTCAGTCTGAATGGTGTCTCCTCAATGGATGATCTAGGAGTGGTTTTGTAGGCCCATATTAAGTTGTTAAGCTCTTTGACCCAATTTCCCTTTTTCTTGTTAAGTCTCTTCTTTAATCCCTGCATGATAATTCTATCGGTGACTTCCATTTGCCCATTTATTTGCGGGTGGGCTACCGAGGTGAAACGAAGCTTTATTCCGAGGTCTGAACAGAAACCTCTAAACTTTTCATTATTAAACTATTTGCTATTTTTTGTAATCAAAGTGAGAGGAATGCCGAATCTGCAGATGATCTCTTTCCAGAAGAAATATTGTATCCGAGCTTCTGTGATGGTTGGAATTGCCTCCACTTCTACCCACTTAGTGAAATGGTCTATAGCCACAATCAAGAACTTTTTTTGTGAAGTGGAAGTTGGGAAGGGGCCCAAGATGTCCATCCTCATATGGCGAAGGGCCACGGGCTATTGATTGGATGCAGGGGGTAGGAAGGCCTGTAATTAAGTCGAGCGAATTACTGGCACTTGTGGCATGCTTGAGTTAGCTTCTGGGCATCATTAGACATGGTAGGCCAGTAATATCCTTGGAGTAGTGTTTTTCGGGTTAGTTCATAGTGGGATTCATGCACTCCACAAATTCCTTCATGGATTTCCTTGAGTATGTAATTCCCTTCCTCCGGAGAGACGCACTTAGACCATAGGTGTGACAGGGATTTTCTGGATAGAATAGTGGGTTTCTCTCATTTTTAGTTTCTTATCTCCAAAACTTCAGGATGTTCCATACTGGGTTTTGTCAATGCCTCGGTGAATTCCATATCCTTAAATGCTTGACTATCTTCAGCTGCCAATTTGGCCAAGAGGTCGGCCTCAAAGTTCTCTTGTATGGGTATCTGGACGATCTCCCACTGGCTCCCTTCTTGTTTGATTTGTTTCAAGAGTTGCCTGACTTTGTCCACGTACTTGGCAATGTTGGTTTCCTTGACTTGGAATGTGCCGTTAACCTGGTTTACTACCAGGTGGGAGTCCAAGTGTATTGTGAGGTGTTCAACTCTAACCTCGATAGCTAATTGCAGGCCTATGATGAGTACCTCATATTCTGCAGCATTGTTGGTTGTATTGTACTCTATCCGAACTGAGTACCAGATGTGAACTTTATGTGGTCCTTTGAGAATCACTTCGACACCAGATCTTTGAGCAGAGGAAGCTCCGTCAACATAGAGTTTCCATTCTGGTGCTTTTGTTATGGTGAGGTCTTTTGGAGCCATTTCTTATATGAAATCTGCTAATGCTTGGGCTTTCACTTGTTGGCAGGGCTCGTAATCAATGTCAAATTCGCCAAGAACACCGACCATTGAACCACTCTGCTCGAGGTCTCCGGTCTTTGTAAGATTTTTTGTAAAGGGAAATGGGATCGGACAATGATAGGATGTGTTTGGAAGTAATGTTGAAGCTTCCAAGATGCATGAACCATAGCCATAGCCAGCTTATACAACATGGGATACTGGACTTCAGATCCTCGGAGCATTTTGCTAATGTAATATACTGGGTTTTGTTGGCTTCCCTCTTCTCTTACCAGTATGAAAGCGATATATTTCTTGGCCTATAGAGAGATATAAATACAATATTTCATCTGGGATGGGCTTGCTAAGTAGGGGTGGTGAGGACAAGAACTTCTTGATGTCTTCAAAGGTTGCTTGGCAATCTGCAAACCAAACAAACTTTTTGGAATTTTTTATAGCTCAGAATAATGGTAGACAACGTCTGGCTGAGCATGAAATAAAATGCCCCTATGCTGTGATTCTACCATTTAGTTTTTGTACTTCGTGGATATTTTTTGGGGCTTTCATGTTGAGTATGGCTTCCATTTTCTCTGAGTTGGCCTCAATACCCCTGTGGGATATCATGAATCCCAGGATTTTTCCCGCTTTGACTCCGAAGACACATTTTTCTGGATTCAGCTTGATTATAGACTTACTCAATAATCGGAGAACTCGATCCAGATCCGCTGGGTGTTGTTCTACATGCTTACTCTTGATGATGATGTCATCTACATATACTTCCATGTTTGTGCTAATCTGGTCCTAGAGCACTTGGTTCATCATTCGTTGATATGTTTCTTCAACGTTCTTTAGTCCGAAAGGCATCACCTTATAGCAATATAGGCCTTCTGGGTGATGAAGAATGTTTTCTCCTGATCTTCTTCCTTCATCGGTATCTGGTCATATCCTTGTGTTGCGTCAACAAAACTATATAATTCGTGTCTAGCAGTGGAGTCTACGAGCTGGTCGATCGTGGGTAATGGGTAACTATCTTTGGGACATGCCCGATTAAGGTCAGTATAGTCCATGTACATCCTATATTTTTCATTCGCTTTTTTGACAAGTACCACATTGGTTACCCATTCTAGATAAGTAACTTCCTTGATGAATCCGGCTTCCAACAACTTCTTTGTTTCCTCAGCAATTATCCTCTACCTCTTATTGGTAAAGGTTCTTTTTTTTTAGACCACTGACTTTGCTCCCAGTCTGATGTTTAAACTATGACAAGCAACCTATGGATCCACAACGATGATTTCAGATGCCCGGGAAGCAAAGTCTTCCGAGTGTCTAATGAGGACTTCCCTTATTTCTTCCTTAATGTCACGGTCGAGTTCATTACCGATCTTCACCACTTTGCCATCCATAATTTATAGGGCTTCTGTGTCTTTAACTGGTTGTGGGCCTGCACCCTGCTTCTCTATTTCCTATGTTTCTAAGGGGAAGGCTTCCACCTGAGGCTTTATGGCCATCTGGTAACACTGTCTAGCCATATGCTGATCTCCCCGGATGGTAAGAGTTCCGCTCTCAACTGGAATTTTCATAGTTAAGTGTCGTGTACTGGTGATTGCATCTGCTTCATAGAGTGCCGACCATCCTATGATTCCATTGTATGCTAGTGGGAGATCCACCATGTTGATAGCGCTTCTATTGTCCACTAATAACCTCTTTACCAAGCAATTGTCTATGTACACATTTATCACTAGGGCATCACAGTGGGGATGGCGAACATGCGAACCATCTTCTGAATTGAATATGATATCTTTTTTCTTGAAGATTGGCTTTTCTCCCCTACTTTGTTTCAATTTCTTCTCAGCATTTTATCCGTCGATGATCATGTTAATAATGCCAATTGGCTCCTTCCGAGCTTTCGGCCTGTCATGCACTTGAGTTTCTGGGTTTCTGCTCCTTCTCGATGTGTCCATAAAATTATTGAGTTTACCATTCTGCACCAGTCTTTCTATGGCGTGCTTCAGCTCTCTGCAAGCCTCAGTGTCATGCCTGTATTCTCAATAATATTGGCAGTATTGTCCCCTATCTAGTGTGGATCTTCGGCTGGGGCATATCCTCTTGGCTAGGGTGATTCAACGCCATTCTTCCTGATCCACATAAGAATCTTGGATCGAGAGGTGTTCTGGGGTGTGTATCTGTCCGCTTCCCTGTCAAACCTCTCTATTGGGTTTCTGAAATTTATTTTTGGGAAGCTTACTCATCTGGGTCTTGGTCTTTCATCTTTGACTGGTGGCTTTTCCTCCTCCCTTCACATCCTTTTATCTTCATCCATTTTTATCATTCTGACTGCCATCACCATTGCTTCCACAAAGGTGCTCGGTTCCTTGGTCATTATCTTGTCTTTAAGCTTTCCGAGTCTAGTGCCGTTTTTCAAAGCTTCTATGGCAACTTCATCAATGAGGCTTTCGATCTGCATAGCTGTTTTGTTGAACCGATCAAGATAACTTCGTAGAGACTCATCGACCTTTTACCGGCACATCTGAAGATCGCTGATGTTTTTAGCTAAGGGAATATTGGTGATGAACCTAGTACAAAACTGCTACGCCAGATCCTCAAAAGAAGTAATAGAATTTTTCAAGAGTCGATGAAACCACTTTTGGGCATTCTTTGTGAGTGTGCTGGGAAAGACTCTACACATGATTCCATCATTCACATTCTGGAGCAACATCCTTATTCTAAACGTCGATATATGGCTGACCGGGTCTCCCGTCCCATTATACTGATCAAGTGGTAGGATTCTAAATTTTGTAGGGATCTTCGTCTGAATTATCCTTCTTATGAATGGAGTTCTGCTATCCATAATGCATTCGCCTTCCTTTCTTGGTTTTATACGAGCTTTGTGTATAACCTCTTCAACTTTTTGAGCTAACTTTGAGTCATCAAAGGCCAGAATTGTTGAACTACACTCCCCTTCCAGCGCTTTACCCTTTCCCCTACTTGTCTTTGGTGCTTGTCGGGGTGTCGTGTTATTATTGATTTGAGCTGGTTCAGAGTTCCCACTTTGTATTAAAGCATTTAGTTGTTGCTGCATTAAAGCTATATGGTTTTGGATATTTTGTATCATAACTTCCTTATTGGTTTAGTTGAGGTTGAGTGTTTGGTTTACAGTGTTTAAGTTTGGTGTGGTTATTATTGGTGTGTCTGTTAAACTCAGAAAAGGTATGGAGGGTATTAAATGATGGTGGTGTTGTAAAGGAGTGTAATGTGGAAAGTCTGTGCCCGAAGCCGTGCATCTCTGGGTATTGTTAGGAAGTAAATGTGTGTGCCCGGATGAAGTTCCGACATACTAAAAAGTGGCTGGAAGCACTATTAATGGGAGAGGGTTTGAGAAGTCAGTCAAAGGAATAAGTACAGAAGGATTGGTGTTAGTTTCAAGAGTCAAAGTTGGTGGTGGGCTGGAAGTCATGGTGTGGATGTCTTTAACTTAGCAGGTATACGAATGAATTTTCCCAAAAGTTCCCATAGACGGCGCCACTTGATAACTTATTTTCGGAACTCTTGAGTTTGAGATCCTGCAATCAACGGACAGAGGGCAAGGTGAGAGGTAGTGTGAGTCCCCATAAACACTTTGATGCCTAAGTCAAAGAACAGAAAGAGAGTTTTTATAGAGAGCAAGGAACAATTAGAATATAAGAGAATGAGATGATCTAAAATGAGAGGTATAGGCTCCTATTTATATTGATGCTTAAACTTGAAAGGAGTAAGATTTCTTGTGGGATAGGAATCCTAATCCTAATAGGAGAGTATTTCCTTTTTGCTTATGAATCCTCTTCGGGATAGAATCCTTTTTATTAACAGATTTTGCTACCTTCCCCGTCTAGGTAATCCTATTCAGAAAATAAAAACTTTTTCATTAAACATAAATATATATAAGCGGTATCAATCAACTAACTTAACTTTGATATTGAGCATCATTACTGCTAATGCCAGATTTAGAATCATTTGCATGTGGATAATCATTTTTGGTTCTTATCTGAAGGCAGGTAATACAACTCATGGTGCTTGCGATGTTTTGCAAGCAAAGAAGTTGACTCATTTAATGATCCTGATTCTTCTTCTATAAATTTCGATGATTTATTTAGTAAATAAATAAATAAAGGAGTACCTCAAGGTCTTGAACAAGAGAAAGATTCATAGGGCAGTGACATGGAAGAATCCAGAGCAGACCTGAATTGGTAGTGAATATTAAGGTACAATATGAAGAGTTTGTATTATAGTGAATAACGAATTCTGAATAGAAAGATAACCGTTAGTTAGGAATTGTTATGTTGTAACACTGAGAATGCATGATATTTGGATCGTCTATTAAAAATTTTCGAGACAATTCAGTTTAAAAAAAAATTAATAATCAATAGAGATTTTTTATTGTAAAAATTTTCGATTTAATTTTTTAAGATGATTCTAATTCTCTGAGATTCATGCACAACCTTACACAAACATATAGATGGTTAAGGGTTAAGATAAATCCCAACTAAACGACTGAAAAATAATAGAAATGTGATTTTCTTTTTTAAGAAAATTCTCTCTCTCTCTCTCTCTCTCTATATATATATGAATGAGTGGCGAGAAACAGTAGTCATTAGAGGCAACCATCAGTAGGCGATATCAATCGGTGGGGATATAATAAACATGATACATTCATCAGCAGGTGCAATGTGTTCTTGTCCTACCTTTTTTGTTCTTTTTTGCATTGCTACAGAATCTTGTGAAGTGCAAATTCTCGATTAAATAAACTACTGTCAAGTTGTTGATTATTAAAAGAATGGTTGAATGTTTGTTCCAAAAAAAAAAAAAGCATGGTTGAATGTGTCGGTACATCCTTGGAGCATTTGTATTTTGTTCACCATATGGATAAGAGCAATTCTTTTCATTTTGTAAAAGTACAATAGTACCTGCAATGCAATTCCTTAGTTTACTGGGACCAATTATACTTCAAGTAAATAGCATTTTAGAAAGAATTATAAATCACTAGAAATCTGGATTTTAGTAATTTTTTTTTATTTCATTACTTACAGTAAGTTTAATTTTTAAAGCCACTGAAATTTATCAGGGAAAATTATTATCATTTAAGTGTGATTATATAGTATCGTACTTTTAATTGTTATTCTTCTAATTAAACTTACATCAAAATTAATAAATAAAAATTCATTATTCTTATATATAAAAAAAAAAGAACTAGCACGTATAAATTTTTTTACATGTCATCATGTATACGTTAGAATTTGGATTAAAAAACTCAAAATTTAAGTCAAATTTTTTTAATTAAAATATTATGATGTAAATGTTTCTTATGCAATGAAAAAATTAATTTATATACATCATTATCAAATTATGATAAATCTCTAGTTTGTTCATTTGGCTGAGGACTAAACATTAACTTGAGCTCTGTTATTTAAAACTAAACAAAAGCACAAATTTCTGATTTTTCATTGCTGCTTTAAGATCACAAATCCATTAATTCAATAGATTTGAAGGTTAATATTATAAATATTTTTTTTAAGAATTAAATTTTATATAAAGATTACAATTTTGGTATTTTTCTTATAAAAAATCCCACTTTCCAAATGGAGCATTTTTTATTTTTTTAAAAAAATAAAAAAAGAGATCTCTATATAAAATCACGGAAAATGTTGAATTTGTAATAATAACTTTTATATATATATATATATATATATATATATATATATAATTAAGGATGCGAAAGGTAAGAATCGAACATTTGATCTAGAAAATTATTTCACTAATTTACTTAACTTTTAACTGTATAAGTTTACAATTTAAAAATAATTACTTTTGTACATTTTTATTGGTTGAAGAAAAAAAATTAGAAGATCAAACAGTCTAACGCTGTATTTAAATGTAATCTATTATAATATGTTATTTATTATTTATTTTTTGGTAATGTGCTATTCATTTCTTTTGAACGAAAGAATATACTATCCGTCAATGCTTTAAATCTTTACTTTTTCCTGGATACAAAAAAAAATCTTTACTTTTTCATAGTTTAATTGAAATTGGTATGGTATGCTTTAAACCTATACGTTTTTCTTTATGGATAAAGATACGTATTGCTACATGCAATATTACAGACCACATACGATTTAAAAAAAAAAAACAATTAGAGGTAATTTTAAAATTATCTTCAATGTTAATACATATGTTTTTTCAAAAAACTATTTATTTTATCTTAAATATTAAGTCAGTTATCAATTAAATTTAGATTTAAAAATCATTTTAATTTATAAAAATTAAAGAAGTAAATTGAAATAATTTAATAGAAGGAATAAATTGAAATAATTTTTAAAATATAATTTAATTAATAATTGATTCAAAATTTAAGATAAAATAATTAATTTTTCTTATATTTTTCAAATTTTAATATTTTTTGAAATTTATATTCTTAAAAAGAATTTTTGAATTTAAAACTTACACATCTATGAATTCGTTGTAAAAATATTTAAATACTTACTGCCCTTAAAATTTATTTTTAATAACATAATTTAAAAAATTGAAGAGCATTGTGGTAAAAGGTGCACACGCCGCGACGTTGCGGGTGGCGCCATTAACATTTCCCTTTCTTTATTAAAGAGTTCATCAACGGACAGCTGCCTTCCACCGATAAAAGCTATGCTGAGCAAAGGAAAATTATTATTAAAATACTTCACAGAATAAAGAATTCGTATACAGAGCCAACCGGTGAAGAAAATTAGACTATAGCATATCAGTATCCGATTAAAGAACCAAACAGTTTCTTATAGAACTTGAGCTCTGTTATTTCAAACTAAACAAAAACACAAATTTATGGCAGAGGCAATTGTTTCTTTAGCAGTTGAAAGAATCACTGACCTGCTGATTCAAGAAGCGGACTTTTTGAGTGGTGCAAGGGGGGAAGTTGTCCGCTTGCAAGAAGAACTCAAACGGATGCAGTGTTTCTTGAAAGATGCGGACCATATGCAAGATCAAGATGAGCGTGTTCGCAACTGGGTTTCTCAAATCAGAGCTGCTGCATATGATGCTGAGGATGTCATCGATACTTTTATCCTTAAAGCTGCGACAGGTAGAGGAGAAGGGGCACGTGCATTCCTCAAGGGCTTCACCTCCATCTTCACCAAAGGTCTTGACATCCATGAAATCAGGAATCAGATTGAAGCAGTTCGAACTAGGATTGGGGATATTTCTGCTAGCATGCAGACCTATGGAATCCAATTTGTTGCTGAAAATCAAGGATCTAGTTCCCCTAATGCAATGCAACAGCGATTGAGAAGATCATATCCCCATGAAGAGGAAGAGCATGTTGTCAGCTTTGAACAAATAGCCAGGGATGTTAAAGCTCAATTGATGGTAGAGGAAGAGAGACTTCGTGTTGTTTCAGTAGTAGGGATGGGAGGACTCGGAAAGACTACACTTGCCAAGAAAATATACAATGATGTCTATGTTAAACAACATTTTGAATGTTGCGCGTGGGCCTTTGTATCCCAACAGTTCTCCATAAGGGATATTTTGGTTAGAGTCCTCATGAATGTTTCATCTATCAAGAACAAATCAAAATATGTTGATTCAAAAATGGAAAGGAGGGAGGAGATAAATCCTTATGAGAGGATGAAAGAAGAACAGCTGTTCAAATCAATGCTGGAAAAGATGGAAGAGGAAGATCTGATTAAAATGCTGTATGAAGTATTGGGGGAAAAGCGGTACTTGATAGTGCTGGATGACATTTGGAACAAGGAGGCATGGGATTGTTTAAAACATGCTTTTCCAAATGGGAAGAGAGGGAGCAAAGTTCTGTTCACGACCCGCAATAGGGAAGTTGCTTCTCATGCTGATCCTCGAAGTGCTCTCCTGGAACCGCCATTTTTGACAACTGAAGAAAGCTGGGATCTTCTCAGCAGAAAAGCATTCCTGAAGGAGCTACCAGAATTTGAGAAATTTGAGGAGTTGGGAAGAGAGATGGCGAAAAGATGCGGAGGACTGCCCTTGGCTGTTGTTGTGCTGGGAGGTATATTGGCAACAAAGAAGTCACTGAAAGAATGGGTGACGGTGCAAAGAAATATTAATTCACAATTGGCTAAGTTACAGCAGCAACATCAGTATGGGGGAGTGTATGGAATATTAGGGATGAGCTATCAAGATTTACCATTTCACTTGAAACCATGCTTTCTCCATCTTTCACAATTTCCAGAGGACTATGAATTTCAGAAGAGGCCATTGATTCGAATGTGGACTGCTGAAGGCTTCGTACCACAACCAATACAAGAAGGAGAGAAAGAAACGATGGAAGATGTTGGCGAACAATATCTGGATGAGCTTGTGAGCAGGTGCATGGTGCAAGTAAGTAAAAGGGACCACACTGGAATCGGAGTGAAAATTTTTCGGATGCATGATTTGATGCGAGATATGTGCATATCGAAGGCTAGAGATGAAAATTTTGCTGCATATATTGAGCACCAAGACAGCAGCATGGCAGCCGACGATGCTGTACATTTTCTAAGGTCAGCAATGAGCATGCCCAGGAGAGTAGGAGTTCATCCTCGCAAATCTGTAGACAGTGGTGGTAAAAGGTGTTATGCACCCTTAGTAAAATGTGGTGATGCTCCAAACCTTCGTTCTCTTGCTTATTTCTGTGAGAGTGGCACATTTGGAATTAATAGGGATCAAGAAATGTATTTTTTCAAGAATTTTAGACTGCTTAGAGTGTTAAATCTTCGAGGTATAACGATATACAATTGGTATATGCACAGAGCAATTGGCAATTTGATTCACTTGAGGTATCTTGGGTTGAGAGATACTATGTTATTGCTGAGGAAAAAATTGTGCTTCCATCAATCAACAGCATGTCTACCAGTATCAATTGGTAAGTTGAAGAATTTATATACTATTGATTTACGAGATAATTATAATGCAAGATTACCCAAAGTATTGTGGAAATTGGAAAACTTAAGACATTTACTTGTAAATGGGGACAGTAGTATAGGAGGGTCAACTGGATTCGGTAGTTTAAGGCAGCTGGAAACTTTGAAGACAGTAGAAGCTAAGAGTCTTATAATTAGAAAAGATGCTGCTGTGGAGTTGCCTAATCTTCGAAATTTAGGTATAAAATTTACAAGGAAGGAGGAAGCAGAGATTGTTCTAAAATCTCATTCCATTTTTGGAGAATGCCTTCGCTCCTTGAAGATGTACACGAATTATTTTCCAGAATTTTTTCCCAAATTGGAATCACTTTCAAATTGTCATAACCTCACAAAATTAAAGCTTGTAGGAAGCATATCAGAAGAAGATCACAACCTACAATTCCTGCCAAAAGGTCTTGTCAAGCTAATTTTGAGTTATTCTTGTCTAAAGGAAGACCCAATGGGTATTCTAGAAAGGAGCTGCCTAATTTGAGATACCTGTCTTTGAAGAGAACAGCCTATGAGGGGTCTAAAATGGTATGCTCAGCCCATGGATTTTCTAAACTTGAGAGTCTTACACTTGAATCCATGAGAGAAGTAGAAGAATGGGAGATAGAGAAGGGTGCAATGCCATGTCTCAACACTTTACATATAATCTTCCTAAGCAATTTAAAGATGATTCCACAAGGCTTGAAATTTGTCACTACCCTTCGACAATTGGAACTCACTAGGATGAGTTCAGAGTTCACAAGGAGAGTGCAAGTGGAGAATGGAGTGGAAGGAGAGGATTTTGACAAGATTCGCCATATTCCATCCCTCACAATCAATTAGTCCTGATCAAGGTAATGAACAATTTCCTCTCCTCTTCTCTCCTATGCTAAAAACATCAAACATTTATTTATTTATTTATATATTTTGCTCTCTCTTCTTTTCCTGATAGATACAAGAATGGTTTATTGGCGCACTTTAAATCTTCAAACTTGATGGAGCAGAACTTATCCTATGTTGAAAGTTGCAGACTTCATTTGGCTGGCATTGAAGTACCCATTTGGATGGTTTTTTTTTTATTTTTTAATTCTGTGATAAGCAGTGTGTTCTTGTCCTGCCGTTTGTTGTTCTTTCTTGCATGGTTAAACAACTCATCCTATGCTGAAAGCATCTGTTGTTACTGGTTAATGCTATATTGTAATGCTACCATTTCTTTTGTATGATTAATTAACTGCTAAATTTGCTTCAATTGATGCCAATTTGGATCTTATTGTTACTTGAATTCAAGGTATTTTCAATGTTTGTGTGCTTTCTGATAAATTATATTAAAGGGTTTAGACAATAATTTAAAATTCAGCTTCAAAATTGTCTACTTAAACCTGGTATTGCAGCAGGATGCAATGACACAACTTACCATACTAAAAATGGAACTGAAGTGAAAACATTGTTAAAAAATGTGCATTGAATGCTAACAATTTCAGTTTCATAACTAGGAAATGTGTTGATGCGGTGACACTTTTACTATCACTTAGAAATTATACTATATCAGATCAATTTCAGTTTCATAACCAGAAAATTATTATCTGAAGTTTATATCAGATCTTCAAAAAAATTTTCTATAGAACATTTTTGTTTCAAAATTATACTACATCAGATTTTTTTTGCAAACAAAATTTACAATTAAATTTTATAAGTTAAAGAAAAAAAATAAAGGATTTTAGTGACAGAAAATTCGGTTACTAAATTAAGACCAGAACAGCTAGAATTTTTAAACATAAGGCAGTCGAAAATGCTGATGTTTCAGGCTAAAACACAAAACAGAACAAATAAAAAAGCAGATCAAAGTTGCTGCTTTAAAAAAGACTCAAACTAATTCATGAACTTTTCATTTTTTTTTTCAATTTATTGTTATTGAATTTTTGTCTATAATTGAATTCTTAAATTTTTAATTTTTAATTATTATTTCGTTAATTTGACATCCTTAAATTTGATCAAATTTTTCGTCAATTTATTTCTACATCACATCAATATTTGTATTAATATTTAGGTTGAAATCATCTTAAAATCTCTAAATTTTTCTGAGTTTCATTTAATAGGTTTTTAATGAATTATTATATTTAACTGAATTTTTAAATTTTTATTTTTTTAATATTTATATCCTTTTGTGCATATTTATATAATTATTTAAATAAAATATTTATCAAAATTCTGAATATTATATAACTAAATAATATTTATATTATTTTTAAAAAATTTTATTAATAGTATTGAAGTATGTATTTATTAGTTTATTATTATCACAAGTTTAAAATTTTTTTTTATTTATGTGCAAATCACATTATATTTACTAATAAAAATTTAAAAATAAAAATTTAAAAACTTAATTAAAAATAAATCTCAATAAATTCCAATTAAGCCAAACTCTAAAAATTCAAGGAGTTCAAATTGGTTTGAGCCTTTCAAGAAAAAAAATTGAAAGGAGAAGTGCAAGCCATGGTATGATCAGCAACTATAAATATTTTTTTGGGCAAAACACATTTTGGCCCCGTATTCTGAAAGTTTTTTCATATTGCAGCTTTCTATTAAATTTTTCACATATTACATTCTTTACTTTTAATTTCTGATATATCATATCGTTTCACTCTCAATTTGTCGCATATTGAGCCCTTATAAATTGATAGTTAAAAATATCTAAATTAGTATCTATAATCTTAAGAATTTTCTATTTAATTCTTATAATTTTTATTATTAATAACAAAGTCCATACAATTACTAAAAAATTCAATTAAACTTATTAAAAATTTTAAAAATGGTTACATTTTTATATCATTAAGATGTCAATAATCTATCCTAATATATTTGTAATAGTAAATATATATATATAGCTATAAAAATTATAACATATGTTAATTATACATTAGATATTTATATAATTAATAAAAAATATGCCAAAAATTATACATAATAAGTTTTTTATTGATAAACAAACATAAGATATTTAATAAATAAAATTCTAGTGAATGTTATACATTTAAGTTTCATAACTTTAAAGATATAATATAACAAATTAAGATGTTTCATCCTATTACTTTTTTGTTTCCAAAGTAAAGTATATTTTACTAATAACCACCACTAATTATAAAATATACTGTAATCCTATAATGATAAAAATAAAGTAAAACAAAAATAGTTATAAAAAAAAGAGTCACCCAAAAATCTTTCCAAAATTAATGTTTTATTTATTTAAAAATTTAATTAATAGAATTATTAATTTATTAAATATTAATTGTAAGAGATGATTGTATGCAATAATATTTTATTTATTTTATTTGAAAAATATTACAATTTTCCACTGGATTTTTGGAGTGGATTTGCTGAATTGTTGATGGTTGAGCTGTAGAAGGTTTTATACACTTCTTCCTCAAACCAATAAGTCTAAGCAAATCTAACCTGAAGAACATTTAGCTAGCATGTTGACAAGAAAGTTAATTTATCACTTAAAGAGTTCAATTTGAAGACTAATTAAGTGATTCAAGACTGAATAGAGAGGCTAGGAGCTATTTCTAAAGGGAGAGTGAGCTTAAGATCAAAATAGTCCTCCATATGAGCATCTTGAGAGCTAAGTGGCTTTAGAAGAGCTATTGGATTTTGTTTGGTCTTGAGACTATTATTTACATATTAGAGTGTGTGTATGTCAATTTTGAAGTCATTTTGAGCGTTAAAAAGATAGAAAACTTACTAGGATTGTAAGCTGAAAATTTGGGACTATTTACCTGAATTTTCTAACTTATGTAATTTATTTATATCTTGAGCTAGAAAACTCCAAATTAGGTGTGGTTTGATTAACTAGAACATTTAATGAGTCCTATATAACTTTATAGTTTTGAGTTAGAGCTGATTTGGTCTATATAAAGGTGGAATGAAGCCATACTTTTTAATGCTCAATCTATCATAGTAATTGAGATAATTGTAATTCGACCTTTATAAGTTTCTTTGTAGTTATCCAATTGGGCTGAAATTTTTATAGGATATACTAGACACATAGATATAACTTTGTGTAAAATTTGAGCACCAAAATATATGTCTAATATTCCCAAAAATGTTTTGAAGTTACCTCTAAAATCTGTCATAACAGAGTAAGGAAGATAAAAGTTTAAAACTCAGTTTGCATTAGCATGAGAAAATGTAGATCAAATAGGTTGAGTACAATTTTGTTAGTGAGCTTGGAATTTCATTTTATTATTTCTTAAATGTCTCTATAGGAATCACTCCAGCTACAATGGTAGAAAATAGTCGGGTCCATTTGATTAGTATCTTATGTCAGCAATTCCAGATGAGTGGATGATGGTATAATATTATAGTTTTAATTTACTGTATATATGTTTAAGAAATGATTTTTATTCCAACTCTCTTTTACTTGGTGATTACAATTGTGTATTTTCTAGTAACTTGGGAACATATAATGTTACTTTGGTTTTTATGCTATTATATGAGAAATGAGTTTAAATGATGTTTGGATAAATGGTGTGCACTGAGTGATGTTGACTATGAAATCACTCCTTCAATGTCGGGTGCTTAAATGAAAATATATTATCACCCTTTTAAGGGTATTGTCTCTATGCATGCGTATGACGAGGATTTGCATTTTGGATTATGAAGTGAGACATTTAGCGCCCAAAGTTGCTAGGTGTTGGTGACCCTTTGCAAGTGTATGAGTCGACAAGTAATAAAGTGGAGAGTAAAATATCATTCCCATAAGAATTGGAAACTAACTACCTATTAGTTACAGTTGGTCTTGTTTAAAGCTTTCAAATAGAGTGTGTTTAAAGTAACAAATAAACTAAAATAACAATCAAATAATAACAAATAAAATAAGAAGTATAAAACTAGCAAATGAATCAATAACTAAGCTTATTAAATGAAGGAAGAAATCAATTTATGAGAGCAATATTGTTGAGAGTTTAAAACCCCATCTTCATTAAGCTAAATGATAGTCCTATTAAGCCCAAATGCACATCTCAGGTTTTTCAAAGATTACTAAGTACTCTCTCTCAAATAATGTTTAACTCATCATGCATATGAATTAATTGGAGCTCAAAGTCATGGCTTGATTCTCATCCTCACTATAAAAATAAGTCATTATCAAGCATACATGGCATTAAGCAAAACTCATAAGAGAATTAGAATGAGTTAAGATTTCTCAAGTCATTTAACTAATCTAACATGTGTTTGTGGGTCTATTAGATCCACCATATCTCTATGCATATATCTAAACTAACGATGTATGTGGCCATCATACAACATTCAACAAATCACAATAAACACAATAGGCACCATAGAGCAAATTAAGATCTATCAAATTAACTCAAATCAAATGGGTCTCAACATCTCAACAACATTAATAAAACTATCCAAACATGGCTTTCATGTTCATCATCCAATATTCAAATACAACTTGAGAGAATAAAAGAAATGAAAAGCAACACAAGAGGGAAGAAATTTTGTTATCTAAGAGCTTGAATCTTCAATGGAGAACCTCCCTCTTGCTCCTTTTCCTCCCCTTTTCTTCTCTTCCCTCTCTCTTCGTTGTTATAATTCTTGCTTTTTTTCCACGACTGCTCCTCCAAAATGTGATACTAATCCTTATATAGCCTATCACACATGCCCCTCATACTCCCCTAGATTTTCTCTAAATTCCGGTACGTGGGCGCGCACAAACTGATTCATAAACTGACACAACCTCATTTGGCGTTGATTTTCAGGAACACTTTGTAAGGCCACTTCTACAAGTGGTACATCCAACACCCAAGGATCCATCCAAAAACTGACTCTCTACCATGTTACCAAAACTCTATCTAACACCACTGATAATTTTTTTCCCACAACCCCATAAGCGCCCTCCATAAAACAGACCCATTTTTAACTACAGGTTGTCGAGTAACAGCTTTCTCGTCCACGCCATACTTCTCCATCATCACTTGTACCCAAGCTTCTGAGATTGTGACACAATCTGCTAGCCCACCTTCATTAACAAAGCCTCATTCATACTCCGGATATTCTTGAGTCCCATCCCACCCTAAGACTTACGCTTACACATCGTATCGCAATTAACTAAACTCAGCTTCCTTCCATTCTCTGAATGACCCCATATAAATCGTTTGCAACACTTGTCAATTTGGTCATATAATTGCATCGGCAACTTAGTTATTTGCATTGCATAAAATGGAATGGCTTGTAACACTGATTGTGCAAGAATGATGAGCCTAGCCACTGAAAGCGTCTCTCCATTCCACCCCAAAAGCCGCTTTTGAACTTTTTCAAGAATCCCACTGTAGGCGTTTTTGGTAACTTGATTGTGCAAGAGGGGCATACCTAAGTATCAACCCAAATCAAAAGTCATAGGAATACCCAAATGTGCAAATAAACCATTGGCTTCTTCGTTATTTACATTCCGCAAAAAAAAAAAACTTTGGACTTCGTCAAGCTCACCAACCGACCAGAACATTGACAAAAATTATCAAGAACAGATTTCACCACCTCAACCTGCTCCATGAAAGCTTCACCTAACAACAGAAGGTCATTCGCCAAGAATAAATACGCCAAAGGAGCACTGGCTTCCACTCTTGTATATTCTACTTTTTTATTAATGAATTGCGCCAGTCTCTCAATGCATAAAACGAAAAGGTAAGGGGAAATGGGGTCTCCCTGCCTAATTTCTCTTGAAGGTTGGAACGGGGTAGAGTGCTCTCCATTCCATAGCAGCTCCAAGGATGAGGAACTAATACAATTCATGATAACATCCACTAGCGACTTCGAAAATCCAGCATCAACTAGAGTATCAAAAATAAATTCCCATCGCAGCATGTCATAAGCTTTTGTTAAATCAATTTTGACTGCCATCATTCCCTTCCTTCCTGCCTTGTTTTCTCCTCATAGAATGAATTATTTCCTGAGCTACAATAATATTGTCTGTGATGTTCCGCCCCGGAACAAAGCTTGTTTGCACCGGTCTGATGAGCTTGGGAAGGATGTTGATTATCACTTTAGTAATTATTTTATAAATCACGGTGCACAAACTAATCGGGCGATAATCTTGTAAAGTAAGAGGAGCTTCTTTTTTCGGGATAAGCACAATTAAAGTGCTGTTTACTTCATTAGGGGATCTTTGTCCTTCAAAAACCTCTTTTACAAACTTACAAACAGACCTCCCTACGACATCCCATTGAGTCTGGAAAAAACCCGCATGAAGGCCATCGTGCTTTGAAAGGACTCATAACAAACACTTGATATCATCATATGTAATCCTTTCTTGCAACACCATTGACTCCTCTGCGGTGATCTCCGGGAATTCATTACGAACTCCATAGGGAGCAAGTTGTTCATCACCCTTCTTGTATACCTCTGCGAAAAAATCAACAGCTTGCTGTTTCATTAAGTCTTGGTCCTCAGTTACCACTCTATCATCAGTTTTAAGCCGCAAAATTTTATTTCTCCTTCTACGCCCCATAGTGACTCTGTGGAAGTACTTTGTATTTCTATCCCCACTAAGCACCCAATCTGAACGTGATTTTTGAAGCAAAAGGACCTCTTCCTGAGATAAAACTTCCTCCAACTCTTGTTTTAATTCACCCTCCAATTTAATTAAATTAGAAGTCCTATTCCATTCCAATGCCTTTTGAATGCCCCCTAACCTCACCATAATTCTTTTTTTCCTGTTAAATGTGTTACCAAAAGTTTTTTTGTTCCAATCAACCACTGCCTCCCTAAAACCCTCAGTAGCTTTAATGTAGTTAGAATGTTTAAGCCAACTATTTTTAACCACTTCCTTAAAACCCTCATGCAACATCCAAGCAGCTTGAAATCTAAAAGGCAGATTACCCACAGCCTGCCCCATGCCTGTATTCAGCTTAATAAGAATAGGACAATGATCAGAATGATTTTTTGGAAGATGGTGAATCATGGTTTCAGGGAAATTTTATTGCCAATACCCATTACAAACTGCCCTGTCTAACCATTGGAAGAGCGTTCCTCTGGCCCATGTAAACTGAGGACCCACAGCGCCAAGATCGTGCAAACAAAAGACATTAAACCATTGTTGAAATAACTTGCACACACCCACTCGATTTGCTGAACCACCTTTGCGCTCCGAAGGATGAAATGATGGCATTAAAATCACCACTTAGAATCCATGGAGTTGCCAAACCCTCTCCCAATCTGTGAAGTGCTCACCATAACCTTCAACGAATCACTGGATTAGGACTAGCGTACACAAAAATAACAAAAAAAATTCTCTCGATCATGTTTCTCCATTAAATGCACATATTGCCAGTGGCTTTCCAAGACTTCTACCTCTACACTATCCTTCCACAAAATCCAAATACCACCCAAAAATCCCCTTGCTTCAACTCTGTGTGATCTATCAAAACTATTATTTTTTATAAAGGACTCCGCTTGTCTTCCACTAACCCTCGGCTCAAACAACGCCACAACCTCAGGTTTGTTATTCTTCATTAAGGTTCGAAAGTACCCTCCAAAGTTCGGGGAAGATACTCCTTGAACATCCCAATCTAGTAACGTCATTAATATAAAAAACAAATTAAGAACACTAACTCCAGAGCACAACATTACTGTTGATCATTTATCTCAGGCACTTCTGAGCCCATCTTTTCTTCCTCTATATCAGAAAAATCCTCATCTAAACCAACTTCAGTCCTAGATCCCCAGAACCCTCACCTGACTTAAAACCACTCTCATTCGGAGGCATCCCTGAGAAAAGATTCTCATGACCACTTCTGCCAGCATCCACTTCCTGCTTTCTCACATTCTCAACACGGTTGCTGAATGATGGCTGGGAATGATCTACTAGGGGATTCACAAAGCCCACAGAGTGCATTTTTAAGTGTAGCCTTGTCTGATAATTTTGCCTCTCAAAAGTCTTCTTTCTAAAACTGATCCTTCCTTTTTCGTTGTTGTCACTTCGTTAATTGAAAATTCTATTATTAATAATTTTGGGAGATGTATAAATAATGTCGCAATAGAAATTTTTCCTGGCAAAATTTAATATCATACCTACTAAGATAAACTCAAGCATATTGGTACAAAAAATTATAACGTTATGACTTATTACAAATTTTGTTAAATCTTTCAAACTTGAATAAAATGCCATAATTATTTAATCAGTTATTCACAATTTTAGAATAATGTACAAATTAGAGAAAATTATAAAAAAAAAAACTGTACACACATGGTAATGAGGTGGCTTTTTAGTCCTCTCTTAAGGAAAAAAAAATGTTGAGATTAATGATAATGTTAAAACCTACAGATCAATTACAATCAATTAATTTTAATTAATTGTAAGCAATTTATCTGATTTCATTTTTCTCCTTGTGGAAAAAGTTAGCCTTTTTTAGTCAATTTCCACAGAGAAAAACAAAGCCAGTGACTTGACTTTCTTTTGGGTTAATTTTGTGGAAAATATATACAGATAAAATCTCAACCTATTTATTGTGAATACTGACAGTTAAAATGACCGTATCAATTACCCATTAGTAAATGTTATTATTCAGGCCTAGCGAAAGCAATGGCAAATCTTTTTTTTTTTTTTTAACCAAAGAGAGAATTACAATTTTATATATATATATATATATATATATATTAGTCGGAATGGACAAGGACACACATGACCCTTTTATCATGCCCCACTAACGTTTGAACCAATGACCTAAAGATTTGTGTCTCTCCCTAACTACTTCTGTCAAAGATCATTGGCAAGCAATGGCGAATCTTGTGGTTTCTTATGAAAATAATACGAATAATTACGAGAGTACAATATCACCGTATATAAATAATTTAGGCCATATTTAATTCGTGAAATTGATAAAAAAAATAGAATAATTATTTCATAAGAAATAATTATTCTTTATTTTGATTCAAATTTTGTTATGAAATACCAATTTTATAAAATAATAATTTTACATTTTTTGAAAAATAGCACTTCTTCCAAAAATTAAATAGCTAGTATTATTTACCTTTAAAATAGAACATTTCCATTTTTACCTTTCTTTTCATGTTCTCCTAATGTTTATATTTATGCTTCCTCTTTTTTTTTTAGAATAATTTAATTCATATTTTTTAATTTTTTTCTTTTAATTTAATTTAACTCAGATTTGTCTACTAGATTATATAAAATTTATTTATTTTATATGTTTGTATTTTTATGATTAAAAAATTTTAAAATATTATTTACTTATTTATTATGCATTTATATTATTTTAAAAAAATCAAATATATGCACTAATTTTTTTATAAATTATATATTTAATTTTTTTTTATGTAAAACAAGCTAAAATTGTATGATTATTTAATTCTGATACTAATAATAAAATTCATTAATAAGGGTATCAATGTCATTTATGCTTAAATTTGCTTATCCCTCATAGTAATTCTAGGTTATGAACCAAAACATGAAATAGTAATTATTTAAGAATAATTATTCTAGAAATATTTATTATATTCCTTAAAAATTATAATTCTATTCCACACCTATTCCATTCCATGAACCAAACATGGCCTTAGATCGAGTTGGATAAACTCTGTTACATGTTAATCTTAAAAAGTTTATATTGCATTTGTCAATGGAAACTTATGCACTATTACAACAATAGTTAACACAGCTGAATTGGTCCCAACTGTTGTCTCAATCTAATTACTTTGGATTGGGTTTCACTCCACAACACTAGCACCACAAAAATTTTCGATTAGCAATGATTGTATATGGAAACTAATTGCAATGTATCCTTCAATAAATAGATAATTGCCATTGTTTTTTTTTTTTTTAACTACCGGCATCTAAAACCCATTGGACTATAACTAATTCAGTTCGATCTGGATAGAACCATAAGGATATCAAAGGTCTCCTAATAAATAATTCAACACTATGTACTAATAATAGCAAATTTGTTCCATTACAAAAAATTTGGTAAAAATATTCTAAGTTGATTAATTATTTGTAATTTTAGTATAATGTATAATAGTCAAAATTAACAAAAAGATATACATGTGACATTTAAGGTGACTATAATTTTAAGGGATAAGTACAATTTTGATCCATATGATTTTACCTTTTGACAAAACTAGTTGTACACACCCGGTTTGATCGACCCGTGGTAAAGGGCGACCTATGAATACTCGGTTTGATCGGCCCACAATGAAGCCCGATGATGAGAATGTGTGAAGCTTGAATGTGAGAAAAGCCCAAAGTCTTCTTGAAAATGGACCTAAGAACCTAAAACTCATTCAAAGCCCTAACCTATGTAAACATAAGCCTTGAACCCATAAACCTAGCTAAGCCCATCTTGGCCCAAAAGCCTAATTGTGGGACAGGGCCAGAGGTGTCGCCTTTATGACGTCTGCTTCGGTGAGATGACGACTCATTAAAGAGGCATTGCCTCTTCACCAGCCACTTACATTTGCATTAAATGAAGAGGTGACAATGGTGGTCAAATGGGTGGATCACACCTCCTATTGGCCTAAACCTATTATATGAAAAAAGGGGTTTTAAGAGTAGAAGACGGGGAGACTAAGGGTAATGGTGGGGGAGAAAAAGGAGAGGTCTTGTCTAAGAATAAGACTTAAAAAAAAAGGCGCGGAGAGAAGAGAACGGAAGTAGACCATTAGCAACTCTAAAAAAAAACTTAAAAAAAAGAGAGGAGAGCTCTAGTAGAAAAAAAAAAAACCTTCTTGGGGAAGAAGGAGAAAAGGTGAGCCTGAACATCAATTTTTAAAGAAAGAGGAAGAGTTCTTGCATTTGAGTGGAGTTTGAGATCAGAAACCACATTCACACCACCGAGGGCTAAGTTTCAAAAAATTAATTCATCTAAAGCCCAGGTTTTCCTTTATTCTCTAGCATTTTGAGTCCTTGGTTTTCATAAGTATTTTACTCATTTGATTGCTAGTTCTTAGATTTATTGCTTATTTCATACTATGTTCATGATATGGTTTTTTTTAAAATTATTAAATATAGTTGTTAGTTTTCATTTATTTCCATCATATTTCGTTTACTTAAGATTCAAGAAGGTTGTGAAGCTGTTATTCTAATTGTTAGTCAAACGACTGCCTCTTTAGAAAGGTGCCACCTCTTTGGCTTAAGGCGAGCTGACATCGCCTCTGTGCCTAGAGGCAACACCTTACCGATGAGGCGATCATCACTTTAACAG
Organism: Mallotus nudiflorus; assembly: GCA_947683625.1. Lineage (NCBI taxonomy): Eukaryota > Viridiplantae > Streptophyta > Magnoliopsida > Malpighiales > Euphorbiaceae > Mallotus > Mallotus nudiflorus. Next base: position 111,083 of record CANTUR010000440.1, on the reverse strand, counting down.
AGCTATGTGTTTCATGACTATTTTATTTTATTTATATATTTTAGGATTTATATATATATATATTTAGGTTTTCATGTTTCATTTGTACTTATATTATTATTTCACTATTTTATTTAGTTAATGCTTAAGTGCCTGTTGTCCTTATTTGTATCAATTTGATCCTCAAATTAATTATATGGTTCCCTTTTATAGGATTTTATGTATTCGTGAGACTAATACTTTGTTTATAATAAGATTTTAGGGTGAATTAAATCACTCGATCTTAATTCTTGTTCCTTTAGTTTGCCTTCCTTTCATTACGTTTAATTCCTATTTATTTTCAGTTTATTTCCTTTCCTTTAGTTTATCTTCAATTTATATTTGGTTTATTTTCCGTTTTCTTATGCAAAGTGTTGTAATCTTTAATCCTTCTCCCATTTTGTTCAAATGTATTATCTGGATGATTATTTATGACGAATGTTGAGATGTATAATGCATGGAATTAGACTAATGTGCAAGCATAAGTTTAATTATAAAAATGTGGAAATTCTTTGAAGAAAAATCTTTATTGCTTGATAATAAGGAAATCATTGAATAATTAAAGGTAATAAAATATAAAACATAAATAGAAGCCAACCGTAAGATTAAGTGGGCATTCCAAAAGGCCATACCTACCTGATCTCTGATGATGACTTTTGGGAAACTTCGTTGAATCCAGTTGCCGTGTAGTGTGTCCCGACTTTCATTCGAATGGTGACTCCATCTTCAATCTAGGCTTTGAGCTTATTTTGTATTTTCTAGTGGGCCTCAAGCTCACACAGTGCTATGGTGGCTAAACACTTGGGCGTGCACCCAGCCCCACCGCCTACATTAACGACTCCATTAGGGATAAAGAAACTAATTCCAGAGTTTTGTATTTTATCATTTTTAATTATTCTTTTTATTTCTTCTGCATTCCTTTTGCATTCACTATACATTTTTTTACACAATGAGCACTTTAGTCCCTAAATAACCGATGATAATCATTGCTTTACTGCTTGTGTTTCACTCAAACCTAGTGGTAAAGTATTTGATTATTATCACTCATAGCATGTACTTATCCATGTCATATAGACCCTTGAGTGGGGAGACGTAATGGAGGTATATTGCTGTAGGAGTCATAGCTTACTTCTCGAGACTCAAACTCATATAATGACTAAGCAATTTTCCTCAGGATTTTTCCCGAATGCATGTGTTTTATGCCATATAGTGGACTCTTAAAATAAATCCCAAACCTATTATAAATGGACCTTGTCAAGATGGGCCTTTTATGCCTATTTTTACCTTTGTGGACCTTGATAAGTTGGGCATTTAAGGGTAAAATTTTGGCCTATTAAGAATGAACTTTGGATTTATATAAGGAATTCACTACTTATTTGAACCATCTTAAGAGCTTTCACATGTATGTCGATGTTACCATCCCCTACTGGTGATTAAGGCTTAGACAAAAAATCCTAGGAAAAGAAACTCGATATTGAATACGTATGTGGGAGAAATAAGGGTAGAGGTTATTATTCTCTAATTATGTTTTATTCTTTACTATATGTAGATAAATCATGTGTTTATTTTTCTTTTCTTTAAATAATAAAATAAAATAAACATGTATATCATATATATATCATGCATAAATTCTAACCAGTGATGGTTACAAATATAGATTCGTGACAGTTTTTAACTTGGACACAGTCTGACATTGGTCATTTGGTTAGAACTCTTATAGAAATAGTAATGGTAGGTGGTTTTGCTCTTAAAGATTTTAAGGAATAGTTAAAACCAGAAATAGCTGAACAGACTGGAACAATTATAAGTGAAATGATAATAGAGATAGTGGGACAAGCTAGACAACAACCACCAGCACAATAACCACCACCTTTAGATCTTGAAGCCAAAATTCCTACAAAGCAATAGCTGAAAAATGGTCTAGAGACTTTGGTAGCCGAATCAGTGGTCCGAAAAAATGTGAATCTCTCTGAGAATATGGAAAAGACTGATTGGGCTAAAGGTATTACCAAAGCTATGGCTCAGGTATAGATGATGACAAAGAGAAAAGGATTGATGCCCCAATGGATTATGCAGACCAAGATCTAGATGGAGATGATGATCCTTTACCTCAGTAGTTTAAATTTCCCAATATGAAGAAGTACACTGGCACTGATGACCCTCATTTACATTTAAAGCAGTATGTGACTCACATGAAAATAACTGGTTTGACTAAGGTGAAAATTATGAAACAATTTCCTTTATCTTTGGAAGGGGTACCGATCAGTTGGTATTATGCTTTAGAATCCCATGTCTAAACTAATTGAAAGGAGTTATGTGTTACATTTGTAAAGAAATACAATTTTAATACCCAAATGGACATATCTCTTAGGGACTTACAGAAAACCAAGTAATGATTCAATGAATTCTTTACCGATTACTTGATTAGATAGAGAGGAAAATTACCATAAATGAAGCATAGAACCACTGAGGTTGATCAGTTGGTTATAGGTTTAGGGTTCAAAAGGAGTCTGACTTGGCCCAAGAGAAGAAATTCTTTAGTAGGAGATCTACAGGCAAAGAAGCAATCAGTTCAAATAGCAATGTATAAATCAGTACCATCGAGCAGTAACGTACAGATTAATGCCATCAGAAGCCTTAGAGGTTTTTAAACTTGGGTAGACCCATGTCAAAAGAGAGAAACTGATGGAGAAGAACCTTCTACAACCTTTACCCTGATGGCCACCCTTATTAAATGCTAACTCAAAATTCTATTGTAAATACCACTAAGCCACTAGACACAATACTGATGTATGTACCCAACTGAAGTAAAAAATTAAAGGCCTAATTGACTCGGGTAAGATCACCAACCCTAAAACTCAAAAATCAAGCACTCAAAATAACCCTTTGGCCAACTACCAAAATGTTCCACTACCGAATGCACCCATTCTCATGATTAACACAAGATTCATAGAAAAGCAAGTCATGAACTCTTTTATGAATACGGAACTTAGCCTACTAGAATTTGACCTTCAACTAAGTTCAACACAACCTAGCCTTATTGTAAAAAATACACCTCAACCTAACCCACAATCCGTTAAACCTGTTGAACTGGCAGTTAAAGTTCTAGATATATAGAGTTCTGATTATGAAAAAGGAAGACAGATTGACCTATGGGAAAATGAGGAGAATAAGGAGAGTCAATCAATTAGGAAAATTAAAGAGAAAGAAGAAGAAACCAAATCGGTTGAATGTAAGAGAGTTTAAAAGGGGAAGTAAAGAATGAAAAGATTATTGCTAGTGTTCAGGAATTGCTTATACATTCCTGGAATCATTAGGAAGCACTAGTGTTGGATTTAGATCAAAAGAAGATATATACAAGTTGTACTCCCAAGCAAATGGTCAGTTCATTGATGGAGACCCCTAAGGTGCCATTATATTTTTTGATGATAATCTACCATTAAAAGGAAGGCACTATGAAAAGGTCTTATTCATTAAAGCTGAGGTAAAAGGGAAGCTAACTTATTGTGTGATGGTGGATAATGGTTTGACCATTAATATGTGTTCATTGAAGATTTTACCAAAGTTAGGACTAATTGTGGCTGACGTAAAGCTTTTTGAGGTGATTATCAAGGCCTATGATGATAAAAAGAGGCTTGTTGAAAGAGGCTTGTTGAGGGAACATGTAGAGCATTAGTCAAGACTGGACCTATTAAGACTTGGGTCAACCTATATATAATTAACATTCTTGTGACTTTTGCTATCTTACTAGGAAGACTGTGGTTTCATCCTTTGGGTGGTGTGCCATCCACCACCCATCAGGAGATAAAGTTCCCATATGAAGGCAGTGTCATTACCATCTCAACATAAATTGAAGCTGCCATAGCTACTCTAAAGCTAGCCCCTAAGGGGATTCCCATAAGCCCAAGTTTAAAGTCTATATGATTTATGAGGATGAGCTAGACAAGAAATTTATGAGTATGATGAAGAACATAAAGTTCATGTCTAGCTTAGGACTAGGAAAGAATCAAAGTGGGCCTCCTAAGTTTATGGAACTAAAAGGCCCTATTTTGAAGTACAAGATTGGGTATTCTGGATCTGAGCATTCTAAAGATAAAGAAAAGATTACCTCTAAACCTAGAAAACAAGGACTATGGGATGTATCCATTAAAAAAGGCACTGGTTATCTATACATGGGAACTCTTGAACCTCTTCTGGTGGCTAGGGAGGTGGTTCTAGGATTTAAGATATTTGCTGAGTATGTGAATGAGGTAAAGAAAGCTGTTGCTAAAAAAAATATTGTGGAAGAGTTAATACTAGCTGAAGAACAATATGAGAAGGTCGTTACTGCCCCAGAGTTGAAAGACACCGTTGATCAGAATGAGGAGCTAGATTTCAATACCTATATCTTAAATTCTATCATGGATCTCTTTATAATGATCTTGATGTTTCCTTTTCTACCTTGTTTGAAACTGATGACTTATTTTTTTCTAAAGTTAACACAATAAAGTCTAATTTTGCTTATTTATGTGATGTGTTTCCTAATAGTTATTATGTTTGTGATGATAATTTCATGCATATGTTTGACATTAATTTTATACAAACTGAATCATTTAATTTAGGCACAAATGATAACCCTAAGAATATGCTGATTGTTTTTTATTTAACTCATGATAAGAGAAAAAAATGAAAGAAACAATAAAAAAAGATGAAAAGTATTTGCTTAGGGCTATAAGGATATGCCCATAATTGACAAGGAGATTTCAAAACACAGGATCCCCACATATCCTCATATATTACCAAAGTAGAAGAAGAGAAGGTTAAGGCCGGAATAGGCTCTTTTGGTTAATGAAGAAGTCGAGAAGCAGCTAAAGGCGAAGTTCCTAGAGGTAGTAAAGGACACCCAATGTTTAGCAAATATAGTTCTAGTCCCCATGAAAGATTGATGGGTTAGGATGTGCGTGGACTACAGAGATCTAAACAAAGCTCACCTAAAAGTTAATTTTTTTACTGCCATATATTGACACACTTATTGATAGTATGACTTCTAGTATGATGTATTCTTTCACAGATGGCTTCTTGGGATACAACTAGATCATGATGGTAGTAATTGACAGGCTAAAAACATTTTTCACCACCGAATAGGGTATCTATTATTACTTGGTTATGCCATTCAGACTGAAGAATGCAGTGGCTACTTATCAGAGGATGGCTACTACTTTATTGCACGACATGATCTACAAGGAGATAGAAGTGTATGTAGATGATATGATGATGAAGTCTCCAACTAAGGAAGAGCACTTTAAAGCCCTAGACAAGTTCTTAATAAGGGCGGAGAAATACAATCTTAGATTAAACTTGAAGAAATGTGTTTTTAGGGTAATATTTAGAAAACTGCTAAGACACATTGTTAGCCAGAAGAGAATAAAGGTGGACCCAAACAAGGTTAAAGCTATTAGGGAGATGTCTGCACTAAAAACTGAGAAAGAAGTCAGAGGATTCATTGGGTGGTTATAATATATCAATAGATTCATAGCTAAGTTAACTATTATTTATAAGCCAATCTTCAAGCTTCTGAGGAAGAATCAACTAGTAGTCTGGGATAATAAATGTCAACAAACTTTCAAAACTATTAAGAATTATTTGATGAATCTCAAACTATTAAGCTTATAACTACCAAAGTCGAGAAAACCTTTAATTCTTTATCTGGCAATTGAAAAAGATGCAATAGGTGCAATGTTAACTCAAAAAAGTGAGAGGAAGGTTGAGCATGCAATATATTACTTAAGTAAGAAGCTCCTAAAGTATGAAGCCAATTACAGTCTCATAGAGAAAATATATCTAGCCTTGATTTAGGCGACAAAAAAGCTTTAACACTACTTCCAGTCTTACAGAGTACAAATAGTCTTTAAACATGACCATTTTAAATACCTTCAATAGACTCCCTTATTAACAAGAAAATTAGCCAGATGGTTAGTTCTACTCACCGAATTTGATATAGACTACATAGCAAAGAAAGCAGTGAAAGGGAAGCAATAGTAGAATTTTTGGCTCAAAATCAGGAGCTGGAGTTTCTAGATGAACATCTAGGGGTAATAGAAGTCTAGGATGGAAAATATACTTTGATGGTGCTGTCAACAATAGAGGAGCGGGCATTGGGGTAATTTTGATCACGTTAGAAAAGGAAAATATCCCAATGGTAAAAAGATTAGAGTTTGAGGCGAAAAATAATCAAGCTGAATATGAGGCCTGCATTTTGGATTGGAGGCACTATGAAATGTGGGGGAAAAAGATGTCACTGTATATAGAGACTCTATGTTGGTCTTAAAGCAAGCTTCTAAAAAATGAGAAGTAAAAGAAGATAAGTTGCGCCTATATTGGGACTATTTGGTTACTATTTTTTTTTATCTTTTACCCAATGTAAGTCTGTTCATCTGCCCCTGGATGAGAACCAACTAGCTAATGCTTTGGCCACTTTGGCTTCAGTATGGGAAAGTGAAAAGCCAATAAGTGTAAAGCCCCTTATTTTAGTAAAATCCCAAAACCCTTGTTGTAAAGAGATAAGGGTGATGTCAATTGATATTCCTGAAAAGCCCTGATTTCATGATTTATTATGGTATTAGAAATAGGACAATTTCTAAAAGATGCAGATAAGAAAGAGAGGATGTCTTTAAGGATGTTATTTTGACAATTTATTGGCTACAATGTGATGCTATACAAAAGAATGCCAACTAGGTTCACCTAAGATACATTAACAAAGATAAAGGAGTATGCAGGCCACACAAGAATGGGATAGTCTTGGCAAAGAAGATAGCTCATCAAAGTTACTTCTGGCTGACCATGGAGATAGATTATGTCAAGTTTATGAGGAAGTGCTATAACTACCAAGTTTATAGGGATGTCACCATCCATGGAACTTTAAGGAGTGACATCTCCGTGGCCATTTATAGTTTAAGGAATTGATATTATAAGGGAGATAAGGCTGAGAGCATTAAATGGTCATCGATACATTGTGGTAGTAATTGATTATTTCTCCAAATGGGCTAAAGTTGAATCTTATACTACTATTGGCTCGAAGCAAATAACAAGGTTCATTGAGAAGAACATAATTTATAGATATGGACTACCTCATCATATTGTCATTAATAATAGGGTTTAGTTTCAGACAGAGACAGCTGCATTGCTAAAAGAATATAAAATTGAGCACCATAGGTCATCTTCGTATAGGCCACAAGCGAATGGGGCTGTAGAAGCTGTAAACAAAAATGTAAAGAGGATCCTGGCTAAGATGATAGAGAATTACCGAGACTAGGCAAATTATTTGCAATTTGCATTATGGGGATATAGAACTACTAATAGGACATCGAGTGGAGTCACCCCATATTCCTTAGTGTATCGGTGTGAGGTCTTATTGCTAGTAGTGGTTGAGATTTTATCATTAAGGATGAGATTCGATTATTGATGTTGGTGGATGAGCAGAGAATGAAAACTATATATCACTCTCAGCTGTATCAGAAAAGAATGGCTCAAGCCTATAACAAGAAAATTAAGGTAGGAAAGATAAAAAAAAAGGGTGATTTAGTGCTAAAACACACTAAGCCAATCATGATCGACCCGCGGGGTAAGTTTAAGTTAAACTAAAAAGGTCCCTATCTAATGAAAAAGTTATTCTCCAAGGGTGTTATTGTTTTATCTGACTTGGAAGGGAATGAGTTCAAAGAGCTCATTAACCTAGACAAACTCAAGAAGTACTTTCTGTAAAAATTTTGCTAGGGAGAAAACCTCAAAAAGAAGTTGTCTAGGCAAAAATTAGAGACCAAATTTGAAAAAAATAAAGTCTTATTGGATTTAAAACTTTGAAAGAGGTGGTCTAAGAAAAAATTGAGAACATGTAAAAGGAAAAAGAGAGAAAAAAATGCCTAGTTGAAAAACTTACAAGGGCAAGCCAACTAACGACATGAGATATGGAAAAAGAAAAATGTGTATGCATATTATACTTAAATTAAATGAAATATATTGCCTTGATTACTGTTAAATTTTGCATTAAGTGTTTACTATAAATTATTCAATTAAAAAGGAAATTCTATTTAATGAAAGGGGAAATAAAGACTTAATTCTTAAAGTAATTTTGCTTCCTTCTCTTTTATTAAAGACCTTGAGCAGTCAACATTTGCAATTCCCTTGTCCTTTTATTTCTAATGAACTTATTTTTTCTATTTATTGCAATTGAATCCATGCCTTCTACTGATCACTAGTGCTCAGATCTCTATTGCAGTTGATGTTCCTTTAAATGGTTCTGCTAGCCTTGGTAACCATTAAGTTATCCAGGAAGTTTTAAGAGAGGGGTCCTAATTCAAACTCATGTACCAATCCCATGATCAGTTGTTGCTATCCATATTGTCAGTAAAGATCGGTAGGATTGTAGAAAGCATAATGGAGGCCAGCAATGGGAACACAATGGGTATAAGATCAAACAATCATATACTGTAATCTCCACCATAGGCACATCCATCGAATTAGAGTATCGAGGAATTTCAATAGCCATCTTTGAACATCTTTTGATATGGGATGCAACTTTTTGGTTTTGTAATGTTTGGCTTTGTAGTATGTAATATCTCAAGGAGGCTCAAGCAACCCCAATTTCTTATGAAACCACATCTGTAAAAGGATGAGTAAGTAAAAATGCTGGAGAAGCGAAAGGCAAGAACAAGAGAAGAAGAAATTTACCTCCAACAGGAGTGGACTTTTAGAATTGCTTAGTTATTATAAAGTTGTGTAGCCTAATGATAGTTTTTACTAAGATAAGGGGAAAAGGATTAAGCCCAGCTTCCACTTGTTATAGTATATGGAAGAGTTTTGAGTTATAGTTACCAGAAGCGGAGACCAGTATAAATTGTGCATACAGATAGAAGGCCATAATCCGGGGCCAATAGACTTCTCTCTTGTCTATACCCATAACAATTTTGAGAAAGGAATCTAATAAGATTTCAAGACAAAAAATGTAGCGAAATGCAAACTGAGGTGGTAGATTGAATATCCATGCCATTTGATATTGAATAGAGTGTAAATCTAGAGTTCCAATATGAGGGATTGCAAGTTGACAAGCAGTATTAAATTGGCAACCCAAGATAGCTTCGAATTCTTCAGACAAGGGGCATATCTCTAATGTGTTAAGCTAGAAGATGTGTTTCTGAGGATCCTAGAATTGAGTTACAGGATGGAGGAAAGAAAAATTGATCTTCCTCGTATGGAGTGATCTAAAAGCACACAAATGCAAGGGTTCCAGCTTTGTCCATGATCCACCATTTGGCCTTTTCAAGATTGCTTATAGTTGCTTGAGACTCTTTTCAGCATATTTTGGGATTTTGAAATTGGTTGTAGAGAGAAAATTAAGGATTTTGGCGTAGGTGTAAGAGAATAATGCTTTAAAAATAAAAAAAAGTGGTTTAAAAGAGCTTATCTATAGACAAGTAATGATCGCCCTGTCGATAAGGTAGTACCTCTTTGTTAAGAGGCGATTTTCAATCACCATATCATAAAGAGGCAAGGCAGCTTTAAAGGGATAATTGCCTATGTGGCAGTTAAAGGCACATTTTGGTTATACTATTCAGCTTTATTTTTCCTGTTTTGATTCATTAATGGAAGATTTGCATGAGTGAATAGTGTATTTATGTAATATTATATTAAAATGATCAAAGATTCCTTAATGAAATAGATTAAAATGTTTTAAACGTTCTATTAAAATATCAACAAATATTCAAGATAAAGTTGGAACAATTTTGTAATATTAGAAGTTGGAAAATAACAGAAAAGGAACTCGAGGTCCTAATCTAAGTAGCCTTTGCCTCAGTGGTGTAAGCACCCAATTTAAGGATGTAATTGTGCATGAATGCATTGAAAGACTCTAAGATGACAATTTAATAAAAAAACTTAACCTCTAGTGTTTTGTTTCACAATTTCAAAAACTAAATTGCAACGTTTTTGGGTTTAATTGTAAAAAATTGACTTTTGCGTGGGAATTTTTAGAAATGTGCAACCAGCATTATGCAATGCCAATTGACATTACACAATGTTGATCGGCATTATGTAATGCCAATTGGCATTACAAAATGCCAATCGACATTACACATTGTCGATCGACATTTTGGAATGCTGAGGCACTAAAAAATTCAGTAAAAATATTTTTTCTCACTGTGATTGGTCCAAATTTAATTTATAAATAAATTTATTTGAGTATTTATTTATAGGTTCGGTCCAATACATGTCTCTTATGCGTATAATCTTCTTTTTTTAAATTAAAATTCTTATCTTGTTTTTTAGGAAGGGAGAGAGATTAGAGCTACTGTGATCACGTAAGCCATTAGCTGAGGAATGAGATATAAAAAGAAAAGATTGGCAGGGAAGAAAAAAGAAAGAGAAAGGATCGAGGGGTAAAAAAAGAGGAAAAAAAACCTAATCAACTACTACAATAGAGGTTGATTAAGAAAAAGAGAGTAGACCTAACCTAATACTGTCATTTCAAAACCCCCTTTTTTTTAAAAAAAAAAAAAGAAATAAAGTACGTTCTTTTAAAAAAAGTCCAAAAATCAAGAAAGCGCAGAGTCAATTTTCTTAAAATGATGAAATCCCAGTTTGAGGGGCATTCAAACAGCATTTGCATAGAATTACTCATCTTTTACTCCTTTTTTTTTTTATTAGTTCTTTCTTTTATATCATTATTTACTTTTTATTATTTTTTATTTTATTATTTATGTGTTTTTTTCAGATTTTTTTCATTATTTTGTTTTCCTTGTTCATTAATTCTAATCTTATTTTCTTTTATTTTTATTCTTTGTGTTTCATAATTCTGGTGATGAATACATGATTGAACTAATGAAAATCATAGAGAATCCATAAATGAAAGCCAAGAGTCAAGATCCCAATTTAATTTTATTTGGCTATGTTTAGTTTATTTTTTTAGGTTTTAAATTTGTTTAATTTGTCTTCTTAAGGGTTGTATTTTAATTTTATTTTCTTTATTATTTTAGTAGATTTTGTAATAGCCCCAACAGTGGAAATAATGAAAATTTAGTTCTCTTGTTCTTAAAAAATGAATTAGTAAATTAGGTTCAATTTGGTAAACCCTAATTAAAATCAATGGAGAAAGTAGATTAATTTAGGTTACATGTTAATTAAAATTAGAGTTTTTGTAGATAAAATAATTTAATTGCATGGTTGATCTTTTTTATTTGTTTGTTTTGATTTTTTTTATTACTTTGTAGTTTGTTTATTCTTTTTATGTGTTTTGGGCCCTAGGCCCATATTAGTGTCATGACCTAAATCAGGAGTCATTACCGACGCTAAGGAACGAGAATTCTTTCGAATCTGGAACTCATATCAAGCCTTAAAAATAAAAATGCACACAATAAAAAAATTAATATATGCCAGAATTAAAATTTTAATCAATATAAAAATAAATACTTAAATGTCATATCATAATAAAAATATTCATACAATATTCAGATACAGGTCTCAAGTCAAACAACACACTATTGATATAATAATACTATTATTGTAGTCTCTAGAGTACAATAATAGTTCAAATAATAAAATTACATAATCTAGTTGGGGCTGAAGAAGGCTGACGAAGAGGTCTACTACTGAGGTTTGAAAAAGACGAATCTCCTGTAAAAAAAATATTGAGGGGGATCAGACCTCACTGAGTGAATTATTATAATATATATACATGCAACCTAAAATCATATGCAGTCAAACATCAATATATATACAAATATATACAGACAGTTCACACAAACGCTAAAATCCGCTTTTATATAATATAAAATGCATAAAATTACTATAGCTGAAGGATTAAAGCATAACCCTAACAGTTTGCAACCTCGATTATAAAAACCAATAGTCAACTAGCTTATCCAAAACTCTAAGCATTCATTTATCCAACTTAAGGTAGTAGACTGGCCCCGAGTATACTATGTCAACCGAGATTTTATAATCTCACTATCGACATGACTAGCCCTGAGCACACTAAATCAACCGAGGATACACAATCATCTTTTCCAATAATCAACATCTCAATACACAATTACAAGATTTTCAACCTAATTCTATTGCAGTGTCACGCAACAGTCCTAGCATAGCCCATTAAGTAGCATATTCTACTACTATCCTTCAAATCGATCTTATAATTATTAAAATAATGAAAATGCATAATGTAAACGTGATAGCATCCATTCATAGAGAAATATACCAATTATATACATAAAATATACCAAAGATATATCAAATATATACTAAGGATATATCAAATATATATTCAACATGTACCAAAAATATACTAAATCATTTAATGAAATAATTCATATTTAAATACATATTAAAAACATGAATGCTCTATATCATGTATCTTATATGCAATACATATATAAAATAATAACTCACAAGTTTGCGCTCCTCAAGACAGACTTGATTAACTTAGTCCTGTAGGCCTCGGTTTTGGCGCATCTATATAATAATAATAATAATAATAATAATAATAATAATAATAATAATAATAATAATAATAATAATAATAATAATAATAATAATATCAGAATAAATACCTAATTTATACTTCTAAGAATTTTAAAGGAAGACTCGATCTAAGAATCAAAACTCAACCAAAATACAAAAACTCAATATCGATTTAACGTCATGTTTTACGAGAATTCTCCCAAAAAATTGGCAGAGTCTCCTCTGCAAAACAAACATATCTCTACTAAAAAGTAAAGTCGATCCTGCAAGAAAACACACTTCTATAAACATAATAGCTCAACACCTCGGGTTGGGACCCCGGACTACACAAATTTCCAACCGGGTTTCACAATTTACAATAAAATAAATATATAATAAGAATATAATAAAATCATCAAAATCCATAAATATTAATAAATAACCACAATATAATATATTTAAACATCCAAAACATTAAATATAATTATTTTCACATTAATTAAATAAAATCTCAAATAAATTATATAATATTAATAAAAATCCAATTTTTCAATTATTCAAAATAAAATAGTAAAATTCACAATTAATTATTCAAATAGGTTACATATATAATAAAAATAGTTAAAAACTTATTTAATAAAAAAATAGTATATAAAATTATTATTTGAATATATTTTCAAAAATTAGTATTAATTAGTTAAAAATAGTAAATAATTCATAAAAATTATTTTAATACTATTTATTATTCCAAAATTTTTTAAAATATATAATTTAATTATATTTTCAATAAAAAATACATTTTTTACTCATAAATCTAAAAATCACAAAATACTAAATATTTACTCAAAATTACTAAAAATTATTTTCTCACTTCTAAAATTAATAATTTAAATTAACTATACTAATTTTACATAATTTCACCATAAAACACATAATTGATAAAAATTTATTTTAATTATTAAAAACACAATAATTATGCATAATTCAAATAAATTCAGAAAAATAAACTAAAAATATATTTAGGAAGCTTAAGATGAATACTTCGACATTTCTTAAGGAGTTTATCATGAATCAAACACAATCAAGCTTAAAAAAATAAAATCCCTAATAGGCATAAACCAAAACTTAGAGTTATCTAACTAACCAGACGTCGTAGAGTTGAAACGAGTTGAGAATCGAGAAGTACGCATCAAGAGGAGTCAAATGAGCCCAAAAATTCAAGCTAAAACGACCGGTTCCTCGTCAGTGACACTGTAGTAACCTCGCGGATTCTAGCAAGGACAGGGCTCTAGGTGACGATGGAAGGGAGAAGGGAGGAAGGTGAGGTAGTGGCAAGCTTCGGAGGTGGTCTGGTGGTGGCTTAGGTGTGGCTGGTGGAGCTTTGGGCGTCGACAATGGCAGAAGCAACAAGGAAGAAAAAAAGAAGAAGAATCTGGGGAAAATAAGAGTTGACCCGATTTTTTAATATGCTGACCCCTTTATATATACATACATATATATATATATATATATATATATATATATATACACAACATATATACATAACACATGCACAATACACATACATATACATTCAAATCAACAATTAACTTTAGACTATATAAAAATATACTACAATATTAAAATATAAATATAATAATATACTAAATTTATACTAGTCACAATTTAATAAAAATAAAAATATTATTAAACAAATAAATAATACTTAACAATAAACTAACTTTTAAATCTCAATAAAATAATCATAATAAATAGAAATTTAAAATATTATTAATACTGCTTATCTCAAAATAATTTTTTTATAATTTAAAATAAAGGGTCATTACAATCTTCCCCCTTACAAAAATTCAACCTCAAATTTTCCAATAAAAGTACAAACAATAAAAATTCATCAAGGAAAGAGGTAAGGATAAGCCACCCGTATCTCGATTTCACTCTCCCAAGTGTGCTCCTTCATATTAGTGCTTCGCCACAACACCTTGACTATCGGAATCTGCTTCAAATGCAATTAATGAACTTGATAATCTATAATCACGACTGGCTCCTCCTTGTACGTCAGGTCTTCGTTCACTTCCATACTCTCAGGCTGCAACATGTGTGAAGTGTCTGAAATATACTTCCTCAGCATTGAGATTTGGAACACTGGATACACTTAAGACAAATTCGGAGGTAAAGCCAACTGATATGCAACCATACCCACTCTCTTCAGAATCTCAAACGGTCTAATATATGTCGGTGCTAATTTTCTGTTCTTGCCAAATGTCATCACACCCTTCATCGGAAACACCTTCAGAAACACATAGTCTCCAACCTGAAACTCCACATCTTTATGTCTCGAATCCGCATAGCTCTTTTACATGCTAATTGCAGTCTCTAATCTCCTTCTAATCATAATAAATTTCTCAGTGGCATCCTGAACCATCTCAGGTCCAGTCAATGCTCTCTCTCCAATCTTATCCTAAATTAGAGGGGATCTATACTTCCTTCCGCACAAAGCCTCATACGATGCCATCCCAATACTGCTATGGTAGCTATTATTTTATGCAAACTCTACGAGCAGTAAATGATCATCTTAGCTACCTCCAAGATCCAATACACATATTCTCAGCATATCTTCGAATGTCTGGATCATCCTCTCATATTGACCATCTGTCTGAGGGTGAAAAATAGTACTAAAATCAAGCCTGATGCCCATTGCTTCCTGCAACTTCTGCTAAAATCGAGAGGTAAATACAGAACCTCTATAAGATACAATGGACATAAGTACTCCATAAAGGCACACAATATGCTTAACATACAGCTTAACTAACTTAGCTATAGAATAAGTGGCTTTAACTAGCAAGAAATGAGTAAACTTGGTTAACCTGTCCATAATCACCCAGATAGAATCATATCCATCCTTTGAATGAGGTAACCCTACCATAAAATCTATAGCAATTATCTCCCATTTCCACTCAGGAATAGGAAGTGGCTGAAGCTTCCCAGAAGGCTTCTGATGTTCAGCTTTCACCTATTGACAAGTCAAGCACTTAGAAATATAATCAGCTATATCCTTCTTCAATCCATCCCACCAATATAAGTCTCTAAGGCTGTGGTACATCTTAGTAACACTTGGATGTATGTTGTAGGCTGTAGAATGCACTTCCTCAAGGATCTCGTCTCTCAAATTATCTACATTAGGAACGCATAATCTACTATTGATCCATAAAACACCTTCATCATCCAGTGTGAAATCAATGAACTTCCCTGCATAAACATTCTCCTCAAGTTCTACTAGAATAGGATCTCGACCTTGAGCTACCTTAATCCTATTTCTTAATACTAATCTAACTCTAAATTAAGCTAACAGTCCATCTGACCTACTAATTTTCATCATCAGAGCTTGATCCACTAACTGGTGCAACTCTTGGATCAAACGTCTCCTCTCCACACTAATGTGAGCAAGACTACCTGAGGACTTCCTACTCAAGGCATTTGCTACCACATTAGCCTTGCTTGGATGATAAACAATATCATAGTCATAATCTTTCAGGAGTTCTAACCATCTCCTCTGCCTCAAGTTCATATCTCTTTGCTGGAAGATGTACTTAAGGCTCTTGTGATCTGTGAAAATCTTATAAGTCACTTAGTACAGATAATGTCTCCAAATCTTGAAAGCAAAGATCATTGCAAGCATCTTTAGGTCATGAGTAAGATAATTCTATTCATGCTTCTTCAACTGCCTTGAAGCATAAGCTATCACCCTACCATTCTGCATAAACACACAACCTAGGCCAACTCTGGAGGCATCACAATACACAGTGAACTTATATACTCCATTAGGCAAAGCCAAAACTAAAGTTGTGGTTAACTTCTCCTTCAGTAGCTGAAAACTATTTTCACAACATTTGACCACACAAACTTCACATTCTTCTAAGTTAGGCGAGTCATAGGAGCTACAATTTTAGAGAAATACTGCACAAACCTCCTATAATACCTAGCTAAACTAAAAAAAAACTTTGAATCTCTATGACTATCGTCGGTCTTGGCCACTCAGACACTGCCTCAATCTTTTGTGGATCAACTTGAATACCATCTTAAACACCATGTGTCCATGAAATGCAACACTCTCCAACCAAAAATCACACTTCAAGAATTTAGCATAAAGCTGATGTTTTCTCAGTATCTGCAGTACTGTCCTCAAGTGATATACGTGCTCTTCCATACTCTTTGAATACACCAGTATATCATCAATGAAGACTACCATAAATTGATATGCAAATGGTCTGAATACCTTGTTCATCAGTCCATAAAAGCAGCTGGTGCATTAGTCAACCTAAATGACATTACTAGAAACTCATAATGGCTATTTTGAGTACAGAATGCCATTTTAGGAATATCGGCTTCACTGATCTGCAACTGATGATAACCCGACCTCAAGTCAATCTTGGAAAAGAACTATGCACCCTGAAGTTGATCAAACATATCATCTATCCTTAAAAAAGGATACTTGTTCTTCACTGTCACCTTATTCAACTCTCTATAATCAATGTACAGTCTCAGTGTGCCATTCTTCTTCTTCACAAACTAGATTGGTGCATCCTAAGGAGAAACACTGGGTCTAATGAAACCCTTATCTAACAAATCCTATAACTGCTCCTTCAATTCCTTCAACTCTGTAGGAGCCATTCTGTAAGGCGGCATCAAAATAGCAGTCGTGCCTGGGACCACATCTATACAAAATTCAATCTCTCTGTGAGGTGGTAAACCTGGTAACTCCTTAAGAAAGACATCAAGAAACTCACAAGCAATATGAACTTCTATGAGTGATAAATTATCCGCTGAAGTATCCCTGCCAAGTGCCAAGTATCCCTGACAACCTTTCCTCAACATCTTCCTAGCCGTGATAGTAGAGATAAGATTTTTTTAGGTATAAAACTCTTATCACCCACAAACTTAAACTCTTCATCATCCGAAATTCTGAAAATCACCTCTTTACTTTGACAATCCACAATGGCATAGTATTGAGACAACCAATCCATACTAAGGATCACATCGAACTCCATCACATCGAACAACACCAATTCCACTAGCAATTCTCTACCTCCCACTAACACTGGACATCTAAAAAGAACAACATTGGCGTCCAACAAATTGCTTATAGGAGTGGCGATAGATAAAGGAAAAGCCATCCTCAAAGCTTGCCAACACGACTTTAAAGTAAAAACAGGGGACACAAAAGAATGTGTAGCACCTGGATTAATCAAAACTCTAGCATCCAGATAACATATTGGAAGAATACCTGCAATAATGGCATTAGATGCCTGAGCATCCTAGGCATCTTGCTGGGTGAGAGTGAAAACTCTAGCCTAACCTCAACCTCCTTGCTGACTAGTGGAAGCCTGACCAAAACCCCTGGCACCCCCTCTGCTACCTTTGCCATGCTCTTACTGGGCAATAATCTGCATTGTACTCAGATACTAAGCTGGTGGCAATTGAAAAGGAGTTAGATCTACATTGGCAATAGACTGCTATGGAAATTGTTGCAACTAAAAACTAGAATATGGGCATGATCTGGTGAAATGCCCTACCTGTTTGCATAAAAAATATGTCAATGGCGCCATATAACAGGGGTCGCTAATGGACTCTACCATAAGTCTGATAGGCATTAACTACTAATCCTAAACTACCATAACAAAAAATTTGACCATTGATACTACTAAAAGCACTTGACCTAAATCTCATAGGTCTGCGATCTCTACCACGACCATGTCTCCTACCACCATGATATCTTGGTTGTTGCCTCTGACCCTGTTGTATTGAGCCTTTCTGCTAACTACTAGAACCAATCTGAAACATTGAGTATGGAGTACTTTGGAATCCTCCTGACTGAAGGCCTCCCATCTGATAAAAATCTAGCATAACTCCCTGCTTAACCAATCTCAGCTTTATCTCCTTAGCCAACTTGATCACAGACTCGAGAGTAAGGCTTGCTGTAGGCATCCTAGCAAATGCAGAACCTAGTCTAGTGACGTACATCGTGACAGTGGAATACTGATCTCACATCAAGTCCTCTACATATCGACCCCGTCTAAGGAACTCTCTAGTGTAGTCCTCTATAGATCTATCACCTCTGGCGATGCTGGTCAATTTGAGTTTGTAACTCATCTGCAATGGCTCAAGATAGAAACACCTCATAAACCTCTCTCGAAATTGTGCCCAGCTCATCATTTTCATATGCGGCTGTATCACCTAAATGAACCAATCTAGGGTTGGTCCCTCTACAAGTAGCTTAATGATCATAATCTGCTGATACTCGGTGTGAGTAGTCTAAGTCTTTGTCTCAATGGCGTGTAGAAAAATCTAAAGGGTCTGATGTCCTGTCAAAAGCTATACGGCCAAATCTAGTATAAAATAACACTACCTTAGGGTTAGACATACCCTGCTGATAAATAGGCTGTGTAGAAAAATCTAAAGGGTCTGATGTCCCGTCAAAAGCTATACGGCCAACTCTAGTATAAAATAACACTGCCTTAGGGTTAGACATACCCTGCTGATAAATAGGCTGTGCAAAAAAATCTAAGGGGTCTGATGTCCCGTTAAAAGCTATACGGCCAACTCTGGTATAAAATAACACTACCTTAGGGTTAGACATACCCTGCTGATAAATAGGCTGCATCTGCGATGCAACTGGAGGTATCTTAGCTTCCTCATACTTTGGCTTTACAGGTTCCTCCTCCTATAGATCTCTCTACCTACGGCAACCTACCACTCCTCGAGGTCTACCTCTGTCTGTACCTCTACGCCTGACTGGTGGCTCTGGAGGTAAAAACTCATCCTAAAAAGACCCATCATCCTCAGCCTCAACGATAAGTGGAGCGACACACGCTTGCCTCCTCATTCTAAAAAGACAAAACCAATGAGATTCCAACAAAATAGACAACAGACAGATAACAAACAGACAACCTAACGATTACACGGAATACTAATTCAAGGAAAAGTTATCGAAGACATAATCGAACCTAATTTACTACAGTAGCTTCAAAGAAAACACAACTTTAAAAACCTAGGTCCACAACACTAAAAACCTAGGGCTCTGATACCAACTTTGTTACGACCCAAACTGAGAGTCATGATCGGCTCTAGGGAACAAGAATTCTTTTGATTCCAAAACTCATAGCAAGCTTTAAAAATAAAAATGCATGCAATAAATAAATAAAAATATGCCAGAATTAAAACTTTAATCAATAAATACTTAAATGTCATATCATAATAAAAATATTCATACAATATTCAGATACATGTCTCAAGTCAAATAGCACACTACTGATACAATAACACTACTACTGCAGTCTCTAGAATACAATAAGAGTTTAAATAATAAAATTACATAATCTAGCCAGGGTTAAAGAAGACCGACAAAGAGGTCTATTACTGAGGTCTAAAGAAGAAGAATCTCCTGTAAAAAAATATTGAGGGGGATCAGACCTCACTGAGTGAATTATTATAATATATATACATGTAACCTAAAATCATATGCAGTCAAGCATCAGTATATATATATAAATATATATAGGCATTTCACACAGATGCTAAAATCCGCTTTTATATAATATAAAATGCATAAAATTACTTTAGTTGAAGGACAAGGGTAGAACCCTAACAGTTTGCAACCTCAATAATAAAAATCAATAGCCAACTGGCTTATCCAAAACTCCAAGTATTCATTTATCCAGCTTAAGGTAGTAGACTAGCCTTGTGTACACTAGGTCAACCGAGGTTCCGTAATCTCACTATCGATATGACTGGCCCTGAGTACATTAGATCAACCGAGAATCCATAATCATCCTTTCCAATAATCAACATCTTAATACATAATTACTAGATTTTCAACTTAATTCTACTGTACTGTCATACAACAGTTGTAGCATAGCCCATTAGGTAGCACGTTCTACTGCTATCCTTCAAATCGATCTTATAATTATTAAAATAATGAAAATGCATAATGTAAACGTGATAACATCCATTTATAAAGAAATATACCAATTATATACATAAAATATACCAAAGATATATCAAATATATATTCAACATATACCAAAAATATACCAAATGCATATTAAAAATACATCAAATATATATGTCACATATATAACAAAATATACCAAAAATATACTAAAAGTATACAAAAAATACACTAAATCATTTAATGAAATAATTCATGTTTAAATACATATTAAAAACATGAATGCTCTATATCATGCATCCTATATGCAATGCATATATAAAAAAAATAACTTATAGGTTTGCGCTCCTTAAGACAAATCCAATTGGCCTGGTCTTGTAAGCCTCGATCTCGATGCAACTATAGAAAAATAAAGAATAATAATATCAAAATAAATACCTAATTTATACTTTTAAGAATTATAAAGGAAGACTCAATCTAAGAATCAAAACTCAACCAAAATATAAAAACTCAGGATTGACCCGATGTCACGTTTTATGAGAATTCTACTGAAAAATCAACAGAGTCTACGCTATAAAACGGACATGTCTCTATTGAAAAGTAGAGCCGATCCTATAAGAAAGTACACTTCTATAAACACAATAGCTCAACACTTTGGATTGGGACCCCAGACTACACAAATTCCCAACCGAGGTTCACAATTCACAATAAAATAAATATTTAATAATAATATAATAAAATCATCAAAATCCATAAATATTAATAAATAACCACAATATAATATATTTAAACATAAGAAACATTAAATATAATTATTTTCACATTAATTAAATAAAATCTCAAATAAATTATATAATATTAATAAAAATCCAATTTTTCAATTACTCAAAATAAAATAGTAAAATTCACAATTAATTATTCAAATAGGTTACATATATAATAAGAATAGTTAAAAAATTATTTAAAAAAAATAGTATATAAAATTATTATTTGAATATATTTTCGAAAATTAGTATTAATTAGTTAAAAATAGTAAATAACTCATAAAAATTATTTTAATACTATTTATTATTCCAAAATTATTTAAAACATATAATTTAATTATATTTTCAATAAAAATACATAATTTACCCGTAAATCCAAAAATCACATAATATTAAATATTTACTCAAAATTACTAAAATTATTTTCTCACTTCTAAAATTAATAATTTAAATTAAGTATAGTAATTTAACATAATTTCACCATAAAAACACATAATTAATGAAAATTCATTTTCATTATTAAAAATACAATAATTATGCATAATTCAAATAAATTCAGAAAAACAAACTAACAATATATTTAGGAAGCTTAAGATGCATACTTCAACATTTCTTAAGGAGTTTATCATGAATCAAACACAATCAAGCTTTAAAAAAATAAAAACCATAATAGGCATAAACTAAAACTTAGAGATATCTAACTAACCGGACGTTGTAGAGTTAAAACGAGTTGAGAATCGAGAAGTACGCGTCGAGAGGAGTCGAATGAGCCCAAAAACTCAAGCTGAAACAACTGGTTCCTTATCAATGACATTATAGCAACCTTACGGATTCTAGCAAGGATAAGGCTCTAGGTGGCTATAGAAAGGAGAGGGGAGGAAGGCGACAGAAGCAACCTCTACATGCATACATGCATTTCATGCATCATACAAACACTTTCTTTTTTAGCCATCATAGATTCATTCAGGTCTTCCTGTGTTTGGAAATGGAGTAGTGGCAGATTAGTGAGGATTGATTTGAGTCCAAAATCAACAGTTAAAGAGATCCTTCATAGTTTAGAAAAGAGCCTTATCAACCCGCTTTACCTAGAAGCTGCACTAACTCAAATATAAGAGATGGAACAACAAGAGGGAGGAAATTGGACCTTAGAGGATGTCAAAGGAGCATTGATGGATAATATAAGAGCAATGATGCAAGATGAAGTAAGATGAGCCCTAGCTCGATTAATGGCACCACTTGTTGTTACACCACCAGTTATGGTCAATCCGCCTTTTGTGGGTGCACCACCTGTGAACAATGACATTGCTAGGGGGCAATCATTGAATGCTGCAAGAAATGTGCTTGCAATAGAAATGAAACTGGAGGATGTTGAGAACTACATGGTTGAAAAAGCAAAAAAGGAATCATTTGAGCAAGTTCAAGAGCTGGAATCCAAACAGATGAAAGCATTGACCTAGAAGATGTCCAAAATAGAATAATTGATGAGAGGATAGGGCATAAAATATTTGTTTAACTTGGATGATATAATGCAATTTGAGGAAGATAAGTTGCCTGATAAGTTCAAGATACCACTGCTGTAGAAGTTTGATGGTATTGGAGACATAAGGATCCACCTTAATCAATATACAACTACTATGAGCACCATTAAGGCTCCTTTTTCTGTAGTTACCAAGTTATTTGTACTATCCTTGGAGGGTATGATTATTAATTGGTATCATAGGTTAGAGAAGTTTATCCGAATTGATTGGAGAGAATTGTGTACCACTTTTTTGAAGCAATATGACTATAATACCAAGCTTGAAGTATCCATCAGAGATTTAGAATTGACTAAGCATAAGCCTGATGAATCACTTTCAGATTTTCTGACTAAATTCACGAATAAGGCTAGATTAATGAAAAACAAGCTGGCTGAAAAGGATCAGGTTAGGATGATTGTTTGAAATGTGTCACCTAATTTGGCTGAAAGGTTATAAATGATGAACCCTAAAATATTTGTAGACCTTTATGATAAGGGGTTGCAAGCTGAGGAGATTGAAAGTGAGAAAAAGAAGATTGCTAGAAGCACCGGAGCAAGAAACTACTCAATTGGGGGCACACAGCAAGGAAGCACTAGTCAGATTATGGAAGTGCATGCTATTCAACAACCAAGGAGATTCTCTAATTTTAACCAAAATTTGTCAAACGTCCTAGAGCGCCTAATACAAAAAGGCTTACTTCAACCTTTACCTAATCCAAACCCACCAAACTTAAACACCCTAGGCTATAACCCAAACAAGCACTGTAAATTCCATTAAAACCTTCAACACTCCATGGATAACTGCATATGCCTCAAACATGAAATCCAAAACCTTATAAGATCACAGACTTTGAAAATCCAAGCATAAAAAATAATCCTTTGCTAAACTACCAAAATGTACCACCCCCAACTACCATGATGATTAACTTAGGAGTTAATGAAGAAGAAGTGCTAAGCTCCTTTGAGGACCTAGACCTTAAAACCAAACAGAAATCTCCTAATGCCCTTAACCCTAAAATATAAGATTTGGAAAGATCAAAAGACTTATTTGGTCAGCCTTCAGGCAAGTTCGACTATAAGGAATTTTACACTAAACCGCCTTCTTTTGACATACTCTTTTGGTTGATTATGCCTATAGGATGGGGTGATGAGTTTGATGATGAGAAGATGTTAGACAAGAAAGAAAAATGCACATTTGAGGTACAAAAAGATGAAGTCATGGAGACAATTGGCAACAAAATGCAAGAATAGTTATTATGTCAACCCTCATGAAGGACAACCACTATAAGACCCAACATCCCTAGCATCTAGAATAGGAAACAAATTTTCTTATTGTCTTCTTTGAATAAAATTTTAGTTTTTTTTAGAACTTGTTTTTTTTAGTGATTGATGATATAAATTCTTATCATGCTTACTTATGTAATGTACATCTTGATGGTATTGTGTATTATGATATTGATTACATCTAAATGTTTAATAAAAATTTAATTCAAATAGATTCATTCGACATGGGCATAATTGTAAATTCAAAGAACATCCATATATCACATGATGTAACTTCTGAAGATAGGAAATTTGAGGGACAAAAAAAAGGAAAGAAAAAAAAAGACAATCAAGTAAAAATGAGAGAAAAATATTATATTAGAAAATCTAAAAGGACTAATTAGTAATATGAGTTACATCATGTGATGTAATGAATATTCTCATTTTTATCCTAATGAATGAGTAAAATTAAATTTGAAATTTTTGTTCAAATATCACGTTTTCATCTTTATCATACTGCATAAGTATCTAAATGGAAAGACAATACATAGTGAAAGCTAAATCAAAGCTATGAGATCACTATTTTAGCTATATTTTCTTTTTTGCCACCCCTTTATGATTTTACTTACAAGTCTAGTGTCCCTTTCACTTAGAAAATTTAAGTGGCTTAATAACTTATATTGCAACTCTTACTTTGTAATTATCATTAACCATTACATCAACATTAATCCTCATATTCTGCTCAAGAGCCCTTCAAAGTGTAAATCCAGTTGATTTCATTATTAAAAAATCACTTTAGTTAGTTCACCCACTCCTCTGCATCTTTAATGCATGAGATTATAACTAATAGGGTTTTTAAGACAAAGGGTCAACAATAGCGGTGACCAAACTGAGTCACTTACACACATGAAGAAAAAGATTGCTAGAATGAATGTACAATGTAGCTCTGGGGTCAACTTAAGGGTAAAACGCAATACAACACTAGAACTTCAAAGTTATTGAAAAAGATCTCAGGGTAGAAAGGAGTAAACTACAAGCATACAAATACATAAGTTATCATACAATAAAAGCAGTAATAAAAAGAAAATTTCAACAGTGCATCGATCAATCACAAGCTCTAATGTTGAGCCATGGATCCCACTTGCTAGCATGGTCATCTATCTAACAAACTATATCTGAGGCTTTGACATCAGAAGTACCAATAGTGAAGCATTCAATGCTCAAACCTACAAGTCATTGATAAAGCACCTTATTCTTACAATCCAAGATTGGCAACATAGCTCTATTCTAAACAGAGGACCTATTAGGATCATGCATGTCATACATATCATGCATACACTTGCATTTATTCGTTATAAAATACTTGCTTTGCATAATAAAAGTCTTTAAGCCTAGGCAAGATTGTGTAAAAACTCTGCTACTAATATTCAAAATCAATGTTGTAAGAATGCAGAAAGGTAGTCAGAATGTGCACATGTGAAGCAACTAAAAGGAAAAGGGTAGCACTAACAAGGTGAACCTGATACTCAACAGGACTTTAGACCTTAAGAGCCTAATGGGCCCATCCAGTAAAGGAATATCACCAACAGTGATACTTGTAAAAGCATCATCCTAACAACCTTAAGAGACTGGATAGGATGCTCAAGCTCCTTAGATTCAATATCCATATTTATAGTCTTATCTAGAGCATCATCTAGAATATCTCTCCATAATAGTTAGACTAGTGTAGGGAATGGAATATGGTGATTAGAAGGTCCAATATGTCAGTGATACATTTGTCAACCCTAAAAAAGGAAGAATGCACTCAAAACTTAAAATGAATGGACTCTGAAAAATTATTTAATAATAAAATAAGATCTCTAACTCCTGAACCTTTTTTGTATGAGATATTAAGAAGAGGAATGAAGCCCTTTACCATAGCATTAATGGAATGGCAAAAATACAAATGTAGCCTAAAGCCACAATGTCAATGGCAGAGTATCATGACCTTCATGATTAGAGACATCATTATCATAGTCAAAAGGGAAGAATGCAAAAGAATAACATTGCATTTTGATAGAATTTAGTCCCTTACGAATAAACCATACTAACTTATGGTATTTTGTGTAGGGAAAAAATAAAAGAGAATGAAGAAGGGGAAAGAAACTGATACATCAATAAGAATGGGCCAAATAGCAAATACCAAACACTCATCAAGATAATAAAAAAGGAAGTAACAAAACTCTCTTTCCTTAAATTATGTAATAAAGTACCATCTCAATCATAAAATTCACAAATTGAAAGTAAATTCATCCACTTCATGAGATCATGTGTGAAAAGCCTATCTCATGACCTTTGATTATAATAGCTCTTTTTTATTAGCCTTGTGGAATTCAGATGATTAGTTAATAGCTTTTTGTTAAGATTTTATGAACTCTACTCAATTTAATGCTTGCTTCGCACCCAAATAAGGGGAAGAATATGCAAAGATAAAATATATGGACATGAAGCATAAATGGCTTGAATTTTAGAGTATCATTTCAGTCTTTTGAATAATAAATCATGCATACAATCTACTCTAATGCTCAAAAATGAGTACAAGTACAAAACCCTTGACGGCATCCATGTTGAGTAATATGAGAAAAGTGGGGGAATACTAAGAGGAGAATCAAAATAAGAGCAAGCATAATGTACTCCAATGATAAAAAAAAATGAGCAAAAGTATCAACATGAACCTCTGGCAGTAACCACGCTGAGTAATACAAGAAAGGTAGGGAAATACTAAAAGAGGACCATTCCAAAAACTGCTTTATTTACTCTAATGCTCTGTAAGAGTAAGAGTATCTGAAGGATCTTTCCAACGGTATCCACGCTAAGTAATATGAGAAAGGAGGGGGAATATTATGATAAGGAATAAAAGCATAAAAATAATTCAAATGCTATTTTGATACTCAGAATTTCATCTTTTTATGCTCAATTTTCATAAGTTTTGTTTAGCAAATTCTCCTTAAAATTAAGTGTGGAAGTAAGCTCTTTACTTGGTAAAAGATATGCTCTCAGCATAAAATGGTTAATGATGCCTCTAACCTTTGCAAATGGTAAATAAATGATAGCCATGAAAATAAAAATAGTGAGATTCGTTAAGTGCACATTATCTTATAAAAAAGTGATGAATTTTCTCATAAATTTTAAACATTATAATGTACTTTTGTACATTCATCATGATTGAAGCTAACTTCAATAAGTCTTTAGGAATAGAAAATCCATAAGAAAGTGCACCCAACTTGTAGAGATGGTTAACACAACAGAATTGAAATTAGTCAGTAGAGAAATTATAATCAGTTAACACGATAAAATTTAAAGTCAGTAAGTAGAAATGCTAATCAATTAGTAGAAAGAATTCAAAGCATTTGACTCAAACAACCAAAAATTATGAGTAGTTATGGATTGCAGTAGTAAGGGTGAGCAATGAAAGGGGTTGCAGTTAATCAGAATCATCAACAAGTAATGAAAGGATTGTAGCTAATCACGAGTAGTTATGGACTGTAGCATCAAAGGTGAGCAATGAAAGGATTGCAGTCAATTTAAAAAAAATTTTGGGTTGTAGCATCATTAGCGAGTAGTTATGGACTGTAGTATTATCAAAGGTGAGCGATGAAAGGATTAAAAGAAATTATGGGTTATAGCACCATCAACGAGTAGTTATGGACTGTAGCATCATCAAAGGTGGGCAATGAAAGGATTGCAGTCAATTTGCAAGCAACTATGGGTTGTAGCATCATTAGCGAGTAGTTATGGACTGTAGCATTATCAAAGGTAAGAAATGAAATGATTGTAATCAATTTGTAAGCAATTATAGGTTTCAGCATCATCAGTGAGTAGTTATGGACGGTAACATCATCAAAAGTGGGCAATGAAAGGATTGCAGTCAATTTGCAAGCAATTATGGGTTGTAGCATCATCAATGAGCATTTATGGACTATAGCATCATCAAAGGTGAACAATGAAAGGATTATAGTCAATTTGCAAGCAATTATGGGTTGTAGCATCATCCGGGAGCAGTTATGGACTGTAGCATTATCAAAGGTGAACAATGAAAGGATTGTAATCAATTTGCGAACAGTTATGGACTATAGCATCAAAGGTGAGCAATGTAAGGATTACAGCTAATCACAAGCAATTATGGATTGTAGCATTATAAGTGAACAATAAAAGGGTTACGACTAATCGTGAGCAATTATAGATTGCAGCATCATTAGTGAGCAATGAAAGGGTTAAAGCTAATCGTGAGTAATTATGGATTAAAACATAATCGGTAAGAAATGAAAGGGATAAGGGAAATAAAGAATAAATCATCAAAAATACAAAGTTTATATTAAAGTGGAAAATATCCACTTTAGTCCTTTAACTTTATTTGCATTCAAGTCCAAATTTCTTTTATACAATTTAGTCCATTCATAATTAACTCATGAAATTCATATCATTAGTTAATAATTCATATAATTATTAATTACATAGTTATTATGTATTAAAATTTTGAATCCTTCGTCAAGTACATAATACATAATATAATTACATAATTCAATTTTTGCATTTTACATGCATCATCATTTTTGTCAAGGATTTTAAATCTGTTTTTTTATATACTACACAGTAGTTGTAACAGAAATTTCAGATTATTTCATTATGCACTTCCCAATAGTCATAATATGAATTTCAAATTTAATATGTTATATGCTACAAAGCAATTATAATATGAACTTTTAAATCTTTTGATCTACTAAACACTACACAGTAGTTATGGTATCATTGCTAGATGTTCCACACGAACTATAGCACATTTTTAAAATCATAAATCACTAAATGTCCCACAGGGAATATAGCGAGAATCATTATATATATTTCGTTAAACATCTCACAGGAAATATAACAAAATCAATTGCCACTAGACATCCCAAAGGGAATATAGTGCAATTCACCAGACACTACACATTAGTTATGGTATTATTACTAGTTGTTCCATAAGAACTATAGCATGTTCTCAAATCATGAAATGCAAAATGTTCCACAAGGAATATAGCGAAACTCATTTGCATATATCTCACTAGATGTTCTATAAGAAATATAATGAAGCATGCTAAACAAAGCATCGTGCTTAAAAATTTCATAGTAATTTAAACATCAATCCATCAATTAGGATACAATTAATTACCCTAATTCTTTCCTTTGAAATTGTGTGCTTTTATTGATTTGTCGTAATTTGTCAAACAAATGGCGACAAAGGGGGGCAACTGTAAGCACCCAATTTCATGATGCAATTGTGCATGAATGTGATGAAAGCCTCTATGATGACAATTTAATAAAAAATTGACCTCTAGTGTTAAGTTTCGCAATTTTAAGGACTAAATTACAATGTTTTTTTAGGTTTAATTGTAAGAAATTGACTTTTTTAGAAATGTGCAACCAACATTATGCAAAGCTGTAGACGGCGGGGTTTAGCGCGCATCCAAGATTTTAGCAACCGCAATACTGTTTAGGCTCAGGGCCTTAGGGAACACACTACTATGTCAAAAAGTCATAGCATGGAGAAGAGGAGTCACCGCCTAGGGTAATAACTGGGATAATTTGATTGGTCATACTCGATTCTTTAAAAGAAAGTTAGCACCATAACCAGGAGATTCTGGGAATGGAATACTAACTTCTCTTAGTCTCGTGTTCATTTAGAATAATTTTATAAATGATTATTTTATCCTCTAATTACATGCAATTTTATTTAAACCCTATTTGACATCCATCTAACCCTAGGCATCTAGTCAATAAAATTACACATAAAAAATGCACTCAAGATCACGTTGTCTCTAAGTGTAAACTATGTTAATTTTATTAAAAAGTTAGCTAGATTTACATTTTATTTACAAGTGAGAAAGGGACTAAAGGTGGGCCTACATTTTTATTAATTAATGAGTCTAAATCTATTTATTTTAGTCTAAGGAATGGGCTTAAGTCTATTCAATTTTAAAGGAAAGTTAAATTAGTGGGCCTAAGTCTAACTTGGTTTTATTTAAAATGAGAAGTGGGCTTAAGTCTATTTATTTAAAAAGAAATGAAATTAAGTGGGTTGAACTAAGTCTAAACAAGTTTTAATTAACTAAGTGGGCCTAAAATCTAATTAACCTAATGGGCTTAAATTGATTTTAATTATTTAAAGTCTAAAACTATTTTTTAAGCCTATTTAAAGTGAGTTGGACCTAAGCGTGGGCTTGCGACCCAAAGTAATATAAAAACCCAAAAACACAACCCAAAACAAATAAAACATAAAAGAGGATCAAACAAACATTTTAGTGATTTTCTAGAAACCTTAAATCAATTACATGCAAACCCTAAATTAAGCTACTGCCACCATTGATTTTAATTAATTTTTACCTAATTGAACCTAATTACTAATTGATTTTAAACGCAGAAAATTAAATCTTTTACTATTCCCACTACTGGGCTATTACAAACTATGTACAAAAATTAAAATTAAACAATTATACACCCATGAATTAAAATAACTACACAGGATATCAAAATGCAAAATAAAGATAAAAATCCTAAGTTCTACTAGAAAATAACGCAGGTTCTTCCATAGCATTCCATGGACCTTCTGTTTGTCCAAACACAGGCAGTATCCTCCTCAATCCACATTCGTACATTAAAACAAAAACACAAAAATAATCAGATTAGTAGTGAAATTGAATAATCAAAATAATAACAAAATAAAAATCACAAAAAGGAAAGAATAGAAAAGAATGAAATAGAAAAGAACACTGATGATTTTAGATGTTGTGCAAATGCTTTGAGATAGCTCCTCAGATTGGATTATCACTATTAAAATTGACTCAGTATTAATTTGATTCGGGACCAGAATTTGATTGCATTCGAAGACACTGACAGTATCCAAAATTAGGGTTTTGAAAGACAAGGGTGTGTGCAAGGTGTTCTTTGCATCTGTGTGAGTCTCAAGCCCCCTCTATCATGCATGCATGCAGACTCTTTGCTTTTTAAAGTAGAGTCTGCTTGTGTACTGACTTCCCAATTTTGTAGGAATGGTCTCATCTCTTTAAAATATATAGATAGAGTTTTAATTTTTGAAAGCTAAACGTGTTGAAATTTTCATAAGATAATAATAATAATTAAATTAAATTTTCAACCAATCAAAATACTAAAAAAATTGATAAAAAAAATGAAAAAAATACACGAAAATTTGAAAAAATGGGACTTTTTACGTGTCGGCATTGTACAATGCCGATCGACATTGTGTAAAGCCGATCGACATTACACAATGTCAGTCGGCATTATAGAATGCCGATCCTATTTTTTTAATTACCAAAAGACCCTTGAAAATTTGACTTCTTTGCAATCAAATCCTAAAAAATATTACAATTTAGTCCCTAAAGTCTAGAAAATCGACAACCAAGTTCAATTTTTTGAATAAATTTCATTATAGGGGCTTACGTCGCAATTGCACACAATTGCATCCCGAAATTGGGTGCTTACATAATGCTAATCGGCATTATGCAATGCCAATCGACATTACGCAATGTCAAACAACATTATGTAATGTCAATTGGCATTACACAACACCAATTAGCATTACACAATGCCGGTCGACATTTTAGAATGTAGAGGTGCTAAAAAATTCAATAAAAATCTTTTTTCTCACTATGATTAGTCCAAATTTAATTTATAAATTAATTGATTTGAGTATTTATCTGTAGGTTTCAGTCCAGTATGCATCTCTTACATGTATAATCTTCTTTTTTGAAGTTAAAATT
Organism: Mallotus nudiflorus; assembly: GCA_947683625.1. Taxonomy (NCBI): domain Eukaryota; kingdom Viridiplantae; phylum Streptophyta; class Magnoliopsida; order Malpighiales; family Euphorbiaceae; genus Mallotus; species Mallotus nudiflorus. The sequence goes on along the minus strand of CANTUR010000440.1, from coordinate 79,313 downwards.
CTTATCCTATTTTTTGGGAAGGGAGATATCAGAGCTACTATGTTCACGTAACTCTTATGATCATGTAAGCAGTTAGCTGAGGAACGGGATATAAAAAGAAAAGATTGGTAGAGAAGAAAAAGAAAGAGAAAGGACGGGGGGGGGGGGGGGGGGGTAAAAAAAACCCTAATCAACTACTATAATAGAGGTTGATTGAAAAAAAAAAGAGAAAACCTAACCTGATATTGTCATTTTAAAACCCTTTTTTTTAAAAGAAATAAAGTACATTCTTTTAAAAAAAAGTCCATAAATTAAGAAAGTGCAGAGTTAATTTTCTCAAAACGATGAAATACCAGCCTGAGGGCATTCAAACAGCATCCACACAACATTACTCATCTTCTATTCCTTTCTTTTTATTAGTTCTTTCTTTTATATCATTATTTTCTTATTATTATTTTTTATTTTATTATTTCTGTGTTTTTTATTCAAATTTTATTTTCACTATTTTGTTTTCTTTGTTCATTAATTCTTTGTGTTTCATGATTCTAGTGATGAATACATGATCAAATCAAGGATATTCATGGAGAATCCATGAATGAAAGCCAAGAGTCAATATCCTAATTTAATTTTATTTGGCTCTGTTTAGTTTATTTTATTTTATTTTATTAGGTTTTGAATTTGTTTAATTTATCTTCTTAAAGGTTGTATTTTAATTTTATTTTCTTTATTATTTTGGTAGATTTTGTAATAGCCCCGATAGTGAGAATAATGAAAATTTAGTTCTCTTGTTCTTAAAAAATTAATTAGTAAATTAGGTTCAATTTGGTAAACCCTAATTAAAATCAGTGGAGGAAGTAGATTAATTTAGGTTGGATATTAATTAAAATTATGGTTTTTGTAGATAAAATAATTTAATTTCATGGTTAATCTTTTTATTTGTGTGTTTTGATTTTTTTTTTATCATTTTTGAGCTTATTTATTCTTTTTATGTGTTTGGACCCTAGTTCCATATTAGGCTCTAACCTATTTAAATAATTTTAGATTTAAGTAGTTCTTTATTAGCTCATCTCATTTAACAAGTCTAGATTTTAATTGAAATGCATTTTAGGCCCATATTTAACTAGATTTAGGTTAAAGATAATTTAGGCCCCTTTAGTTAATTAGATATAGGCCCACCTAATTTAATTAAATTAATTTAGACTTAACCCATTAAATAAAAGCCTTTTCCATAACTTGTAGATTTAAGATCACCTTAGAATTAAAACATGTAGAATTAGGCCCACAAATTTAAAGATTTCATAATTTGTAGAATTAGGCTCACTCTTAGAATTAAAATAAGTATACTTAGGTTCACTTAATTAAAATTAAATAATAATTAGGCCCATTAGTCTTTAGGCTCACTTGTAAATTAAATCGTTTAGATTTAGCTCATTTAATTTAAATAAATGTAGATTATACTAACTTAGGGATTATGAATTTAAATGAATGCATTGTTTACATGTATATTCATAACTAGTTTGCATGGAGTTAATTGTTTTAAATAAGCATTTTATATGAAATTACATGTAAATAAAGGATAATACAGTAATTTATAAAATAATTCTAAATGAACACAAGACTAAAAGAAGTTAGTATTCCGTATCCAGAATCTCCTGGTTGTGGTGCTAGCTTTCTTTTAGAGAATTGAGTACCACCATTTTTATTTGTCCCAATTGTTACCTTGGGTGGCAACTCCTCATCTCCATGCCATGTCTTTGTGAAAATGGTTAGTGTGTTCTCTAGATCCCTGAGCTCAAATAGTATCGCGGTTGCTAAAATCTTAGGTGCGTGCTAAACCCCACCAACTATAAGTGGTCTTTGCATCACTACCCTCATCAGAATCACTACTGTCATAGTCATCGGCATCTCCTTCCTTGTCCTCTTCCCCCTACTCCTCCTTGATCTGGAGAGTAACCACTTAGCGCTAGAGGGCCATGATCCTGGCCTAACTAACGGCATTGTGATCTTGTTCACATATGATCATTGGGTAACAACTCACATAAGCATGCATACATATAGAAATATAAGGAATCATTACCTTCCACTGTTGAGTGACAACCATTAGATGATATCTCTGGGCCTTAATCAGGTAGTAAATATATACACCTTGCTCTAAAGGAATATGTATGAAGAAGAATCTCTTATCACTAATTCCTTATTAAGATTAATTATAAAAGTAGAAAAAAGATAAAAGGCTTAAGTGTGTAGTGTCAGGGGTACATATTGGTGTCAAACCATCATCCAGTGTCAGTAACTCACAAGATAAGTCCCCTTGAGGTGCCCAATAACATGCTAACAAATTAGGAGTATATGTGAGGTGTCTTGCAACCACCCATGAGCTATAACTAGAAGGCGCTCTACGAGGTGGAACTCCAGTTGAAGTGCCCTCTTTACTGTCAATATGAGGATGTTGGAGTGGTCTCTCATGTGCATAAGGCCTAGCTCTGTGGGTGGGACCTATGGTTGTCACCTATGAGTGTAAGCACCTAATTTCAGGATGCAATTCTGCACAATTATGACGTAAACCCCTATGATGAACTTCATTCAAAAATTAAACTTGGTTGTCGATTTTCTAGGCTTTAGGGACTAAATTGCAACATTGTTAGGATTTGATTGCAAATAAGTCAATTTTTTAGGGGTCTTTCGATAATTAAATTTTATCGGCATTGCACAATGCCGACGCATAAAAGTCCTATTTTTTTTTTATTTTTTACGTATTTTTATTGATTTTTTTAGTGTTTTGATTGGTTGAAAATTTAGTTTTATCTTTATTATTATCTGATAAGGTTTTAAACGCATAAGTTTTTGAAATAAAAAAACAAACGCTATCATCAGATAAGATGAGATGAGTCTGTTCCTCCGGAGGAAGTCAGTACACAAGCAAACTTTGCATTTAAAAGTAGAGCCTGCATGTGTGCAGAAAAAAAAAGAAAGGGGAAAAAGAAGGATTTTTTTTTAGAGACTCACAGAGAGACACAGAGACACATACTGAGAAAAAGAAAAAAAATAGAGAGACTGCGAGTGCAAAAAAAACCATAATTTTGGATACTAAAGTTTTTGAAAGCAATCAAGTCCCAGTTTAGAATCAATAATACTTTAATTTCAACGGTGATAATCCAATCTGAGGGGCTCAAAAAGGGCATTTGCATAGCATCAATGTTCTTTTTCTATTCTTTTTTTCTATTTTATTTTTTACTCTTTTCTATTATTTTCTGTTTATGATTTTTCTTTTATTTTTTGTTATTGTTTTGATTATTTGATTTCACTACTAATCTGATTACATTTGTGTTTTATTTTGATGTCTGAGTGGGGATTTAGGAGGAAACAGTCTAATATCCAAGAATTGAACAGAAGATCCATGGAATGCCATGGATGAACCTGTACTTTTTTTCAATAGTTCTTAGGATTTTAATCTTTATTTTGCATTTATGTGTTCTACGTAGTTATTTTAATTTATAGGTGTATAATTGTTTAAATTTTGTACATAGTTTGTAATAGCCCCAGTAGTGGGAATAGTAAAAGATTTAATTTTTTGCATTTAAAATCAATTAGTAATTAGGTTCAATTGGGTAAAATTAATTAAAATTAATGGTGGCAGTAGCTAAAATTAGGGTTTGCATGTAATTAATTTAGGGTTTTTAGAAAATCACTACAATGTTTGTTTGATCCATTTTTTGTGTTTTATTTATTTTGGGCTTGTTTTTTATGTTTTTATCCATTTGGGCTCCCAGCCCACTGTAGACGATGGGGTTCAGTGCGCGTCCAAGATTTTAGCAATCGCGTCACTGTTTAAGCTCAGGCCTCTAGAGAACACACTAACCACTGTCACAAAGACATGGCGTGGAGATGAGGAGTCGCCACACAGGGTAATAACTGGGACAAATCAAAAAGGTCGTGCTCGATTCCCTAAAAGAAAGCTAGCACCACAACCAGGAGATTCTGGATACAAAATACTAATTTCTTTCAGTCTTGTGTTCATTTAGAATTACTTTATGAATTACTATATTATCCTCTATTTACATGCAATTTCATATAAACCCAAAACAATAAACTCTAAGGCAAACTAGTCATGAAATATACAAGTAAATAATGCATTCAATAAATCATAAAATCCCTAAGTTAGTCTAATCTACATGGATTTTAAATAAATAGGCTAAAGTCTACATAGTTTAATATATAAGTGAACCTAAAGACCTAATTCCCTTTGATTTTTAATTAAATGAACCTAAGTCTACTAATTTTAATAAAAATGGGCCTAATTCTATATGTTATAAAGGTATTTAAATTAATGGGCCAAATTTTACATGTTTTAATTAAATAATGATCTTAAATCTACAAATTATGAAAAAGGTTTAAATTAAGTGGGCTAAGTCTAAATTAATTAAATTAAATTAGGTGAGCCTATGTCTAATTAACTAAATGTGCCTAAGGATATTTCTAGTCTAAAATCTAATTAATTATGGACCTAAAAATATATTTTAATTAATTAAACCTAATTAATTATTAAGTGATATGGGCTAAAAGAATTACCTAACCTTGAATAAATAGATTAAGACCTAAAGTGGGCTTAAGGCCCAAAACACACAAAAATAATGAACAAAACCCAAAAACAAATAATGATACAAGAAAACAATTAAATAAGATCAAACAAATAATTAAATTAATCCTTACTAAAACCCTAATTTTATTAACATGCAACCTAAATTAATCTACTTCCTCCATTGATTTAAATGATTACCAAATTGAAACCTAATTTTACTAACCGATTCAATCAAAATAAACATACAACCACACACATAATTTTATTACTCCCACTATTGGGGCTATTACATTAGTTCCTAAAACAATTAATAAAAATAAAACCCTAGAAATTAAGTCTCTATAGGGCTTTATCCATAATCTTTTGGGGACTCATAATGAAATTCATCTCCTTCACATGATCACCATGCATTTTCCTCCATAATCACCATAAAATATAAAATAAAATAATAATTAATGAATAAATTATGATAAAAGCTAAAAAAATAAATTAAAATAATAATGTAAAATAATTAAAGAAATAAATAAATAAAAGAAGAATAGAAGAATATGATATGCTTATGGATGATTTAGGGTGCTCCTCAGATTTGTGATTCACCGTTCTTGATAAATCTTCGAATCTTTCTCTTTAAAAATTCTCCATAAGTCTTGAGTTGATTGATGAATCAAAAAACAATTTTTTGATTAAAAATAAATATTTTTTCTCCCTTCTCCTTCTTGTTTACGCTCTTCCTCTCTTTTTCTCCTCCTCCTCCTTTTCCTCCCCTAGCTCCCCTTTTATAGTGGAACTAGGAAGCCTAACCCTAATCCTAATGTGATTCTTATTCCTAAAGTGTATTTAGGAATTTTGAACCAAATAGGATTGAATTAATTAGGAAGTTTAAACCAATTTAGAATTGAATTAATTAGGAAATTTAAACCACTTAAAACACTAAATTGGAATAATTAGAAATAGGAAAACGGAAGAGTTCAATTCTGACTGGGATTGTGCAATTCCGATCGGAATTATTGCAATTCCGATCGAAAGTACATAATTCCGGTCAAAATTATGAAATTCCAATGCGCACTTTTTTCTAACATTTAATTACAAAAAGGCCCCCAGAAAAATTTAAATTTTACAATTAGGTCCTAAAAAGAACTTTGCGATTTAGTCCCTAAAAACATTAAATTCTTCCTTTAAAACCCTTAGAATTTTTTAAAGATTAAGCATCGCAGACATTTTCATCATTGGAGTCCATTGCTTCATCTATAACATGTCATCCCGAAATTGGGTGTCTACACCCACGTTTAGGTCTAACCCACTTAATAAATAGGCTTAAAAATGATTTAGGATTTTAAATAATTAAAATCAACTTGGGCCCATTAGGTTAATTAGATTTTAGGCCCACTTAGTTAATTAAAAACTTGTTTAGACTTAGCTCAGCCCACTTAAATTCATTTCTTTTAAAACAAATAGACCTAGGCTCACATTTCACTTAAAATAAAATTAGACTTAGGCCCATTAATTTAACTTTCCTTTAAAATTGAATAGACTTAAGCCCATTTTTTAAACAGACTAAAATAAATAGATCTAGGCTCACTAGTTAATAAAAATGTAGGCCCACCTTTAGTCCATTTCTCACTTGTAAATAAAATATGTAGATTTAGCTAACTTATAAAATAAAATTAACATAGTTTAGACATAGGGACATTGCCTTTTTGATGCATTTTTTTCTTGTAATTTTATTGACTTGTTGCCTTTTGGATTAGATGGATGTTAATTAGGGTTTAATAAAATTGTATGTAATTAAAGGATGAAATAATCATTTATAAAATTATTCTAAATGAACAAGAGACTAAGAGAAGTTAGTATTTCATATCTAAAATCTCCTGGCTGTGGTGCTAACTTTCTTTTAGAGAATCGAGTACCACCTTTTCGATTTGTCCCAGTTATTATCCTGGGTGGTGACTCATCATCTCCACGCCATGTCTTTGTGACAGTGGTTAGTGTGTTCTCTAAGGCCCTGAGCCTAAACAGTGTCGAGGTTATTAAAATCTTGAATGCGTGCTAAATCCCACTGTCTACAGTGAGTAAAAAGATTAAATCAATGTGCAACATGAAAGAAAAAAAAGGGAAGAGGTCAGGCCAAGTAAATACCTGAGCAGAAGAAGTAGCTACAAGAGGCACCTACTGTAGTAAGGTAGCTTAGATGAAGTCTAAGTAGTAGCTCTTGCACCTTATAGTATAGTCCTTAATAGGGTCTCCTGTAATTGCTCTAGTCAACTCATCACCCTCCAATAGATACATCCAAAACATACCAATAGGAGGTGATGCAAGGATACACCTATCAGATGCACCATGGTCCCAGAGGAGGATCCTCTTACCAAGGTACGATACCAGGCAACTGGGTCCATAAAGGAGCACTCATCAAAAGGATAGTGGCCTCGAGTGAGTCATCTCTAGAAGCCACTTATCCTGGGAACCACATAAATCCTGAGGTAATTATAACCATGTGAAATAGGTAAGTAAATTAATATGGCATTTTCATCATACTAAAGACAATCTGTTTGTGTTTTATAAGTACATTGCCATAGGTGGGCGAGTTTAGTCACTCCCGATGAATATGCATCTAGGCTAGATGCCTTTTCCATAAGCGACTGGCACCCCATCAGGCCAAGGCCAGGAACTCGACATGACTATGCCTTAAATCAGTTTGAGCTATAAAGCCTAGACCTATAAAGAAGAGTATTAGTAGGAGATCAAAATAACTAGTGAATGAAGATCATAAATAAATGAGAAGAAGACTCACTAAGACAGCATGTGAGAAGCCATAGAACCATTTGGCTCCTCGAACCACCTCGTCCATGCTCCTGTACAAAAAGGCCAATGCGTACCTACCCCAATCATAAGTGGACACCTGGCCTAAGTCTCATAGGGGCATCAAGAACATCAGATTGATAGAGTTGGTGGTGTCAACAAAGAAGGTGGCACCTAACAGGTAGACTAAGAAGGCCTTCGCCACCGAATCAATCTCTTAGTCAGTAGTTGTTGCCTCAACTCTAGTTAGGGTGTAGTAGCTCTGAATGGATTTTATCTTTATCGTATGGGTCCTTTTCATGTTTTGGACCATCTCGAGAAGCCCACCTAAACTGGTGTCATCCAATGGAGGCTCGCATCAAATGGGATAGCATCACTAGCGATGCGATCCTCGTAATAGCCACAAAAGAGATAAGGTCTAATGTGAGCTTGTTGAAGGGAAGGTGGAACATATTTGTAGTCTCAAACCACCTCTCAATTAGGGAATGCAGCACCTAATAGTTGGTCCACCCCTAAGCATCAAGTAGCGATAGGATGAAATCCTTGAATCCTATCTCCTGAATTTGGTCCTTAATGTCACTTGTGAGCTTATCGTACTAAACCTAAGCATTAATGAAGTTCCCAGCACCTTTGAATGTGTGGGCATCATGTTGAAAATGAATAGGGAAGTCAAAATTTATGTAATTTGATCAAAACTGAGAAAAGAAAAGTACTAAACAATATCAGGGAGGCAATGCCTCTATAAATTGTAAAAAGGAATCATTTTTTTATCGAAGAGATAATGCCTCTTCTCAATCATGTATAGCCTGATCAATGAGGCGATCGCCTCATTGAAGAGGCGATGCCTCTTCTCGACAAAAGAGCACAAACATTTTTTTCATTTTTTTAATCTTTCGATTAAATCAAGTTCATTCCTATTTCTAACGATAAATGCATGTTTCCTAACCATAACCTGGTTATTATTTGTAAGAAAAAGATAAGTAAATTGGGTACTAACCTCTTTGGAAGCCAAAGTGTATATGTGCATACTCAAGCTCACAATGAACAGAATGTCATCCCTAATCGAGAAGTCAAAAGTTCGTGGAGGCTCTATATGAGGCATCACTGGGTCCCACTATGGTAGATCAATAGATTAATAATCAATTGTTGAAAAAAATATATGGGGAGGAAGAAAAGGGAGGAAGAAAGGAAAAGAAGAAGAAGGAGAAAAGAAAAAAAGAAGTTTTGAAAAAAAAGGAGGAAGAAAAAGGAGGATTCAAAAGGGAAAAGGGAGGATTTAAAAGGGAAAAGAAGAAAATAAAAGAGGAGCTTTTTTAAAAGAAGAAAAGAAAGGGGGAAGGTGAGGAGGCCCAATAGATGGGAGAGGAATGTCCCATGCATCCTTAGTGGAGCCCAAAAGAAAGGGAGAATTTTTATTATTTTTCATGTCTCGGGTGTGTCTTAAAGTTGATCATATGAAAAATGAAAGTTATCTTGTCAATGTCTTAATAAGTGACTGATCAGGAATGAATTCTCAAGGAACACAGTCACCTTTCATGTTGAAGAATTCATTTTCCAATTCGATTAGCCTATAGCAGGGGGCAAATTGTAGACATTCAGATTAATCAGCCTGTAGCCAGGGCTGAGCTGTGGATTCTCTCTTATCGAAGTATCAGAATTGAGGGACTGCCTCTTAGGTTTGTATACCTAAGGATGATGGCATGAGTTTTCCATTTCAAATAAGTAATGTATCGAGCTTAATTGAGTTCTCAAGAATCATATTTTAGATGTGTTGTATTGGGTTTAATTGAGTTCTCGAGAATCATATTTTAGATGAGTGGTGTATCAGGCTTAATTGAGTTCTCAAGAATCATGTTTCAGATGAATGGTGTATCAAGCTTGATCGAGTTCCCAAGAATCATGTTTCATATTAGTGGTGTATCAGGCTTGATCGAGTTCCCGAGAACCATATTTTATATGAGTGGTGTATCAAGCTTGATTAAGTTCTTGAGAATCACGTTTTAGATAAGTGGTGCATCAAGCTTGATTGAGTTCCCTAGAATCACATTTTAGATGAGTGGTGTATCGGGCTTGATCGAGTTCTTGAGAATCACATTTCAGATGAGTGGTGTATCAAGCTTGATAGAGTTCCCGAGGATCATGTTCCAAGTATTAATGAGTGGCTGATTGGGCGAGAAAAACTCAAAGGTCACAGTCACATTTTCATGTTTTTAATAAGTTATTGCTCGGGCCAGGAAAATTTGAGAATCATGCTTTAAATATTAATGAGTGGCTTCTCAGTTCGAAGAAATTGGGATAAAAAATTAATGAGTGGCTGATCAAGCTAGGAAAACCCGAGGAACACAGTAATATTTCAAGTTGAAGAATTCACCTCTCAAGTGAACCTCAAAGGTTAAGTACATCCTTTACTTTTATTGTGCATATGATTTTTAAAAAAATTATAATTGCATGCATTTGGTTTTTCAAAAATTAGGGGGAAAACTATAAACACCTAGTTCAATCAGCCCACGATAGGGGACAATTATGGATGCAAGGTTTGATCAACCCACAATGAAGCCTGATGATGAGAACGTATAAAGCTTGAATGCGAGAAAAGCCCAAAACCTTGTTAAAAATGGACCTAAGAACCTAAAACTTATTCTAAACCCAAACCCATGTAAAAAATAGGCCTTTAACCCATAAACCTAGCCTAAGCCCATTATGACCCAAAAGCCCAAAGAGCCAATGCCTCTTTGATGAGGCACCGCCTCTATAATGCTTGCTTCAGTGAGGTGACACCTTATCAACTAGGCGCCACCTCTTTACTAGCCACTTGCATCTACTTTAAATGCAGAGGTGACAATGGTGGTCAAATGGGTAGACTCCACCTCTTGCTAGCCTCAACCTATTACATGAAGAGGGGGGTTTTGCGAGTAGAAGAGAGGGAAATAGGGGTAACAATGGGGAGAAAAAGGAGAGGTCTTGTCTAAGCATAGTACTTACAAAAAGGGAGGGGAGAGAAGAGAACGGAAGTAGACCATTAGCAACTTTGGAAAAAAAAAACTTAAAAAAAAAGAGAGGAGAGCTTTAGAGGAAAAAACATGTTCTTGATGAAAAAGGAGAAGAGGTGAGCTTGAACATGAATTTTCAAAGAAAAAGGAAGAGCTCTTACATTCAAGTGGAGTTTGAGATCAAAAACCACATTCACACCTTTGAGGGCTAAGTTTCAGAAAATTAGTTAATCTAAAGCCAAGGTTTTCCTTTATTTTTTAGCATTTTGAGTTCTTGGTTTTCATATTTAGTTTACTTATTTGATTACTATTTATTGGATTTATTGTTTATTCCATGCTATGTTCGTGATATGATTTTTTTTAAATTATTGAATATAGTTGTTAGTTTTCATTTATTTCCATCAAATTTTGTTTACTTAAGATTCAAGAAGCTTGTGAAGTTAATATTTTGACTATCAGTCAAACGACTACCTCTTTAAAGAGACGCCACCTCCTTGGCTTAAGGCGAGCTGACATCACCTCTGTGACTAGAGGTGATGCCTAACTAATGAGGTGATCATCACTTTAATAGAGCTATGTGTTTCATGACTATTTTGTTTTATTTGTATATTTTGGGATTTACAAGTATTTTCAGGTTTTCATGTTACATTTGTACTTATATTATTATTTCACTATTTTATTTAGTTAATGCTTGGGTGCCTATTGTCTTTATTCATATCAATTTGATCCTAAAATTAACTTTGTGGTTCCCTTTTGTAGGATTTTACATATTCGTGAGACTAATACTTTATTTATAACAAAATTTTAAGGTGAATTAAATCACCCGATCTTAATTCTTGTTCCTTTCATTCACCTTCCTTTTCATTGGGTTTAATTCAATTTATTTTCAATTTATTTTCAATTTATTTTCTGTTTATTTCCTTTCCTTTAGTTTGTCTTCAGTTTATGTATGGTTTATTTTACTTTTTTCTTGTGCAAAGTGTTATAATCCTTAATCCCTTCCCCCATTTTGTTTAAACATATTGTTTGGATGATTATTCATGATGAATGTTGAGATGTATAATGCATGGAATTGAACTAATGTGCAAGCACAGGTTTAATTATAAAAATGTCAAAATTCTTTGAAGAAAAATCTTTATAGCTTGATAATAAGGAAATTGTTGAAAAATTAAAGGTAATAAAATACAAAACACAAACGAAGGCCAACTGTAAGGTTAGGTGGGCATTCCAAAAGTCAATACCCAGTTTTCAAATCCAATATCTGATGATAGCTTTTAGGAACCTCCGTAGAATCTTGTTGCCATACAGTATATCCTAGCTTTCATTTAGGTGGCAACTCATCTCCAATCTACGCCTTGAGCTTATTTTGTATTTTCTAGTAGGCCTCGAGCCCACACAGTGTCGTGGTCGTCAAACACTTGGGTGCGCATCCAACCCCACCACCTATATGAAAACCTGAATTTCTATAAATTAAATTAAGAAATTAAATTTCAAGATATGCAATGGTAATAATTATTTTTATTCTATATTATTATATTAAATTATGATATTTGACTTTAGTGGAATTAAATTTAACTTTTGGGGTTGAATATTATTTTAATATTATTAATCTAATTTAGTATTGATTCAGTGTATTTGTGTTTAGAATAATTGGGAATAATATTTTAATCTAATATACTATATTGTTTTGCTGATTGTTCTTTTAATTATATATATATATATATATATATATATATATATATATATATATATATATATATATATATATATATATATATATATATATATATATATACATAAAAAGAAAAAAAAATTCTTTTCCTCCCTTCCTTTTCTTTTCCCTTCTTCTTCTTCTTCTTTTCTTTCCCTCCCTCCTTTCTCTTCTCTTTCGCATGAAACCAACAAGCAGCACCTCCACCAACCGCAATCTGCTGCCACCATCTCCACTCCAGCACATCGCGCCACCACCAGGTGATGCCCTTGCCATTGCCAACAGTTGCCGGAGTCCCATCTCCCCTTGATTCCTTTGTTGCTGGAAATTAAGGGAGGAGACCGATGGCTTTTCCAGTGAGCTCTCCAGTCAAATGTGGGCTTGAATCAAAGTTCTCAACCTAGGCTATGATAATCCTGTATCGATTTCGAGAAATTTAACTGGTAACAACTCTAATTTTGCAAAATTTAAATTCGGGTATTTTTATTAAATTATGAAATTGAAGGTTAATTTGATTTTATTTGATGTTAGTTATTTGAGACTGATTAGTGCATGTATTGTAAGGCTTTCAAAAATTATTTTTATGAATTTTTCAAATTTTTTGGGTCTCAAGTTACTATTCATGACACTATTCCCGAGCTAGAAAATGTTTATACTTTTAATAAATTCTACTAGTTATTTTAAGCAAATTTTGTTAAGGAAGTTTATTAAAATTATGTATCGAATTTTTATTACAAATTTCTGAATGTTTTTGTCAAAAATGAAATTTTGAGAAAATTAGTATAAGTTAGTAAATTTTATGTTTAATTGAAATTATGGTGAATTATGATGTTTTGGATAATTTTTGAGTAATAAATAATATTAAAATAATTTGTATGAATTAATTCCTATTTTTAGCTAATTATTAGTAATTATCGGAATAATATCCGAATAAAATAGTATTTATGATTTTTAAGATTTAAATGAGTTTTTGGTTGCTTGATTATATAATTGAATAATTTAAAAAATTATAGGTAACTAAATGCTATTTAATTTCGAAAATTAGAATAAGGGCCTTTATAACATAATTTCATGTTAAATGTGGATTTTATTAATTATTTTGTAAATAAATGTCTTTTTTACTTTTATTGTGTAAATAAATTAATTTTGGTATTTAAATGGAATTTTATTATTGTATATTGTGATTTGTGAAATTGGTTCAAGAGCCCAACCCGAGATTTGGAGTTGTTATTGGTATTTGAAGTGTTTTTCTGTGCAGAGTTAGCTCTACTTTTGTAGAGAGATGTCCATTTTACAGAGAAGACTCTGTCAAATTTTCAATAAATTTCTTGTAAAACGTGACATCGGGTTGATTTTAGTAAAGTCATATTTTAATCGAGTTTTTCCTTAAGAATCTAGAATTTGTAATAATTCCATTTTTAATTTCCTTTTACTTATTTCTTTTCTTTAGCCGCACCTCCAGTCGAGTTGATAGGTCAGGGTCGAGCGCAACTACGCAGAGAAACGCATTCAACCTGTAAGTTAATAACTAAACTATGTGTAGTATAATTTATATTAAATATAAATTTATTGATTTTGATAAATGAGAAAATTAATTAAAGAATTATGTTATTATAGGAATTTATGTTGGGATTCAATTCTCATATTATTGCTATAGTTATATTAGCATGTTCATACTTAATTTTCACATGATTAGTTAATTTTAATGTAATCTTCCTTGTTTTATTTATATTTATTCATTTTAAAATAAAATATGGTAGAACGGGATACCTGATGGGTTTCATTAGGATCGTGTGCGCATCGGTAGAATTGAGAGTGAGTGTTGGAAGTTATGTAGCTCGGTGATGCATTGCTCTTGGGTGTGATTTATATATTACTGAGGCTAGTAGTTCGGTAATACTTGGCTCTCGGGAACCACCAGTAAATATTGGTTATAGTGAATTGACTGTAGCTGGTAGCTCGGTTGATGTTTTAGTTTCGGAAACCGATAGTTTTTGGATTATAAGAGAGCCAAAAGGCTATTAGAATTGTGGACTAGGGTTCTACCTGTTTTCTTATAAATGATTTAAGGAAGCTCATTATATTTTATATAGTATTTAATGAGTTTTAAATACCTTATTTCAATAAAATTAAATGGTTAAATTATAAATTATAAATTTTATATCTTTATAAATAAAGGAGATTTGTAAACTATATACATTTTTTTTTATTAACTTACTCAGTGAGTTCTGACTCTCCTCAGTTATTTTTGTCAGGATCTCAGGAGTCACCTATTAGTCAACCTACTTTACGCTGAGTTTCTTTTTCTCTGGCTATTTTATGTAGGTTTTATATGAGATGCATTATTATTATTGTTGTTGTTGTTGTTATAATAATAATAATAATAATAATAATAATAATAATAATTATTATTATTATTATTATTATTATTATTATTATTATTATTATTATTATTATTATTATTATTAGGTGAAAATTTATTTGTGTAAATTGGTTGCTATTCATATTTAATATTATTTTATTATTTTATTTTTTATATGATATTTTGGAGGATAGCAGTAGAACGTGCTATATAATGGGCTACACTATAACTCTTGCATAGCAGTATGCTAAATGCTAAGCTATAATTTTTATTGATATGAGATATGATTAAATTAATTATTGAGATTTGTTGTCAAAGAGTGGTATAACTGCAGAAACTTGGTTGACCTAGTGTCTTGGGGCTAGTCATGTTGACAGTGAGATTACGGGAGCTCAATTGACTTAGTGTCTTAAGGCTAGTCCACTGTCAGATTTGAAAAGAGAAATATTTTGATTTTAAGTGAGCATATTGGCTAGCGAGTTTCAGTGTTTGAGGTTACGAAATATTTTAGGGTTCTGCTCCGGTCCTCCACTTAATTTATATTGGTGTGCTAATATAAAAATTATTTTTAATCATCTGCTTGAAGTGTGTGTATAAATTACATAAATATAAATATATAACTACTATATTGATGCTTGATTGCTTGTATGCTTAGGTTGCATGTATATATATAATAATAATTCACTCAATAAAGTCTGACCCTTCTCAATTATTTTTCAGGACCCTTTTCATTAGACCTTTTATACTAATCCTCTCTGTTGGACCCTTTTTTCACCAGCTGACTTATGTAAATTTTGAACTATTACTCTTTGTATTATTAGACAATACAATAGTAGTATGTCTTGTTGTAGTATGTTATATTGTTATTGCCATAGGTTTTGTATTTAAATATTGTATAAACATGTTATAACCTGTATTTTGATTATTGAATTAAATATTATTTGATGGAATTTATTATTAAGTAATTATTTAAGTGAGTATGTGTATAAATACTTGGGAGGAATTATTGAGTTTTAATTATTATTTTAGTTAATTAGTGTTAAATTAAATTTTTGGGATTAATTAATGTATTTGGAATACTTTAATGCATTTCATAATTATTAGAATATATTTATATTAAATGTGGACTATTAAGTTTGATTATTCATGAAATTAAATTTGAAATTTTTATGTCAAATATTATTTTAATAATATTATTATTATTTCGGGATTAATTAGTGTCAATTAATATTTGGTCCTTAGTATTTATGTAACCTTATTAAATTTAAATTAATTATTGAGTACAAGTATATGTATATATTTTGTGGGTGAGAATAATTGAGAATAGATATTTTAATTTTTAATTATTATACTTTTTTGTCCTTTTTCAAAAAAAAAAAAAAGATAATTCAAATATTTTTTGGGTAGTCTTCTTCTCCATCTCCCTTATTTCTTTTTCTCTTCCTTTCTTCCGCCATAACCACCCCTACAACCCAACACCACCATCATCAACCACCACGTCAGGGCATGAGGTTGGTATCTTTTGGAAGCTCATTCTCCAGGTTTCTCAAATCTTTGAATCATTTCAAGTTTCAATTTCAGTAACTACCCCATTTTTATATATTTTTATTTTTAGTATTTTGAGTTTTTGTTAGTTTAAGCCCTTATATGATTTTACTAGCTATTTTTCTTTGAGATTAATTATTGTAGAGGTTGTGAGGAAACTAAATATGATTTTTATTTATTTTTTTCAAAAAATTTTAAACTTTCAGGCTTGTGGTTACTGTTCATATACTGTTTTGAGCTCGAGAAAAATATATTTTTAATAAATTTTAATAATTATTTTAAGCATATTTTGTGAAAAAAGTATATTGAAATTATGTTCCGATTATTTATTATGAATTTTTGAATGTTTATATAAAAATTTATTTTTTGGAAAAAATTAGTATAAATTAGTAATTTTTATATTTTAGTTGAAATTATTGTTAATTATTATGTTCTGGGTAGTTTTTGAATAATAAAAATTATTAAATTAATTTTTATGAATTATTTACTATTTTTAGTAAATTAATAATAATTTTCAAAAATATATTCAAATAATAGTTTTATTTATTATTTTTATGATTAACTAAAATTTTAGCTATTTTTATTATATATTTGAGCAATTTAAATAATTATTTCTAATTTATTCCATTTGATTTTGAATATTTGAAAAATGGATTTTTATTAATATTATTTAATTATATTTGGGATTTCATTAATTATTTTGAAAATGAATATATATGATGTTTTTATTAGTTAAATAAATTGAATTGTGGTACTTTATTGATTTTTATGAATTTTAGTGAATTATTAAAATTTATTATTATATTATTGATTTTTGTGTATATTGGTTCTTGATTGGGCAATTTATGTAGTTCAGGGGCCCAACCCAAGAAGTTGAGAATTTTGTATATTTGAAGTGTATTTATATGCTGGATCGGCTCTACTTTTAGTAGAGAGATGTCCATTTTAAAGAGTAGACTCTACCGAAATTTTCAATGGATTTTTTGTAAAACATGACAACGGGTCGATTTTAGTAAAGTCGGATTTTAATTGAGTCTTTCCTTAGAAATCTAGAATTTATAGGATTTACATTTTATTTCTTTCTTTTCTTTAGTTGTGCCTCCAGTCAAGTCGATGGGTCGAGGTCGAGCACGACTATGCAAAGGAGCGCATTCAACCTATAAGTTAATAATTAAACTGTGTATAGAGAAATATGCATATATACATATAGATTGATTGATTTTGATGAATAGGAGAATTAATTAAAGAATTATACTATTATATGAATATTTATTAAATTTGAATTCTCTTATTATTACTATAGTTATATTAGCATGTTTATGTTAAATTTTCACATGATTAGTAAATTTTATTTTATTTTTATTGCAATCTTTCTTGTTTATTTATTTTTATTTATTTTAAAATAAACTACGATAGAATATGCTACCTGATGGGTTTCATCAGGTCCGTGTGCACACTGGTAGGATTGAGAGTGAGTGTTGGTGGTTATAAGGTTCGGTGATGCTTTATTCTCGGACATGATTTTGTGAGAATATATATAAGGCTCGGTGATACTTTGCTCTCAGGTGTGATTTATATATTACTGGGGCCAGTAGCTCGGTGATGTTTTGCTCTTGAAAACTGCTAGTAAATATCGATTTAAGTAAATTGACTGTGGCTAGTAGCTCGGTTGATGCTTTGCCCTTGGGAATTAGCAGTCTTTGGATTATAAGAGAGCCAAATGACTATTAGAATTGTAGACTAGGGTTCTACTTAATTTTTTTTATTATTATGAAAATGATTTAAGAAATTTTATTATATTTATATAGTAATTTATGATTTCAAATACTTTATTTTGCTAAAAGTGGATTTCAATTAATCAAATGTTTCAAATTATAAATTATAAATTTTATATTTTTCATAAATTATATTTTAATGGAGATTTTCATACTATATACATTTCTTTTATTAACTTACTCAGTGAGGTCTGACTCCCCTCAATAATTTTTTCAGGATCTTCTACTTCAGACCTCCCTATTAGACTTATTCGTCGGACTCTTTCCTCCCCAGCTAACTTATGTAAATATTGAATTATTGCTTTTCTTGTCTTTTTGTAAATGTTATAGTACTATTACTCCTTGTTTTAGTATTTGTATTGTATTAGACTATGTTTATGTATTTGAATATTTTATGAACATATTTTATTATGTTATGAGATAAGGATTTATTTTATATTAGTTAAATTTTTAATTATGATGTATTTTTGTGTTATGTTTGCATGTGTTTTTATTTTTTTTAGGCTTGCTATGGGTTTTGGTTACTTTATGTATTCCCATTCCCTAGAGTCAGTCACGTGCCCTTTGGGTTTGAGCCATGACAAAGTTAGTATCAGAACCTAAGTTTAGTATTGTCGACCTAGTTTAGTATTGAGTTTTCTTTGAAACTACTATAGCAAAATTAGGTTCGACTATGTCTTCGATAAGTCTTCCTTATTTTAGTTTTTCGCATAACCATTAAGATGTCTATTTATGTCTGAATTGTATGTTTTATTTTTGTTCTTTTAAGATTGTGGCAAGCGTGAGTCACTCCATTGATCAATGAGACTGATGATGGAGAGTCTTTTAAGGATGAGGAGCCTGTGGCTCAAGGTTTTGATGATGTTGCCCATGCACCAAGAGTTCCATAGGGTGCAGTGTCGATACATCTGATTGTATCGTAGTTGCAACCTTTATTTTAGTAGAGAGCTCAGGATATGTCAATTTTACATATATTTCATGTTTTGATTTTTGATGACTTCTATGTCTTGTCAAGTGAGGTGAATGCAAACTACTTTTACCATAGAGACAATATATATTGATAAGTAGTCCTTTTAAATTGAAGTTGTGATTCTAGTTTCAGCCCCTAGTAACCTATCTAGTATAAAGGTATGTTAGAGGCAGTTACAACTCAAAGGCTAGACCAATTATTGTAAGTGGAGCAGATATCTTTTGAAATAGAACTTGAAACACCTGTGGCTACAGTAGCCGGGATTGATAAGGGCTTGGTAGCGCTTAACCAAGCATGACAAGTGTTCAAATATGCTTGATGGAGAAATCAAAAGCTGTCTAGCATGGACACAACACATTTGTACTCTTTAAGGGTGAAGTTGTCAGTTGGGAATGTAGCATAAGATTGGTTCATATAGGCAAATCAGCATTATGTGACTATCGTGATATGGTTGGAGTTTAAAGAGTGAAATCTAATATTTTTATCCACCTTCAAGGAAGGATTATTTCACATGACGGCTATTGTGCAGAGCAAAAGAAAAAATGGTCAATTGAAAAAAATATATGTAAACTCTTCAATCTATCACGTCATGCTATAAAATGAGATTGGTAGAATTATATGTTATAGGATTAAGTTTAGTATATATATTAGCATTCAAGCTGAGGACTAAAATTTAGAAAGTTATTCATGGAATTTGTCCTTTGGTGTGTCATTAACTTAGGTGTGATTTCATAAATGAATTTGTTAGCTCGACATTATGCTACTCTAGGTTGCTGAGAGTAGGTGAGTGTGATTTCATAAATGAATTTGTTAGCTCGACATTATGCTACTCTAGGTTGCTGAGAGTAGGTGAGATCCTCTACGCCTATAGTTGCTAGGGATTTCTAGGACGTGACTATAAGTGAACATAAGAGGATGTTTGATTGTGTTTTCCTTGGTTATGATTTAAGTTATGGATAAGATCGAGTTTTGTAATGAAGATGTTTTAAAGAGCTAGTTAATGATATTATTGGCATATTAACGTGTTTATGACATGATTTAAGATTGTGTTTGTAAACTAAATTTTCATGAAGTTTGCTTGATGAACTTATTATTACTATTGATATATTCATTCTGATTTAAAGTATTTGAAGTGATTTAGGTTTGTTTTCTATGAATTAAGAAATTCTAAATTTGGAGGATATTGGTTGATATATTAAAACCTTAGTGATACAGATTATAGAGTTATTAGATTTTGGATTTTAGGAAGATGACTAAGACTAAAGGTAGAGGCATAGGTAGAGGTCATGAGTTATAAGTTAATAAAAATTTATAGTTAATGATTAGTTTATTGGAATTAGGTGTTTATTAGGAATATGATTTATAATTAATGGAGTCATATATTATTTTAATTTATCTTATGATAGGTAAATATGTAAATAAATATACATATAGGAATATCCTATGAGACTAGAAATTGTGAATTATAATGAAATTTGAGGATTTAAAATTTGAGTATAGTAGATGGACATTATAAGTATTAACAACTTTATTGGAACTTTATCTGGCTACTAGATGGATTTATATTCAATGGTACAATAGGATAATTTATTCCATTTTATGATATAAGAGTTGAATTATGATAATTATGGAGATTAAATTGTAAATCAACTAATGAAATAATACCTTATGAGAATCTATGTAATTGTTTCGAGGAGATTTATTCCACTAAAGAAAATGCAGAGATGAGAAAGGCTGCATAGAAAATAAATGTATAGGTAAGTTTAAACTTGATATTTAGTTTAATTGAGAAATGATATGAAAATAACACAGTGGAATAAGGAATATTGAAAACTTTGAGGATATGAGACAATCAATTAATGCTTTGATGGTAGACCTATTGAAATTTTGAGGAAGTTAGAATATTTGCAACGTCGAAATAAGGTGAGGCTAAACCGTCTGATGTAAACAAAGGTATAGCTAATTGATTTAATAATTTTGTTTGCAATTAAGATAATCATAGTGATATAAGCTTTCTCATATTAATTGTGTTGAGGTTTGATCTTAAGAGTTGATATAAAAATTAATGATAATTAAGTGAAATGTATTAAAGAGACTTGAATATATTATTGAGTGCAACTCTATAATGATATGACACTAGCATTGTGGGTAAGTGTGGATCATATGAATTTAACAGGTAAAAAAAATTGATATATGACGGTATGTACATAATTTGTAAATTATATGCGGTGTGAATACAACAAGATAGTGGTTGCATGAGTAATGTGTGAAGTAAGAAAATAGAATTACGAATTTAAAAATTTTAATTGGAGTTGTTTCAGTTTAAGAAAAACTAGAGGTATAGTTATAAGAAAAGTTGACTTGGGGATTTAACTGTTGAAATTATAAGAAATAAGTGCATATCTTTGAAGATTAAGTGAAAGCCTTAAGTTCGAGCTGAGATTGTATCATTTAAGCTATGCTAGTTACCTTGAGAGTGATAAGTTGAATATATAAAGTAGTACATCAGAGTAGCGCAGTGAAAGTGTGATAGATGAATCTCTAATTAGACTAAAGATTGATAATGAATTGAATAGTTAGGAGGATAAATAATAAGTATAAGTTTGACGGGTTTTGCTAACAATAGAAAATATTAAAACTTTGTGGTTATTAGATGGTGAATTAGTAAACTAGCAAATTAGATTTATGATTTATACTAAAAATCTATTCTAAGATTTGGTTGACTGGTGGACGTAAGTGTAGTTGTGAAAAAAAATATTAAATGTGCCATGGTATATAGAAATATGGTCATTTGGAGGAATAAACGAGGAAATTAGTATAGTATTCAATAGCAAAAAGAACAATGAGAAGAGTCTATTAGTATTGATATTTGAAAATATGGAGTTTGAGAAAAATAGGTGATTATAAAAATAAGAAAGAGAAGAGATAATGATGCTTAACTGTAAGCTTAGAGTTTGAGAAGTAGGCTTAATCTATCTTGAGGTATGAAAGTAAAATTTTAGTGATTGTTGTTAATAAATAGTATAAGTTGATTTATGCTTGAGCATATTAGTTAGTTAATAATGATCGATGATGATGGTATAAGAAAGGAAAGTTAGCATCGAGATACATTGAACCTTTTAAGATTTGGAGAGAATTGACATGGTTGTATATTGGTTGGCTTTGCCACCGAATTTATCACAGATGCATCTAGTGTTCTAGGTCTCGATGCTCAAAAAGTATATTCAGACCCTTCGCACGTATTACAACCTCAAAGTGTGGAAGTGAATGAAGATATGACATACGAGAAGAACCAATTGCGATAGTGGATTATCAAGTTCGTTAGTTGCGTTCGAAGCAGATCCCGATAGTCAAGGTGTTGTGAAGGAACAACAATGTGGAGAAGTACACGTGGGAAACCGAGGTTGAGATGCAAATGGCTTACCCTTATCTCTTTCCTTAATGAATTCTTGTATTCGGTTCTTTTTATTTTAAATTCAATGATGAATTTTTGTAAGGGGGGAAGATTGTTATAACCTGTATTTTGATTATTGAATTAAATATTATTTTAATGGAATTTATTGTTAAATAATTATTTAAATGAGTATGTGTATAAATATTTAGGAGGAATTATTGATTTTTAATTATTATTTTAGTTAATTAGTGTTAAATTAAATTTTGGGATTAATTAGTGTAATTGGAATACTTTAATGCATCTAGTAATTATTAGAATATATTAATATTAAATGTGAATAATTAAGTTCGATTATTCGTGAAATTAAATTTAAAATTTTTACGTCGAATATTATTTTAATATTAATATTATTATTTCGGGATTAATTATTGTCAATTAATATTTGGTCATTAGTATTTATGTAACTTTATTAAATTTAAATTAATTATTGAGTATAAGTATATGTATATATTTTGTGGGTGAGAATAACTGAGAGTAGATATTTTAATTTTTAATTATTATATTTTTTTATCCTTTTTCAAAAAAAAAAAAAAAAAAAAAAAAAAGATAGGTCAAATATTTTTTGGGTAGTCTTCTTCTCCTTCTCCCTTATTTCTTTTTCTCTTCCTTTCTTCCACCATAACACCCCTGCAACCCAACACCACTACCATCAACCACCACCTCAAGGCATGAGGTTGGTCTCTTTTGGAACCTCATCCTCCGAGTTTCTCAAAACTTTAAACCATTTCAAGTTTCAACTCCAGTAACTATTCCGTTTTTATATATTTCTATTTTTAGTATTTTAAATTTTTATTAGTTTAAGCCTTTATATGATTTTATTAGCTATTGTTTCTTTGAGATTAATTGTTGTAAAGATTGTGAGGAAGCTAAATATGATTTTTATTTATTTTTTTGAAAAAATTTTGAATTTCCGGGTTTGTGGTTACTGTTCATATAATGTTCTAAACTCAAGAAAATTATATTTTTAATAAACTCTACTAATTATTTTCAACATATTTTGTGAAGAAAGTATATTGAAATTATGTTCCGATTATTTATTATGAATTTTCGAATGTTTATGTAAAAATTGGATTTTTAGAAAAAATTAGTATAAATTAGTAATTTTTATATTTTAGTTGAAATTATTGTGTTGTGGGTAGTTTTTGAATAATAAAAATTATTAAATTAATTTTTATGAATTATTTATTATTTTTAGCTAATTAATAATAATTTCCGAAATATATTCAAATAATAGTTTTATTTATTATTTTTATAATTAAATAAAATTTTAGCTATTTTTATTATATATTTGAGAAATTTAAATAATTATTTCTAATTTATGCTATTTGATTTTGAATATTTGAAAAATCGATTTTTATTAATATTATTTAATTGTATTTGGGATTTTATTAATTATTTTGAAAATGAATATCTATGATGTTTTTATTAGTTAAATAAATTGAATTTTGGTATTTTATTTATTTTTATGAATTTTAGTGAATTATTAATATTTATTATTATCTTATTGATTTTTGCGTATATTGGTTTTCGGTTGGATAATTTATGTAGTTCGGGGGTCCAACCCGAGAAGTTGAAAATTTTGTGTATTTAAAGTGTATTTGTGTGCAGGATCGACTATACTTTTAGTAGAGAGATGTCTGTTTTACACAGTAGATTCTACCAAATTTTTTATAGATTTCTCGTAAAACGTGACATCAAGTCAATTTTAGTAGAGTTGTATTTTAATCGAGTCCTTCCTTAGAAATATAAAATTTATAAGATTTCCATTTTTTTAATTCCTTTTGTATTTTATTTTTTTCTTTAGTCGCGCTTTCAATCGAGTCGACAAGTCGAGGTCGAGCGTGACTACATAGAGGAGCGCATTCAACCTTAAGTTAATAATTGAACTATATATAGGGAAATATGAATGTATACATATAGATTGATTGATTTTGATGAATAGGAGAATTTATTAAAAAATTATATTATTATATGAATATTTATTAAATTTGAATTCTCCTATTATTACTATAGTTATATTAACATGTTTATGTTAAATTTTCACATGATTAGTAAATTTTATTTTTATTGTAATCTTTTTTATTTATTTTAAAATAAACTACAGTAGAACGGGCTACTTAATGGATTTCATCAGGACCACGAGCGCACAGGTAGGATTGAAAGTGAGTGTTGGTGGTTATAAGACTTGGTGATGCTTTAATCTCAGGCATGATTTTGTGAGAATATATATAAGGCTCGGTGATGCTTTGCTCTCGGGCGTGATTTTTATATTACTGGGGTCAATAGATCGATGATACTTTGCTCTCTGGAACCACCAGTAAATATTGATTTAAGTGAATTGACTGTAGCTGGTAGCTCGGTTGATGTTTTGCTCTTGGGGATCAGCTGTCTTTGGATTATAAAAGAGCCAAAAGGTTATTAGAATTGTAGACTAGGGTTCTACTTAGTTTTTTTTTTTATGAAAATGATTTAAGAAAGTTTATTATATTTTTATAGTAATTTATGATTTCAAATACTTTATTTTGGTAAAAGAGGATTTCAATTAATCAAATGTTTCAATTTATAAATTTTAAATTTTAAATTTTTCATAAATTATATTTTAAATGAGATTTTCATACTACATACATTTCTTTTATTAACTTACTCAATAAGGTCTGACTCCCCTCAATAATTTCTTCAGGATCTTCTAATTTAGACCTCCCTATTAAACTTATTCACCGGACTCTTTCCTCCCCGGCCAACTTATGTAAATATTGAATTATTGCTTTTCTTGTATTTTAGTAAACACTGCAATAGCAGAGCTTTTTGTTTTAGTGTTTTTAATGTATTAGATTGTGTTTCTTTATTTAAATATTATATGAACATATTTTATTATGTTATGAGATAAGGATTTATTTTATATTAATTAAAATTTTAATTCTGATGTATTTTTATGTTGTGTTTGCATGTGTTTTTTTTATTTTTTTAGGATTGCTATAGGTTTCAATTACTTTATGTATTCTCATTCCCTAACGCTGGTCACGTGCCCTTTGGGTTCAGGTTGTTGGGTTTCATGATACAAACGCAGTGAAAATATAAAAATTTTATCACGTTCCCAAATGTGGATCCATGTAATTCGACTACTTGATTAAATCTAAGGTTTCAAGAATCTTACCAAAATGCAGAAGAGGCAAGAAAAATCTGGAAGGATGAGAGGAGGTTCACTCCGGTGACACCTTACCTTGAGCTTTTGCTTTGATTCAGATTCAAATTTTAGACATCTCAAAAGAATCCGTCCTCTAAAGGTATCCACACGAACATGCCTTGATCAAAATGATCTGTGTGTGTGCTAGCACGACTTGGTTATCTCACAACTCAAGAACAAAACTCTCTTTGATTTCATTTTTCTCAAAATGCAGAGAAAACAAATTTTAGGTGGCTCACTCAATTGATCTATCTCAAACCCTACAGAACATAACATATATATAGAGTTCTCAATTAAGGTTTCACTTACCAAACCCTTTTTGGTAAATAGCCATTAAATTTGAATTTTATTTATTTAAAATAAAATCAGTAATATATTTATTATTTATTTAGATAACAATTATCATAAATAAATAATTAAATATATTTATTTCCAAAGAGTTTAACTAGGCTTAATAAGCCTATAATCGTTTTAGGCCTCTTCTAAGTGTGTGACCCTGTAGGCTCACATAATATTGGCAGTGGGCTTAAATCTATATTTAGGCCTACAATTCATAAGTGACCTCTAGCAAGACATTATGACTACCCAAGTCATATGAAGTTAATAATCCGACATAACCTAATTATAGTGAACATTATAGTTCCTTTATCATATGATATCTGTATTGAGCATAAGGTATAGATAGTCATCCTTTTATATTTCAATAATATTATGACTTGATTCCAAGTAGATTGAAAATGATAACTCTTTATCAATTCATTTCCACATGGCCATGCATTTTCCTTCAATCTAACTCATCAATGGGCCCATAAATATCTTACTCATATTAATGAGGGATAAATTCCTTCTCAATCACTCACATTCCTCACATAACTCATTTCATATCCAACAACATTCTATTTAGTCATCCAGTTAAAGATAATATTAGAATGTGTCAAAACATAAAACAACTATGTAGAAAACCATGGTGATTTCAAGGTCAAAGGACTTAAACAATATCACTACAATAAGAAATACTTATGATAATAATCTATATTGTATTCTCATAGTGGGTCAATCCTATACATAATCTCTCACCATGTACCTATGATTTGACTTAATATCTCATATCCATGATTAGTAAAACATAATCATTAGTCAACATCATACTAGCCTTATTAATATTTATACAATAAATAAACGGCTAGGGATAATTAGAATAGAAATCTTATTTTAATCTAAGGGTTTTACTATCAAGTCACATACTTGATGACCTTAGTAAGAATTAACCATTCAAATAATGATCATAAAAGGAATGATAATGGAAATGCCTCTTTATTAATAAAATAGAAATGTCAATACATAATCACAAATGATTGACCCAGTGCATATCACTAACACAGGTCATGACAAAACATATGTTATAATATGGAGATTTATTTATAATTTAAAAGTCTTAATTTTGAGGCATATTTATATTTATGTATTTATTAAGTTCTTATATTTTAGGCTTGCTACATGTTCCGAATTCTTCCAAATTTCTATTCTGTAATGTCAGTCATGACTCTCGGGTTTAGGTCGTGACATCAACATTAAAAATATTTCTAAGGTACAACTTCAACAGCTTATTTTGTTTTAGTTTAACCTATGCATGGTGCAGTAAGCACCAGTAACCTAACTTGTATATGTCTACTACTTGATTAAATACATCTCCTCTTTTATAGGTATTATTTAATAGCTTTCCACCATAATGCCAAATTAAGTAGGCATCAACCATTTCATTAACACACTAACTACCTATAAATCAAAACAGAACCACAAAGCAAACAAAGAAAAGAATGATATTAGTACTAAATCAACACATACCTAACAAATGTACACAAATGCACTCAGCACTTTAATCAATTATTAACTGCACCAAAAGGTAATTTTTTTAACCTACATAAATGCACAACCCAATTTAAACCCTTCTTTTTTTATAACTAAATAAAAAATATTTCATAACAATAAAATATAGTGCATAATAATAAAAAAATAGTACACCCTAAGCACCGAAAAAAAAATTTAAGTTACATACTTGTTGCCTAGAAAGCTATTTTTTAGATCTCCACATTAATCAAATAATTCATTTTCTTTAGACTATAACACACTTTTCTTCACTCCAAAATAGAAAAAGCCAACAATTTTTCTTCAAAGGACAAAGAAATAGTTTTCTTTGGACCACAACAAACTTTTCTTCACACGCTTTTCTTCAGAGAAAGACATCAACATCAATTTTTTAAGTATAAAAAGTATCTCTATCTTGCTTTGTTTCAAATTATTGTTCAAAAAGTGTGTACACTTAAAAAAAAAACCCTAATTGTTTTTAGTGGAATTATAACGTGGCCAAGTATACCATATGGCATCAATGTGTCCAGTGATTTTAAGAGATGACAACCATGTCATCAATTTTTGTTAAAGTTGATGCTTTAGGACTAAAGATGAAATTTTAAAAAAATTCACGGACTCATATAACTTAATTGAAAAATCACTATAACTTTTAGGATTGAATAAATCATTATCCCTATATGTTATTACTTGTGATATGTTAGTTTTAGTTTATGCCAATTCAATTTTTTTTTAAATTGACAATTTAGATGTTATTGTTATTATAAATTGTTTTCTCTTAATTCTTGGTTTTTCATTTAAACTTTTATCTTGGCCGGTCAATCATTTTTTTTATTGGCAGTAATCCCTTTTTTTGTATTAAATAAATAAAAATCTTAATTTTTTAAAAAGAAAGGTATTTGTAGGTGGCAGTGTTAATTGCACACCTACGTGTTGGCGACCATGACACTGTGTTAGTTTAGGGCTCATTAGGAAATACATAATGGTCTTGGGGCCCAAAATGGAAATGGAGTCGCCACCTAGATAAAAGCTGAGATACATTGTACATCAGGTCCACAGAGGTTCCTAGAAACCGTTATCAGAGACCAGGTTCAAAAATTGGGTATAGGGCTATTAGAATGCCCACCCAACCTTGCAGTTGGCCTCTGTGTGTGTTTTACATTTTATTACCTTTGATTATTAAATTGTTTCCTTATTAACATGTTAATCGTGATTGGTTTCTAATTTTAGCTTTTATCCCAAGTTTGCACATTAGTTCCATTTCAT
This sequence comes from Mallotus nudiflorus, assembly GCA_947683625.1. Taxonomy (NCBI): domain Eukaryota; kingdom Viridiplantae; phylum Streptophyta; class Magnoliopsida; order Malpighiales; family Euphorbiaceae; genus Mallotus; species Mallotus nudiflorus. The sequence goes on along the minus strand of CANTUR010000440.1, from coordinate 50,836 downwards.
GCTTATATCCCCGACATTCAATCACAAATAAAAATAAATAAATAAAAATAATTTACAACCATTCATTCTAAATAAAAGGGGAAAGGGAATAAGGATTACAACTTTTGGTGTAAATAAACATAAAAATACTAAAAATAAACCAAAAATAAACTAATTAATTATACAAATTAAAACTTCTCTAAAAATGATTATTAAAGTAATAATCTAGTGATTAAAAATCACCAAATAATTCCTGCAACAAATACAAGTTAGTTCTATCTCACAATAACAACAATATTTACAAATCATCAACAAAAAATATTCATAAAAATAAACTCATAAAATATTCCACTAAATAACATAATACTATAACATAGAAACAATATTGATCAATATGGTAATCATGCATAAAATCAAGAAATATAACAAGTTAGAAAAGGAAATCATTCCAAATATGCAAGATAATAATTGAAAATTAAGACAGAAAAAGGCAAAATTCTAGTCAAAGGGGTAGAGGTGACATCTTGTCACCTCATCATGAAGAGGTGACACCTCTATAAAGAGATGTTGCCTCCTTAACAGAGGCAGGAATAACCTACATTTCTTAAATCCTAAGAAACTCAATGATCAGGCAAATAAATAAGAAACAGTCACAAATATACAAATATCAACAATCAATATTCAGCATCTTATGCAATCATGCTTCTCTATTACTTTAAATAAGTAATATAGCTTAAGAAAACACATAAAAGAGAAAAAAATCAAAGCTTTAATAAAGATAAAGAGCTTAAAGCTTAAAAATGGGGAGACTCACTGTCTAGGATGAGTTGATGCTCCTAACTAAGCCCTCAGAGCTTGGTTGATGAATTAGTGGCTTTGAATGCAAAGAGATTCCTTTCTCTTCCCAAGAGTCAAGTCTTCTAAGCTTCCAAGTCTCTTCCTTCTTCTTCTTCTTCCTTTCTTCCTTCCTTCCTTTTTCTTTGTTTTTTTTTCTCTCTGTTCCCTCTTCTTTTTTTCCAGACATTTTTCTTTTCTTCAGGTTCCCCCTCAAATTCCTGACCAACTTGCCAACCTCTTCTCTCATGCCCCCACATCCTCTTTTAAAGCCTCTCCCCTTTTTCAATTTCCCAAAAACCCATTCTCACCCTCTCCCCTTTCCCCTGGGTTTTTCCCTACTTTTTTCCTTTCTTTTATGTTAAAAAAAAAGACCAAATCTTCAACAGGTGAGCCTCCAATGACTACTATTAATGGCATTTAATACTGCAGAGGGTGGATGTGAAGAGGTGATGCCTCTTTGATGAGGCGTCGCCTCACTGATGTTTAGGATGAAGAGGCGATCGCCTATTCACCTAGGCTAGGTTAGGGCCTTTGGGTCAAGAAGTAATAGGCTTGGGCTATAGCTTGATTTTGGGCTTGGCTCAGTGTTTGGGCTTTCTGAGTCAATTTTAGAGAAGTCTCAGGCTCCCCTAGCATTCAAAACTCGAACTTTCTCATCATTAGACTTTTGTTGTGGGCCTATTAAACTGACAGTGTCCATAGTCTGCCCCCTTGGTTTTTCAAAAAATTGAATTTTTTAAAAAATAATTTTTTGAAAAAGCAACATGCACATCAAATAATAAAGAGTAAGAACGACATACCTGACCTGCAAGAGTCACTCGAGCCATCAGCCTCGGGAATTTAAACCCAAGAGGTCAAACTTCATCTTTAAAACATAACCGTGATCCTCAGGTTTTCTTGGCTCGATCAGCCACTCATTAATAAATTTTTCATGAATCTCAAGTATGGCCCAATCTTCACTCAGTAGAAATAGAAGAGAAACATAGTTGTGATCCTCAAGTTAAGCTAACTTGATCAGCTACTCATTGTAAATTTGGCGTGATCCCCAAGTATTCCTAGCTCAAGAAGTCACTCAGTAGAAGAGATGAAATATAACCGTGTTCCTCAGGTTTTCCTGGCTCGATCAGTTACTCATTATAGTTTGGTGAAAAACCTAAGTTTTCCTGGCCCGAGAGTTACTTAATAAAAGTATAATGCACTTCAGAGATTCAAACCCGACCAGACACCTCATGAGGTATGCACTTCGAGGATTCAAACCCGACTAGATGCTTGTTCTTTCGCACACTTCAGGGATTCAAACCCGACCAGACATTTATTCTGCGCACTTCGAGAATTCAAACTCGACCAGATGCTTGTTCTTCCACGCACTTTGGGGATTCAAACTCGACCAGAAGTTTGTTCTTCCACGTACTTTGGGGATTCAAACCCGACCAGATGCTTGTTCTTCCATGCACTTTGGGGATTCAAACCCGACCAGATGCTTGTTCTTCCATGCACTTGGGGGATTCAAACCCGACCAGATGCTTATTCTTCCTGATGCTTTGATCAGAATATTCCTATCCAAAGATTGATATTAGGATATACCCGAGAAGTGATGCATAAATTTTTATTCGTTTTCATTTTTTTCAGTGGGCCATGGGCCATTCTATGCTTGATTTCACTAAGTGGGCCTTACCTTCCACTCTTCGTCTTCTTTTCTTTCAGTCTTCCTCTCTCGCCCTATAAATTCTCACTTTTCCTTTCAAAGGGTTACTTTCACCTTTTTAATTCTCTTTCCTTTTCTCTTTTCTCTCTTTTCTCTTTTCCTCTCATTCTCCATATTTTTTTATGTGGATGCCACACGGACCATATATTTGCCCATGTGGGACCCCTAATGACACTTACGGTGCATCCCTCTTAGAGTTTCGAGCTCAACATCAAAGATGAGATCCCCCTATTTGCAGATGTGCGATCCCACATTTACAGCCTGGCTATTGGAGAGGTTAATACCCAATTTCTTTAATTTTTTTCCTGCAAATATCATCAAATAACATCAGGTTACTATTTATAGATGCACATTTATCAATTTAACTGAAAGAAATTGAATTTTATTAATTGAAAATTAAAAATTTAAATCACACTATCAGATTGTCGACACGAAGAGGCATCACCTCTTTAATAAGGTGATCACTTCTTCATAAAGAGGCATTTGCCTCTTCGAGTTAGGCATTTCTCAATAAGGCAATCACCTCTATATCAGGAGGCAATGCCTCAGAGACATGATTCAGCAAAAATATAAAATTTTATTGCATAAAATGATAATTCTACTTCCTGTTTTACTCTCGTAGCTCAATGCCCACACCCTCAAGGGTGTTGGGAACTTTAGTGGTGCGCACATCTGGTACAACGAGCTTTCTAAGGTAGTGCATACTCGAATTCATAATACTGAATTCTCTGACTTCATCTTGGCACTTATAGCATAGCAGCAGTGTACAAACTACCAGCCCCTGCATGCCCTAATAGAGAGGTGATCTGACACCACCCATACATTTTATCTTCCCTTCAAGGAGTTCACCCTAGAACTAGTCGCCCTTGTAGCAATTACTGACATTGCTTGTGCTGGGGATTCTATTCCTTTCGACACCAGTCTCCACTAGTTATCTCCTGATTGTCTCACTTTTATCGAGTGTCTGCTTGGTATAGTCCCAAATATGAAGGGGACCCACACAGTAAAGCTTGATTCGATTAAGAGCTTCTACACCCATGCTAGAGTTGAGGCAGCTACTATACCCCTACAGATCGTTCAGGTGGTGTGTGCTTTCCTTGTTTACTTACTGGGCACTACACTCTTCGCAGATATAGCCAACTCTGTGGACTTGAGCTTCCTAATGCCTCTGAGGGTTCTGGATTTAATGGCAACCTATGATTTGGGTAGTTGTGCCTTAGCTTATCTTTATAGGACCATGGATGAGCTGGTACGTGGAGCTAGGTGACTCTATGGATTTTAGCACGCTATACTAGTATTTTCCTTTCTTTTTTCCCTTTATATTCTATCCTAATTGTTGCTATCCGATTTCACTAACAACCCTTTACTTCTTTTACAGGACTGAGCTCTAGAGCTGGAGTTAATAGTGGGGATTACCAGGGTCTGTGATACCCCCTTCCCTACAATTGTAAGGTGGGATCCTAACCGGGCTTGGAGGAGGCATGTGGCTTATGTTTATATCCACTGTTAGTGGCTAAACATGCTTACTTATGATAAGGTAGGTACCTACAAATGTAATTGGAATTAGCAATAAATTCATCCACTTAATTATTTATTCTTGCAGCTATGTCTGGACTTATAGGGCCCTCAGGTAGGGTGGACACAGGCTATGGTTCGCTCCATCCCTTTGTCTAGGAAGAGGGTTTTGCTCAAAGGCCCTGACTGTAGGGTTTGGTTCCTCGGGGAGAGGATACATCAGTGGTGATTAGGTGCCCGTGTGAGGCTCCACCTTTTGCTCCTCCCTGATATATCTTCGGGCACATAAGTTAAAGGGAGATAAGCTCGTCATGCCCTATAGGGAGAGGATGCTGCAAATTATTGTGAGCAGAGGAAGTCTTGCTATGTGGACTTTACACGGGCTCATCTTCTACAGCGGGTGCCTCTTCCTGCACTTACACTTTAGGTGAGCATGTAATTTTTTATTTTACTTATTTTTTATCTACTTATAGATGTTATTTTTAGACATATATGTTGTCTTTTAGGCAGCTATTAGGGCACCTACTCCTCACCCTAAGCCCTCTGCACATGAGAGGCCTCATTAGCGCCCGTGCATTATTCCCAATAGTGAGGGCTCTTCTTCTAGGGCACCTTCCTTAGTGGATCCTTCCAATTCTTGATCCGAAGTAGTGGCTGGCAGACTCACTACTACTCCTAATCCACTGACTCGTTGCTAGGTGCCTTCTGGTGAGCTTTCTCATCAGTTTTTGACGTTGGATATGACTCTGGAGATAGCATTCTTCCCAGAGGCTACTACCTATGTAAGTTTCCTTTTTTTCAAAATTGGATTCTTAAGTCTCTTAACACATGGTTAATTCTAATATTATCAATGGAACAGATACCTCAAGATCGGGGGGAGTATATGTACCAGGTGATTGAGGCCCACAGGGACTTCCTGATGCAAGTGACACAGCAATGGAAGGCAAACACAAAATGTGCTTTATTTATACATGTATGAATGATTTCATGATTTCTTGCATTCTATCATACTTTAACAGGATTGAGATAAGGCCAGTCAGGCTAGAATCACTACCCTTAAGCACCAGCTCACCACTCTTCAGGTTAAGGGCGATGAGGAGGAGGGGGCAACCGATGAGGAGTCTAAGGATAGTAGCGATGATGATGGGATTGACCCTACTGATGCTTCTTCAAATGAGCTAGTTGATGAGCCAATTGATAATGCGGTTGATGATTCTGAGAGTGATAAGTATAAAGGACTCTTAGGAGATTTTTGCTAGCATAGCGATGTTCTGTCTAGAAATATTAAATGCTTTGCACTATTATCCTCATATTTTTTGAATTGATTTTTATTTTTATGCCTTCATATTTTGCACTGGATTTATTTCTGAAATGCTCTGCTCTGACTTTATATATACAACCTAAACAATTTCCAGTGTTATGAGGATCTATATTGTATGTTGTAGGGGCATCACCTCTTTGAAAGGGCACCGCCTCTATGTGAAGAGGCAATAGTTCATTCGCCTCTTCTTATAGAGTCACTGCCTGAATATAGAGGTGATCACCTCTACACATTTTTCTTGCAACTATAAAACCCCTAAATCTTATTCAAAATCCCTAATTTCTTCATCTTACCACTTCCTTTTGTTCTTCTCTCCCAGACGGCATTCTAACCCTCAATCATGACTGAGAGAAACTTGAAACAACTACAACCGATTCTAAAAAGTTTGGATGGTGGATCATGGGCTAGAATAGAGTTATTTCACCTATCCACTTTTTGATCTTTGCATTCTAGGAAGATCAACTTTTTCCTTTCTCCATGTTCTTGCTCAGTTTTGGGATCCTCAACATGTTTTTTGATTCAATATAGTGGAGATTTGCCCCCTGCTAGAGGAATTTAAAGCTATCTAGGCTCCTAAATAGATTCTGCATGATAGATTATCATTCCTTCAGTTACAACCCCAGATTTGCACACTATTTAATATCAAATGGCAAGGTTGTTCAACATGTCCCCTTAGTCCTCTCTTCGCCACATTTTCAGCAATGAAATCTTAATGAGCCTTTTTATGGAAACTGTAGCAGCCGTAGCTAGTAATGAGGTCCCCTAGCCTCGAATGATAGCACTTTGCATGTATGTTCAGTTCTTGTTAGTCTCCCCTTCTAGCAACCGTGACCTAAAGATCCTGCATGTTTAGGACCAAGTGGAGAGTGGATTGACCCTTTCCCCCTTATTCTGTTTGAGACTATTATCGGACTTAACAACTTCTTTGAGACTAGGCAAATCTCTGAGAGTCCTTTTCTGCTGGAGGTAAGTCTCTTCTTCCTCTTATCATCTTCTGCTTTCCATCATTCTTGCCTATTTGTCATTTCTATAGGCTTGGTTGCAAGAGAAACTAAGGTTGCTCTAACCACCCAGAAACATTACTCACTATAAGGCCAAACACTATCGCACTAGAAGACTTCAGCCTATTCCTAAAGATACTCACAGCTGGTTGTCCACATTCCCCGATACTCTAATTCAGTGGATGTGCCCATGGTAGAGACTACAACATATGACCCTCCGGTCCTACACCTACTGTGTTCCCCTGGCCAACTTCCATTTTGCCACCTTCTAAATCTAACTCGGCTTTATAGGTAATATGGACAAAAATAGTGGATTATGGAATTAGTGCATGAGTTTGAACCAAGGCCTCTTTCTCAGAACTTTTTGGACAACTTGGCTGCTACTTGGCCTCAGAGAATCATCCAGAGGTTCATTTACTATAGTGGAGATCAGTCTATTAATGAAAACTATAAGGCATGGATGTAACTACAATAAGTGGAAAAGGATGAATTTGCAAGAAACATAAGGATAATGACATTACAAGCATCAAGTGCCCAGCGGAGTCAAAAGAGAAGCAAATGATATTAGATTAGTTTATGAAATTTAGTCTTTTTATTTACTTTCTTATCAAATGGAATTTCCTTTTTAGTTAAATAATGTGTAATAAGCATTTAATGCAGTGTTTACAATAATAAAGGCAATCCATTCCATTTAATTTAATAACAATGCGACTATACAATTTTACTTCTTACATATCTCTTGTAGTTAATTTTCTTGCCCTTGCAAGTTTCCCAACTAACTATTTTCTTTTACATATCCTTTACTTTTGCCTGGACCGCCTTTTCAGGTTTTCAATCCAGCAAGAATTTTTTACTTTTTTCCTTCTTTTGTTTTTAACTTTTGCTAGGAAGCCTCTTTTGAGGTTTTCTCCTTAGCAAGACTTTATAGAAAGTACTTTTTGAGCTTGTCCATGTTAATGGGCTCTCTGAATTCATTTCCCTCTAAGTCATATAGAATAGCAGCCCCTTTGGAAAACAGCTTCTTCACTTGGTAGGGGCCTTCCCAGTTCGGCTTGAACTTCCTTCGTGGATCAATCATGATTAGCCTAGTGAGATTTAAGACCAAGTCACCCTCTTTGATCTTGCCTGGCTTAATCTTCTTATTATAAGCTCGGGCTATCCTTTTCTGGTACAATTGAGAATGATATATAGCCTTCATCCTCTTTTCATCCAACAAAGTTAGCTATGCCAATTGATTTTCTACCCATTGATACTCAGGGATTTTAGACTCTAGGACAACCCTTAATGACTGAATTTTAACCTCAATTGGCAATACAGCTTTACATCCATATACCAAAGAATCCAGAGTGGCTCCTATTGACATCTGGTAGTCATTCTGTAACCCTATAATGCAAACTATAGGTAACTTACCCAGTCTTTATAATTTTCCAGTATTCTGGCCAAGATTCTTTTCATATTCTTATTTGCTACTTTTACGGCGTTATTTGCCTGTGGTCTATAAGAGGATGACAAATGATTCTCAATTTTGTATTCTTCTAATAGAGTGGTCATTTTTACCCTAAATTGAACACCATTATTAGTGATGACATGATGAGGCAACCCATACCAGCAAATTATATTTTTCTCTATGAATCTGGCCATTTGTTTCACCCCTACAATGGTGAACGATTTCGCTTCTACCCATTTAGTGAAATAGTCAATCACCACTATAATGTAATGATGATCATTGGATGCTTTCGGCCTTATCTCTCTAATAATGTCAATTCCCTAGACTATAAATGGCCAATGAGAGGTCAATCCTTACAGTTCCATAAAAGGCAGGTGGCTCACATCACTATACACTTAGTAGTTATGGCATTTCTTTACATACTTCACATAATCTGCCTCTATGGTTAGCTAGAAGTACCCTTGATGGATTATCTTTTTAGTGAGGATTGTCTCATTCATATGCAGCCCATATACACCCTTATGAACTACTTCTATGAATTTTTGTGCTTCACCCTTATCGACACATTTTAGGTGCACTCCAGCTGGCATCCTTTTGTATAACATCCCGTTATGGCTAATGAACTATCGAGATAACATCGTTAGTGACGTTCTTTCTTTTTTATCAGCTTCCTCAGGGAATTGTCCTATCTCAAGATACCATTGCAAATCATAAAACCAAGGCTTCTCTGTTGGGTCAATCAACATTATTCTGATTTCCTTATAGTAAAGAATCTGGGCCTTTACTAAGATAAGAGGCTTCATTTCTGCTTGTCTGCCTCCTTCCCATATCAAAGCTAAAGTAGCCAATGCATATGCCATCTGATTCTCTTCTTGGGGCAAGTGTATGAATCTGTATTGCATAAAAGATAATAGGATCGTGGCTGAATAATCCCAATATGGCTTTAGCTTATCTTCCCTTACTTCCCATTCCTTAGCGATATATTTCACTACCAGCATTGAATCCTCATACACTGTCACCTCTTATGCCCTCATATTCCTGATTACTTCCAGACAAAAAATGTAGGCTTCATATTCAGCTTGATTATTAATGACCTCGAATTCTAGCCTCTTTGCCATCGGAATTACTTCTCCTTCTGGCAAGACCAAAATCACACCAATGCTTGCCCCTCTGCTATTCACTACTCCGTCAAAGTCAATTTTCCATGTCTGGATCTCTATTGCCCCCAGATGTTCATCTGGGAATTCTAACTCTCATTCTTATCCATCATCTACCGGATTCTGGGCCAAGAAGTCTACCACAGCTCTTCCTTTTATCACCTTTTTAGTAGCATAATCTATGTAAAATTCAGTAAGCAAAACTAGCCATCTGCCTAATTTCCCATCAATGACAGAGTCTACTGGAGATATCTAAGAGGATCGTGCTTAGAAATCACCTAAATCCTATCGGACTGGAAGTAATGTCGTAGCTTCTTTATTGCCTTAATTATAGCCAAACAGGTTCTTCCTACTAGACTATAATTGGCTTCATATGGTAGAAGCTTTTTACTCAAATAATATACAACATGCTCAACTCTCCTTCCCCTTCTTGAGCTAACATTGCACCAATCGCATCTTTCTCTATAGCCAAGTAAAGAATCAGGGGCTTCCCTGGTCTTGGCGATTGCAAAACTAGAGGATTCATCAAATACTGCTTAATAGTTTCAAAGCCTTGCTGACACTTATCATCCCAGATGATCGGCTTATAAATGGTAGTCAACTTGGCTATAAACCTGCTGATGTATTGTAGCCTCCTATAAACCCTCTAACTTCTTTCTTGTTCTTTAGTATAGGCATCTCTCTGATTGCTCTAACTTTGTCTGAATCCACCTCTATGCCTTTCTAACTGATGATGTGTCCCAATAGTTTCCCAGACATCACCCTGAAAACACATTTCTTTGGATTTAGTCTAAGGTTGTACTTTTTAGCTCTTCCTAGGAACTTGTCTAAGGCTTCGAAATGCCCTTCTCTGGTAAGATATTTCACCATCATTTCATCTACATACACTTCTATCTCTTTATGGATTAGGTTATGTAATAGTGTAGTAGCCATTCTTTGGTAAGTAGTCCTTGCATTTTTCAACCTGAATGGCATAACCGTGTAATAATAAACACCCCATTCAGTAGTGAAAGAAGTCTTCAACTTATCAATCACTGCCATTATGATCTGATTATATCCAGAGAAGCCATCTATAAAGGAGTACATGGTGTTGGAAGCTATACTATCAACTAAGGTATTAATGTGTGGTAGAGGAAAATCATCCTTTGGACAAGCCTTGTTCAAGTCCCTATAGTCCATGCCCATCCTAACTTTACCATCTTTCTTGGGAACTGGGACAATGTTAGCTAGCCACTAGGTGTCATCTACCTCTTCTTCTACTTTATCAGTGTGATGTGAGAATATGTGGGAATCCTATGTTCTACAATCTCTCCATCGATCCTAGGCATGTCCTTATAGCCCTAAGTAAATACTTTCTATCTTTTTTTTAGAGTTTCTTTCATTTTTCTCCCTCATCAGGAGTTAAGTTAAACACAATAAGTATATTTTTAAGGTTATCACTTATGCCTAGATTAAATGATTAAGTTTGCACTGAATTAATGTCAAACATATACAAGAAATGATCATCACACATAACATAACCATTAGGAAACACATCGCACAAGTAAGCTTAATTAGACTTCATCACATTAACTGTAGAAAGAAAAATGTCATCAGTCTCAAACAAATTAGAAAGAGAAAAGTCAATGTCATTATAGAAAATATCCATAATATAATCAAGGATAAAGGCTTCGAAGTTGAATTCCTCTTCTTGGTTAGCAGCGTCCTTCAGCTCTATCACAAGAATGTCCCTCTTTGATTCCAAAGTCAGTATCAGCTCTTCTATCATAAACTCTTCAACAACATGTTCTTTGATCCCCTCCATATATTCAGTGAAGATTTCAAACCCGGGGACCAGCTTATTGGCGATCATCAAAGGCTCAAGAGCTCCTTGGTAGGGGTAATTGGCACCTTCCTCCATAAATGTCTCCCAAAGCATCTTCTCCTTCGACATAGCCCTAATTCTATTCTTCCTAGACTTTCCCTCAGCTTCTTTTTTTCATCAAACTCATCTTCCCCCAGATATCCTATCCCGTGCTTCAAGATTTGTACTTTGAGTTCAATGAATTCTAGTAGGCCCTATTGATTCCTCCCTAATCCCATCCTAGACATGAACTGCATGCTCTTCATCATACTAACAATCTTCAGGTTTAGCTCATATTCATAAACCATGCAAACTTCAAAACTCAAGCTGTTCAAGATTTCAATAGGAGTTAATTTTAATGTGGTAATTGTAGCCTCTGTTTCACCATTATAGTAACCACCCTTGCCTGATATGGAAATTTAATCTTTTGATGAATGGTAGATGACACTCCTCCCAAAGGATGGAACTATGGTCTTCCTAGAAGAATAGCAAAGGTTATTAGAATATCTATCATATGGAGATTAACCCAAACTTTAATAGGTCTAGGTTTGACTAAATCCCGTAAAGTTCCCTCAACTGGCCTTTTCGTATCATTATAAGCCTTTATGACTACATCAGAGGGCTTCAAATAAACTACTGTCAGGCCCAACTTTAGTAGGATATTCAGAGGGCATACATTAATGGCTGACCCATTATAGACCATAACATAGCACGTCAATTTTCCTTTTACTTCAGCCTTAATGAATAAGGCTTTACTGTGATCCCTTCCGTTTAAGGGCAGGTCATTATCTACAAAAATAATTGCCCCCTAAGGGCTTTTAGTTAGTGAGTTCACCATTTTCTTTGGAGTGTGTGTCAAAGGTATCTTCTTATGATCAAGAGCTAAAACTAGTACTTCCCGATGGCCTCGGGAGTTCATAAGCAGCTCCCAAATACTGGCAAGAGTTTCCTCATCTCTTTTGGCCTTCATAATCTCCTCAGCTTTCTTATCTTTCTGTGATCCTTCTTTTGAACAACTTCCCTCTTTCTCTGCCTCGGTATTTTTCACCTCTTTCTCCCTTTCCTCCGATCTCTCAGTGGATTATGTTGCTTTCCTCTTATTTTTCTTCCATAGATCAATCGCTCCCCCTTTGTCATCATCAAAACTCCAAATATCAAGCTCATTTATATGAGACTCAATGAACTATTGTCTCGGATTAAGGTCTTTTAATTGTGGTTTTGGTAGGGTAGGTATGACATCAATAAAGGAATTAATGACTTGTTCCTTTGTTAGACCCACGTTGATCATCAGGATATAGGGATTTGGTGGTGGTACATTTCAATAGTTGGGAAAAGAGTTATTTTGGGTGTTTGGTTTTTTAGTTCTCGGGTCAGTTATTTTGCCTGAATCAATCAAATCTTGAATCTCGTGTTTTAGGCGAGTGCAGCTTTCTGTATCATGCCCAATGTTCTAGTGGTACTTGCAATATAGCTTTGGGTCGACATTTGGGAAAAGAGGTCATTTAAGTAAGGTTATAGAAGGTTATTCTGAATCAGTTTTTCTAAGACTTTGGAGAGGGGTCTACCCAAATTAGAAAACCTTCGGGACTGTTTGACTGTGTTGATATGTATATTATTACTTGGCCCAACTCGCTGCCAGATCCAAACCCTTCTCTATTCGTCGATCTTTCACTAAAAAAACTTTTTGTCTTGTGCAAGATCTAATTCTTTATGTACTCCAAACCTATACAACTCCTTAAATTTTTGAATCCTTAAATCCCTCAGCTTCTTAGAAAGAGGGAGTACACATCCTTCCATAACTATTACTAGTTGATCAAATTCTACGGGTCGTTGCTTCATCTGTGCTAATTTTAATCTCCACCTAATCAAATAATCTATAAAGGATTCATTGAACTTTTACTTTACATTCTACAAGTCTCTTAAAGAAGTCTCTATCTGAATGTTGAGACTATAATGTTTTATGAATGCAGTGTATAATTCCTCCTAATCAGCTTGAACATGGGATTTTAGAGTGTAGTACCATCTGATGGGTGCTCCTTTCAGAGATAGAGGGAATTGCTTCACAATCTATGCTTTAGTCAGTTCAGTTGTCTTTCATATGAGTCACATACTGCTTTAAATGGAGGTGGAGGTCCTCTGTGCTAGTGAACTTATTTATGTTAGGGAATTTGAACTTACATGATAAGGGATCATCATCCTTATCCAGGCTCAGCTCAAAATAGCTTATTGGGGCATCGATCCATTTTTCCTTTATCATCAACTGCATTTGAGCCACAAATTTGACAAGGTCTTTAGCCCATTCTAGCTTCTCTACATTTCCCAAGGCATCCTCTTTCTGACAAATAACAGGTTCTACCACTACTATCTACTGATCATCCTCTACCTCTTGCCTTTCAGGATCCTCAGCATCCAAATCAAATGGTCGAGGTTAAGGTGTTGGTGGTTGGGGCACTGGCGACTGAGGTACTGGTAATTCCCCTCTAGTTGTATCCATCATTTCCCCTATAATTTCTCTCATAATTGTCCCTGGTTTGTTTGGCCATTTCAGCTTTCAACTGTTCCTTGAAGGCTTTAGCATCAAATTCTACCATCTTGATCTCTCTATAGATTCTGACCAGGCGGCTGGTGTCAAATCACTTCCAACTGGTAGACAGTTGTGGATTATATCTGCAACTGTTGAGGGTCAGAAACATGCATGGCGTGTATGCATGAAATGCAAGCTTATTGGAAAAGATAAAAGGAAAAGAACATATATGCACATATCAAAAGACAAAAAGCTCTGACGGTATCTCCACCTTTATTTCTCCCACACATATGTTCAATGGCGAGTTTCTTGTCCTATGATTTTTGTTCTAGGTTTTGATTATCAACAGGGGATAATAAATTGAAATATGCAAGATAACATTCAAGACGATACAAACAAGTGGTAATTCCTCCAAGATAACTCTTAAACGGGCAAAGAATGATATCAAATGCCCACCTTATCATGATCCCTTTGAAATGGGCTAACAATAGGCATGAGAGGCCTATCTTGTCAAGGTTTATTTATAAATAGGCTTAGGCCTTATTTAAAGGATTACCATATGTCATAAAACACATGCATTTGGAAAAAATCTTAATGGAAAATTGCTAGGTCATTACATGAGCTGAGTCTTGGGTAATAAGCTTCGGCTTCCACAACTATATACATCCATTACGTCTCCTAACTCAAGGGTCTATACAATGTGGATAGGTACGTGCTATGAGTAATAATAATCAAATACTTCACCACCAGGTTTGAGTAAAACACAGGCAGCAAAGTAGAGATTATTGTCAGTTTATTTGGGACTTGGAGTGCATTATATGGAAACATGTAGTGAATGCAAAATTTATGAAGGGGAATAAAAAAATAATCAAAGATGATAAATTACAAAACACTTGGAATCAGTTTCTCTATCCCTAATGGAGTTGCCACTGTAGGCGATGGGTTAATCGCACACCCAAGTGTTGGTGACCATGGCACTATGTGAGCTCAGGGCTCACTAGGAAATACATAATAGGCTTAGGGCCTAAAATGGAGATGGAGTGGCCACCTGGATAAAAACTGGGACACACTATACAATAACTAGATTTCACGGAAGTTCCTAGAAGCCGTCATCAAAGATCGAATTCAAAAACTGGGTATGAGCTTTTAGAATGCCCACCCAACCTTGCAGTTGGCCTCCGTGTGTGTTTTGCATTTTATTACCTTTGATTATTAAATTATTTCCTTATTTACATACTAATTGCGATTGATTTCCAATTTTAGCTTTTATCCCAAGTTTACACATTAGTCCCATTTCATGCTTATATCCCCGGCATTCAATCACAAATAAATAAAAAAATAAATAAAAAATAATTTACAACCATCATTCCAAATAAAAGGGGAGAGGGATTAAGGTTACAACTTTTGGTATAAATAAATGTAAAAAATACTAAAAAATAAATCATAGATAAATAAAAAAATAAAAAATAAACTAATTAATTGAACAAATTAAAACTTCTCTAAAAATGATTAATAAAGTAATCATCTAGTGATTAAAAATCACTAAATAATTCCTTCAACAAATACAAGTTAGTTCTATCTCACAACAACAATATTTACAATTATCAACAAATAATATTCATAAAAATAAATAAAAATAAACTCATAAAATAGTCCACTAAATAACACAATACTATAACATAGAAATAATATTGATCAACATGGTAATCATGCATAAAATCAAGAAATATAATAAGTTAGACAAGGAAATCATTCCAAATATGCAAGATAATAGTTGAAAATTAAGATAGAAACAAGCAGAATTCTAGTCAAGGGGGCGACGCCTCTTCAAAGAGGCGTCACCTCCTAACTAGGAGGCGACATCTCATCGCCTCATCACGAAGAGGCGACGCCTTTATGAAGAGACGTCACCTCTTCAATAAAGGCAGGGACAACCTCCATTTCTTAAATTCTAAGAAACTTAATAATTAGGCAAATAAATAAAAAATAGACACAAATATACAAATATCAATAATCAATATTTAGTATCTCATGCAATCATGCTTCTCTATGACTTTAAATAAGTAATATAGCTCAAGAAAACACATAAAAAAAATAACAAATCAAAGCTTTAATGAAGATAAAGAACTTAAAGCTTAAAAATAGGGAGACTTACTATCTAGGACGAGCTTATGCTCCTAAGTAAGCCCTCAAAGCTTGGTTAATGAATTAGTGGCTTTGAATGCAAAGAGATTCCTTCCTCTTCTTAAGAGTCAAGTCTTCTAAGCTTCCAAGTCTATTCCTTTTTCTTCTTCTTCCTTTCTTCCTCCTTTTTCTTTCATTTTTTCTCTCTGTTCCCTCTTCTTTTTTTCGAAACGTTTTTCTTTTCTTTAGGTTCCCCCTCAAATTCTCGACTAACTTGCCAACCTCTTCTCTCATGCACCCATATCCTTTTTTAATGCCTCTCTCGTTCTCTCCTTTTTCAATTTCCCAAAAACCCATTATCACCCTCTTCCCCTTGCCTTTTTCATTCCCTAGGCTTTTTTCCTGCTTTTTTTCTTTCTTTTCAGTCCAAAAATGACTAAATCTTCAGCAGGTGAGCCTCCAACTACTGCTATTAATGACATTTAATACTGCAGAGGGTGGGTGTGAAGAGGCCACGCCTCTTCGATGAGGCGTCGCCTCACCAATGTTTGGTATAGAGAGGCGATGCTTCTTCATTGAGGCAATCGCCTCTTCACCTAGGCTAGGTTAGGGCCTTCAGGTTAAGAGGTGATGGGCTTGGACTTTAGCTTTGTTTTGGGCTTGGATATGGTATTTTTGGGCTTGACTTAGTGTTTGGGATTTTCGAGTCAATTTTAGAGAAGTCTCAGGCTCCCTTAGCATTCAAAATTCGAACTTTTTCATCATCGAGCTTTTGTTGCGGGCCGATCAAACTGACAGTGTCCATAATATCTTTACAGAAAGAGATGAAGAACCTATTTAGGAGTTCGGGGGAATGAGTAGATTGGGAAGTAGAGTTGGCCAATTTGTGTTTTCATTTGCCTCTCAGTATTTTCTTTTTTGTGTTCTTTTATGGGTGAAAGTTTGCTTTTGATATTCAACATATATTAGCTAGGAATTGATAAGGGATGATGATTGTTGTGACTGACTAGAAGTCCATTTTTATGACTCAACATTAGCCAATGTGGTAATAGGAAATTTACAATGGTGTAGATAATCTGTACCTGAAAAAAGTGATGTGTGTTCAAATGAGTTGTGTTTCTAATCAATAAATCCCAATTTTAGAGCAAAGTAATGGTAAGAAAATAAGAAGAACAAGTTTTGGGTTGACTTGATAGAGAAACTACACAAATGTTTATGCGTTGTGCGCGAGTGATATTATTTTATAATAAATTATTTTCTAAAATAAAAAATTAATAATTTATTTTCTAATTCATACTTATAAGTAAAATACTTTTATGAATTCATTTCATGAAAATTTGTTTGTAGTATGATGCATAAATATATGTAGATAGTTAAAGAGAATCTTACCAATTCTAAGTTTTTGATTAGGTTTATGTGAAAAAAGAGTGCTCAATAAGTACTACAAAAATTATTTACACATATTGTAACAATATATAGTACTCGACACAATTAAAGTAAAATATAAAAAATGTGAAAAAGTGCATTCAATAAGCAAAAAAAAGAATTATTTATACAGTCAACCTCCATATAGTAGATTAGCAGCCATGAGTGTTGAAGTAATCAAATACAACATCCATATCATCGCACTTTTGGATTCGTAATATCTAGAAATACATGAAATTAAGCTCAAAATATGAATCCATGAAAAATATTGTCATCCTTAAAGGGCAATATGCATACAACTCAAGTCTCCAATCCATTTTTACACCATTTAAAAATTAAGCAATTAAGAAAAATCATTATATAAAAGTAATAACCGTTGAATTTAGATATTTATAACGTTATTCAATTAATTATACACTAAATTTATAATTACATAATGTGAAAGTGGAAGAGATAAAGTTGCAAATAATTAATTGAAATAAATTTATAATTAAATAATGTGAAAAATAGAGAGAATTTGCAAATAATAAATTGAAATAAATATAAAATAAAGTATTTTCTAAAAAATAAAATAAAATAAAGTATGTTAAAACTATAAAATATTTTTGAGAAAATAAAAAAACTTTAAAAAAAGAACTAAATAAAAATAATTCATTTAGGTTTTAAGAATTTTCAAAATAATTTAAAAATAAACTATCATCTGTAAATAATTTTTTGAAAAGATATCATATGTAAAATTGGTGAAGTGTCACTTGGCACAATTTTATTAAATCATTTTTTTATAACTGAGTTTATTATATTTATATAGATGGATGGCAATAAATGTCGCTACTCTAGAGCTAAGTAAAGATAAATTTTTAATTACAGTTTTATCCCTAATTGTACGAAAAAGATTTATAACAGTTCAAAAATGTCAATTTTAATTGAAAAACTATTAAAAATGATAGAATATAAAAAATTAGAAGGAACTATATAAACCTGTCATATCATATTTAAGAACTCATATTTTGTAACTATATATTTGTTTATTTATTATTTTTGTAATTTTTAAAGAACTCAGAAGCATTTTGATAAAATGTCGTTAGGGATTACACATTGTTGATATTGCTCCATTATCCTATATAGATATAGATGTGGAAAATGAAGGGAAATATAAAATGACCTTCTTATTGTTTTGTAGTAACTTGCGAAACATACTTGCAATATGAACATTCCTTATGAATTGAAGGCGTTTGTTTCATGGGCAGTCTTTTCGGCTAATAGACCATTTGGAATGCCTTCTTTGCGGTTTTAGTCAGAATTCTCTGAGGAAATTTGGAGAGGAAATTTGGAAAGGGAAAGGAGAGCAGGAAGTTTCTTTCAATGTGCTATAATTGTAGTCGTTTGGATTATTTGGCAGTCAGTGATTGCCTCTTTGATTGATGGGTAGTAATGTTTTCTTTGTGTCTCATGATGTTTCTGCTTCGGTAATCTGTTATATTACTTTGTTAATTATACCTTTGTCATTATCTGCTTAGACTTTAGAGAAGGATGCTTCTTCATAAATCTCTTCTTTCCTCTGAACTATTTTGATTATTAGCTAAACAAATTTTTATTATAAACCATGTAACTGCATGTAATGAGCCACGCATGTTTTTCTTTCCCTGGTTTAGGTGTTGCAGCCAGATGATATTTCAAGGTTTGGAAGGATTGATCCCTTTATCTACGAAAGTGAGAACCAAGCATGACCAAATTATACGATTGACTAGGGAACCTAGAAGGAATCATGCCATATTTTAGAAATGTGTTCCTTTCAGTAGGTGTGTGTGATACGTAATGCATTTATTGATTTTAGTTACTCTGTATTCTTTAGCATTACAGCATTGCCAAATCAATATTCTTTATATGTAGCTCAATTCAATGAAGTTGATAGCAACTGAGCAAGCTTTGGTTTTTCAGTTCAATCCCTAAAGGTGATGGATTTGATAGAGGGACCAATTGCAAATTAATTAGAGCTGGGAAATAGGTTTTTGCTATTTGATTTGCTATGTGAAAATTCAATAATATGGCAAATCTTGTGGTATGTTCTTGGGTGTTATTTTCTGTTAGCTATATGGTTATAGTTGGTCAAATGATTTGGTTAGATGGAGAATTATGGATTTCCACCTGATTCGGGGCCCTCAGGCGTAACTAGACAAATGTAAAGTTGAATAGCTCTCATCGTATTACTTTCCCTGCTAATCTTATGGTCTATAGTTTTCGCGGATCTCTGCTACGAAGGGTATTAACTGCATATGTTAGTCCTTCATTTTTCTTATAGGATATTGTTTTGCATCGTGACAGCAACAATGTTGTTGCTACCCACAAATTACAAAAAAAAACCTTCTTTCTCTATAGATAAATACTGAAGAATAAAACTTAAAGAAAAAGAGAGAAAATTTAATAGAAATTTTTTCCACAAACTTCAAAAAAGGATTACAACCCTTATATATACATATAAAAATTTTAATTACATATTAACTAGAAATAGAATAACATACTAAATAAAATAAAGACTTTATTCTTAATTGTATATAAATATTTACTTCCTAATATATACAAAAAAATATTTACTTCCTCAACACTCCCCCTCAAGTTAGTAAATATATATCAATCATTCCTAACTTGCCAAGTGAGTTATAGAATGATTTTTCGGATACAACCTTTGTGAGGATGTCAGCTAGTTGAGTATGAGAAAAAACAAATGGAATATCAATTGTTTATTGGTTCAGATGATTTTTTATGAAATGTCTATCAATCTCTACATGTTTAGTTCGATCATGTTAAACAGGATTATTTGCAATTGCTATGGCTACCTTATTATCACAATGTAACAACATAGTCTTCAGATGTTTTAGTCCTAGATCCTGAACAATTCGCCTTATTTAGAGCAACTCACATACTCTATAAGGCATTCCTTTAAACTCAGCTTCAGCACTTGACTTTGCTACGACTTTCTGTTTCTTACTTCTCCAAGTGACTAAATTCTTTTTAATAAACGTAAAGTACCCGGATGTTGATTTTCTATCAGTCCGATCTCTGGCCCAATCAGCATCAGTATAGCCAGTAATTTCATAATCCTTATTTCTCCCAAAGAATAAACCTTTGCCCAAAGAAAACTTTAGACATCTTAATACTCAGTATACTGCATCCATATGTTCTTTACTCAGAGAATGCATAAATTGACTTACAACACTTACTACATAAGCAATACTTGGCCGAGTATGAGATAAGTAAATCAACCTTCCCACTAGTCTTTAACACTGATCTTTATCAATTGGAACTTGATCTCCTAACACTGAAAGTCCATGGTTGACTTTGATTGGAGTCTTGGCTGGCTTACATCAAGCATACTTGCCTCTGTCAGAAGATCTATTACATACTTTCATTGGTAGAGGGAAATCCCTTGAGCTAATCTTGTGACTTCAATTCTTAAAAATACTTCAAGTTACCTAAATCCTTAAGTTCAAACTTGAATGCTAACTGTCTTTGCAAGATTGTTGTCTCACTCAGATAATTCCTAATGACCACCATATCATCAACATATGCAATAAGAGCGGTGACTTTACCTAACTTCTATTTAATGAATAATGTATGATCAACATCACTTTGCTTATATCTGAGCTTTCTCATAAAAGTTGAGAGTCACCCAAATCATACTCAAAGTGATTGCTTGAGTCCATACAATGCCTTTTTTAGTTTGCATATTTAGTTAGTACATCTAGTTTAAGGTGGTGGGATCTATACACACTTCTTCATCTATGGTTCCATTCAAAAACGCAATCTTCATATCAAATTGTCATAGTGGCCAGTCCAGTTGGAAGCTAAGGAAATAAGAACTCGGATGGTGTTCATTTTTGCTACTAGGGCAAATGTATCTTTATAGTCAATTCCATACTTCCGAGTATATCCCTTTGCTACCAATTGAGCTTTATACTATTATGCTTCCATCTGAATTAAGTTTGACAGTGAATATCCACCTGCACCCCATCATTTTCTTTCCTTTAGGGAGAGGAATAAGATTCCATGCGCGATTCTTCTGTAATGCCTCTATTTCATCATTCATGGCTTTCTTCCAATCCGGATCATCTAAAGCCTCATGCACATTACTCGGAATAGATATAGTAGATAATTGATTTACAGTAAATGCATATGAGTTAGACAAACGATTGGTAAGATAAAGTTGTTGATAGGATATTATTGTTTAAATTTATTAATATAAAGTTGTTGAAGGTCTAGATCATATTATTTTTTTAAACTCTATTGATTCTAGAAGGATAACAAGACTCGGTATTAAGAGTTACTAAAGGAGATGAGTTTAACTTTTTATACACATTCGCATTTGGAGTTTCTTCAGCTTCTGGTATGGGTTGGGAAGATGCACTATCTTGATTACTTGGATTATCTTCAATTATTTATCCAGGTTACTCAGAATATCAGATGTTTGTGAGATGCTTAAAACACTCAGGAGACTAGGATATTTAGGAGACTTGGGATATCTAAGATACTTAGATTTAAAACACTCAGAATGCTATCTTCAAATTCAAAGAGGTTTGAATATTTCTCCCCCCTGAAGAAAGCACTCAGAGTGGAGAGAAAGAAGGAGCGTTTTCATGGAACTGAACATCTCAAGTTACATACATCTTCTTTGCATTCAGATTATAACATCTATATCCCTTTTGTAGATCTGTATAAACAATAAAGATACACCAAATCTAATTTGCTGAGTGTCTGATGAACATATGCCAAGCATCCAAAGACTCAGAGCTCTAGATTGTTGAGAGGTAGAGGTATGACAAGTTCTTGAAGTTTTTAAAGAGGCATTTTGAAATCGAGTACTCTTAATGGTGTCCAATTTATGAGATACGTAGCAGATCGAGCAACCTCTCTCCAATATTCTCGAGGAACATTCATGTCAAACAATGATGCTCAAATAACTTCCAATAACTGTTGATTCTTCCGTTTGGCTATACCATTATATTAGGGAGTGTCGGCACAGGATGTTTGGTGGCAAATGCCTTACTTGCAGTAGAAATCATTTAGATTTGATTTAAAATACTCCCTACCATTGTTAGAATGCAAGACTCAGATTTTACTATGGTATTGTGTAGCCACCATTTTGTACAAGTCTCGGAATGTGGAGCACACATCTCCCTTATTTGAAAGTAGTGATACCCAGGTCATTTAGGTACATTCATTAATAAACATTATAAAATATCAAGCACCGGATAAAGTAGGAATCCAAGCAGGTCCCCATACATCAGAATGAATGGTCATAAATGAAATTGAATTTTTATTACAACTCGATACATAAGAGATTCATTGACTTTTTGCCAATTCACAAATATCACACTTGAATTCCAAGTCTGTGGTATTAAAAAATAATTCTAGTTTTATTTGTCTAAGATAATTAAAAGAAAGATGACCAAGATGACGATGATACAAGATTACTTAGTCTTTGGTCGAGCAACTTCTACCAACCCTATTAACTTGACTTGACTTCTTACTTGAATCATCATGCAACTTAAGATAGTACAACTTTTCACATTTAACACAAGAGCCAATAATCCGGTGCGTTGCAATATCCTGAAATACACAACAATTAGGCCAAAATTTAATAGTGCAATTCAAGGTTTCAATGATTTGGCCAATATATAGTAGATTGCAAGAAAGAGATGGAACAATAAGAATAGTATCTAGATTAAAAGAGTCATAGTTAGATATTGATCCTTCATGAGTGATCGGTGTTATACCTCCATTAACAGTCAGAATATTTTATTGGGTTGATGGACTGATGGATATAAAATGGTGAGTGGAGTTTTTCATATGATTAGTAGCACCTGTATCAATAATCCATATATTATTTTGAGTAAGATTTATCATACCTGATGTTGTATCAAGATCACCACTTGGTTTAGTACCACTAGAGGTGGCAATTACACCATTTCAAGCTTCTTATGAGGCTTTCTGTTGAAATCTCACCATTTTGGATATCCCATAACTTCATAGCACCGTTCCTTGGAGTGTCCAACTTCGCCACAATGAGTACAGGTGTATATGATGGACTTATTTGGTATTTTTCCTTTAAACTAGGAACGAGTCTGAGCTTTTACAAGTATAGCATTGTCCGACATATGGCGTTGGTTGTGATTCCTCCGAACATATGCATAACTAGACTCGAGATTAAGAGGTGGATCCTTCTAGAGCATTTCACTCTAAGCATTATTAAATTTTGAATTAAGTCTGACTAGGAAAATATGTGTTCAAAGCCGGGTAATATGTTTATGGAGTGATACTACTCCATTAACATCCTCCATTTGTGCACACATTCAGACATTAATTTTCTAAAATATTCCAACCAGTTCATTATAATATGCAGGTAATGGCTTACCATTATGACGTGTTGTGAATGATTTTCGATTCAATTCAAACAACTGAGTTTCATCATATCTATCATAGAAGGTTTTTGAAACAGCATCTCATATCTTCTTTGCTATTGGAAGACAGATGAATCTCTGAATCAATGTCGAACTCATGGAATCAATCAGCCAACTTTTGACTCAATTATTATTAAGAAGCCAAGTCTCTAAAGCTTTATCTACTGCTGATGGCTTTAGTGTAATGCCATTAAGAAAATCAAATTTATTTATAGCTCCAATTCGCATCTCCATAAGTTGTGACCATAGAGTATAGTTCGTGTCATCAAGAATAATTCCTATTAAAAAGGGAGAATTATCTTGAAAGGTTTGAATAAAATTGAGTATTCCATGAGATACGATGGATGTGTTTTCGATGGTCATGGTTTTGAAAATTCAAAATGATTTAAAAGAAAAAAGAAAAAATATGATTTCAATGATTCAATTAAAAAAAAAATCAATTTCAATGGATATACTCTGATACCATAAAAAATAAAATTTAGAAAAAAAGAAAGAAAATTTAAGAAAAATATTTTTCCACACACTTCAAAAAAAAAGATTACAACTCTTATATATATACATAATTTTTCTAATCATATCCTAACTTGAAATAAAATAATATTTTAAATAAAATAAAATAAAAATTTTATTTTTAATTATATATAAATATTTAATTTCTAATATATAAAAAAAAAATATTTACTTCATTAGCATTTTCTCGTATTGGGCATAAAAAAGATTTTTTTTAAAAAGAAAAGTTTGTTACAAAACGACAGTCGTTATCCTTTCTTATATGTTTTTCTGACCTTGCCTTTCTTATTATCCAAAAGCATGAAGGGTAATTTTGAATTCCTCATCCTGACACTATGCAAACTTAACAGATGACTTGAGGGTCTAATGATGTCCCTATGCATATGCACATTTTTAAGTGAGAATGTACACTTTACTTTCGTGGTCATGGGGAATATGGATCTAAATATGCACCTGCGCACAAGCCTACTTACAAGGTGGCACCTGCTACTCATGCATGT
Source organism: Mallotus nudiflorus (assembly GCA_947683625.1). Classification (NCBI taxonomy): domain Eukaryota; kingdom Viridiplantae; phylum Streptophyta; class Magnoliopsida; order Malpighiales; family Euphorbiaceae; genus Mallotus; species Mallotus nudiflorus. Next base: position 26,493 of record CANTUR010000440.1, on the reverse strand, counting down.
TGGCCTCGCTATTTCATCGTTTTTCTAGTACATCATTTTAACTCATTATTATTATTATTCAACACATGATACATTTCTTGCCTTGTACTGTTAATTGCTCGTCCAGTTCGAGGGTCCTAGCTAGCTACAATGCATTGATCCACACTGATCATGACACATTTCTTTGACTTATATCCACATTTTCTTGGTCTGTCAAATCTCACGTTCGGCTCTACTACCAGTGCCAGAAGTAAATAATCCCTGTATTTATTATTTTTTATCATTTAATACATCAACTTAGAATTTTATCATTTTAATATATAAATTTATCAAAATTATAATTATGAAACCTTAGTCAACATAAGCAGTATAAAATAATAAATTTATATGTGTTACATATCTCAAGAGTTTGATTAACTAAAAATTATAAATAAATATGTTAAACTGATAAAAAATAATAAATATAAAAATAGTAAATATCTTTATTATTGAAAAATAGGAGTGAAAAATGAGTTTAGTGATAATTTATTTTTAAAATTTTTTTAAAGTGTAATATCTATATTTTATCTTTTTTAATTTAAAAAGATGAATTACTTTTTATTATATAGTTGATTAGTTTTTAGGTTATATGATTTTTTTTTTTTAACCAAAGATTTAGAGGAACCCGTCCTCTAAGGTGTTGAAAGGGATGGACCATCCCTCCCTAGCGGATTTGCAGGTTATATGATCTTTCAGTCACTTAAAAACACACAAAAATAATAATAATAATAATATAGCTAGCTTGGACCATTGAAGTGAACAAGATAAAGCGCACTGCATCATCACAATTTTGCACTGCAAAAAGCTGACAACGTCATCGATTTCGCTCCCGATTTCCACCCTCCATATCTTTCACATTTATTTGTAGGGAAACGTTCCAATTTGGAACCTTGATTTTTCTCTATGAGCGCATTGGATATGGTTTTTTTTTTTTGCACAATAGTAATTCTTGTTTTACATCTATTGAATCTTTATTAATTATAATTAAATTTTATAAATTTTTTATTACAATTAAATCCTATAAACTAATAAAAAATTAATTTTAATGGATATATATATATATATATATATATATATATATATATATATATATATATATATATATATATATAACCTAATTATCAAATTCTAAACTTTTTAAATCTATAAAATAATTTTTTTATAATTTTTCTTAAATTTTAAATAGTTTACAATAAAATGATATAAATTTCAAAAAAATGACCAAATGTATTCATTAATATAAATAGCGAATTAATAATTGATCTAAAATTTAATTTTAATAGTTGTATAAAAAAATTTTATTTATTAATAATTGTGTAGGTTTATAAATTATTGTATAGATTTAAAAATTTAAATTAATGAATAAAATTCAAAATTTTTTATTCAAAAATAAAAATTAAATTTGAGGTCAATTTTCAATTTATTATTTACATTAACGAATAAATTTGGTCATTTTTTTAAAATTTATATCACTTAATTTTAAAATTTTTAATAATTTAAGAAAAATTTTTAAAATAATTTTATAGATTCAAAAGCTTTTAAAATTTTATAATTAGATTATATATATATATTTAAAAAAATTATCAATTTTATTTGTTAGCATCCATTAAATTTAGTTTTTTTATTAGTTTATAGGACTTAATTGTATGAAAAAAAAGTTATAGAATTTGATTGTAATGAACAAAAGTCAAATATATTTAGATTTCTAAAATAGAAGTTTCTGTTACTAAAAAAATAAAACATAGGTTTCAATATGCTCCTAGGTCAAAAATTCAGGTTCTAAATTGGACCTTTTCCGTTTATTTGTATATTAATTGGTCATGTCGCCAACTGTAATCTACCATGGTCTGTAGCTCTATTTAATGTGATTGAGGAAATACCAAAGATGTATGCAGGTTCACTTTATGGTCCACCATGTCTAGGTCTTTGAAGCACTCATGTATATATATATATAACCACAATTCCACCAAGGTATTGATCGGTAAAATTTAAATAATAATTTTGCCAACCCATAAAATTTAAAGCATACTTTAAAAAAATCGATCACGTTCACTCAGTTATTTTTTGTCCTCTCCTATTCAAGATTTATACTTTAAACAATAAAGAAAAAAAAAATGAAAGAACTCATTAATGACTAGTTTTGAATCATTTCTTATTGTAATGTGTAAGATAATGTCATTTCACAATGAGAAATCAAATTTTAATAATTCATTTATTATATATGTTTTATAAAAAATTAACAATACATTAAAATTATAAATTAACTCGTAACCATTATAAGGAGATCTTTATATAATTTATATTTAACTCATTTATTAAATAAATTTTAATATATGAGTTTGAAATGAATTTTTATTAAACTGATTTTAAAATAATTAGCAAGTAATTGGACTCGCTTTACATCTCACCAACAATAATAATTAAAAAAAAATTGATATATCTTTCTCACTTTATCTCTGCTGGCTCATTCAAATTTCTCTCTGTATACCACACATCTGAGGACATTTTACTCTATTTCTCTTATCAATGCCTCACTGTCACAACTATTATTTAAATAAAAATCACGACATTTAACTTCAATCTACCAATCTTTTAATACCTGCTATTTTTTTTTAGTTCGAAAATCTCGTGATGGCTTATCTGAATATTTTATTATCATCAATTCTTACATTGCGTGTCATTCAAATATTTTTGCTAGCAATAGATTCTCTAATATTCCTTGTTGTTCTCAACTAAAATAGAAAAATATTTGAAGGTCCTGAACCCAATCAGAGATTGGTTAATTTTTTAAGATAATCTACTTAATTATCAGGCAAAATAATAACTGTAGGACTTAATTGTATTAATCTATGATTAGAATTGAATTAAATATCAGCTAGTGGTTATTAATAGGAGTGACATATATACCAATAATTGCAGGACTCTTTGTCTATATTTGAAGATAACTACTATATTTGAAGACAACATCGATTACACATCGATCCTTTAAACCCTTTACTTTTTCGTAGTGGGCTGGGAACGTTAAAAATAGAGGAAACAAAAATTGAATTTGGTGTGGAAGACCTTTATTAAAAGAATTCATCAACGGACAGCTTTCTTCCACTGAAAAGAGATTCTACTTTACAGAATAAAGAATTCGTGTACAGGGCCAAATGGCGAGGAAAGAATTTAGCTACTAGACCATAGCATCCAGTGAGAGAACCAAACAGTTTCTTATAGAACTTGAGCTTTGTTATCTCACACTAAACAAAACATAGATTTCTGTTTTTTCACTCCTGCCTTAAATTCACTAATGGCAGAGGCAATTGTTTCTTTAGCTGTTCAAAGAATCACTGACCTGCTGATTCAAGAAGCGAACTTTTTGAGTGGTGTACGGGGGGAAGTTGTCCGCTTGCAAGAAGAACTCAAACGGATGAAGTGTTTGCTGAAAGATGCAGATCGTATGCAAGATCAAGATGAGCGTGTTCGCAACTGGGTTGCTCAGATCAGAGTTGCTGCTTATGATGTTGAGGATGTCATTGACACCTTTATTCTTAAAGCTGCAACAAGTAGAGGAGAAGGGGCATGTGCACCCATCAACAGCTTTACTTCCATTTGCACCAAAGCTCTTGACTTCCATGAGATCGGGACCCAGATTGAAGCGCTGCGAACTGTGATTGGGGATATTTATGCAAGTATGCAGGCTCACGGAATCCAATTTGTTACTGAAAAAGAGGGGTCTACTTCCGCTAATGCAATGCAACAGCTATTGAGAGGATCATATACCCATAAAGAGGAAGAGCATATTGTCAGCTTTGAACAGATTGCAAAAGATCTTAAAGCTCAATTGATGGTAGAGGAAGAGAGGCTCCGTGTTGTTTCAGTGGTGGGGATGGGAGGGCTCGGAAAGACTACTCTTGCCAAGAAAGTATACAATGACATTCATGTCAAGCAACATTTTGAATGTTCCACATGGATCTTCGTATCTCAACAGTACTCCATTAAAAAGATTTTGATTAACATCTTGATCGATGTTGCGTCAAGTGAGGAGAAATCAAAATTGGAAATGAGGGAGAACAAGGAGCTTTGTAAGAGGTTGAAAGATGAGCAGTCATTCAAAAAAACATTGGCAGAAATGGAAGTGGATGATCTGGTTAAAACGCTGTATAAAGAGTTAGGGGAAAAGCGGTACTTGGTAGTTCTTGATGATATTTGGAGTGAGGAGGCATGGGACTGTTTAAAACATGCTTTTCCAAATGGTAAGATAGGGAGCAAAGTTCTGTTCACCACTCGCAACAGAAAAATTGCTTCTCATGCTGATCCTCAGAGCAATCCAGTGGAACCACAACTATTGACAAATGAAGAAAGCTGGGAACTTCTCAACAGGAAAACATTCCTGAAGGACTTACCAGAATTTGAGAAATTTGAGAAGCTGGGAAGGGAGATGGTGCAAAGATGCGGGGGATTGCCCTTGGCTGTTGTTGTGCTAGGAGGTCAACTGGCAACGAAGAAATCGCTGAAAGAGTGGGAGGTGGTGCAAAGAAACATTAATGCACAATTCGTCAAGCTGCAGCAAAATCAGTACGGGGGAGTTTGTGGGATATTAGGCATGAGCTATGAAGACTTACCATTTCACTTGAAGCCATGCTTTCTCCGCCTTTCACAATTTCCAGAGGATTGGGAATTTCACAAGAGGTCATTGATTCGACTGTGGATTGCTGAAGGGTTTGTGTTGCAACCGGTGCAGGAAGCAGAAGAAACGCTAGAAGATATAGGTGAACAGTATTTGGATGAACTTGTAAGCAGGTGCATGGTGCAGGTAAGCGAAAGGGACCACACTGGAATTGGAGTGAAAATTTTCCGGATGCATGACCTGATGAGAGAGATGTGTATATCCAAGGCCAGAGATGAAAGTTTTGGCGCATTTATCGAGGACCAAGACAGGTTGGCAAGTTACAATTCTTCAGAATGCTTTGTAGAGTCAGCACAAAGGCTACAAAGCAATGCGAGAAGAATTGCAATTTATCCTCGCATATCTGGAGATGATGGTGGTCAAATGTTCTGTGCACCGTTGTTAAAATCTGGTGATATTCCAAATCTTCGTTCTCTTGTTTATTTTGTTGAGAGTGGCAAGTATGGGATGAGTAGGAGTGAAGAAATATTTATCTATGAGAATTATAGACTGCTTAGAGTGTTAAATCTTAGAGGTATAAGGATGCACAACAGGCATACATACATAACAATTGGCAGTTTGATTCACTTGAGATATCTTGGGTTGAGAGATACTGGGTTATGGAAGGGGAAAAAATTGTGTTACCTCCACGCGGGATCATGTTTACCGGTATCAATAGTTAACTTGAAGAATTTATACATTCTTGATTTACGAGATAATGGTATTATACAAATACCCAATAATATATTGTGGAAACTGGAAAACTTGAGACATTTACTTGTGGATTGGGGGAAAATTACAGGAGTGCCATTCAGATTGTTTAGATTAGGACAGCTGGAAACTACGAAGATGTTAGAAGCTAACAGTCTTCTAATTAGAAAAAAAGTGTTGCCTAATCTTCGAAATTTAGGAATAGCATTCAGTGGTGTGGAGGAAGCAGAGATTATTCTAAAATCTCATCCTATTTTTAGGGAAGCCAGTCGTCTTCGTTCCTTGAAAATGTTGATGAGATATGGACAAGAATTTCCTAAATTGGAATCTCTTTTGAAGTGTCATAACCTCACAAAATTAGAGCTACTAGGAAACATACCAGAAGAATATCACAACCTACAATTTTTGCCAAAAAGTCTTACCAAACTAATTTTGGAATGTTGTTATCTAAAGCAAGACCCAATAGGTATTTTAGGAAAGCAGCTGTCTGACTTAAGATTTCTATCTCTGAAGAGTAAGGCCTACAGTGGGTCTAAAATGCTATGCTCGGCCAATGGATTTCCTAAACTTGAGATTCTTACACTTGTAGAGTTGGCAGAAGTAGAAGAATGGGTGATAGAGGAGGGTGCAATGCCATGTCTCAACACTTTACATGTGGAAAGGTTATCCAATTTAAAGATGATTCCACATGGCTTGAAATTTGTCACTGCCCTTCAACAATTGAAACTCACTTGCATGTATCCAGAATTTATAAAGAGAGTTCAAGTGGAAAATGGAGTAGAAGGAGACGATTTTCACAAGATTCGCGACATTCCATCCCTTGAAATCTCCCAAGGTAACTAACAATTTTATGCAAAAATCAACAACTCACATTGTCTTCTTAATTCTATAGAAGCCATTTTCCTCTCTCTTTTTTAATTTTTCATATTAGTAACGTACTTTTTTTTTTTGGCTTTGTGTTCTTTTCCTGATAGATCAAGAAATAACTTGATGGCAGACTTAGAGTTCTTCAAACCTGATGGAGCAGCTTGTTGAAAGTTGCAGACTTCATTAGGCTGTTATCTGCTCTGTTCTTGTGCTGCTGCTGCTGCTTCATTCTCTGAGAGCCTATGTTCTTACCCTACTTTCGTGGTTAATGAATCTTGTGCAGTGCAAACTGTTGATCAAATGTAATGCTACCATTGCTATTCTTAGTTTTGAGTTTATGCCAATTTGGATTTTATTGTTATTTGGATGTATTTTCTTTTATATACCAATCCACATCGTACTTAAACTCTTTGGAAATGGCTACCTCCGATCAGGAGGTCGACGAAGACAACCCACCTTCCAAGCATATTCCTGACAACGACAACCTCGATCATTCAACTCTTAACCCAACATTCAATGGAAGCAATGCGTCCTCTTCTAGAGACATGTTAGTTGATGCCAGAAACGATAGCTATCAAGATAACCTCAATGATATTGAAATTCAGGAGAGAGATATCAAATTACATTTCGAATCTTCAGGCCTGATTGTAACACTATCTGATAGGTTCAACAGAGAAATTAACCTCCATGGGAAAATTCAGTTTTTGTGAAACTACAATGTCCTCAAATTGGGTACAAAATGCTATGCTTGAAGATTAAATCACTGTGGAAACCTGGAGGCCATTTCAAAATCCTTGACCTTGGTAATGGCTTTTATCTTGTCAAGCTTGCATGAAAGGAAAGACATGGAACGTGCACTCACTGAAGGTCCCTAGATTATTCTAGGACATTATTTGACAGAATGTAAAACACTTGAACAAGGCGAAGATCAGTGAAGATCAGCCATCTTTCAATCATCCGTGCTTTAGGACTGATCGTGGTGTATTTATCTTTTATCATTGACGCTGCTAGAATTGTGAGATTTGAGGGACAAAGGCCAAATGTGGATGCCAGTCTTCCACGTCTTCCCTCCATCCCAGAAGAGATCATTCTCAACAGCAACCTACAACCCAATCATAGGCCACCTGGGCTCCTCCTCAAGTAGGAGTGGTCAAAATTAATTTTGATGCAGCAACTGATCTCCTCAATCAAGTAGGAGCTGTTGGTATGATAGCAAAAGATCTTTTTGGACAGCCCTTATTTTCAGCCCCACAACTATTCAAATCGATCACCACTCCCATGATACCAGAAGCAATGGAACTCAGAGATACCTGTATTTTAGCAATCAATCATGTCATTGACAAAGTGATCTCGGAAGGAGACTGCAGGTTGTAGTTGATGCAGCATTGGGGACAAGCGTGCCAGACAAATCTATTCAAGCAATCATGCATGCAGGACATAAAATTTCTCTGTTTGAGATTTACATTCTATAAATTTAACTTTGTCAAAAGGGAGTATGATTGGGCTGCCCTTAGATTGGCAAGATAAGCCGTTACCCAAGACTCAGCTTAGTTAATATGGTCTAGAACTACATTGCACGACACTTCAATAAAGAACTATATCATGTGTAGGATATGTTTATGATACTAACACATCTGGAAAACTTATTAGATACGTTTTGTAGTCATTTTCAAAAATAAAAAAATATTGGGCTAATTTTTAAAAAACAAAAAAAAAAGGGACATATATGTCTCTTTTAAACATATGAATCTTTTATCATTGGATGGACCGAAATTAGAGATGATATACTTCAAATGAAGATATTAATGAAACATTGAGAATAAAAATGTTAATTAAGTAGAAGATTTCATAAATTGAAATTGCTAATAAATACTATGAATGAAATTTTAATATATTAATGTTGCTTATGAGTATTATGATTTTATTGTTAATTTTAAGTAAAATTAGATGGAAACTTTGTTATTTGTTATTGAAAAATTGTATATAATTAAGGTGTTATTGTTTTATTTATGTTATAAGATAACATGATTACATGCTTTTTTTTTTTTTTTTTGTGTTTTAGACTTTTTTTTAGTGTTAAAAAATATTACTAACCTTGAAAAATATATTTTTGAATTGAATCTAATTTATAATTATATAAAATGAACTATATAATTTTTTGTATTTATAAATTGACCCTTATACTTTTTATATTTATAAATTGACCCTAGTGTCTGCATTCTATATTTTTTAAAAAAAGTTGTTTCTTCATATTCGTGTCCATATCCCCATGTCACGTATCTCCATTTCCGTATTCATGCTACCTAACCTTGGAGTCTATTCCATGTCACCTTTTATCTTTATCAAGAAATTTGACTTATCTTTGGAGGAAAAAAAAAAAGGCTCTTAACTATAATATTCCTAAATGTACGTGATTAGAGAAGAACTATCTTTTCCTTTTACTTGCAAAGCATTTCCTTTGTTAGGACTAAATTGGACTTCAAATAATTGCCATTTTTTTTAACCATTTGAGAGGGAGGAGTGGAGGGATTTGAACCCTCCCCTCTTACAAGGGTGTCAAGCCTTCTACCATTAGGCTAGTGGGAGGCTAGCAAATAATTGCCATTTTGATGTTTAGTACTTATAATTTGCCCATTAGTACTGATAACTTATTTTTAGAACTCCTGAGTTGGAACCCTACAAGGGATTAAAGAAGCACAAGGTGAGAGGTGGGGAGAATCAGTACAAACCCTTTGATGCCTAAGTTAGAGAATATAGAGAGAGGGAGTTTTAGAGAGATAAAGAGAGCAAGGAGTATGAGAGAATATAATGAAAGAGAATGAGGGATATGAGGTCTTATTTATAGGGATAGTGATACTCAAACCTGAGAGGAATAAGATTCCTCTTTAATGAAAGTCCTATGCATATTAGGAGAGTCCTTCTTCCTATTTGGGAGTCTTTTTAATTGGGAATATTTTCCTATTTGTTTTAGGTGTCCTTCTTCTACAAGCAACCATGTATAGGAAAATAAAGACCTTAGTTAAATAGGAATACATATATGAGGTATCAAGAGTTCCCCCCTTTGAAAGTATGTTTAGATATTTATGTCTGATGTATTCGGATCTGTAAGGTGTTGGAAAAAATTATTGTATTTGATATGGAAGGGTGAGTTGAGGTGGCCAGCCTCAGTCATAAAGAAAAAGACGAGCCTCGGCACCAAGTCTTATAATCAGTGTATCAAAACATCTTTGAAATGTCAACTGGACTTAAGTGCACACAACCTACAACAAAAATGGTTGATATGAGGGATTAACTTGCCAATATGGAGACAACTTGATAGAACCAATTGTCGTTGGAGTTTTAATGCTTGGTGCATTAAAAGCGTGACTTGAGTGCTATATAATCTCGATGCATTAAAATCGTGGCCTGAGTGCTATACCTCAGTACTATCGAAGTGACCTGAGGGTGTTTTAATCATTGGACTTAGAATCTCAGTGCATTGAAGCATGGCCTGAGTGCCGAACCTCAGTACTATCAAAGCAACTTGAGGGTGCCAACTTCAATCTTTGGACTTAAAATCTCGGTGCATTAAAAGCATGGTCCGAGTGCCAAACCTCAGTATTATCAAAGTGACCTAAGGGTGCCAACTTTAGTCATTAGACTTAGAATCTCAGTGCATTAGAAGATCGGCCCGAGTATCGAACCTCAGTACTATTGAAGTGACCTGAGGGTGCCAGCTTTAATCACTAAACTTAGAATCTCGGTGCATTAAAAGTGCGACCCAAGTGCCAATGAAAGAGACAATTGGCAGTGAGATGAGCAGGATTATCAATTGCCATGTCTTTTGATTTACTTTTGAATTTTGAATTGTGTAATCATCACGTCTATTCATGTGTTAGAAGATAAGACGTTTCAGTTGCCATAATAATAACTGCTCGATTAGTGGGCCTTACTTCTACTTGGAATTACCCCTAATGCTTATGAGAGAGATGAAAGTGATTATAAGGGCAATAATGGTCATTTTAGAACTTTTTGCTATTTTTTAAATAAATCAAACCCTTTTGCTTGTTGCATTTTCGCTTTTCTACTATCTTTCTCTCATGTGTTCTTTGTGTCTCTAGAGCCTTCTTCATGAGCTTGTGTCCTTCTACCCAAGTGAAGTTCCTTGTCTTTTCCATTTTCTTCTTTATTTTAATAGGATCCATATCTCCTATAGAGCAAGTTAGTTCTGATATATTCATCTCTAAGGTAGATGAGGATTTTCTAAAATGGTACCGAAGATGTTTTAGCATTCTAGCAGACTTTGCTCTACACTCTGTAAATAAAAAATTTAAAGCCCATACCCCTATGCGATATTGATAGGTTAGTCATATACTTTAATCAATTAGAGAGGGGATTAAAGTTCCCCTTAGATCCCTTTATTGGGAGTTTTCTGAATAGGTACAATATAGCTTTTAGGCAACTCCATCACAATAACTACCAGATCTTGACTAGTTTTATAGAATTGATGCACAAGGAGGGTAAAGAGCCGGACCTGGATATCTTACGAGATCTCTATAACTTGAATAAGAAAAAGGGAGAGCTGATATTCTCTCTATCAACTATTATGAACTATAGCCTCTTTGTGATGCTTCTGGATCTTTAAAAGAAGTTGAGACATAAAGTTTTTATTGTTGAACATTCATCGGACTTTGTCCATATTTGGCGAATGTGGTCTGATGACTACCATAAAGTGAAGTGTCCTTCAAGGCTATTCAATAAGGATACAAAGATGGTTATAAGGATTCATCTTTATGGCATAGTTGATGCAAGATCTGTTGAAAATTATCTAAGAGATATCTTTGGAGATTCTGTCCTAATCACATAAATCTTAGTGGTAAGTTCTAAGATTTGGGAGGTATTACTCTAACTTCTATTTTTTCTTTTTTATTTATAGATTACTGAATTTTTTATGTTCATGGATGAGATTCAACTTGTAAATGATGAGTTAAAGACTCAAGAGGATGTGCAGATCTCTTCTCCTACTTTTGAGCCTTTTACTCTAGAGGTCTTATACAAAGTTGCACTAAGCTAGAAAGGAAAAGTCATGGTTGAATCTTCTCAGGTGGAGAAGTTTGAGGGTTGGAGGAAACAAGCCCTAACCAAGAACTCAAATGCTAAAGAGTTATGCGATGAGGTCTTCGTTAAGTGCCCAAAGTTATCCGGGTGTCCGAATATGAGGTTTTGAACTTTAAAAAAGATGAAGCCTCTGAGTATCCTAAATGCTCAAGTGAGGGATCGATATGCTGAGTCTATATGGCTTCCTAAAGAAATCGAATGCTGGATGGATGTAGATAAGGAGGAGTTGTACAACTCTATGATTGGACACTCATTAAAGGTTATTATCTTATACTTTGTTTAATTTATATTTATATGTACCCAAGTTGGTGATGATTGTCTTTCCTTTCATATGACTTAAGTTTTAATTTTAGTGAAGGATAACTATTATTATCTTAAGAGTCAACACAACTTGAAGGAGATAGAGGTTGGCATTATAGCCATCAATTTTAAGAAGAAATTAGATAAAGCAAAGGCAGCACTAAACTCCCAAATTGCGGCTTTGGAGACAAAACTTGCTGAAATGAAGAAATCCTGTGAGGAGGATAAAAGAAGCTACTAGAATATGGTTGCATGGGTTTCTCAAAGCTTATAAGTCCAAATGTTGGAGAGTGTTGCTCGCCTAACACCCGAATTTGGACTTCTTAGATTTGGATAAAATAATGCCTATCAATCTGGCTAGGGTTGCTGCTGAAGAAGATATTGGGAGTAAGGCCTCTTCTAAGTGGTCAAAGAATCCCAAGAAACTAACCAAGTTTACCGTTGATAAATAATCTTCTAAGAAACCAAAGGATTCAAGGACTACTGGAGAGATGTCTGCTAGTGTTGTCTTCACTATACCTAATCTAGCCTCTGTGTTTGAGTCTCATAATATGAGTCTTCATTCTTCTGAGTTTCCTAATACGTAATAGTAAATTACTTTCATTGGTAATTGTCTTTGCATTTTGGAATACTCTGTAATACAACATTTATAATGATAAATAAAGTATTTATTTCTTAAAATTCTGAGTACATTTATTAATAATATCTCCGAAGATAAACCAAGTTCCAATATTAGGGTAATTCTTTCCCTGTTTATCCTTAATCTTATATGCCCCTTTGGTTGTCTTCTCAATGACTTGATAAGGACCTTCCCAATTAGGTCTAAGTTTTCCTGTGTCGGAGTTACCATTGCCAATGTTAACCCTTCTAATTATATAGTCTCTGACTTTAAACTATTTTAGCTAGATGTGTCGATTGTGATGTTCTATGACCCTCTATTTCTGAGCTTCTGCTACAATGGATGCTTGCTCTCTCCTCTCTTTAAGTAGATCCAAACATATCTGAGTATTAATATTATTGACTTTCTAATCCAAATTCTCACTAACCTAATAACTTGCTGATCTAATCTCTACTAGGATTACTACATCCATCCCATAAGTGAGTATGAAGGGCGTTTCTTTAGCGAAAGTTCTGGGTGTAGTTCTATAGGCCCAAATGATATTGTTGAGTTCGTTAATTCCCTTTTTTTTTATCTAGTCTTTTTTTTAGCCCTTGCATGATGATTCTGTTGGTGACTTCCATCTTGCCATTTGTTTATGGATAAGCTACTGAGGTAAACCAGAGCTTTAGTTTGAGATCCAAATAGAACTTTCTAAATTTCTTATTGTTGAAATGCTTCTCATTGCCTGTTATTGGGATGTGTGGTATTCTGAATCTGTAGATGATTTCTTTTTAGAAAAAGTGCTGGATATGGGCCTCAGTGATGGTTGGTACAACTTTAACTTCTATCCACTTAGTGAAGTGGTCTATAGCCATGATCAAGAACTTCTTTTAGGAGGTTGAGGTGTGAAATGGACCCAAGATGTCCATCCCCTATACTCCAAAAGGCTAACGACTCCCAATTAGATGCTAAGGATTAGAAGGCTTATGGCTGAGGCAGGTAAATTGTTGACATTTGTGGCATTCTTGAGTTAGTTTTTTTGCATCTCGAGACATAGTAAGCCAATAGTATCCCTAGAGCAATGCCTTTCTGATCAATAAATGATGAGATTCATGTGCTTCATAAATTCCTTTATGGATTTCCTTAAACACGTAATTTCCTTCTTCTAGTGACACACATTTAGACCATGGGTGTGAAAGAGAACTTCTGTAGAGTTCTCCATAATGGATAGAGTAGTGCGCAACTTTAATCTTCAACTTTCAAGCTTTTAACTTATCTTGTGGAAGCACCCCAAGTTTGAGATATTGAATGATCGATTTCATCCATTCTACTACTTCTTGTATGTCTATGATCTTTGCTTCCTCAGTGCTTGGTTTTATCAATGCCTTAATGAGCTCGAGTTCTTTAAATGTCTAATTATCTTTTGTTGCTCATTTGGCTAGCAAATCTGCTTTTGAGTTTTCACTTCTGGGGATTTGGATAATTTCCCATTGTCCCCTATCCTGCTTGAGCTTCTTTAGGAGTTGTTTGACTTTCTTAACATACTTTGTGATGTTTGGTTCTTTGATATAGAATGTCCCTTTGACTTGGTTTACCACCAGTTGTGAGTCTGAGTATATTTTAAGATGCTCAGCTTTGACCTCGATGACTAACTTTAATCTCGTGATAAGTGCTTTATACTCAACTACATTATTAGTAGCATTTTACTTTATCTGAACTACATATGTAATAGTGACTTTGTGTGGCCCTTTGAGAATAATTCTGGCACAAGATCCTTGGATGGATGAGGCTCCATCAATATATAACTTTAATTTTGGACATTCAGAAGGAGAAAAATCTTCCTCTATCATCTTTTATATGAACTCTGCCAGGGTCTGAGCTTTTATCTACTACCGAGGTTCATAGCTAATATCGAATTCTTCAAGTAATATTGACTATTAAACTAGTTTATTAGATGTTTCAGGTCTTTGTAAGATTTTCCTCAAAGGGAATCTAGATCTAACAATGATTGAATAGGCTTGAAAATAGTGTCAAAGTTTTTGGGAAGTGTGGATGACGACCATAGCTAACATATCTAGTTTGGGATACCAGATTTCTAAACCTCTCAGTATTTTATTGATGTAGTCTACTGGATTTTCATGACTTCCTTCTTCCTTTACTAGTATCGCTGCAATTGACTCCTGACCAATAGAGAGGTATAAGTATAGTGTTTTTCTAAGGATCAGCTTGCTAAGTAAAGGTGGCGAGGACAAGAACTTTTTAATGTCTTCAAAAGCTACCTAGCATTCTTCATTCCATATAAACTTCTTGGAATTTTTTAAGGCTCGAAACAGTGGTAAATACCACTTGGCTAAATAGGAAATGAAATGCCTTAAGGCTATTATTTTGCCATTTAGCTTTTGTAGCTTGTTGATTAATGTCGAAGCTTTCATATTAAGAATGGCCTCTATCTTCTCCGGATTAGCTTTAATTCTTCTGTGGGACATCATGAATCCTAGGAATTTGCCTACTTTTACTCTGAAAACACACTTATTTGGATTTAACTTGATATGGTATTAGTTCAGTATTTAAAGTATTTGATCAAGGTCATCAGAATATTGCTTTATATATTGGCTCTTGACGATGATATCATCCACATATACCTTTATGTTCTTTCTAATTTGATCTTGGAACATATGATTCATCAGCCTTTAATATATTGCTCCAATATTCTTCAGCCCAAAAGGCATAACCTTGTAGTAATAAAGACCTTATGATGAATGACTTCTTTTCATAATCTTCTTTCTTCATTCTATCTTATAGTACCCTTATATGGCATCTATAAAGCTATATAAATAATGATTGACAATGGAGTGTACCAGTTGATATATTATTGACAATGGACAACTATTTTTAGGGCTTGCTCTATTGAGATCATTATAATCCATACACATCCTATACTTGCCATTAGACTTTGTACCAGCACCATGCTAACTACCCATTCCAAGTGTGTTAGTTCTTTAATGAATTTAGCATCCAACAGTTTTTTTATTTCCTCAGTGATTACCTTTTGTCTTTCATATATAAAGGTCCTCTTTTTTTGAATGATTGGCTTTACTCCAAATTTGAAGTTCAGACTATACGAGGCAATCCGTGGGTCTACTCCAATGATCTTAGATGCTTAAGAAGCAAAGCTGCATGAGCGTTTAATGAGGGCCTCACTTATTCTATGCATAACTTTACTATCTAGTTCATTACCGATCCTCACTGTCTTTTCTTCAGTGATTTATAAGGTCTAAACTTAGTCAACTGGCTCAAGGTTGGCTCTTTATTTCTCAATTTCCTAAGATTCCAAAGGAATGCCTCTATCTGAGGTTTGACTTCCATCTAGTAACATTGTTTGACCATGTGTTGATCTTTATGAATTATTAAGACTTAGCCTTCAATAGGAATCTTCATGGTAAGACATTGAATACTCGTGACTGCATCAATCTCATAAAGTATTGGCCAACTAATGATGCCATTATACGCTAAAGGAAGATCTACCATATTGAACTGAGCTTTGACATCTTTCACTTCTCTAGTATCTTGGTCATCAAATTCTAGAATTAACTATATTAATCCCATTAGTTGGGTGGTGCCTCCACAAAATCTGGCAATGGGATTCTTAATAGCTTTTAAATCAGTGACTGAACCTCACATTGCTTTGTAGGCATTCCAAGAGAGCATGTTGATAGCGCTTCCATCATCGATCAACAATTATTTTACCAAGTAATTGTCGATGAAAGAACTTACCATGAGTGCATCATTGTGAGGGTGCTGAACATGTTTCCTGCCTTCTGAACCAAATATGATAGTTTGCTCTTTTTGGTGGACCCTTCTTCTCTGGGGGATCTTTTAGGCCTTTTCTTAGTTACTTTTTCATTGACAATCATGTTGATAACTCTAGCTAGTTCATTCCAAGCTTTCTTTGGTTCCAACTTATCTCTATCTTGACCATCCATATCTCTATTCCTTTTAGCTATATCAATGAAGTTGTCGAGTTTACCATTTTGTATTAATCTTTTTATAGCATTATTTAATTCTCAGCATACCTTGGTTTCATGCCTGTAATCTCGATGGTATTGACAGTAGTACCTTTTGTTCAGCATGGCTCTCCTAGTTGGACTCTGCCTTCTAGCTGGGGTTATTCCCAAGCTATTATGTCTGACCCACATTAGGATTTTAGATCTAAAAGTGTTTAGTGGTGTATACTTCTCAGCCTCTTTTCAAATCCTTCTGCTTGGTTTCTGAAGTTTAATGGCTAGAAGCTCGGCCTTCTAGGTCTTAACCTTTCATCTCTCCTGATAGGTGCTTTTCTCATCGTCCCAGTGCATCCTCCAATCTTCGTCAATCTTTATCATTCATATTGCCAATGCAATTATCTTAACGAAGGTGCTAGGTTCTTTTGTCATTATTTTATCTTTGAGCCTCCCCAATTAAGTCCCATTCTTCAAAGTCTCTATGGCCACCTCATTAATGAAATTTTCAATCTGCATGGCTACTTTGTTGAATTAATCCAAATAACTTCGTAGTGATTTAGTGACCTCTTATCTGCACATCCAAAGATCATTGATGTTTTTAGCCAGAGGGACATTGGTGATGAATTGAGTCTAGAATTTCTCTGCTAACTCTTCAAATGAAGAGATAGAATTCTCAAGAAGTCGATGGAACCACTTTTGGGTATTCTTGATGAGTGCACTAAGAAGACTTTACATATGATCCCACCATTCATAATCTAAAGTAACATTCCAGTCTGAATGAGGATATGTGGTTGATTGGATCTCTGGTTTTGTCAAACTAATCTAACTACGACATTTTGAATTTGGCTAGAACCTTCATCCGGATTATTTTGCTTACAAAGGGTGTCTTTCCTTTCATAACACATTCATCTTCTTTCATTGGCCTAATATGAGCTTTATACATGATTTCTTCAAAATTTTGAGCTATTTTTGAATTGTCTAAGGCCAGGATTATCAAGCTAAATTCTCCTTTTAAATCTTTATGTTTTTCTCTGCTTTCTCCAAATACTTCTAGAGCCACTGTTGGTGGTGTTATATTATTCCTTATGTGAGTTGCTTTAGGATTACTGCTTTAAATCAAGGCATTAATCTATTATTACATTAGGGCCATTTAGGTTTGAATATTTTGAATCATCGCTTTTTTGCTCATTAGGGACAAGTTGAGTGTTTGGGTTACTATGTTTATTGTAGGATTTTTTAATAGTCTTGGAAAAGGTACAAAAGGTATGGGTCTATTATGATATTGAAGTCAAGCATAATAAGGGAGGTCGGTGCTAAGAGCTAGCCACCCTTGAGTATTACCAGGTGGGACATATGTTCTAGTCGAAATATGAGATGAGGGTCCAATATGTTGATAGAGGGCCTATAGAATTATCTTCTAAAAAGGTGTTGACAAGTTAATTAAAGGAATGGGAGCAGATGGATTGATGTGTGTGTCGGGAGTTGAGATTGGTGGTGGACTGGAAGTCATAATGCCAAGATCTCAGTTGGTAGATGCTTAAATGACTTTGAACTCGAGGGTTCCCACAGACGGTGCCACTTAATAACTTATTTTGGAATTCCTGAGTTGGCACCCTGCAAAGGATTAAAGAAGGGCAAGGTGAGAGGTGGGGAGGATTTCCATAAACCCTTTGATGCCTAAGTTAAAGAATATATAGAGAGAAAGAGAGAGTTTTAGAGAGATAAATAGAGCAAGGAGAATGAGAGAATAAAATGAATGAGAATGAGGGATATAGGGTCCTATTTATAGGGATAATAATGCTCAAACCTGAGAGGATTATGATTCCTCTTTGATGAAAGTCCTATGCATATTAGAAGAGTGTTTCTTCCTATCCAAGAGTCTCTTTAATTAGGAATCTTATCCTATTTGTTTTGGATGTCCTTCTTCTACAAGCAATGCTGTATAGGAAAATAAAGACCTTAATTAAATAGGATTATGTATATGGGGTATTATGTATATAACATGTTGTAAATTAATTCCTACTTTTAAATTTTGATAATTTATTTAATTATTTGTAATTTTAACATAATATAAATTTAGTTAAACATAAAAGAAAGCAGCATCACAATTGATCTTCCACCTATTACTATATAGGGGATACCAATGTTTATCATGTTGAATGAGAGGATATTTATTATCGTTGGCTTGAATTTGATCCTCCAGAGTAAGCAAATCAGACCACCATTATTTAATTTTGAATATAGTTTCAAGAGGGTCTATTTTCTTTTTATTGAACAACAACTCATTTTTAGCTTTCCATATGAACCAATAGATCCATGTAACTAAATTTAGGAGATCATAGTTTCCAAAAGAGTTAAAAAGAGTAAAGGTGCCTTCCTACCAGCAGGCAAAGTTATTGAAACCAATAGGATTTGGTGTGAACCCAAGAGTACTAGCATGCCAAGTTAATCTAGAAAATTCATAGAGAAAGAGGAGATGCTCTAAGGATTCAATGTCATGGTTGCATCTAGTACAAATGCTGTTAATTCACCCCCTCTATAGCTAAGATTATTACATATAGGAATAGCTTTGTTAGCACATATCCATATAAAAACTTTTATTTTTAAAGGTACCTTCAAATTCCAAGTGGAGTTCTAAAACTTTGTATGGAGAGTATGATAAAAAGATGAAGAGGGCAACCTTTAAAGACTAGAAAACTACTGTTTTAGGGTCTTATACCCATATTTAATAAAATATTTTCCATTTTTTTCAATATTTCAGACCATGTAATCTTTTTCTTTTTTATGATCAAAGGGGGGGATGCGTTTAATAGCAGCTTGCTCAGCTTCAGAGAATAGATCCTTGAGCTTGTCTTGCTTTTATTATCTTGATGGTTAATCAATGAGGTCATGAACTACATAAAGATTATAATTAGAAGGGTTGTGATGAGACAATTTTAAAACCTGGCAAAGTGGGGATTTAAGCATCAAACCGTACGCTAATAGTTGTGCCATTTTAACATTCCACTAAATCCCTTCCTTAAGTAAGGATTTACCTATGGATGATACTAGTCCATATCCAAGGCTTATTTCCTTGGCTTTCATTTAGAAGGGGATGAGAAAGTGAAGTAATTTCCTTTGATAACTTTAGCATAGAAAATGTTTAGAGAGGCTAACAATTGTAACTAATTTTAGCCAACAGAACTTGGTTAAAAAGGAAGAGCTCGTGAAAATACATACCCCCTATTTTCTTTGAATTTGTTATCTTTTTCCAATTGATCTAGCTAATTTTCTTATCTGTATGTTGTTAAGACCATAAAAAATATCTTATGATTCTCTCTAATTCATTTATGATCCTACCAGGTATCTTGAAGACACTCATGATGTGAGAAGGAGAGCCTGAATGATAGCTTTTATTAAGATTTCTCTCCCAACTTAGGAGAGGAACTTACTCCTTTAAGATTGAATTTTGTTCTTATTTTTTTCCAACAAAGAGTTGAAAAGCAATTTATTGGTCTTTGCCCAGTCAATAGGAATACCCAGATAAGAAGAAGCATAAGAAAATTCCATAATGTTGAATTTAGTACTAATGCAAGATCGGATATTATTATTGGTATTTTTATAGAGGTTAATCTTTTACCCTATGTAATAACCCAAGTTTTTAAATTATTTTATTTTACAATAGGATATGTATTGTTAATAATTTTAAAAATAATAATTGATTATTTCATTATCTTGTAAATTATTATCGTTATTATTTTACATTTAATTAACATTTACTATGTAAATGCATGTCTTTAAGTTATTAGTTCGGGAAATAGTATTTTATTAATCTTTAATTTGGTGCCTTAGCATTTTAAATATTAATATTTTAATAAATTACATCATTTAAATGTAATTTCATGAGTTAATATATATATATATATATATATGCACATATATTATTAATTAGGGTTTCAATATCAATATTTATTTTAAGACTAGTATTTGGATAATTTATTTGTGTAATATATATATATATATATATATATATATATATATATATATATATATATATATATATATATATATATATATATATATATATATATATATATATATATATATATATTATATATATATATATATACCTGCATTAGGGTTTAATATTTATTTAAATGAGTATATTATTATTTTTTATTATGTGTAATATATAAGTGTGCGTATATATATGTGTGTGTGTGTATTTTAACGTGTAGTGTGTGAATTTTGTTGAATAAAATAATGTATAATATAATATATAGTTTATTAATTTTTATTATAAAGTTTTATTAATATATATATATATATATATATATATATATATATATATATATATACAAATAACCTAAAAAAAACCTCCCTCCTCTATCATCTTCCCCGATTCATCCTATTACCACCATCTACCGTCCGTTTCTTCTCCGGTAGGTGTGCCTCCTTGCCTTCCATCGCCTATCAGCCAACTTTACCGCCATCAGCTTTCATTTTCGGCGTCGTTTAAAGCTTTAGAAGCTAGAAACTCTAAATTTTTCTCCTCCTCTATTCTCCACCGTCTGGCCACCAAATTGGATGATTTCGATGCTGTTGGACTCTTGGAACTTCAAAGAGAAGGATTCCAAGCTTCTTTCAGCTTGAAAACATGATTTGGTAGGGTTTCTAGCTTGATTTCATTTTTGGCTATTCTTGGGCTTTTAATTTTTTTCAATTATTTTGCTTGATTCTTGAGAAATTCCTTTACAAATGTTGTTACCCTTAGCATAATCTACTTCCCAAAATTTTTGTGTAGTTTTTTGGGAATTATTTTGATTTTTGTGAATTTTTTTATTATTTTATTATTATTTTATTATTTTCGTAAATTAATTAAATTAATTATGAAATTATGATTTTTGGTGTTATTGATGGTTATTGGTAATTTTAGAATTTAATTTATAATTTTTTTTTTATTTTTTTTAATTTTTATAATTATTTTTATTTTATGCCAATTTTGAGAATATAAGTTAAATATATATTTAATTAGAAATAATGGGTTAATTAAGTGTATTTGTTAATTTTAATGAATAATATGTTGAGAAAATAATTTTTGTGTATTTATATAATTTTTATTGAATTTTTGAATATTTTTAGTATTTTATGTGTATTTTTATATATTAGGGGGTAATTTGGTGGTAATTTTAGTTGAATATTAAATTTAATTGGTTTTAATAATTATTTGAGGTATAAAAATGATTTTTACAAATTATTTACTAATTTTAACTAATTAATACTAATTTTTGAAAATTATTTTCAAATTATATATAATATACTATTTTTGTAAATAAATGGATTTTTAGTCATTTTTAATAGGTTTTTGGACTAATTAAGTAATTTGGATTTATAAAATGAATTTTTTATTAATATTTGTGGAATTATCGAGAAAATATCGATTTTTAATAATATTATATTATTATTAGGGGTTTTTTAAGTAAATTTTGGTAAAATAATTACTTTTGGTGTTTTAATATTTAAATTTCTATATTTTGGTACTTAAAAGGTATTTTTGGTATTTATTAAATTTTAATAAATTTTATTATATTTTATTGTGAATTGTGGACCTCGGTCGGGGGAATTTTGTAGTTTGGAGTCCCGACCGAGGAGTTGTGAGAATTATGGTTTGAAGTGTATTTTTCTTGTAGGACTGACTTTACTTTTTAAGTAGAGAGATGTCCATTTTACAAAGGAGGCTCTGTCGAATTTTTGATAGGATTCTCGTAAAACGTGACATTGGGTATAATTCTTATTCTTTGTCTGTGTTAGTAATCCTAGATCGAGTCTCTAAAAGTTAAGTTAGATTTATTCTGATTTTCGTGTTATTACTTTATTGTTAGTTGCACTGAGACTGAGGCCTAGTGGACCAGGCCTAGTGGACCAAGCCCGTCGGACCCGTCTCGAGGAGTGCATACCTGTGAGTTGTTATTTTATATATGCGTGCATTTAGGTTGCATGTTTTAGAAATATATATGTTTTATTTGTATGTTTTATGCATAAATGACTTAATAAATGCTTAAGTATATTTTAGGTATATTTTCAGTATATTTTTGTTATATTATGAAATAAATGCATGTTTTTCTTTTTAATTAAATCTAGATTACTTTCAAATATATTATTGGTTTAATTTAATATATTCCATGATTTATGTGTATTGATTTTACGTATATATACTTGAAATATACTTAGTTTATTTTAGGTATATTTCTAGTATATATATGGTTTATAATTCTATTTATAATGATGTCATGCATCATTATTTTATGAATGAAATGAGTTATTTTTAATGAAGGATATCAATAGAACGTGCTTTCTAGTGGGCAGCACTAAGACCGAGTGCATACCGATATGACGATAGATTGTAGGTTAAATTACTAACCTATTTGTGGATCATGACTTGATTGATTTGATTATTGTGTGAGGTGAATGAGAGTGTGATTGCTAGAGTTCGGTTTGACTTAATGTCTCGGGGGCCAATCACACTGACAGTCAAACTGCTGGAGCTCGGTTCGACTTAGTGTCTCGAGGCCAGTCTACTATCAATAAGGATTAAGTGAATTTATTTGGAAACAAATGAGCCTGTATGGCTAGAGTGATGTATGTTGTTATTTAAGGTTACAATCATTTAGGGTTCTATTTGATCCTTCTTAAACTAATATTTGTCAGTATTATAAATAAAGTGATTTTTAGCATCTGTGTGTACATGCCTATATGTATATTTATTATATACATATGATTGATTGCATTTGACATTTAGTAATGCATGTATATATATTATAACAATTCACTTAGTGAGGTATGACTCCCCTTCGTTAATGTTTTTACAGGAGAGTCCTCATCTTCAGACCTCAACAATAGGCCTATCCGCTAGATTTTTTCCGCTCCGGCCCTATTATGTAAATCACTTACTTGAGTTTAATGTTATACTCTAGACACTGTAAGTATAGTAGTAGTGTTGTATTTGATTTTATGCATGTACGAGATTTAATTCAAAGTGTTTTCTCTGAAGATTTGTATTAAGAAATTTTAGTTATGATATGAGATGAGATATTATTTTATTAATTAAAGGAAGTTGAGGAATTCATTTTATTATTTGAGATATACTTTTCGTTGAATAAATATTTTATTTATTTTATTTTATTGCATGCTTTTCTTTTAAGGCTTGCTATGAGTTCCAAATTCAAAAGAATTCTCGTTCCTAAGCGTCGGTCATTCCCCAGTTTGGGGTCGTGACACCCTAAAGCATTGAAGTAAGAATAGCTTTCAAAGTAGTAACTCTTCACTAGCATTAGCTTCTTAAAAAATAATAGCATCGCCCATAAAGAAAGAATGGGGTAATAATAAGACAATGCATAAAAAATTTATAATCCTTTAAGATCATCATTTAATTGGCTTTTTGCGCAAAGCTCTAGAAAGAACATCAGTTATGATGATGAAGAGGTAAGTGGATAGAGGATCTTCTTACTTGAGCCCTCTCTGTAGAGATATATAACTAGTAGCTTGACCATTTATAGAGATAGAGTAGAGTGACAATGGTTGCACATTGCAGCACCTAATGAATCCATATAGGATGAAAGCCAAGTTTAGTAAGAACATTTTGGAGGAACTTCTAGTTGACCCTATGTCACACATAAGCTTTGGCAAAATTTAGCTTAAGTGTAAAAAAATTTTATCACATTTAAATTTATTTTTTCAAAGCATTCATTATTTCATGATTAAAAATGATATTATCTTGAATGCATCTGCCACTTACGAAACCCGTTTAATTTTTGTGTGATGAATTGTGGAAGCTAGGGTTTAATTATATTGGCTGATATTATAAATGTGGTGTGTAGCATCTGATAGGCTTGAAATCGCTAAAGGGTTTTGAGGGCTTTTAATCTTGGGAATCATATACATTTAGTTCTATTGAAGTTGTAATATCCCGAGTTTTTTAAATAATTTTAAACTGCATCGGGATATGCAGTTGTGTAATAATTTTCATATATATTTTTTATTATTTTATTATTTATTAAAGTCATTTTAATTATTTTTAGTTATTTTTAAGTCCTTTACGTAAAATTTTCTCTAGGATTTTATTTTCGGGGAAATTAAAACGTAAATAAATAAATATTAATTATTTTTAAGCAGATTTATGAATTCGCATGAGTCCATGCATAATTTTAAAGTGTCAAATAAAATATATATACGTACATGCACTTAAATTAAAATTAGGGTTTATTTTAATTAAATTAAATTAAATTATATAGTTTTAATATTAATTAATTAAATGTGTGTATATATGTATATGTGTATATATATTATTATTAAAGTGTGTGGTGAATATTTATTGTGTGTATTAATTTATATATTAAAACAATATAAGTTAGATATATATATATATATATATATATATACAAATATACATATAATATATTAACTAAAATAAAAGTTTGAAATATTTACAATCGTGCCATTATCACCTTCTCCTTCCTTTCGATCGCCCCTTCACCGATTCTAGCCATTGCTATGCCATTCTCTTCCCTTAGATGTGCCTCTCGGCGTGCCCACCTCCCTTGCTAGCCATTTCTGACATCCAGAGCATCTATTTACGGTGAGTTTGACCGAATTTCTTTAAAGTTGCCGGAAAGTTGCCATTGATGTTGTTCATCGACTTTACGACCACCGTTTTGAGCTCCTACCAGTCTCTATCTCTTCCTTGAGCTCTGGTGAGTGCATTTCAAAGCTTCTTTCTTCACTTGAAATGGTCTAGATTTCCCTAGGTTTTGAATTTTCAATTTCAGCCATTTAGGATTTTTGAATTTTTTTGAGCTTTGATTTGGTTGATTCATGCAATCTTCCTTCACAAACATTGATCCTTGTAGCTTAATCTAGCTCTGTGAATTTTTGTGGAATTTTTGGAATTATTTTGATTTTTGTGAATTTTTTATTATTTTATTAATATTTTCTAATTTTCAAAAATTAATTAAATAAATTATGAAATTGTGATTTATGGTGTTTATAGGTGTTAAAATAAATTTTAGAAATTTATTTGTAATTTTTTGTGATTTTTATAGAATTATTTTGAATTTATTTAGTTTATGTAATTTTTGGAAAATTAGGTTAATTATGTGTTTTATTGAAATTAATTGGTTAATTGATTATATTTATTGATATTAGTGAATTATATGTTGAGAAATTAATTTTTGAATAATTATATTATTTTTAATGAATTTTTGAATAATTATAGTGAATTTATATTATTAGGGGTATTTTGGTAATTTGACACTAAATTGGCTAAAAATATAATTAAACTTGGTTTTAATAGTTATTTGAGGTATAAAAATGATTTCTACCAAATTATTTAGTATTTTTAACTAATTAAAACTATTTTTTGTAAATTATTTTCAAATTATATATAATATACTAATTTTCTAAATAAATAAGTTTTTAATATGTTTTAGGGTTAATTGCGTAATTTGGAGTTTTAAAGTGTATTTTTGGTCAATATTTATAAATTTATAAAAAATTATCGATTTTTGATAATATTTTATTTAAATTAAGGTTTTTATATAATTGTCAGTGAAATAATTATTTTTAGCGTTTTAAATTATTTTGAATTGCTATATTTTGAGTATTAAAGGGTATTTTTGGTATTTTTAGAATTTTCATGTATTCTATGTTTATTTCGTGAATTGTGAACCTCGGTCGGTAGAATTGTAGTTTGGGAGTTCGATCAAGGGGTTGTGGTTGAGTAATTTCAAAGTGTGTTTTCTGTGCAGGATCAACCTTTCTTTATAGGAGATGTCCATTTTACAGAGGAGACTCTGCCGAAATTTCGGTAGATTTCTCGTAAAATGTGACGACCGGTCCAAGTCTAATTCTGAATTCTTGATTGAATCTGTCTATAGTAATCCTAGAAGTATAGAGTTAGAAGTTTATTCTGACGGTTATTTTTATTTTTATTTTTATCTTTCTAGTTGCGCCGAGACCGAGGCCTAACGGATCAGACCCGTTGAGTTTGTTCGTGGAGCGCTAACATGTGAGTTATTATACTGTATATATATGCATTGCATATAGGATGCATCACTTAGGGTTTTCCATTTTCATTATATGTTTTTAAAGTGATTTGAATGATAATATTTTTTGGTATATCTAGGGTCGTATTTTTGTATATATGCATATTAAATAATTATGCATGTTGTTTTGATATATTCACATTAAACAATTAGGTTTAGGTTTAATAC